>CM031620.1:23871044-23890161 GCA_018398815.1 Conus ventricosus | reverse complement strand
CTTGAGTCGCTTTGTACTATAGTCTTTGCTAATTGTACTCAGGCTAAAAACTTTAATGGTCTGGTTTAGTTGTAAGCTGAACACGTTGTCCTTGATCGTTTTTCACATACAAATGGTCATCTTCTACTTCAAAATCATTAGGGTCTATAAATTCGGGAGGTTCTTGGCCTAAACTTCGGTACAATGATCTAACCTTAAGTTCTGTTAATTCACTCTGCCATGAGAGCGCCGAGCGATGCTGTGTCAAAGGGATCATTTCACTCATGTCGTCTCCAGGATCAAAAACATCATAATCTTCTTCACCTTCAATTCCTGCCATGTTTTAAATAATTAACGTTTTATTTTGTTTTATAAAAAATGTCACAAGCATATGGTTCAATTCTTGACCCGCATAGAAGACTGAAAGAGCCCTTAGGCGTGAAGGGAAATAAACGGAATATTACTGTTCCAAATAATCCATCTACTATTGATGCAGATCAAATTCTTACTGTCAAATTTCCGGACCCAGGAGCAGATGAAGTGATTGTGCCAGGCTCTGCGCGACTTACTTTCAAAATAGAACTCAAATCAGAAACAGACCCAAACAGGACAGTTGTCCAGAATCTGGGACGGGCAATCGTTAAGAAAAATTTCTATAAAACTTGAGGGGCAAGAAATATTTTCTTTACACAATTCAGACATATTTTAACCTATTCTGATCTATGGCTAACCACGAATGAAAGGGCTGACTTTGCGTTTCAAGGAATCGAAAATGAAGAAGCGCTAAAACATAGAATAGGCGCTGAAGATGCTAAAGACGGCAAAAATGTATATAGCTGTAAATTTTGCGTATGGAAATCGCTTTTCTATTCCCTTAGATTTTGAGTTGTTAAAAGCGCATGCGCCATACTTTCAATCAGCATTAAAAGACAGATTGTCATAATGAACTAACTTTTAATGAATACAAACGTGTTATCAGATCATCAGACACCGAAGCAAAGTACAGCATTTCTGACATCTCGTTAGAGTTTGACGTTGTTAGCAACCCTAATTTGGCAAGGCTGATTGAGCAACAATATCAGTCAAAATTAGCAATATATTACGAAAGAGTGATTCATCATACAACATATCCCAGAAGCAAGAATGACGCTATTTGGAATTTTAGTTTTAGTGCCACAGCAAGATCGCTTAAAGGTATTTTATTGCTGTGTGAAGATGAAGAACCATTCAAAAGAGGAAGTGAAAAGTTTATTAATCCTAAAATAACGAAAGTACAATGTTCGATTGAGGGTAGTCCTAACCAAATCTACGCTAGCGGGCTTAGACCTTATCATCATTTTGACGAAATAAGAAAATTGTTTGGGGGTGGGAGGTGTAGAAGTCCAACAGTAGACCTTGTGTCTAAAGATGTACACCCTTCACAGCGTTAGGCTTGATGATTATTTAACAACAAAATATGGTTTATGGATTGACCTAAGGTCAACAGAGGATAATCAGTTGCATGGAAGTGGGAGAACTGTTAAAGACGAATAAACATTCAAATTGATAAAGAAAAAGATGGCGATAAACCAGTTAATGTACATTTGTTTTTAATATATGATGCGCAGCTGAATATTCAAGATAACAGATTAAAAGATATACAATACTAAATTATTTTTTATTTTTAAAAAAGCATGTCTGTTCAGGTTTATCCAAATGTGCCTACAGCACCAGAGTCGCCAAAAAGAAGGGATAGTAGAAACCCCCGACATAAAAACCTTTAGATTAACAAACATACACAAATGCGGCAAGTACTAGAGCAAGACCTCTCAAAATACAGCAAAACCAAACGAAGGTATTCTGCTGTCTTTAATGCTGTTACATATGTTAATACTGGAGCATCGACTATTAGTGCTCTATCAGTAGGAACAAGTGTAGGCCTCTTAGCAACAGGCGTAGGTGCGCCCGCAGCTTTACCTCAAGGCGGTTTGTCTTTAACTCTTGGCCTGTGTTCATTAGCCGTAAGTGCTGCTAGCAAAAAATTAAAAACTAAACTCCAAAAGCACACAGCTATGGTTCAACTAATAACAGCTAAACTTAGTTCGTTCAAACTGACAATAAATAAAGCGCTAGTTGACTCAAACATCACGGATGAAGAATTTAGTCGTTTACAGGCCGATTTTGATGACTATAAAAGACAAAAGTTTGATCTTCAAAAAAAGGCAAGGGCAAGTTTTTCTCAACAGCCAGACCCCGAACAGATAAAAAAGGAATGTTTAAAAAAAAGTAAACGTGACATTAAACTCTGTTCTAAACAGCTCACATTAACAACATCAAAGGGCGTTTATACTTTATTTTATGAGTCCAAGCACAAAAAGACCGTTGATATTGATTTTAATTAAGACGACTTTGGAGTCGTTGTATTTTTTTTAATTTAAATAAATATTTTTTAGTTAGAAAAGAAAAAGAAAACTCAACATGGCTGAGATATATGAAGGACCGGACGAATTGTTTGAAGGAATGCTTAAGGAGAGCGTTTGTCAAAAGCTTTAAATGATATTAATCTAGAAGTCATTGATTCAGCAAACGTACAGGCAAGTGTTGTTCATGCTATTTCTCAAGTTCCAGGTAAACTAACAATAGACCCGCCAGTTAAAGTAATGTTAGCTGTTTTAATCGACTATATAACAATAAATGAAGAAAATCTAGAAGTCTGGTCTCAACTAAACAACAGACTATTCTTTCTCATAATGACTTAACACCTGGATGGGCAGACCAACTGCTTGCACAGTTTGATGGGCCGCTGAAGAAGCCAAAATGAGAGGCTCTGGTTGGTCAGAGGGTGAAGTCTTAGAGATCAGATTAAAACAGGCTAAGTATGAGCCTATTGTAGGCAAGTCTTACATTCCACTACCTCCAGCATTGGTAGCGAAAAGAGCAGTTCTAAACATAAAGAATTCGGACAACAAATGTTTTATGTGGTGTGTTCTTGCAAGGCTGCATTACGTCCGCAAAAACGCAGAGAGAGTATCTAACTGAACCTTACACCAATGATCCTAACTTTAGTGGAATATCCTTTCCTGTTAGCGTGGACAAAATTGATCAGTTTGAAGAACAAAACAAACCAATAACTGTTAATGTATACACATGGTCTGAGAAAACAAATTTGGTGCCTATTAGAGTGTCTAAAGACAGCCCAACAATAGGCGATCCGGCCAAAAGTCATGTGGACTTACTCCTAATGTCTTCGCCAACAGGGTTGCCTCAACATTACACATTGATACGCACAATGAGTAGACTAATGCAGCATACTTCAAAACAAAGGCGCAAACAAGAATTCTGTAGAAAATGTTTAACAAGAATCCCATCCATTCAAACCGCGCTTGAACATAAAAAACATTGTAAAAGTTCTGTAGACTGTAAGACAGAACCTAAACTACGCCCCCACCTGGATCTAAAGTTAGTTTTAAGAACTGGAAACGGCTGCAAACGAGTCCATATGTTGTTTACGCAGACTTCGAGTCGCTTATTGTTCCTTATGAAGGGCCAGCGCCACAGAGACTTCCTAAAACAGCCTAGTGAGTAATCATCAGATTTGTTCATTTGCTTTATCATTGTTAGGTCGGATGCGCCCATCGGAACCAGAATTGTATAGAGGGCCTAATGCTGCAGAATACTTCTTAAAACACATGCAGCAAGTGCGTAACGCCTGTCTAATAAACTGAATCTCTCAGACATTATTATGACTCCTGAAGATCAACAACATATGACTCAGCCACAACATGTTGGATTGTGGTTTAGAACTAACGCCCAAGAGTGTAAATCCAAAAATAGTAAGAGACCATGATCACATTAGCGGAAAGTTCAGAGGAAGCGCACAAACAGCTGCAATCTTCAACTAAAGTTTGAGCCAAAGACATGTGTCACGACCGACCCCTGGAGGTCTGCCCTGACGGATCGGTCTAGGTGGAGTGAAGGGAGTGACTGACCTCACACGCCCCGCAAGAGACCACACAATAAAGATTACGATACACACCCCATTTATTCACAACACACACAATCGCAAATAAATATTTCAACACATCACGCACCATGCACTATCACATCAAACATTCCAACACACATAACATGCCAATCACAATCAAGCATTTCACCATACAGACGTACACAATCACAACCACAACATCTCATCACATATAACATATACACAATTAAATAAACATTTCCAGCATCCATCCCTTCCCACACCATGGAGTGCCTCCACACCCCTGCCTCTGTCAAGTCTACTGGAGCACCCTGTCGCACTAGGTGCTCTGAACCGGGTCGGTTCTTGAGAGGAGTCGCTCAAAGCCGACACCCTCGACGCACAAGCAGGCAGTGAAGAGCGCGTCCCGGGGGGGGGGGGGGGGGGGGGGGGGAACGTGGCGTCGTTACTGGAGGTCCTGGACGGGGATCAGGCCGGCCAGTCAAGCCGGCGGGCTTTTCTACCAGTCCGCGGTCCCGACCAGAGTGTGGCCTCAACCAGCGCGTGGCACCATCCAGTCCGCGGTCCCAGCCAGAGCGTGGCCTCAACCAGCACGTGGCACCAACCAGTCCAGACTCCGGGTGAAGCCCCCGGGAGGGGGGGGGGGGGGGGGCGGAAAACGTAGCTGGGAGGAGAGAAGAAAGGAGGGAAGGAAGGAGGAAGGGTACGGAACCCCGCCGTCAGTACAGTCTGACCCATGCTGTTAAATCTTAACAGCCACTCGCATGATGGGCGAGGGGAAGTCTACTAAATGTCACCAACAAACCCCAGCTCAACACAGACCTGAGCATAACACAGTAAACCAATCAAATCGGGGATGTTCGTTAAAGTCTTCTCACACGAAGCAGGTAAAAGACTGCATTAAATCAACAGGCTATAAAAACAAATATGAGTTATCTTCACCTTCTCTCACTCACGTTTAACATTTTCCTTTCTTAGAAATAAACCAACACAGCGACCATCGCTTAATAACTGCCACCACACTGCAAATAATAATTCAATGGCATAATTGTCACATTTTATAGCCACATTTCAAAATAATACAAATCTCCAACCACGCATCCGAACGACAAATCATGCGTACGCACACTCGCGAACATGAAAACTCGTTCTCCTTGCACACACAAACAGACGGTGGCCGAAGAATAAGAGTCCGGCGAATGTGACAGGGGCGGACGAGCGAGACCAAGCAAGTACCAACCCTGAATCACCAGGTTCTCTCCCATCCCCACCGACTAACCGCATCACAGATGCATAAACAGGAGAAAGAATTTTGGAAATAATTTAGAATGGCCAGGTTAAAGATTGAATTAACCAGAGAAAAGGTCTCACACAATATTTCTCTTACAATTTCGAAAACGAAAGAAAATGCGCAAAAGAGAAGAATAAGCCGGCTAACAACAACAAACCAAAACAAACAAACCACGAAACTGATGCTTACCAGCTACCCGTGGGTGACCCCGAAGAGGCGGGTCAAACGACTCTCTCTGCCCTCTGTCCAGTCGAGAGACAGAAGCGCAGATGCGGAAAAAGAAGAAGTGATGTCCCTCTCCTACAGGCCGACTGTAGGAATTGAAGATACCGATTGTACCTTCGATGATACGGTGAAGAACCAAGACCGGAGCAGGCGCTCCAGAGACATCTTCCGCTCGAGTGAAGAGCTAACCTCCCTCAGCGATGGCGGCCAACATGCCACCCACGTCACAGAGTGAGCATACTTCAAGCTAAAAGAAATGAAGCACGTGCGACAGGTAAAAAGACAGGCGAGAGGCCGATAGACAGCAAGTTCGAGAGAAAGGTACCAGCCACCCGTGAACCTGCAGGATGAATAGCACGGGCAGTGGAATTAGAGAGAGAGAGAGAGAGAAAGCAAACCGAAGTTGAGCATGAACTACACCAAGGTGCAACCGCACCATAAGCCACATTAAGGGACGGATACACGACAACAGCAACGACAATAAATAAATGGGTAATTCCGCCACCCTAGATGGGTCAAACGTCGTAGGCCTCGTGACAAACTCGTGACAAACCCCCCTTCTAAAAGCATCTGTTTCTCTGAGATACAGTGCTCCTTTGAACCTTGACGCATGTGCAAATTCACAACAATGGGACCGAACCCAACCTCTGTGATCGACAGAGTACGATAAATCCAATACAAACATTCTACGATAGAATCACACCAAGAATACATAATACTACATTTATCAAACAACTAAGCGAACCTTCCAACCATGAAAGTAACAATCCGAACCATTGGTGATTCACTACCGTTGACATCACTGAAGTGAAAACTGTCCACTACACCTGATACCGAGACCAAAAGGGGTATAACCCTGGTTGAGGGGAAGTGTCCCTCTGACTGATTTTCCAATGTGCTGACTACGGAGCTCGGCTAAGATAGTCAGCATCCGTATTACAGGAACCCTTGATATGTCGGAAAGTGAACGCATGACTCTGCAGTTCCACTGCCCAACCCATGAGTCGACGACTGACTGGCCGATCCGGTCCAGGTACTGGAGAGGATGATGATCGCTCTCCAGCACAAACTCACGGCCGTACAAGTAGGGGTAAAACTTCCTGATGCCCCACACGACTGCTAAACACTCTTGTTCAATCGTGTGGTATCTAGTCTCGGCGTCAGTGAGTTTTTTGCTCGCATAAGCAAGCGGTTGGAGTCCCTTCCCCTGATCTTGTAGCAACACAGCCCCAATCCCCACCGCAGAAGCATCAGTCCGCAGGACAAAAGGGAGACTAGGGTCGGGGAGAGCCAAGACTGGGCGAGTAGTGAGGGCCGTCTTCAAGGCGTCAAAAGCTGTTGGCAACTCTCGTCACCAAATCAGACGTTCTGGCTTCTTCCCTTTCGTCAGGTCAGTGAGGGGCAAGGCAACCTTTGCAAAGTCATGGATGAACTTGCGGTAGTATCCCGCAAGTCCAAGGAATGACCGCAATTCCCTTTTGGTACCAGGAGGTTTGGCACCTGCAACTTTGGTCACCTTGTCTTCCTCAGGAGCAATCAAACCCCGCTGCAAATGATGCCCCAGAAGGAAATCTCGTCCTGACCAAGCTGACATTGGAAGGACGAGCCGACATCTGAACCTCGCGCAGACGAAGAAACAGACGACGGAGGAGCAAACGTGCGAGCTCCAATCTACTGAGCTGAGTAGCAGGTCGTCCATGAAATTGTTCAGATCTGGCGTATCGAGAGGGAGAAGCAATTGTCCGCATGACGCGACTGAAAATTGCTCCAGCAGTTTTGAGGCCAAAAGGCATCACGTTCCACTGGAACTGTCCTTCAGGCGTCGTGAATGCCGTTTTGGGTTTGTCCTCTCTGCGCATGGGAATCTGCCAGTATCCTTTGCGAGATCGAACTTAGAGAAATAGTTGGCCCGACTCAGCTGAGCGAAGATTTGGTCGACATCCGCATAGGTTCAGCATCAAACCGGAGAACCTTATTCAGCCGACGAAAATCGACGCAGAACCTCATTTTGCCATCCTTCTTCTTTACAGAAGGATGGGGGATGAGTACGGAGAACTCGCACGTTCAATGACCCCAACCTCAACATGGCCTGCACCTCCTGCTGGATAACAGACGTCTGAGAGTGAGGCAGAGGGTACTGTTTGACCCTAATTGGGGTCTCGGTGGTCAATGCCAGTGTACACTCGCCAAGGGTACTGTGCAGGGCCGATCTGTGAGCACGTCCTGGAACTCCTGGCACAAGCCGTGCAGTTGGTCAGTCTGTGCTGAGGAGAGGTTAGAACCGAAGCAAACATCCTGCCACGACTCTTCCTCGACGAGAGGAACGGTGGGGATGTCCTGAGCCACCGACACGCGTGCTCATCGCCACTCTCCACATACGACAGGGGTGTAACCTGCCTGGCCCTGAGTCCGTCGCACGTACGCCTTCAGGAGGTTGGCGTGATACAGGCGTTCCTTCCCACGCACACGAATCCGGTAGTCCCAGTCACCCACCCGACTGCAGACCACGAACGGACCCTGCCAAGCAAGCTGCAGCTTGTTCTTCTTTTGGGGAAGGAGAAGCAACACCTCATCACCTGGCTCAAACCACGTTCAACACTGCGTCGGTCATACAAAGCCTTGTATTTGGTTCTTGCCGACTGCAAGTGTTTGCTGAGCAAGCTGGCAAGTGTCAGCGATGCGGTTGCGTAGATCGACCACATATCGACTCTCCTCCTTGACAGAAGGTTCCACATCATCGTGGGTCCACATCTGCTTCAGGATGTTGGTGGGTCCTCGCACTGTTCTGCCATACGGAGTTCAAATGGGGAAAACCGCATGCTTTCCTGTGGAACCTCCCTGTAGGCGAACAGTACAGCAGGAAGGAAGCGATCCCACTCACGAGGTTGCTCTGCACATAGGCGACGCAACATCTGCTTCAACGTCCCGTTGAAACGCTCGACAAGGCCATTGGCCTGCGCATGATAGGGTGACGTTGTTTCCTTGTGAATATTGAGCAGAGTGTTAACCTCCTGCATGACTTCGGACAGAAACTGGTCCCCTGGTCCGAAAGGATCTTCTTGGGCACGCCAGTGCGCGTCCATATCTGCCAGAGAGCTTCAGCTACAGTAGGGGCGTCGATAGTCCTAAGCGGGACAGCCTCTGGGTACCGAGTCGCGTAGTCCACCACCACCAAGATGTAGCGGTGACCGCGATCGGATAGTGGCTTAATGGGTCCCACCAGGTCGACACCGACCTTGCTGAATGGCTCCCCAACCAGAGGCACTGACCCTAAGGGAACACGCTTCAAGCGACCCTTAGGAGTTGTCCGTTGGCAGACATCGCAACTGCGGCAGTACTGCCTAACCTGCGAGTTCATCCCTGGCCAGAAGAAGTCTATCTTACTCGCTCGAGAGTCCGCTTGGAGCCCATATGACCTGCCATGGGGAATCGTGGGCCTGCCGGAGAACAGACTCTCTCAAGCTTTGGGGAACAACAAGCTGTATTGGCCACACGATCTGCCTGAGTGAAAACCCTAAAGAGGATCCCCTTGTGGAGCTTGAAGCTCACCTTGGCGTGTCGGGCAGACTGAGCGGGACGATCTACCAGTTGTCGCAGGCGTTGGACATCCAAGTCCCTGGCCTGAAGACGGACCATGGTAGCAGATCGGCCCTGGCCAGAACCCGCAGAGATCGGCCGAGAACGGACGCAATTCCTGTTCCTGCTTCTTAGCTTTGGGTGTGTGGTAACTCCCACACACGCCTGTACGGGCAGATCCGTAGACACGGACTGACTGCGTCCGTCAGCAAAGGTGACAGTATTCCCTATGAGAAGGGAATACATAGGTCGCTCCACCGCGATGGCCCATACTTCGCCACAGAAGTAGGGGGTGGAGATAGGAATAAGTACAGAAGACGGGTGGAGGTAAAACCAGCCTCCAACCCGCACACATCATAACTAGCGCCCCGCCGGGCCTCAGGGGAAACCAAATTCTTATCCACAAAGATCGTTGATGCTCCCGAATCCCTGATGGTGTCGACCAAGGAGGAACCAACAACAGAGAGAAACACTGGGCACTCTGAATCACCAGAAGCTGGGATGGAACCCACGTTAGCCGAGGCACGAGGACGTGGGAAAGGACCAGCCCCACGACTACCAGTGCTTTAGGACAATCTTTCCTAATGTGGCCAGGACGACCACAAAGAAAACACAGTCGGGGCGCTGAAATCCCCGATGAACTGCCTGCCTTGTTCACCCCGCTAGCAGTTGTCGGCGCCTTATTGCCACTAAATCCTGTGGAGGGCTTCCTCTCCGTATCTGGGCGATGCCCATAAGCCCTGCGAGCTTCAGCAAACACCTCAGCGGTATGAATCGCAGCCGCGAAATCCTGAGGTGCTGTCTCGCCTATCCGGATCCTCAACTCTGGGACACAGTGTTGGTGAGCTGTTCAATGAGGATCAGATCCTCCAGCTCCAACTTAGCCAACTGACGCCAGTACCCTAGCGTTTTGCGCAGCCTAATCACCAAACTGCACGAAGGTCTCGTCGTTATTTTTCTTCATGGACCTGAACTTCCTCCTGTACGTCCTCTGGGGTAAGGTGGAAACGCTTACGCAGAGCCAACTGCATGTCTGCATAAGACACGCCTTCATTTAGAGTGAGCACACACTCCCTTGCAGCACAGATAATCCAGAAAAAAGGTGCATAGCCTTTTGTTCCTCAGACAATTGGTATGAACTAGCAACCTTGTCAAAATGCTCTAGGAATATCAATGTCCTCACTAGGTCTGAACTCTGGAAGCTTAACTTTGGGCCTCTAACTCTATCACCTGCCTGGTGATTAACCCCCTGACTTACAGATGCGGGAGACCGCGAAAGAAGTTGTTCCATCTCCTCCCTACGCAGAGCCTCCATCCTGTCTAGTTCTTCCCTACGGAGGGCTTCCTGCCTGGCAGCCTCTTCTCTGCGCAGCATAGCCTCTTCCCTATGCAAATCTCCTGTCTGTCAGCCTCCTCTCTGCGCAGAGCAGCCTCTTCCATACGCTGGGCCCTCCTGTCTAGCAGTCTCCTCTCTGCGCTCTTCCCTACGCTGGGCCTCCTGTCTAGCAGTCTCCTCTCTGCGCTCTTCCTACGCTGGGCTTCATCCTCACGTCGCTGTCGCTCTAAAAACATCAGCACAGAGGTGATGTCCTGGAAGGATTCACACTCCCGACACGGGAGGATGACCCGTCTGACCCGTCCCTTGGGTCTCGACTTTCCCATAAGGAAAGTCTTCTGGGGCATGCTCCTTACGAGGGGAAGCCTGGAGGGGAGAAGGTTTCGGTCTCTGCGACCCAACGAAGCCCACAGTTGCTTCGCTATGCTCTGACGCTTCCGAGCGGAAGTGCCAGTCGGGGTCTCGACAGGAAGACCCCCCAGCGAAGAGGTAGTAAAAGTACTCACTGGACTACCTGCTACAGCACTGGAATAAGTAGAAGTTACCGTAGTCGAAGTACTGGTACTAATAGTAGGGACTACAGTAACATTTTGATACCCTTCTTCTTCGACGCACGCGTCGCCATACCACCAGCACCGGACGTTGCCATGACAACAATATCCTACGGTTTTCAAATACGAGGGAAAGACGATTCCAATTGAAAAACAAATATTTTAGGGGTGTGTTTATATGTGTGTATGTGTGTGTGTGTGTGTGTGCGGACAAGTTCCGGCTGCTCCCACTCTGGCAACACCGCGCTCCACAGCACGAGCAACAGTGCGGTGGGGCTCACCGAAAAAAAAAAAAAAAAAAAACTATGTCCGGCTGCCCCCACTCTGGCAACACCGCGCTCCACAGCACGAGCAACAGTGCGGTGGGCTGGCCGGAAAAAACAAACAAACTGGCAGACGGAATCCGGAGAGAGGAAAAAAGGGGACACTAACGTCCGATACAACCCCTGTACTCAATAACACCCGAAAAAAAAAAAGAAAAAAAAAGAACTGGCTAAAACCACAAAACAGGAATGGAAGACTGAGCGCAACAGAAAGGAAAGACTTACGCCGAATCTGCGTGAGGCACCCGCGGAAGGAGTCTGGACGCGGTCGACTCCCCCTGGTCTCACCTCGACTCCCCAGTCACACCGGATGTTCCTTCAGGCCACAAAAGACTCCCTACACGCTAGAGTCACCCAGCCAACCACCCACAAACAAACACGACAAACTGACTAAACACATACAAAATAGACAGAACTGGACAGGTACTCCGCGAAACGAGAGAGACAGCCAGAGCCCTTCACAATCCCGGACGAGCCCCCACAATTGTCACGACCGACCCCTGGAGGTCTGCCCTGACAGGATCGGTCTAGGTGGAGTGAAGGGAGTGACTGACCTCACACGCCCGCAAGAGACCACACAATAAAGATTACGATACAACACCCCATTTATTCACAACACACACAATCGCAAATAAATATTTCAACACACGCACCATGCACTATCACAATCAAACATTCCAACACACATAACATGCACAATCACAATCAAGCATTTCACCATAACGACGTACACAATCACAACCACAACATCTCATCACATATAACATATACACAATTATAATAAACATTTCCAGCATCCATCCCTTCCCACAACCATGGAGTGCCTCCACACCCCTGCCTCTGTCAAGTCTACTGGGAGCACCCTGTCGCACTAGGTGCTCCGAACCGGGTCGGTTCTTGAAGGGAGTCGCTCAAAGCCGACACCCTCGACGCACAAGCAGGCAGTGAAGAGCGCGTTCCCGGGGGGGGGGGGGGGGGGGAACGGCGTTGTTACTGGAGGTCCTGGACGGGGATCAGGGCCGGCCAGTCAAGCGGCGGGCTTTTCTACCAGTCCGCGGTCGATCCCGACCAGAGCGTGGCCTCAACCAGCGCGTGGCACCATCCATCCCGCGGTCCCAGCCAGAGCGTGGCCTCACCAGCACGTGGCACCATCCAGTCCGCGTCCCAGCCAGAGCGTGGCCTCAACCAGCACGTGGCACCATCCAGTCCGCGGTCCCAGCCAGAGCGTGGCCTCAACCAGCACGTGGCACCAACCAGTCCAGACTCCGGGTGAAGCCCCTGGGAGGGGGGGGCGGGCCGGAAAACGTAGCTGGGAGGAGAGAAGAAAGGGAGGGAAGGAAGAGGAAGGGTACTGGAACCCCGCCGTCAGTACAGTCTGACAACACAGACCTGAGCATAACACAGTAAACCAATCAAATCGGGATGTTCGTTAAAGTCTTCTCACACGAAGCAGGTAAAAGACTGCATTAAATCAACAGACTATAAAACAAATATGAATTATCTTCACCCTTCTCTCACTCACGTTTAACATTTTCCTTTCTTAGGAAATAAACCAACACAGCGACCATCGCTTTATAACTGCCACCACATTTGCAAATAATAATTCAATGGCATAATTGTCACATTTTATAGCCACATTTCAAAATAATACAAATCCAACCACGCATCCGAACGACAAATCATGCGTACGCACACTCGCGAACATGAAACTCGTTCTCCTTGCACACACAAACAGACGGTCGCCGAAGAATAAGAGTCCGGCGAATGTGACAGGGGCGACGAGCGAGACCAAGCAAGTACCAACCCTGAATCACCAGGTTCTCTCCCATCCCCACCGACTACCGCATCACAGATGCATAAACAGGAGAAAGAATTTTGGAAAATAATTTAGAATGGCCAGGTTAAAGATTGAATTAACCAGAGAAAAGGTCTCACACAATATTTCTCTTACAATTTCGAAAACGAAAGAAAATTGCGCAAAAGAGAAGAATAAGCCGGCTAACAACAACAAACCAAAACAAACAAACCACGAAACTGATGCTTACCAGCTACCCGTGGGTGACCCGAAGAGGCGGGTCAACGACTCTCTCTGCCCTCTGTCCAGTTGAGAGGACAGAAGCGCAGATGCGGAAAAAGAAGAAGTGATGTCCCTCTCCTACAGGCCGACTGTAGGAATTGAAGATACCGACTGTACCTTCGATGATACGGTGAAGAACCAAGACCGGAGCAGGCGCTCCCAGAGACATCTTCCGCTCGAGTGAAGAGCTAACCTCCCTCAGCGATGGCGGCCAACATGCCACCTACGTCACAGAGTGAGCATACTTCAAGCTAAAAGAAATGAAGCATGTGCGACAGGTAAAAAGACAGGCGAGAGGCCGATAGACAGCAAGTTCGAGAGAAAGGTACCAGCCACCCGTGAACCTGCAGGATGAATAGCACGGGCAGTGGAATTAGAGAGAGAGAGAGAGAGAAAGCAAACCGAAGTTGAGCTGAACTACACCAAGGTGCAACCGCACCATAAGCCACATTAAGGGACGGATACACGACAACAGCAACGACAATAAATAAATGGGTAATTCCGCCACCCTAGATGGGTCAAACGTCGTAGGCCTCGTGACAAACTCGTGACAACATGGAAGCTGCCATCATTCTTTCATAACTTGCGAGGTTACGACTCTCATCTTATAATGCAAGCAGTAGGCAGCGACACCAGCGACTCCAGCGACTCCAGCGACCCCAAACGCCTCAAGGTGGCATGCATGGCACAGTCATCAGAAAAGTACATGTGTTTCACTTTAATAACATGTCTTTTTATGACTCTATGCAACACCTGATGGGATCATTAGAGTCACTGGCTATGTCCTTAAAGTCCTGCCCAATAACAGAAGAATATTTTGACCCAACTCTTGTTAGAAAGGGCGTTTACCCTTATGAGTACAGAACAGTTGGGAAAGGTTTGACGAAGATTCACCACAGCTTTATATTTCCGTCCTTATTGAGACACTTAGTGAAAGGGCAAACAAACAAGGCTTTACACATTTGTAATCCAATATTTTTGTTGCTGTAGACTGAGCAGAGGCATGTATCAAACTTGTGTACTACTTAACTATGGAAAATTAACTTCCCAGAAAGTGATGACGTCATTTTTGCACAATATTGTGTTTGTTGTCATTGTTCCAATATTGCCTGACCACTTGCGTACAAGCTTTCATGCGGCATCTATGTTATCTACAAGAAAATAAACCCAGTCGAGTTTGGTATTAAAAGAATTGTTGGGAATTCGCCAATTCAGTCATCTCAATAGTGCAGATATATTACATTTTTCATGACAATAACTAATTATCAAACCTACAGCCCCATTTGTAATGGCCGCTCAACCTTGCCGAACGCATTGCTGCCAGACCAGCTATGCACAGATGACATTCAGTTGGCCGAATACAGTGCGGTTAGCTGGCTGGTGGGGAGCGGCCTGCAGAAAACATTCCTTTCCCTCACCTGCATTCACAGCTTGGTCTCTGCAGCTGTAAAATCCCCTGTGACTCAAAACTAAGTAACTTGCTCTGAACAGCCGTGTCACTTCCACCTAAAGGCGCGTTTTTTTCTAGTCTTAGAGGAAAGGACATCAGTGATTCTGATTACCAGCATGCTCAGAAGCATGGCAGAAGTTAGAGTGTAAAACGATGGGAGACTATCATGATTCAAATTTAAGGGCCGACGTTTGTTTGTTGGCGGAAAGTCTTTGAAAACTATAGAAAGACCTGCATGAAACATTTTAGCCTGGATCCCGCGCATTACATTTCTGCGCCCGGGATGATTGTGATGCTTCTTAAAGTTTTACTGGGGTACAGATTGATTTATTGTCTGACCTGCCAATGATTCAGTGATTTAAAACGGATTGCGTGGAGGATTTGTATGGCGTCGCATCATTACTGTAAAGCAAACAACAAAAAAACCAAAATGATTATGATCCAATTTAAAAGGGTCAAAACAATCCAGGGATTTAAAATGCAAACAATCGAAAGGGTTGGGCTATGGCGCAATCACTTCCTTTACGAAATTTTTAAAAAAGTACACTGGGGTATTAAAAACATACAAGAATTTTAAAACAACGGCATACTCTTCCGCTGATCGTAAAAGGGGGTCTTATTCTAGAATTTGGATTTTAGAAACCCCAAAATGAACCCATGACCTACATAATGACAAAACCCATTAGAAAGGCAAAAAAGCCCTAAAGATGAACCCAACAGAGCCACCAAAAATTTTTCCAAATCTTCGAGGTAAAAAAAATTATGTCTGTAAATTACAGACTTCTAAATTTTATTTAAGACTTGGTTAAAGTGAGGGGCATTCATCGTGAAATTGCTTTTGATCAAGAAAAATTTTTATGAAACCCTACATCATGAAGAACAATGATCTTAGAACTAAATCCACAAAATGCTTTTTAAAAAAGACTTTTTTTTAACTGATGAACCCAAAAGCTTTCGGAAAGACTGGAAAATCCACAAAAACGAAAAAATGTCGGGTTGGGCACCAAAGAAAAACACGCAATTAACGACTTCAAAACCTAATTATCAGGGCTTTGGGATTTCATGATGGGGTTTTTGGCATAAGATAAAAAAAAAAAATTTAAATTGGACCAAAAACCTTTTTTATTTATTGGGTTTTCTGTTTTTGAATATCAAAGCTTTGATGTTAGAATTTCTTTTGACTACTTTAAACCCCTGTACCCCAAATCCCAAAAATACTTTTCACAGATACAGATAGTTTTGTTTTTAAATTCCCTATGAAGACATTATAAAGACATGGAAAAGAAGTACAAAAAGGGGATGAGGGGTGGTATATTTCATCTGATTACCCCAAAGTTGCCCGGGAAATCTGTTTAAAAAAAGGTTTTTTGGAAAAAATGAAGGATGAAAAATCTGGGGGGGAAAAAAGGATTTATTGTTTAAAGGGCGAAAATGTACAGTCTTTCGAGCCAGGAAAAACCTTAAGAAACAAAGGGAAAAATCCCCGCATGTTGTGCATCAAAAAATATCACATACAACAAAAAAGAACTTTTTTTCAATAAACAAATTTTTAACATGACAACGTTAAAAAAAACGATCTAATCTACATGAAACAACAACAATTTAACAAAAAATCCTTGACAGCAAACCAAAACAAAAAAGAGTATTTTTTTTAAACCAGAGTTTTTAAATGCAATTGGACACTGGAGAACGGCATAAATTTCAACCTTCTTCATATTTTTCCTTAAGTTTTATTATAAGCTCATTCATATCATTAACCAATTCAGTCAAATTATTTTTCATGTTTGCTTGATGCGCTCGAATTTTTTTATTATTTCAAGATATTCTTTTCCCCATATCTGATGATCAAAATTTGGGAATTTGGGTTGTAGTGATCTGATGCATTGCCATGTGCCGATAAATCCTCACAAATGTTTCATTAATAATAGAATTCGTATCATATAATTCCCTATCAATTCCAAGTTCTCTTCATTTATCATTCTTGTATCGTTCGCGCTTCCTTTTGAGCTTCCATTTTATGTAAATTAAAATTAATTAAGCAACTGGAACTGTATCTGGCGGGATTATCTGCAGTTCTTCCTTCACAAAAGATCTTTGACGAGCTGGTTGTTTTGTTTGTCAGTTTCTCGTAAATAATACACGGGCGGATTCATTTTTACAATTCTTTTTATTTCATATGGATCAACACTCCAAACTGGATCTGTTGCCCTGATGCGAGTGTCCCCTTCTGCTTCCCCCGGTAAATAAAGGTACCTTACTTTTAAACCAAACGGTAATAGTTTGCTGGTTGTACTGGAGTCTTCAGCAACATTTATTGTTTGTTTTTTGATTGGTTGTACTGGTTTTAGCCCTTTAATTCTTCATTATTCATTGCGCGCAAAACTGAGGGCATCTTCTAACCCATTCTGTGTTGCGAGAATTGTCAATCAGCTCTCTGTGAACTGGTAGGAAAAAGTCTTTCAGATAACTGTTTGTTTAAAGTTTTCAACTAAAGCCTGTGATCTGTGAACTCCTGGAATGCCTCTTTTAATGGTAACTCTATGTTTTAACAATAATTGATTCACTTGGCCTTTAAATTCTTTTCCATCATCAACTTGAATCATGCGAGGATAAGTTAGCGGGCCTCGTTGGTATATCAGTTGTATGGCAACAGCAACAGCAGAAGCACTCTTTTGTGTTAATGGTTCCGCATCTTTGTATCTTGAAGCTATGTCAATGACTGTGAGTGCGTACTTAAATCTTTTTCGTCTAATCGTATCATGGGTAAATATAGAAGGTCCATTTGATGGATGTCATTCGGTATTGTATTCACAAAGTGTGGTCTCTGTATTCGTCTAGGCGCAGGTAAATAAATTTGCCAAATCGCTTGTTTAGATAACCATTCCTTTGCTGTTTGTTCACTGACTCCCGCTGCTGCTTAGCTTTTTATTGCCGTGATTCCCTTCCAATATCCTTTTGGCGAATAATAGATTTTGTTCATTTTATTCAGCCAATATTATGCACAACAAAATACACAACGGTCATGCCAAAGACAATAAATACGATTTCTTGCATCTTTGTTTTTCTGATGGTTGATAAAAGTCACAGAATTTTGGTGGGGGCAATGACTCGATTGGTTTGCCTGTTACAAGAAAATATTCTTTTATTGCCTGGTCAACGTCTTTAAATGTGTAAGCCGCATGACCCTGTTTTTCAGTTTGTCGTTAATAAAATCTAACTGCTCAATTCTCTGCTTTTCATAGAAATCTTGTGCTGCGGCTAGTTGCTCCATAGCTTTGTATGTCTTTTTCTCTCACCGTCATCCCGCAGTTTACTAAATGCGTAATTACTTCCGCTAAAAGCAAGCGCATTCACACTGCGCCGCCTATCATCATTACAAATGAAGCCATTTTTATAAATGTATTTTTTAATTTACATATTGATACTGTCAGGAATTATTCCTTGCTTAACTAGAAAATCTTTCGTAGCAAATGAAGCTGTTATAACAGCAATTAGCTTTGCTGAATCCTCAAAGTCTAGCTTGCCAAGATCTGCCGGTTTTATTTTTAACCAAGCATTGTGTATCCTACACTTAGACCTCCAATAACAGCAGAATGGTATACAAGGTTGGTAACAGTTTTTTCGGTGCTCATTTTAAAAAATTAAAATAATAATATATATTTAGTAAATAAAACATGAACGGCGATGATCTACTAAACCCTCCTGAACTTATGATTACAAATGATCAAGTTGATGACCAAGCTGTTATGCAAAAAAAAGAAAGGCTGTATTCTTTGGCAGCATGTGGAAAACAAAACAGTTCCTCGGAAATGAATTCAGCATAGAACAGATTCAACAGATGTCGCCACAAGACATTGTAAAGTATCATAACAGGTATGAAGCGCAACTAGGATCAAGAATGGTAAAAAGTGTCGGGCAAACGGTTCTTAGTTTGTACACTAAACTAGTAAGTAAATTTGCGCCTATTGATTCTGAACAAGACTTTAGTATGATTTAACGCAGGATCCAGTTTTAACAAAGTCATTAGAGTCTCTAGGATGTGATCTATATTACAGATTTGGAACATTAATGTCGCCGCTAATCATGGGATTAATTACTTTTAATCATATAGATTTTGTTTGCCTTAAAAATAACCGTGCCAGAAAATCAGCAGAATCAGAAAACATTGAATCAGGTGGAGAAAGTGACCAGTAAAAAAGCCTGGGCGCATTGCAGCAGGAAAAAAATTAGCAGAGTGGAACAAACAAAGAAAATTACAGTTTCGATCACAATGAAAAAGTGCTAGAGCCGCAGTCAGTTGTTTCAACGCCAGCTATAAAAACACCAGAACAAGTTGATTCAAGAC
>CM031620.1:23851044-23863544 GCA_018398815.1 Conus ventricosus | reverse complement strand
AGTTTTCAAAAAACCAACCAAAGGTGCCACCTAAGAAGCAAAAGAAAATCATGAAAGAGCAAAACAAGCTACATTTTCTTGTGAAAACTAAAAAATATAAAAAAGATATCCTCTTAAGACACAAGTGCTGAGGGTCAGTTCTTGGAATGAATCGGCAAGGGACTAAAATACAAGAAACTAATAAATTCCAAGGATAAGTACCGCGCACCGTTCCAGCAACTTACAGAGCAGCTTGGTGTTGCAATGACTGCAAGAAATATTGAATTATAAACAAAGCTTGCTCTTATGTCTTAGATTGACGAAATAGGGGGAAATAAGCATTCATATCTGCAGTGGTAGATGATTCTGCCTAACTAACAGTATGTGCTTGAGTGGGTGAATGGAGAAAAATAAAATAAATGCTTCTAAAGATGAGCCTTTGGCAAGCTTATAGTCTCCAAGGGGGAGACATCCTCCAATAGGGAGGGAAACTCACTAACATATAACTCCTGGTCATATACCGATATTTCGAAACCTTGTTGTTTCTCCTCAGTGACCGCGGAAAGTGGTAATTTGACTCCTCTGCCTTTTCAGTTTTAAGAAGAATGCAATCCCAGAAAAGCCTGGTGTGCAATACCGTAGTATATTTGTTGAGTTTTCAAAAAACCAACCAAAGGTGCCACCTAAGAAAATCATGAAAGAGCAAAACAAGCTACATTTTCTTTGTGAAAACTAAAAAATATAAAAAGATATCCTCTTAAGACACAAGTGCTGAGGGTCAGTTCTTGGAATGAATCGGCAAGGGACTAAAATACAACAAACTAATAAATTCCAAGGATAAGTACCGCGTACCGTTACAGCAACTTACAGAGCAGCTTGGTGTTGCAATGACTGCAAGAAATATTGAATTATAAACAAAGCTTGCTCTTATGTCTTAGATTGACGAAATAGGGGGAAATAAGCATTCATATCTGCAGTGGTAGATGATTCTGCCTAACTAACAGTATGTGCTTGAGTGGGTGAATGGAGAAAAAAAAATAAATGCTTCTAAAGATGAGCCTTTGGCAAGCTTATAGTCTCCAAGGGGGAGACATCCTCCAATAGGGAGGGAAACTCACTAACATATAACTCCTGGTCATATACCGATATTTCGAAACCTTGTTGTTTCTCCTCAGTGACCGCGGAAAGTGGTAATTTGACTCCTCTGCCTTTTCAGTTTTAAGAAGAATGCAATCCAAGAAAAGGCTGGTGTGCAATACCGTAGTATATTTGTTGAGTTTTCAAAAAACCAACCAAAGGTGCCACCTAAGAAGCAAAAGAAAATCATGAAAGAGCAAAACAAGCTACATTTTCTTGTGAAAACTAAAAAATATAAAAAGATATCCTCTTAAGACACAAGTGCTGAGGGCCAGTTCTTGGAATGAATCGGCAAGGGACTAAAATACAAGAAACTAATAAATTCCAAGGATAAGTACCGCGCACCGTTCCAGCAACTTACAGAGCAGCTTGGTGTTGCAATGACTGCAAGAAATATTGAATTATAAACAAAGCTTGCTCTTATGTCTTAGATTGACGAAATAGGGGGAAATAAGCATTCATATCTGCAGTGGTAGATGATTCTGCCTAACTAACAGTATGTGCTTGAGTGGGTGAATGGAGAAAAATAAAATAAATGCTTCTAAAGATGAGCCTTTGGCAAGCTTATAGTCTCCAAGGGGGAGACATCCTCCAATAGGGAGGGAAACTCACTAACAAATAACTCCTGGTCATATACCGATATTTCGAAACCTTGTTGTTTCTCCTCAGTGACCGCGGAAAGTGGTAATTTGACTCCTCTGCCTTTTCAGTTTTAAGAAGAATGCAATCCCAGAAAAGGCTGGTGTGCAATACCGTAGTATATTTGTTGAGTTTTCAAAAGCTTGCCAAAGGCTTTAGAAGCATTTATTTCACCCACTCAAGCACATACTGTTAGTTTATAATTCAATATTTCTTGCAGTCATTGCAACACCAAGCTGCTCTGTAAGTTGCTGGAACGGTGTTGTTGTTTGTTGTATATATATATATATATATATTTATATATATATATATATATATATATATATATTAAAATGCTGAACAATTAAATTAGTGGGGGAAAACAAGTGCAGGCTAACAATTCTTCAGTCATTATAGTAATGACTTGGCAAAGATTTGAACTTTTAGAAGGAAAACAAACAAACGTTAAACAAACAAAAATCGGGGAATATATTATAAATATGAGAAACCCTTCACTAGCTGCCTGAGTGAACCATCGTAATCCCTCTTGAAGGCAGATCTACTTGTATTGCCTGCTCCTAGGCCTTTCGTCCGCTGGATCGGACTCATCAGGGAGACACGGCTGATTGTGTGTGCGCTCCTGGTGTCAAATAGAGACACACCACAGTCCATAATTCTGTGGTGTTCTCACCACCAAGGGTTCAAAAAAGAATCCAACAGCACCCCCCAAAGCAGCCAGCGAAGGATAGTTAATGGAATAAACGAGAGTGTGGAGAGGAAAAAAGTTGCTGAAAAACTAAAAGCATTATGCAAACAGTATGAAATGTAGGGGATAATCTTTGAGCCGCACACACACACACACACACACACACACACCACGCACACACACCACCACACACACACACACACACACTATATAATTTATATATATATATATATATATTAATATATATATATTATATATATCTGTGTGTGTGTGTGTGTGTGTGTGTGTAAGACAAATCGTTTTATAGAATATCTATTGAAGACGCCTCTTGTCATAATAAGATACGAACACAAGATGCTATTGTGAGAGAAAGGTTGTGTGAGCTACATGTTGTTCCCTGATATCATTCAATTAAAATCAAGAATGGATTAAAAAAAAATGCATCCCCTCTCTCTCTCTCTCTCTCTCTCTCTCTCTCTCTCTCTCTCTCTCTCTCTCATACACATGCACTCAATAATTATAATAATAACAATAATTATTATTGTTGTTATATCTGGCGTTGAGAACAACAACTGCAACTAAGAAAATAAGTATCGCATAATGTGTATATTCAAAGTGACAATTGAGATACGTTATATACGTATACTGAAGCGCGACATTTCAGCGGGCCCAATCCTAAATGCACATTGACCGCTGATTTGTCGCAACCGCCGATACATCGCGCGTGCGACAATATCGCGGACAGTAAACCGCCGTTTTATCGCAGTGTTTCTTGATGCCCGCGGATTTGTCTCAAATGCGACAAATCGGCGGTCTACAGGCCCTAATTAGCCCAATTCCAAAACCCAGAAAAGGTTTGACCAATGAAGCTTATCATCAACCAATTAATGAAAAAGTTGATAAACTCTGCGCTGAGATGGAAACCAAGAATGGACAGATTTTGGTCTCGGACAGTGCGGTTTCCGCACGTATCATTCCAGATTGAACCCATTTAGAAACCACCATCTGCAACGCTTTTATCAATAAACAAATTATTTATCATCATCATTATTATTATGATTATTATCATTATCATCATCATCATTCTTATCTTTTTTTTTACCCAGAGAAAGCTTACAATACCACACGGATACATGGAAATCCAGTATTCTCATAGATCTTCACGATCTGGATTTTTGAGGCCGTTTTAGTCCTTATTATAACCTTATTTCGCTGACTGGTAGTTTCAAGTTCGTGTTGGCAACACGCTGTCTGACATCCTCGAGCAGGTGTCGGGCGTACCTCAGGTGAGCATAATTTCTCGATCTCCGGCTGTCTTCAGCATGAAAATTTAGGACAGTCGAATCGGTGAACCAAAGTTCCGAGTCCTGTCCGCTGACGTCATTAACCAGGAATCCCAGCACTCTGTCCTAAGGCCCGGCCTTGAACACGGTACAGACAGAAGAGTGGCTGGCTTTGACACCGGAGGGGGGAAGAGGATTATGTTGCCAGGACCTGATGGTTGCGAGGTCTGCACAGAAACATGCTGTTTTTCTGAAAGGTTGTGCTTCCTCAGTCAGATGGTGTGGGTGTGCTGCTCGCCCGAGTCGGATGACATTGTTTTAGGATCCGCCTTCGAGTTCGGCAGACGTCGACTGTGTGTGTTCTGGTATGTCAAGCGGGAACATAGGAACATGTGAACGGAAGAACGTGTGAAACTAGCCAACCTGCGGAAAGGAAAGTGTACCAGCAACACAGAACACACAGTGACCCCAGCACGTGCTCTACGGCGGTTGCACGCTCACCTCGGCATGATCCAGTTTCACAGGGGGATGATGTCTGTCCTCCGCTGAACGGATTATGCACACATGTACTTTGCTGTTCACAACTTTGTCATGTTATGTTAAAGAAGGGGAGGGGGGGGGGGGGGGGGGGGGGGGAGAGCACAACTGTGGTTTCCATGTTAATGAGATCGAGTCGCGTTTTGTCAATGAACATCACGCCGACTTGCTAAATGGGCTGTACAGCTTAATAGCAATAAACTTCATACTGTCTCTCAGTCTCTGTCTGTCTGTCTGTCTGTCTGTCTGTCTTCTCTCTCTCTCTCTCTCTCTCTCTCTCTCTCTCTCTCTCTCTCTCTCTCTCTGTCTGTCTGTCTGTCTGTCTGTCTCGTCTCTCTCTCTCTCTCTCTCTCTCTCTCTCTCTCTCTCTCTCTCTCTCTCTCTCATATGTGTCCGTCTGTCTGTCTCCCTGTCTCTGTTCTGTCTGTCTGTCTGTCTCTCTCTCTCTCTCTCTCTCTCTCTCTCTCTCTTCTCTCTCTGTACGTCGGTCTGCCTCTCACCCCCCACCCCACCCCACCCCACGTCTCTCTCTCCCCCCCCCCTCTCTCTCTTTCAGCCACCGCCACCTCCTTCCCTCCCTCTGTTTCTCTCTCAACACCCTCCCCCACCTTCTTCCCTCCCTCCCCCCCTCTCTCTCTCTCTCTCTCTCTCTCTCTCTCTCTCTCTCTCTCTCTCTCTCTCTCCTCTCTCTCTCAATCTGAACTGAAAAAATGTAAAAGGAAGATTTGTATCGATTCTAATGGCAGTGTATACTTCAATCTTGTGTCCGATCAAAGAAGATGAAAAATTGAATGCTCAGCGGGGCTAAGACAAGGATGCCTTTTTAAATCCCCATTTTATTTTGTGGTCATAAATCACTAGCAAAACATGTAGATTTAAAAGGTAAACATGGTATGCAGCTATAACCGTCTATTATACTTTGGAGTTATTGATTTATTTTATTGTTTATAGATGACGCAGTTCTGTTTGCCAAACACTTAAGTGACAACAGAATCAACGAAATGTTTTTACAAGCATGTTGCAGCAATATAAAGTTATGTGTAAACATCAAAAAGTTATTTTTAGAGTTTGATTTCTCGGTTATGATTGATTGGAAGAAAAAAAAAACCGTATTTGGCAGCAAAATTAGGTAAAGCTTGAAAACAGTTATGCCAGGTGTTCAAAAGCATAAGGAAACAAGCTGCGTCAGATACATAATTTTCTTATGTAAAGATCCAGCCAATACTTTTATACTCATCAGAGGTTTGGGAATAAAAGCTATTTTGAATGGCCTGCATTGGGTTCATAGCTGTTCCAAGTGAACGTCTTCTATGGAGATCTGGTTTGCTGCCCATTGTATGTTTAACGTTGCATGCTCCAGGTCGTTGATTGAACTGTGGCACGTGGATAATGGATATGGAAAGACTAACACATCGTAAAGCTCACACACTGGCTCTTGCATTTGACCGATCTTTGTACGCAGGCAAAAGAAAGGGCAGAACGAATTAACGTGCGAAAAGTTGTTATCAGTATAGGCCGTGGCTGCTTCTTATGGGGCGCATTTTGGGAATGACCATTCATACAGTGATGCAGCCAGGCAACATGACACAGTTTGACTGTAGTGTGATGGTCAGTCAGTGGGAGATAGCATCTCTTAGGAGATCCAAGTAAAGGCTGTTCTGCACAATTCTGACCTGCTGACAATGCTTGGGTTAATAAACAGCACAGCTCTTTTTACCTCTCTTGCATCGTTAAATGGATCCTCAAGCATAGGCTCAAAGATTTTGTTTCCCCAACATTGTATAATGTTTCCATAATTATGTTAATTTTTTTTTTAGCAACTTATTTCCTTACCACATTTTCTTTTTGTTTTACTTTCTACCCTCCGCTGGCTGCTTTAGGGTGCTGTTAAATTCTTCTTCTTTTTTTCAACCCTTGGTGGCGAGAAACACCACAGAATTCTTGACAGTGGCGTATTTCCATTTGATGCCGAGGGAGAATTGGCACTGATTGTCGTGTCTTCTTGATTGTCGTGAATGTCGTGTCTTCTTGATCGTCGTGTCTTGTGTCTTCTTGATTGTCGTGTCTTCTTGATAATCCGATTTAGCGGACGAAAGGCCTAAGAGCAGGCAATAAGAACAGATGTCTTGTGGTATTACAGTGGTTTTTTTATGCTGGTAGTGAAAGGTTTACCTTACGTATTTCCCTGAATTTGTGTTCTCATTTTCTTCTTCCCACTTCTCCATGCTCTTTTTCAAAAGAAAATTTTGCCAAGTCATTAAAGTAACGATATGAGGATTGTTTGTCTACACTTGTTTCCCAACAGCGAAATTGTTCGGCATGGTATAGTTTGATTGTAGCTGACGAAGAAGCATATCAAATATACACGCTGACTTTAAAGGACAAGTGCATGTGATCGAGCAAAATTGTACGCGTCTGAAAGGTTTTGCATAAATGTATGTATATGTTCTTTGATGCTGCTTCAGTTTGATTTGACATAAGCAAAGCAGATTGAAATGAACGAGAATCTTCTTTTTTACGCCGTAAATCCGGTATTGCACAACGACAGAGCAAAAGGTATCATTCGTTTGCATTACTGCGTAAAGGAAACCGCGTATCAGACTTGTCGATACGTTTATCCAAGAATCTGTGATGGAGACTGACTATTTGATATTATTAACACTTCGGCCAATGGCACAGTGAAAACCGTGTTTGAAAAGGAAAGGTGCATTTATGATATGGATGTACATTGCATCCGTATAGCCATTGCTCGGTTGAGCTTTAACGTTTTTCTGAAAATAACATTGTAAACCATCTGCCCGTTGATTTACTTTCATTTTGAGGGTCACGTTGAAATGAACAGCGTTTCTTTTTGTTTACCCGTTCCATACATCAGGGCTCTCGAATCAAATTCCTGAAAGAATAGACGGGAGTTCCTCCTCTGCTTTCTTTTGTTGTTGTTGTTTGTTTTTTGATAACAACAAATGCGAACCGGTGTGATACACAAACGGCCGTTTTCGTCCAAAGCTGTTCGCCCTTCTCCGCTCCTCCTTGCCCAGTATAGGGTACCCCCCAGAACTTCCGCTGGAGCTCTTGGTCTGATCTACTGTAAGTTGACACCGCTTTTGTGGGAACAGGTTATTATTATTATTATTCTGAATACTTATATGGCGCCTATCCTCGGTTAGAGACTAAGCTCTAAGCGCTTTACAATCCATACTTGTTTACACTACGGGCTGCCTACCTGGGTAGTGCCGACTGAAGAGCTGCCAGCTGGGCTTCATTCAGTCGTTTCCCGTGTCATCCAGTCAATATCGTTCAATATCGTTCACTCAAGTTTCCCTACTTCCTTCATTCTTTCCATTTCTCACGTGGAGTGCATGCTATGTGCAACGTGTCATCCATACCAACGGCCAAACTGGCCTTCTCTTCCGAAAGTTGGTGATGGGATTTTACCTGTGTGCAAGATGTTATGCGTGCGTTCACACACGGAACCTCGCTTTATAGTCTCATTCGAAGGACTATATGGATTTTACCTGTGTGCAAGATGTTATGCGTGCGTTTACACACGGAACCTCGCTTTATAGTCTCATTCGAAGGACTGTATGGGAAATAGAGTCAGAACCAATGTTAACTCCAAGGGAAAAATCTCCCTGTACCGAAACGGCCCGGCGGAGATTCGAACCCGCAACCCCAGGGTCTCCGTGATTGCGAGTCCGGCGCTCTACCACTGAGCTATTCCGGCGCCTGTGTGTCCCAGTCGACAACAAACAACTGTCCATGGTGCTGTGAGATTTCCGATCAGTATGACTTAGTTCCTGCCTACTACGTCACACATGCAAGTAGCCTACATTCGAATAAGTCACAGGAACTTGAATTCTGTGCCCGTTGCTATAATCCGAAAAGTTGAGTTTGGGTCATTTTTAGCTGTTATCACTATCATGATCTCTCTCTCTCTCTCTCTCTCTCTCTCTCTCTCTCTCTCCTCTCTCTCTCTCTCTCTTCTCAGGTCAAACCCTCTCCAACCCACCCCATTCAAGCTTTAAGTTTACTTTTTTGCTGGGTTTCACAACCTTGTTAAAATTTGTTTTTATGTTAAAGAAGGGAGGGGGGGGGGGGGGGGGGGGGGGGGAGAGCACAACTTGGTTTCCATTTTAATGAGATCGAGTCGCGTTTTGTAATGAACATCCGCCGATTTGCTAAAGGGGCTGTACAGCTTTAGCAATAAATTTCTACTTTTCCTCGTTTGTCTGTCTGTCTGTTGTCTGTCTGTTTTCCTCTCTCTCTCTCTCTCTCTCTCTTTTTCCTTCTCTCTCTCTCTCTCTTTTTGTCTGTCTGTCTGTCTGTCTGTCTCAGTCTCTCTCTCTCTCTCTCTCTCTCTTCTCTCTCTCTTTTCTCTCTCATTGGGGTCCTCTGTCTGTCTCCCTGTCTCTTTGTTGTCTGGTCTTCTCTTCTCTCTCTCTCTCTCTCTCTCTCCTCTCTCTTCTCTCTTTTACGTGGGTTCCCTTCCCCCCCACCCCACCCACCACGTTCTCTCTCCCCCCCTCTCCCCTTTTCGCCCGCCACCCCCTTCCCCCCTTTGTTTCTCTCCAACCCCCTCCCCCCCCTTCTTCCCTCCCTCCCCCCCCCTCTCTCTCTCTCTTCTCTCTTCTCTCTCTCTCTCTTTTCCCTCTCTCTCTAAATTAAACTGAAAAAATGAAAAAGGAGTTTTGTATCGTTTTAATGGCAGTTATACTTAATTTGTGTCCGATCAAAGAAGAGAAAAATTAAAAGCTCAGCGGGGCAAAGAAAAGGATCCCTTTTTAAAATCCCCATTTTTTTTTGTGGTCATAAATCACTAGCAAAAATGTAGTTTTAAAAAAGGTAACATGGTATGAGCTATAACCGTCTTTTTTTTGGAGTTTTGTTTATTTTTTGTTTAAATACGCAGTTCTGTTTCCCAAAACTTAAGTGAACAACAGAATAACGAATGTTTTAAAAAGCATTTTTGCAGCAATATAAATTATGTGAAAACATAAAAAAGTTATTTTTGGGTTTTGTTTTCCGGTTTGATTGTTGGAAGAAAAAAAAACCGTTTTTGGCAGCAAAATTAGGTAAGCTTGAAACAGTTTCCCAGGTGTTAAAAAGCAAAGGGGAAACAACGCCAGATACAAAATTTTCTTATTAAAGATCCACCCAAACTTTTATACACAGAGGTTTGGGAATAAAAGCTATTTTGAAGGGCCCTGCATTGGGTTCATAGCTGTTCCAAGTGAAGTTTTCTTGGAGATCGGGTTTGCTGCCCATTGTATGTTTAAGTTGATGTCCAGGTCGTTGATTAAAATGTGGCAGTGGTAATGGATAGGAAAGAAAACAATCGAAAAAGCTCACCCCCGGGCTCTTGCATTTGACCGTCTTTGTACGCGGCAAAAAAAAGGGCAAAAAACAAATTTAAAGTGCAAAAAAGTTGTTATCAGTATAGGCGTGGCTGCTTCTTATGGGGCGCTTTTTGGGGGAAGACCTTAAACAGTGATGCAGCAGGCCACGCACTTTTACTGTAGTGTGATGGTCAGTCAGTGGGAGATAGCATCTCTTAGGAGATAAAAGAAAGGCTGTCTGCACATTCTGACCTGCGCCCCTGTTTGGGGTTTAAAAAAACAGCACAGCTCTTTTTCCCTCTTGCATCGAAAATGGATCCTCAAGATGGCTCAAAGATTTTGTTTCCCCAACATTGTATAATGTTTCCATAATTATTTTAAATTTTTTTTTTTAGAACTTATTTCCTTACCCTTTTTCTTTTTGTTTTACTTTCTACCCCCCGTGGTGCTTTGGGTGCTGTTAAATTCTTCTTTTTTTTAAACCCCTTGGGGGCGAGAAACACCACAAAATTCTTGCAGTGGGTTTTTTTTCATTTGACCCGAGGGGAATTGGACTGAGTGTGTTTTTTGTTTGTGTGAATGTCGTGTTTCTTGTCGTGTTCTGTGTCTTCTTGATTGGTGTCTCTTGAAAATCGTTTAGGGACGAAAGGCTAAGAGCAGGAAATAAGAACAGTGTCTTGTGGTATTACAGTGGTTTTTTTTGTGGTAGTAAAAAGGTTTACCTAGTTTTTTCCCCTGAATTTGTTTTCCATTTTCTTTTTCCCATTCTCCATGCCTTTTTCAAAAGAAATTTTGCCCAAATCATTAAAGTAAAAAGATTGAGGATTGTTTTTTCTACACTTGTTTCCAACAGCGAAATTGTTTGGCTGGTATAGTTGAATTTTGTGACGAAAAAAGATATCAAAAAATCACGTGACTTTAAAAGGGCAAGTGCTGGACGAGCAAAATTGTAGCGTTGAAAGGTTTTGATTTTTGTATTATTGTTTTTGATGCGTTCAGTTTGATTTGACATAAGAAAACGATTGAAAGACGGAATTTCTTTTAGCCGTAAATCCGGTTTGCACAACGACAGAGCAAAGGTATCATTGTTTGCTTATGCGTAAAAGGAAACGCGTATCAGTTGTCGATACGTTTATCCAAAATCTGATGGACGATATTTGATATTTTAACCTTCGGCCAAGGCACAGTGAAAACCCTGTTTGAAAAGGAAAAGGGCATTTTGTTTTGGGTACATTGCATCCCTATACCCTTGTCGGTTTGGGGCTTTAAAGTTTTTTTGAAAAAAAAATTGTAAAACCCTCTGCCCCTTTTTTACTTTCATTTTTAGGGGTCCGTTTAAATGAACAGCGTTTTTTTTGTTTACCCGTTCATAATCAGGGCTCTCGAATCAAATTCCCGAAAGAATAGAGGGAGTTCCTCCTTGCTTTTTTTGTTGTTTTTTGTTTGTTTTTTGATAACAACAAATGCGAACCGGGTGATCACAAAAGGGCCCTTTTCGTCCCAAAACTGTTCGCCCCTTTTCGCTCCTCCTTTCCCAGTATGGGTACCCCCCGAACTTCCCCTGGAGTCTTGGTTGATTACTGTAAGTTGACACCGCTTTTTTTTGGGAAAGGTTATTATTTTTTTATTTGAATACTTTTAAAGGGGCCTATCCCCGGTTAGGAAACTTTAAAAAGCTTTCAATCCCTACTTGTTTACTTTCGGGTGCCACCTGGGTAGTGCCGATGAAGAGCTCAGCTGGGGTTCTTCAGTGTTTTTGTGTCATCAGTCAAACTTCAATACGTTACTCAAGTTTCCCTTTTTATTTCTTTCCATTTCTCAGGGGTGTGCTTGTGCAAGTGTCTCCATCCAACGGCCAAAATGCCTTCTCTTCCCAAAATTTGGGGAGGGTTTTACCTGTGTGCAAAAATGTTTTGCGGCGTTCACACCGGAACCTCGTTTTTATCTCATTCGGGCTATATGGATTTTACCTTGTGCAAGTGTTATGCGTGGTTTACCCAAAAGGAACCCCCCTTTATGTCTCTTCGAAGGGGCTGTATGGGAAATAGAGTCGAACCAATGTTAACTAAGGGAAAAAATTCCCCTTTTGAAACGGCCCGGCGGGAGATTCAACCCGAAACCCCCGGGTCTCCGTGTTTTTCGGTCCCGGGCTTTACCATGAGCTATTCCCGGCGCCTGGTGCCCGTGACAACAAACAATGTCCAGGTGCTGTGAGTTTTTGATCAGTATGCTTTGTTTGCCACTGTACCATGAAATAGCCTAGAGGGAAAAGGAAAAAAGGGGTTTAGGGCCCCTTGCATCCACCAATTTTTGGGGGAAAATGGCCCAAAAGCCCCCTATTCCTGTTCTCTGACAAGTAACAAAAAAATAACGACCCCCAAAAAAAACATTGTGTAGGGTTATCCCTTTCAAAATAATTTACTAACTTTTCAGATTTCAGTTTTTTGCTTAATCCTGGTTTTTCTGATCGTTTTTAATAACATCATTTTGCGCAAAAATTTTTCAAATGGTTCTGTCTTATGTGAAAAACACTACAGTCTTTTCGTTCTCTAAAGTCTTTTAAAACTGGTTTTTTTTGGATAAAAAAAACCCACTTTTCCTAGCATGCCTTCCGCTGAAAGTAGTTTTTAAAAGTGTTTTTCTTTTTTAAATATGTCTTTTTGCTGAACAGTCTCTATAAAAATAGTGTTTTCGTTCCTTCCAACAGTCTATAAAATGTTCTAAAACTACTCAGTTTTTGCTAGGACAACAAATATATGTCATCATTGTCCATAAAACCTTCTTTTCATGTATGCTTTGTTCCATTTTAAATGTTGGACAGAAAACCCCAATAGATTAAAATTATGCGATAAAAAGTTTTTTAATGGTCTAGGACAAATATTGTTTTTCCACAACCAGTCTGCC
>CM031620.1:23822227-23834727 GCA_018398815.1 Conus ventricosus | reverse complement strand
ACACACACACACACCCGAATTGCACGACACAGAGCTAACCACGCCGGTCACGTGCGCTGTAGGAGGTCCGTGGACAGTGGAGAACGCCCCCCCCCCCCCGTGGGACGAGGCGTTGTCGCGGAAAGTCCCGGACAGGGTTAGGACCATCCAGCAAGGTCCACGTGCTCCTCACACTGCGTGGCCCCAACAGCGCAAGCTTCGGGTGAAGCCCCCGGAGGAGAGGAAACGGAAGGAAAGAAGAGAAGGGTACTGGAACCCGCAGTCAGTACGGTCTGATATTTGCTGCTTTATCCTAACAGTCACTCGCATGATGGGCGAGGGGAGGTGTTTGCTGAATACATTAGTAACACCAGCTCAACACAGACCTGAGCATCACACAGTAAACAATGTTCGCTAAAGGTCTCCTCACACGAAGCAGGTAAGAGATTACATTAACAGGCTAAACAAACGAATAGCAATTTATATCTTCATCCTTCCCTCACTCACGTTAAACATTTTCCTTTCTTAGGAACTGAACTAATACAGCAACCATTGCTTTTATAACTGCCACCACATTTGCAAATAATAATAATTCAATGGCACAATTATCCTCACATTTTATAGCAACATCATAAAATGACACAATTCTCCAACCACGCATCCAAACGACTAATCATGCGTACGCACGCTCGCAAACATAAAACACTCGTTCCCCTTGCAACACAAACAGACGGTGGCCGAAGACTAAGAGACCGGCGATTGTGACAGGGGCGGACGAGCGAGACCAAGCAAGTACCAACCCTGAATCACCAGGTTCTCCCCATCCCCACCGACTACCGCATCACCAGATGCATAAAAAGGAGAAAGACTTTTGGATATAATTTTGACTGGCCAGGTTAAAGATTGAATTAACCAGAAAAAGTGGTCTCAAACAATATTTCTTTTATAATTTTGAAAACCAAAAGAAATTGCGCAAAAGAGAAGAATTAGCCGGCTAACAACAACAACAACAACAAAACCACGAAACTGATGCTTACCAGCTACCCGTGGGCGACCCAAAAGTGGCGGGTCAAGCGACTCTCTCTGCCCTCTGTCCAGTCGAGAGGACCAGCAGAGCATATGCGGAAAAGAGATGACGTGATGTCCCTCCCCTACAGGCCGACTGCAGGAATGAAGGTACCGACCGTACCTTCGACGAAGTGGTAGAGAACCAGAACCGGAGCGGGCGCTCCCAGGGACATCTTCCGCTCGAGTGAAGAGAAAACCACCTAACCGATGGCGGCCAACATGCCACCCTACGTCACCGTGAGAATACCTCAAGCCTAAGAGGAATGCGGCACGTGCGGCAGGTAAAAAGACAGGTGAGAGGCCGATAGAGACAGCCAGTTCGAGAGAAAGGCACCAGCCACCCGTGAACCTGCAGGATGAATTGCACGGGCAGTGGAATTAGAGAGAGAGAGAGTGAAAGTAAACCTAACCTGAGCTGAACGACATTAAGGTGCAAACACACCACAAGCCACATTAAGGGACGGATACACGACAACAACAACGACAATAAATAAATGAATAATTCCACCACCCTAGATGGGTCAACCGTCATAGGCCTCGTGACAAACTCGTGACAGTGAGAAGGGACTATTCCACAGTGAGAAGGGACTATTCCACAGTGAGAAGGGACTATTCCACAGTGAGAAGGCACCCAGCACAAACTGACTCTGGGGCCCTTTATAGACAGCTGAAGAATTCTGACATTATCTTAAGAAGAAAAAAATACCCCCCCCCCCCCCCACACACACACCAACACACCACTTTTAGGTATTATATATTAGGTACTTTATTAGATAAGCTGACATGTATAGAATTACATTAGTGTGCTGTAACATTTTCCTTATGTTTATGATAGTGTTATCATATTTTGTGGTGGTGGTGAAAAGAGAGAGTGGGGGCGTGCTGGCGCCCACGCGCGCGCGCGCGCGTGTGTGTGTGTGTGTTGTGCTGTATTATATTGTTATGTTGAAATGCATGTCAGATTGTGTGGGTGAGGCACTTATGTTGTTAAAGGTTAGTACTGTTTCTCTCTCTCTTTTTTTTTTTTTTTTTTTTTTTTTGCACTCCCAGTTCTTATAGAACAGGGAGTACTTTAGAATGGGAACGGAGAAATGCTGTCTGTGTGTCTGTCTGTCTGTGTGTCTATCCGTGGTCAAAATGTGTTCCACTTGCTTCAGAAAAAATTTCTGGGCCGATCTTTCTGAAAATTTGTAGGTATGTTCATTAAGGGTCACGGATGATGCCCGATGTTTTATTTTACCCCCAGAATAGCCGTTACCAATGGCTATAACGGCCCCAAACGGTTTTTCATCTTTATGGAATATCTCGGTGACGAAATACATTATGACGCATGTTTGATTGTGACGTCAAATAAATTATGACGCATGTTTTGATTGTGACGTTTTTCAGGAAGATAAACTGGGAGTACGTTTATATGCTTTGCATCATGTCTTTCTTTTCTTTTTTCTTTTTAAGTGCCTTTTTAATTGCTTTGCGTATTTTGTAAATAGTTTGAAAAATTGTATGTGGTTTCAAATTTATTGTCAGTTATTCATGTGTTTTTTCATGCTGAAAATACGTTATTTTTGCTGCATAGGTGATTGAATTTTGAATTATGCAGTAATTGAACAGGTATGCGGCATATATCAGTATCGATTTCACCGAGGAACATGTATAGAAATTAATCACTCTGCGATGTTAAAACAGACGTGACCCATCATTCTCATATTATATATATATATATATATATATATATATATATATATATATATATATATATATATATATATAAAGTTAGAGCCAAAACGCCACTCAGAATTCCAAAAGCGCTCAACCAAGCAGGGAGCGACATACCAGTTTAAAACAAGGTTTTAAAATGGAAAAAGTAAAATCGACAAAATTGTTTCGAGCGGGATGCTCTCCTCAGGATGTACAATCAGGGCACGCCACCAGTATTATATAGTGTGTTGTGTGGGTGGGTGAGCTCTGCGCATGTGGCACGTGGCCTGTAGATTTTTCTTTTTTGGGGCGCGTTCAGGGGAGCGTGCCAAGGAATGGTGCATTGACAAAGATTTCCATTTATGCCTGCAATTGTTTACCATTTCTACTTTAGAGTTCAGGGATGCTAGATGGGGTTTACATAATATCAGCCACTTTTCTGTAGTACATAAGTTGCATTTTTTAGAAATGTTGTTGTATGGTGTTGCTCTTTTTATAATTTTCCATGATATGTTGTAATTATTTTCTTATCTTTAAGCTTCCAAATATGTTTACTTAATTCTGTTTGGTTTTTATATTTTTCATTTTTGAAGGACTGTTTATGGTTTGCATATCTGGTTTTAATAAACCATCAAAATCCGAATTAGGCAAAATTAGCAAAAAGATCCTGGAAAAAGCAACAGAGGACATAAAAACAAACACCGAATACAATCTCTGGAAAAATAGTTATGAAGTTATCCAATGGTTTAAAGAATTGAACAAACAGAAAAATACAGTGTTCATTACTTTTGACATAGTGGATTTCTATCCCTCTATCGATGAGGAATTACTTGCTAAAGCACTAAGGTTTGCCAACAAATATACAAATATAACAGATTCTGAGATGGAAATCATTTTCCACACTAAGAAAACCCTTCTCCATAGCAACAATGAAACTTGGATAAAAAAACCCAGCAGAAACTCCACATTCGATGTCACGATGGGATCCTATGATGGAGCGGAAACTTGTGAATTAGTTGGACTTTTCATGTTGTCTCATATACAGAAATACTTGGTAAACAGGTTGGCTTATACAGAGATGATGGCCTTGCCATGTTAAACAATAAACCAAAATCATTGAAAACAAGAAAAAAGAACTTTGTAAACTTTTTCAAAGCCACAACCTAAAAATCACAGTAGAAGCCAACAAAAAATAGTAATTATTTAGACATAACATTAGACCTTAAGGACCATACATACAAACATACAAAAAACCTAATGACATACCTGTCTACGTAGACATCAAAAGTAACCATCCACCCTCCATTTTGAAAACTATACCTAATGGTATAAACAAAAGATTATCTAAACTATCATGCAATGAGAAAGAATTTAACAGTGCAGCAGCCGAATACCAAGAGGCACTGAAAAAAAGTGGCTACAACTACAAATTACAATAAAACCCCAGAAAATAACATGAACAGCAATAAGAAAAACAGGAAAAGAAAATTATATGGTATAACCCTCCATTTGATGGAGGAACAAAAACTAACGTAGGAAAAGAATTCCTCAGAACCCTTAAAACATCATTCCCAAAAGAACATGTACTATCTAAAATATTCAACAAAAACACCGTCAAGCTATCGTACTCATGTATGCCCAACCTTAAAAATATAATTGATTCTTCCAATAAAACCAAAAATAATACAACCAAAGAGGGTGACGAAAGGAAATCTTGTAATTGCACAAAAAAAGACCAGTGCCCTCTGAATAACAAATGCCTCTACAACAACATTGTGTACCAAGCTACGGTAACAACAGACAGTGATAAAGAAACATACATAGGGATTACAGCAAACCACTTTAAAACCAGATATGCAAACCATAAACAGTCCTTCAAAAATGAAAAATATAAAAACCAAACAGAATTAAGTAAACATATTTGGAAGCTTAAAGATAAGAAATAGATTACAACATATCATGGAAAATTATAAAAAGAGCAACACCATACAACAACATTTCTAAAAAATGCAACTTATGTACTACAGAAAAGTGGCTGATATTATGTAAACCCCATCTAGCATCCCTGAACTCTAAAGTAGAAATGGTAAACAATTGCAGGCATAAATGGAAATCTTTGTCAATGCACCATTCCTTGGCACGTCTCCCCTGAACGCGCTCCAAAAAAGAAAAATCTACAGGCCACGTGCCACACGCGCAGAGCTCACCCACCCACACAACACACTATATAATACTGGTGGCGTGCCCTGATTGTACATCCTGAGGAGAGCATCCCCCTCGAAACAATTTGTCGATTTTACTTTTTCCATTTTAAAACCTTGTTTTAAACTGGTATATATATATATATATATATATATATATATATATATATTATATATATATATATATATATATATATATATCATATTACATACTGTAACCTAGCTAACATGACAGTGGAGAAGGTTTACACCGGTAGGTCTACGTTTTGTGTGTGCACTGAAATATCAACATGGACTAGTCGCTGTAAGATGGAGTGGGGATCTCAGCTGGATCTGGTGGACTGACTGGTCTGAAGCGGTCAACTCGGTCGAATACAACTAGGCCATAGTGACGCCGTTTTCAAGACCAGTTCATCAATTCCAAGGTTCGGTTGATGACTTCTCGTAGACTTGATTACGGGTGAAAATACGCAGTTTTGATTACAGGTGAAAAATACGCAGTTTAGTGGATCTATTTCGCACGGAAGACCTTGATATGTACATGCACACATACACGCGCGTTGAACTCCTTTTTACAAGAATGAATTGGAACCATTTCTAACCCAGTCTTCAGATCTTCTTTTCATAGTTTTTGTGATTCAGTGATCAGCTTTTTAAAATCTTCAGCATATCTATCACATATCCAACTGGACGAAACTCTTTCTTAAAAGCTTTGGTTGAATGGATTTTTACGTGTGCTTATTTTCTGGTGTGTCATATCATATTCATCAGTTTGTGAGGGGAGAAAAGATTAATCTTCTCCATGTTTTGCAGGTTTTTAAGTATCAAGCTCTGAGAATATCACAGAATTATCGTGTAAGCAACAGCTAAGCATGAATCACAGTCCTGATCTTCAGGCTTCTAGCAAGAGGAATGGAACTTGCGGACGATAGGCCAAACAAACTATTTAAAATTCACCAGCCGTCGTGGCGAAGTGGTTAGCGTCGTGGAACATCCCAGCTGGGAGATCGCGGGTTCGATTCCCATCAGAGTCATGTGGGATTTTTCTGCCCCGACCGGCGCATACCCAGAGTTGAGTTTGCTACGGGCTCAGTTGGGAAGACTGGGACCTCACAGTCCAGTTTCATCCACTTTATGGATACGTCTCTGAGAGTGTAGCTTAAATTTCCTGACCAACACTCCAGGTGTCTGTATCTCTCGGGCATGGTTGATGCCAGGATATATTATGAAAGGAAGCATAGAGTACAGCCCTGTCAGACCGAAATGGAAATCCGTAACATCATCTTTATCATCCACATTCTCATCGATCAGCATTAAAAAAAAAAAAAAAAAAGAAGAAAATCCGTCCAAACCTTAAAGAGGTTTTACCATGTCCCTGAGGCGGCCATAAAGGAAAAAAAACAGTCATGTGCCGTTTGAATCCTTTTACACCCACCTATCTTTTAAAAGTTAAAGAAGCTCTGTGGTGCATTCCATGTCATGTATCACTTACAGTAAAACATATTTTTTAGAGTGTTAGAACTTTCATGATGTGAGGCATAAACATTTTGTATCGGACTCCTTGTTCAAAGATGTCCTGATGTGATCTTTGAATTTCTGAAAGAGATCCAACATTTTTCATCTGATCTAAGATCTTACAGAAGAACGATTTTTAACGAAAATGTCCGGTGTGTTTTTAGAAGATGTATTTTAAAATGCTCTGTGAATGAGCCTTTTTGTACTCCCAGTTCTTATAGAACGGGGAGTATTTTCCAATGGGAACGAAGAAATGCTGTCTGTGTGTCTGTCTGTCCGTGGTCAAAATGTGTTCCACTCTCTCCAGACAAAACTTCTGGGTCGATGTTTCTGAAAATTTGTAGGTATGTTCGTTATGGGTCACGGATGATGCCCGGTGGGTTTTTTTTTTTTACCAGAATAACCGTTACTAACGGCTAGAACGGCCCAAAACGGGTTTTCTTCTCTATGGAATATCTCTGAAAGTGCTTCGCCGATTTCTTATCTCAGTGATGAACTACACTGTGACGCATGTTTGATTGTGACATTATGTTTTAGTATGACGCATGTTTGATTGTGACCTCCTTTTTTTTTTTTATTGTGATGCATGTTTGTTTGTGACGTTTTATTACACGCCTATTCAAGGTAGATCTAAACTGGGAGTACGTTTATATGCTTTGCATCTTTTTTTTTTAATGACTTGTGAGTTGACAACACGGTGACAGCCTGATGTTGCCCTTTGCGGTCGGCTGGGCTGTAAGCACCATCACCCATTACCCATTCTCCCTGTCTGTCGATACCAGGTCCCCCAAATGGCGGTCCTGCCGGTTCCTGCTGGCCTACATGATCATGGGAGGCAACATCGTGCTGTTCCTGCAGCGGGTGTCCTTCTCCATGGCCATCGTGTGCATGGTCAACCACACCGCCCTGGACCTGGGCCCCCCGCACACAGAGCAGCTCTCCCCGCCCCACGCCAGCTTCAACCACTCCACCCAGGGGCAGGAGGCCGGTGACGTGTCGGGTATGTGACTGGTTTGAGTACAGGTGTGTGGCCAAGGATATGAATCCCATGTACATTGCAAAATAACACTAAATGGTGACTCGTTTGGGTACAGGTGTGTGGCCAAAGATATGAATCCCATGTACATTGCAAAATAACACTAAATGGTGACTGGTTTGAGTACAGGTGAGTGGCCAAGGATATGAATCCCATGTACATTGCAAAATAACACTAAATGGTGACTCGTTTGGGTACAGGTGTGTGGCCAAGGATATAAATCCCATGTACATTGCAAAGTAACACCAAATGGTGACTGGTTTGGGTACAGGTGTGTGGCCAACAGATAAGATAATGTTGCTTATAGCCCAGCCGACCGCAAAAGGCCACATCAGGGCTGGTGTGGCCAACAATATGAACCCCATGTACATCACAAAATAACACCAAATGGTGACTGGTTTGGGTACAGGTGTGTGGCCAACGATATGAACTCCATGTACACTGAAAATAGCACACAGTGTAAAGCAGGGCTCTGTGATCGTGATTTGCTATACATGATACATGGTTTCTTTTCCTCAGGGATTAAAATTGATGGCTTTTGAGGGGTAGAGGAGTTTTTTTTTTTTTTTATTTATTTTTTTTTTGGGGGGGGAATGGAGCATACAGAATCAATCTGCCAGTCACTGGAGATAAACTATGTTGGGTGGACCATCTTTGAAAAATAGATCTAAGTTTGGAGTTACTTTCTGTTGAACTGGACATGTGTGTTCTACAGGATGGGTGAGCAGAATCGGGTATTTGGAATGCTTTAGCTTGGGTGGGCAGGTGAAAGTGTTTGGTACCAGCTGCCGTGGCGAAGTGGTTAGCGTCGCGGACTCCCGGCTGGGAGGTCGTGGGTTCGAATCCCATCAGAGTCATGTGGGTTTTTTCTGCCCCGACCGGCTCCTACCCAGAGTTGAGTTTGCTGCAGACTCAGTTGGGAAGACTGGGACCACACAGTCGAGTTTCATCCACTTAATGGATGCGTTTCTGAGAGTGTTGCTCAAATTTCATGACCAACACTGCAGGTGCCTGTATCTCTCAGGCCTGGTTGACGCCAGGATATATTATGGAAGGAAGCGTAGAGTACAGCCCTGTCATGTAGTCTCAGACCGAAATGGAAATCCGTAGCCCGAAATGGAAATCCGTAGCATCATCTTAATCATCCTCATTCCCATTGATCAGCATTAAAAAAAAAAAAAAAGTCTCAAATTCTGTGGCCCTTCATGCCCTGCTCTCATGGTGACCTCAGTTTCGATGTCCTCTCCGCGTCTGTGGCCTTGGTTTGCTTCCGTCGGGGTCACCGGTATCGGCGAGTCCATGGGGGCTGTCGTTGGACGGACGTGGTGGCGCCCTCCAGAGGGAGAGCTCACTCGCGCCGGCTCCGCGACTAAGCAATTATTGTCGTCAGTAGGGGGCTTAGTAGGTGGTGTCCTGCGTATGTTAGATCAGAACAGGCGCCACTGAACACCACCGAAGTGACTCGGCGGCAGTGCAGTGTCTCCTCCGGTGGGTTGCCTCATGACGACATTGACTGCTCCCTGTGGATTGCTGGTGCCGGGGCTGCGGCGGGGCCAGCCGGGCTATGGCTGTGGACGGGGTGTCAGAATGAGCTGTGTGGGTGCACTGCCTCTGAGGTAGCGCAGAGGTTGGGACAGGAAAAAAAAAAAAAAAAAAAGTGTTTGGTGGGGTATTGGTTGATAGACTCTAGTGTTTCAGTGGAGGGGAGGGGGGATAGGTGGAATGAGTGTGTGAGTGTGGGGGCAAGAGTGTGGATGAGAGGAAGTGAGTAGTGGATGGGAGTGTGGTGTGAGTGGCAAGGCGATTGGGTGTGGGTGGGTGGGTGGGTTAAGGATAGGTGGAAGGTAGTAAGCCGTATGTGTTGTGTATATGCATGTTTTGTAAGCACAGTTCATTAGAGACACGTTCTCTCTCTCTCTCTCTCTCTCTCTCTCTCTCTCTCTCTCTCTCTCAAGGTGCTTTCCCTTTCACCCTCATAGAAAGCCAACATCACCAGCACTCTCTTTTTACGAAACAAAAAAAAAAACAACAACAAAAACCCCAAAACCCCACTGAATTACCCTAACTTTGAAACAGCAAATCCATTTCTTCATTTACTATTCAGATTCAGACACATAAAGACTGGGGGGGGGGGGGGGGGGGAAGTGTGCTTTTCATGTCTGCGCTAGGCCTTATCACCCATGCCCTTATTCAGTGTTATGATCCTACACCACAGAGCTCCTTATCAGGGCTGTACCTTCTGCCTGAGCAGAAAGAAAACACTTTGACTGGCACAAACAGGGAGCGAGATGAATGACCAGAATCAAAGACTGTAAAGGGCGCGCCTTCTTTCTCAACACAGTCACCTCAGTAGGGACTGGTAATCTCGATAAGACTCACTCTGCAATGGCTATGAACGTGGTTGGGGGGGGGGGGGGGGGGGGGGGGGGGGGGAGGGGGATATAGGATGGGTGAAATGCAGGGACAGTGGAAGGGAGGGCTGTCCAAAGGTGGCTCTCAACCTGCCTTGGAGGTGAAAAGTTCATCTGTGCTTTGACAGTCCGTGTCATCAGGTTGAAGCTAGAGCAACGATTGAATCGTTCATCACATAATTGCTAAAATGAAAGGTGTAAAAAATATTTGTCCGGGTATCATGTCTACATCAAGCACAATATGAACATTTCATTCAAAATTAAAATTTCCCATTTCTACCGATATTATATTTTTTTCTTTTTTCTTTCTTTTTTTCTTCTTTTTTTGTGTGGTGTGTGTGTGTGTGTGTGTGTGTGTGTGTGTGTGTGTGTGTGTGTGTGTGTGTGTGTGTGTTTGTGTGTGTGTGTTACAGAGGCAAAAATTGTATTTGTAGTGTATGTTATTGTGGAAACAAGTAAAGCTGTTTAATGTGCTGCCTGCATGTGGCTTGATATTACTCACCAAAGATGATGATCTCTTACTTTGCTGTATATGGTTTGATATAGAACCCCAACCGATCCATAGTAAGAGATGTATTTTTGCTCATCTGCTTGGTAGAAAAAAAAAACATTACACAAACTCACATTGATTTTATGGAATGTAGATTGCACAGTATTATTCAGCATATGTCTTTGGTTAAAATGTGAAGCGATAATTGTAACTGCTCACAGGTTCTAAGAAAGATCAATTTTGTAATGTTAAATACATTGTTGAAAATGTTAATCACGGGTATAATTTAGTGATATCTTTATAAAGGGATGACTGATGGATCCTCCTGTTGTGTCCGACGGATCAGTAGGCAGGCAGGTCATCTGCTGATGAGGGTCCTCATGTGGGAATGAAGACCAATTCTTGAGGCACAACGTCTTCCACAGACGCAGCATGGAATGGAGTCCTGCGAGGATGGGCCCTGTCTTCTACAAAGGGAATAAAGGGATGACTGGGAAGGTCTTATCAGGGTGATTGCTGTGCAAACTTTGTTGTGTTAGGCTCTTGTATGTGTGCGGGAATTAAGATAGGGTTTTAATGTGTACTGTGGATCATTCACATGGAACGTACTCAGAACTGCATGCATGAACGGGCCCATGCAGCCACTTGATCATGTGCATTTACACATACTTTGCCGCGTGCCCATACACACATACACCTTGCGCGGCGCACACATACACACACATATCACACCACACACACACACAACACCACACATACTCACGCACACGCACACACACACACACACACCACACGTACACGTTACTCTGGAAAGCTTGGTGATTTCCCAGACTCATTTTTGCTTAGACACAGAACACACAGAGCAGCGCTTCTAAACTTGAAAAAAAAAGCCATGTGTTTCTAATGGAAGACGCACACCTTCAGAACCAACAGGACTGTGACTCTGAGCGTGTTGGGCCCTATTGCTGGGAGACCCTTCTTAAACTGGACAGGAATGAACAAAAGAGAGGTGAAACAGAGATAGGCGATGAGCAAACTCTTGCCCTGTCTGGGGTGGGCACTTGGAAGTGGTTTCCTTTCATGGTTGCCATGACTTCCCCTGCCCCTCATCCTCCCCTACTCTTAGGGGAAGAAAATATTGACACAGAAATGGCATTCAGTAAGAGTTCGCAGCCTGCGATCAGCCTTGATGTCAGCACGGGGTTAAGTTCCAGTAGCTGAGAAAATGACTATGTCAAAGATGACATGTTTTAGTAGAGATGCAATGTAGAATGAGAGAGGGGATGAGCATGCTTTAACAGGGCACATCACCAGGCTCCTTGCTGTCCAGTTGTGACAGTGCTTTCTTCAGTGTTTGTTCTGTTCTCCCCAGGTTAGATGTTGCTGAGCGGTAACAGGTTACCCAAGTTTCCCTGACATGCCTTGCACGCGTGGGTACCCGAAGCGTCCACAACGACAAAGTCAGGTCACAGGCCCTGCGACGGAGGGGAGGCGGGCTTTGGGCCTAACTGGAGTGTGGTGCGTGAGGGGAAGGATGTAGTCTTCTTCCCACGCAGGAGGTGTGCAGGGTGAGGCCCTTGTGACAGACACCACTCAACACCACAGGGTTCTGAAAGCCGATTGGTGAGATGCTCTGTGTGTGATGTGTGTGTGGTCATCACCGTGTGTGTGTGTATGTGTGTGTGTGTGTGTGTGTGTCTGTCTGTCTCTCTCTCTCTCTCTATCTGGACTGGTCTCTATGCATGTCTGTTCTCTCTCTCTCTCTCTCCACTCTCTCTTCTTTCTCCTCTCTCTCTCTCTCTCTCTTTCTCCATCTTTGTACGTGTGCATGCATGTGCGAAGAGAGAGTAAGACCGTCAGAACGGAAGTGAGTTGATGGGAAAAATAGAGATGGGAGGTCTGAACATGCATTACACTGTGAGTGAATGTCCGAGTTTTTAGAATTTTAACTACGGTTCAAGAAATGTTTGCTTAGCTTCAGTTACGTTTTCATTGGTGCCAGTAGTTTCATGTCGGAGTAGTAAAGGGGATTCTGCCTGTAGAATTCACGCTGCTACTGGGTTAAGTTATTTGAGAGATAAAAAATGCCTCTGGTGTATATA
>CM031620.1:23709468-23822127 GCA_018398815.1 Conus ventricosus | reverse complement strand
GATCTTTTAAATTTTATGAAAATCAATCATACAGTACACATCATTATGACAACAACAAAAAAGCAAACAATTTTATAGGCTATTGAGAGTAAAGATGGCCTCTTGGTTTATAGTATCACACTATTTTTTTGAAATTTATTGTTCTGTGCACACCATTATGAAAAAATTATGCAAACATTTTCGTGGTAACCACTGATGCAAAGAAATTAAGTCTGGTGGCCATTATAGTTTAAGAAGGTGTGTGATGTCATAGAAGTTTGAAAATTAAATGCAATGTTGCCACATATGTTCCAGGCAGAAGTGAATTCTCATCTCCTGACATTAACTGTTTGAAAAATTGGAAATCGCCTTGTCTCAAAGATTTATTGCATCCGTGATTTTATATCATTAACATCAGTTTGATGTTTCTTATGTGTAATGTTTCTGTCTCATGTATCAATTGTGATGGTCTAACCTGTCTTTGATAACTTCAGGTGGACTGGTAGGGACACTGGCTTTATGGGTGTTGTGCCAACACAACTCTTCCTTGGCCTTTTTCTTCATCTTAGATCATGATTCTGGCCCACATGTGGTTGGGGGGCTGTTACACAATAGGTTTTTGAGAGGAAAATTTCTCCAGACTCGAGTGTTGCTATATCTACGGAGGTCAGCTCCAAAGCCTTTGGCTTTAATACCTGTGTCGATGGTCTTGGTGGGTTGGTTTCATTGGGACGGTGCAGGTGTTTGCTCTTTAGGCTAGGCTCTGTAGTTTGTCCTGTGTGGCGGGGTGTTGCCGGCCAGGTTAATCGTCGTTGGGTGTAGGGGTTGGGGTGTTGATTGCCCCTTCTATTTCACTTTCGTTGTCCTGAATTGCGTTTATCTTGCCCGGGAACAAGACTAAGTGATTGAAATGCTATCGTGTTCTCTCTTGTGATTCATTTTGTTTCATGTGTGGCAGATTTCATTGCAAAATGCACGTGTTTTCTCCTGTGTTTCATTTTGTTCATGTCTGGCAGATTCATTTGTTATGCAATGTGTTTCTCTGTGAGTCAGGGGTTCATGTGTGGAAGATGCATTTGAAATGCAATGTGTTTTCTCCTTGGGATTCATTTGTGCATGTGTGGCATGATTCATTTGAAATGCAGTGTGTTTTCTCTTGGGATTCATTTGTTCATGTGTGTCTCGTCCAGATTCATTTGTTAGCAAATGTGTTTTCTCCTGTTGATTTAATTTGTGTCGTGATTGTGGCAGTTTCATTTGAAAGGCTACGTGTTTTTTTCTCTTGTGATTCATTTGTTACATGTGTGGGCAGATTCATTTGAAATGCAACGTGTTTTCTCTTGTGAGTCATTTTGTTCATGTCTGCGCAGTTTCATTTGAAATTTTGGGCAACGTGTTTTTCTTGTGATTCATTTGTTATTGTGTGGCTGATTCATTTGAAATGAAGTGTTTTCTCTTGTGATTCATTTGTCATGTGTGGCAGATTCATTTGAAATGCAAAAAAGTGTTTTCTCTTGTGATTCATTTGTTCATGTATGGCAGGATTCTTTATGTACATTTTTAAGGTTTAAACACACAGTTTTGCTTCTGGCCTGCATGTTTGACTCCCAGTTTGAGTGGATGAGGTTGTTGGTGCGGACTCAGTGGTGAGATGACCATGTTGACAGGACGGGCCTTTGTGTGGAGCCTAGGAGATGCATGGGTCTTCGCGGCGGGGGGCGGTTCTACTGGGGCTTACATGACACTCAAGATCCTGGGCGGCTACCTCTTCTGCTGTTCGGCCGCGCCACGCACACTGGTCAGCATGCTCGCCATGGGACGCTATCATAATGCTGATGGGACCATCTGCCGCCCTGGGTCGCCTGGGCTGTGTCTTCCGCCCTCATGGGTGGCTGGTTGGGGATCTGTTTCGGTCAGTTGTTTTGGGGGGACGGGGGGGGGGGAGGGGGGGGGGTTCTTCACTACGCCCCTGGTGCTGTTCCTATTGCTGTTTCGCTTAGTCGTTGGGTTTTTTTGTTATTTAGTTTTTTTATTTCTTCAGAAATACGAGTGTAACGTGGTTGGAAAACCGCCCCCCCCCTCCCTGTTTAACTCCGGGGAGTCCAGTATTGGCACTGTCTCATATTAACTCCCGGGGAGTAAATCTGGGGTCTGCTTCAACGGTGCCCCCCAAACAGGTTCAGAACGGCCCCCTCCCCCTATCTTTCTTTTGTTTATTTGGCTGTCCTTGTTTCAAATATTGAACCCATACCATCTCAGAAGAACTCCCGGGAGTTGGTTTGAACCTAATAATTTTGACTCTAAACTAACTTCCGGGAGTTCATATGTTAATGGCTGTCCCAAATCAGCCCAAACCCACTTGGAGTGTTAAAACGGGTGCTGTTCCCAAATCTAACTCCCGGGGTTCTTCTGGGCCCAAAAACTTTTGACATCAGAATGTCTCCCTGGGAGTTAAACTACCGCAGTGAAGAGTATTCAGGACAGGGCCTGGGGGGGGAAAAGGCCCCCCGGGTGTTACCTGACGCACGGCCCAGAATAAGCCCCCCCCCCTACCCTCTGCCTCAGTTATTGAAGAAATGTCCATTAAGCGCTCCTACAGTGGTGAGTTAATCTACACCGGCAAGAAAAACCACCAGAGAGAGGTTAAACTGGAACCTGGCCCAGCCTGAACAGCACCCTTGTGGGGGAGGCTTGACCTTTAAACAAAAAATATTCAACCAGGAACATTGTGCTTTCGAACATCAAGAACTGGTGCCTCAACAACGAAAGCTTATTTTGGGGTAGTTTATCCGGACTGAACCTGAACGACCCCCCCCCCCCCCCCCCCACCCCCAAGAGTTAACTAGCAGAATCAGCCCCCAGTATAAAGAGTTTTAAACTGGACGGGCCCAGAACATCCCCTCCACCTCTTTCTGGGGGGTTAATCTAGCACGCCCGGGAAACAGTCCCCCTAGAGAGTTAAATGGACATGCCCCAAACACGCCCCAACAGCCCCCCTAGAAGAAAATGCAGCCCCTAGACTTCCTGGGGATTATCTAGTGCTTGACCAGAACAGCCCCCTCCCTCCACCTTGTGAGAGTTATTAAACTGACATGATTCGACTCCCCCCTTACTGGGGAGCTAATCTGGCACTCTGAAACAGCCTCCCCCCCCCCCCACCCCCCCCCCCCCCCCCCTCCCGGAAAAGGAAAGTCGGGAAAGTTAAAATGGACCTGGCAAGAACAACACCCCTGTAATCCGCTGTGTTATCGCACCCTGCCGTTTTTTCCACACATGGACCCCCCCCCCCTCCTAAACGGCGGGGGGGGGAAGGGCGGGGGATAGCGGACAAACGCGGCCCCCTGAAAAGGTCCACCGTGTTGGCTCTGTGCGACCCATAAACGCGGATGTGCGACCCCCCCTTTACGGTTGTTTTACGGTTTTTTGTAAACAACCATCAAGTACTCCACCGTCCAGAAGTGCTCCCGGGGGGTACTACTGGGGGCCGCGCTGAAATGACTCCCCAAAGAGTATGCTGGGTCGGGTTAAAATATGGACACCCTTTTTTCATAAAGTACTCCGGGATTCATCTTGGGCCGGTACCAGATAGTAACACACGGCTTATCTCCGTTAAGGTGTTGAGGGTTTGTTATTTATTATCATATAAGTAATACATGCACATTATATCTGAATCAACATCTATAATATAGTCTGAAATCAACTTGAGGAATACTTATGGGCCAGTCCAAGAAGTACCCTCCTTGCTTATCTCATTGATTATGGTTGTTCTGGGCTTGTTATTTATGGTCATAAATATTACTTTTTCACACTACTGGACATTCTATCTGAATCAACATTGGGAAAACCAGTCTGAATCAACTTTTGGGGGTGTTACTACTGGGAGAGAGCCCAAAAGCACCCCCCGTCATATTCTACTTTACCATTGTCCTCAGGGTGGTTATTTAATGATCCATAAGTCACACATGGGACATTATACCTGGATTCAACATTTGAAAACGAGTCTCATGAATCCATCAGTAGGGGGTGTAATTTCTGGCCCGGGGGGTCCCCGATAGTACCCCCCTTGCATATTTCCTTTATTTATGTGTTCAGGAATGTTTTTTTACTGCGTCATAAGCTCTCACATGGACACATGGACAGTCTAATGAGCCGGTCCAGGAAGTACCCCCTCGTATATCTCCTTTATCAAATGTTGTTCAGGGTTGGTGTTTACTGGTTATAAACTCACCACATGGGACCCATTCTAATCTGAATCAACATTTGATATATAGTCTGACTTAACGTTTAGGGGGAAGTTGTTCTGGGCCAGTCCCAAAAAGTATCCCCCTTTGCATATTTCTTTATCATTGTGTTCAGGGTTGTTATTTAATGGTCATAAGCTCTCACATGGACATTATACCTGAATCAATATTGATTTATAGTCTGATTCAACTTTAGGGGGTGTACTTTTGGGCCGGTCCCAGAAGTACCCCCCTTGCATATTTCCTTTATTATTGTTTCATGGAATGTTTATTTTCTGGTCATAAGCTCACACATGGACAGTCTACTGATTTCTACATTGAAAAACCAGTTGGTCTGATTAATTACGTTTTGTACATTCTGGGCACCGGCGGAGTGGGAGGGGTCCAAGAAGTTACCTCCCTTGCAATTTCGCTTTAATGAGTTCAGGGTTGTTATTTATTGGTCATAAAACCCTCACACCATTGACTTTTTTACATGAGGTCAACATGATAGTATAGTCCCCTCTGAATCTACTTTTGGGAGAGTTCTACCTGCTGTCAACATGGAAGTTTAGTCTGAATCTACTTTAGGGAGAGTATCTTCCTGCGTGGTCCCAGAAGTTACCCCCCTTGCAGAGTCCACTTGTTTGATGTGTTCCTGGGTTGTTTATTTTACTGGCCAAAATCTTCATACATTGATCATGTGATATGATTTTACATTTTAAAATAAAACGTGTCTGAATCAACTGTTGGGGGTAAAGGATAGTACTTCTAGATCCGGCGTTCCAGAAAGTCCCCGCAACCAACCCCTTGCTTATCTCCCTGTTTTAATGTGTTCAGGGTTGTTTGTTAATGGTCATAAGCTCTCCTCATGGACATTATATCGTATATCAACATTTGTCATATAGACTGTTTCAAACTTTAGGGTGAGTACGTCGGGGCCCGGGGGGTCACAGATGTCCCCCCCCCCCCCCCCCCTTGCTTATATCTTCATTAATGTGTTGCAGGTTTGTTAATTTTGGTTAGTTAACTTATTACTGGTCATTAAAAACTCATACATTGATTTCTATCTGTGAATAATTCTATGAAATATTATCTGATATCAACTTTAGGGGGAGGAGTACATCTGGAGCCGCCCACCAAAAGTACTTCTGGACGTTGTAAATTGTGGGCTGCGGCCCAGAAGTACTCCCGGGAGTCCATTCTGGTGCCTAGAGGGGAGGGGGGATTGGGTGGGGGGTGGGTTAGGTGAGTGGGGGTATCGAGGGGGTCAGTTTGGGGACTGGGACCAATAGTATTCCTGTCTTAAGGAAATCATCGTTATTTAGATAGTTACATGAATTCTTATATTTATTTGCATAGTTTGTCTTTAGGGGGGTGAAAGTACTTCCGGGAAAATGGGGTGGTTACTTGTCCCAGAAGTAGTCCGGGAATCATTCTGTGAGCGCGGGCCAGTAGTACTCAGGGAGACTTCCGGTGCGGGGAGTTACTTTTTGGGGCGGTGTTAAACCGAAATCAAGATAAACACTCAAGGAGGGGGGGGGCTGTTCTCGGGCTGGTGCACGTTGTAACTCCCTGGGGTTCTGTGTCATGTGGGCGCTGTTTTGGGCAGTGGTCACAGTTTAATACTCTCCAGCGGGGCCCTGGCTCTGTTCTGGGCTGGTGCCAGATTATTAACTACATCAGGTGGGGGGCTTCTCTGTTTTGGGGTAGGTCAGTTTAATTTTTAGTTCAGATCACTGACCAAGGTGGGAGGGGGGGGGGGGGGGGTAGGGGGCTGTTCTGTGGACGGGTCCAGGTATTAACTCTCTTGGGGGCTCCTTTGTTTCTGGGATAGTACCAGAATTTATTCCCACAGGTGTGGGGGTATTTTTGGCCAGGTCCATTTTTAACTATCTAGGGGGCTGTTTTGTGTGGGTCCAGTTTAACTTCTCGGGGGGGGGGGGGGGCGGGGGGGGGGGGGGGGGGGGGCGGGGGGGGGGGGGGGGGGGGGGGGGGGGGGGGGTGTGGGGGGTGGGGGGGGGGGGGGGGGGGGGGGGCTTTGTTTTGGGCCTCTGTTGGCATGGAGAAGGAGAGGGGGGGGGGGGGGGGCCCTGTTATGAGCCAGATCAGATTGTTTAACTTTCCTGGGGGGTATAATATTCTTGCGCTGTGGCAATATTAACTCCCAGGTGGAGGTTTGTTATGGGCCTGGTCCAGTTTTACATTCTGGAGGTGATCTGGGCTGGTGCCTGTTGATATCTCTCCAGTAGGGGGGCTGATTCTGGGCCTGGTCCAGTTTCTACTACCAGGCTGGTTGCCAGATTTTTACTCTCCAGGATGGGGTTGGTGGGATGTTCGAGATTTAGGTTTAAGTTTAAAACGCTCCCAGTAGGGCTCTGTTCTGGTCTAGGGCCAGATTAATCCCCCAAGATGGAGGGATGTTCTGGGGACTTGTCTAGTTTAACTCTTCAGGGGGCCTGTTCATGACGGTATTGGCCATGATTAATTGCCCTGGGGGGGGCTGTTTGGGACAGGTGCAGTTTAACTCCAGAGGGGCTATGTTCTGGGGCTGGTTGCCAGGTTTAACTCCCAGTAGAGGGGGGGGGTTGTCTCCTGTTTGTTTTGTGCAGTGTCACTGTTTAACTCCTACACGAAGGCCTGTTCCATGGCTGGAGCCAGATTTACTCCACCAGGAGAGAGGGAGTGGGAGAGGGGGAGTTGTTCTAGGTTCACGTCCAGTTTACGTTCGGGGGGGGGGGGGGGGGGGGGGGGGTGGGGGGGGGGGGGCTTTTTCGGGCCCAGTTCCAGGTTAACACCCCTGTAGGGGGAGGGGGATGTTCTGGGCCTTTGTCTTGTTTAACTTTCGGGGGGGGGGGGGGGGGGGGGGGGGGGGGGGAGGGGAGGGGGGGGGGGGGGGGGGTGGGGGGGGGGGGGGGGGGGGAGGGGGGGGGGGGGGGGGTGGGGGGGGGGGGGGGGGGGGGTGGTTGCCTTGATGGTTGGCCAGATTTTATTAAATCCCCTGGAGGGGGTGGGTTTATCGGAGTACCAGGTTGCTGTTTAACTCTCCAGAGGGGCATCTTCTAGGCTGGTGCCAGATTTACTCCCATGGAGGGGTTTGGGGGGCTGTTTTGTGCCAGGGACTGTAGGTTTTAACTCTTCCAGGCGAAAAGGGTGGGAGGGCTGCTCGAGGCCAGGTCCATTTAAACGCTCCAGGGGGAAATGTTTGTTTTGGGCCGAGGAGGGGTGGTAGTGCCAGATTAACGCCCAAATCAGGTGGAGGGGGGCTGTTCTGGGCCTTGTCTAGTTTCTCTATCCAGAGGGGATTCGGTGGGGGGGGGGAGGGGGGGGGGGGCTGTGTTTTCCAGACGGTTTTTTGCCAAATTAAATGCCCTGGGGGGCTGCTTATAGGACCTAGGTCTTCCAGTTTATCTCTCCTAGAGGGATGTATGGGCTGGAGCCTGATTAATCCCAGGAAGGGACGGGGGTGGGGGAAGGGGCGGGGGGGCGGTGGTTCCTGTTTTGTGCAGGGACAGTTTACCCCCAAGGGTGGCCTTTCGTACCAGGGCTGGAGCCAGGACTAACTCCCTGGAGAAGGGTGGGGGGGGGGGGGGGGGGGGGGGGGGGCGGGGGGGGTGGGGGGGGGCCTGTTCTATGCCAAGTCAATTTAACTCTTTAGGGGGACTGTTTGGGCAAGTGCACAGATTATCTACCCTGGAGGGGGAGGGTTTGGGGGTTGCTCTTTTGTCTATTCTGGGCTCTGTCTAGTTTAACTCCTCCAGGGGGGGTGGGGGTGGGGGGCTGTTCCATGCGTTGCCAGTTTAAACGCCCTTTGTTGGGGTGCTATTTAGGAAAGGTGCATGTTTTAACTCGCCTAGAGGGTCTGTTCTGGACCTGGTTCCAGAATTAACTTCCCCAGGGAGTGGGGGAGGCTGTTCTGAGGCTGTTTTGTGCCAATGGCCAGTATAACTCTCCAGGGGGGGTGGGGGGGGCTTGTACCAGGTGGAACACATTTTAACTCCCAGAAAGGCGGGGAGAGGAGGATGCTCTAAGCCATGTACAGTTTAAACTCTCTTGGAGGGGCTGATTTTTGGGGGGCTGTGTCAGATTAACTCCCCAGGAGGGGGAGGAGAAGAAGAAGTGAGAGGAAAAGAAGAGAGAGAAGAGAAAGGAGAGGGAGAAAAGGAGGGGGGGAAGGGGTAGATAGGAGAAAAGAGGTAAGTTGAGGGGGCCAGGGAAGAGTTAGGGAGTGGAGGGAGGAAGAGGTAGAAGATGAGGGAGAGGGAAGAAGGAGATAAGAAGAAGAAATGAAAGGTGGAAAAGAGGGGGGCAGAGAGAATAATAGATAGAAGAAAGAGGGGGGGTTGGGGGTTAGGGGGCGGGCTCGTCGGGGGGCTGAGGGAGAAGAGAGGGAGGAAGAGAAAGGAATGAAGTGTGGGGGGGGGGGGGGGGGGGGGGGGGGGTGGGTATAGGGGGGAAAAGGGGTGGTGAAGGAGGAGGGAGGAGGGGGGCCATGAAAGGGGGAGGAGGGAAGAGAGGAGGGACAATGAAAAGGGGAGGGAGGAGAAAGGGGGCTGAGAGGAAGGGGGGCTGAAGGGAAAGGGGCAGAGGGGGCCGGCGCTAAAAGGGAAGAGAGGCTGAGCAGGTAAGAGAGAGGGAGTAGGTAGAGGAGTGACGAGATAAGGAAGAGTTGAAGGAGACGTGGAGAGAAGAAGGGGGGTAAAAAGAATGTGAGATGGGGGCTGTTCTGGGCCTTGATTAGTTTAACTCTCCAGGGGCGGGGGGGTGGGGGGGAGGGGGGGGGGGGGGGGGGCTGTTTCATTACGTGCCTGATTAACTTCCCTGGGGGGAGGGGGGGGGGGGGGGGGGGGGGTGTTCTGGACAAGTGCAGTTTAACTCTCCAGAGCGGAGGTGTTCTGGCTGGTGCCAGATTAAATCCCCAGTAGAGAGTGGGGGGGGGGGGGGGGGGGGGGGGGGGGGGGTCCTGTTTTGTGGCCAGGGCCAGTTTACCACCAGGGTAGGCCTGTACCAGGGCTGGAGCCTGATTAACTCCCACGAGAAGGAGGCGGGGTGAGGGGGGGGGGGGGGGGGGGGGGGGGGCCCTGCTCTAGGCAGTCCAGTTTAACTCTCTAGGGGGGCTGTTTTTGGCAGTGCTGATTAACTCCCCAGGAGGGGAAGGACGGCTGTTTGGGCCTTGTCTAGTTTTAATTCTTCGGGGAAGGAGGGGGTGGGGGGGCTGTTCCATAACGGTGCCAGATTAACTCCCTTAGAGGGGGTGCTGTTCTAGGAAGGTCACCGTTTTAATCTCCAGAGGGGTGTCCTGGGCTGTTTGCCTGAGTAACTCACCAGGAGAGGAGGAGGTGGTGGGGGGGGGGGGGCTGTTTTATGCCTGCGGCAAGTTTAACTCTCCAGGGAGGCATGTACAGGCTGGAGCCAGATTAACATCATAGGAGACAAAGGGGAGGGGGGTTGTTCTAGGCCAGGTCTAGTTTAACACTCTAGGGGGCTGTTTTGGGCCGGCGCAGATTAATCCCAGGAGGGTGGAGGGTGGCCTGTTCTGTGCATTGTCTAGTTTAATATCCAGGGCGGTGGGGGGGGGGGGGGGGGGGGGGGGGGGGGGGGGGGGGGGCCTGTGCCATGATGGTGCCCTGATTAATCACCTGGAGGGGGTGTTCTGGGGACAGGTGAGTTTAAACTCTCCAGAGGGGCTGTTCTGGCTAGTGACAGATTATCTTCACAGACAGGGGGGGGGGGGGGGGGGGTGGGGGGGGCTGTTTTTTGTGCCAGGGCCGTTTAACTCTCAGAGGGGCCTGATTAACTTCCCAGGAGAGAGGGGGGGCGGGGGGGGGGGGAGGGGGGGACGCTGCTCTAGGCCAGGTCCAGTTTAACTCTCTATGGGGCTGTTTTGGGCCCAGATGCCAGATTACTCCATGGAGGGTTGGTGGGTGAGGGGGGAGGCTGTTCTATGACGGTACCAGATTAACTCCCTTGGAGGGGGGGGCTGTTCTAGGACAGGTGCAGTTCACTCTCAGAGGGATTGTTCTGGGTTGGTGCCAGATTAACTCCCCTAGAGGGGGGTTGTTCTAGGCAGGTGCAGTTTAAACTCTCCAGAGTGGCGGTTCTGGGCTGGTGCCAGTTTAACTCCCCAGGACGACAGGGGAGTGGGGGTGGGGGCTGTTTTGTGCCATGGCCAGTTTTAAACTCTCAGGGATGCCTGCTTACAGGTGGAGCCAGAGTAACTCCCCGGTGGGGGGGGGGGGGGGAGGGGGGTAGGGCGGTTGTAGGCCAGACCAGTTTAAACTCTTTGGGGGGCTGTTTTTGGGCCGGGTGCCTGATTAACTCCACAGGAGGTGGGGGGGCTGTTCTGGGACTTGTCTAGTTTAACTCTTGGGGGGCTGTTCCATAACGGTGTGCCGTTTAACTCCCTGGAAGGAGGATGGTCTAGGACAGGTGTGTTTAACTCTCAGAGGGGTGTTCTGGGCTGGTGCCAGATTAACTCCCAGGAAATATGGGGGGGAAGGGGCGAGGGGCTGTTTGGTGCCAGTTTAGTTCAATACTCCGGTGGGGTGGCTGTTCCAGTGCTGGTTGCCAGTTTTAAATTCCTCAGATGTCTTTGGGGGCTGGCTGGGCAAGGTCCCAGTTTATCCTCATGGGGGGAGCTGTTTTGGGTCAATGCCAAATTACTCGTGGGGGGCTGTTCATAATCATGTTTGGGGGCTGATTGGTGCTAACCCTGATTAATCCCGGCGAGTTGATTGGGCTGTGCGACGACTGACTCCGGAGTTAAACTGGGATGGGGGGCTAGTTTAACTCGTTACACCTGTTTTAGCTCCGTTCGTCTTTGAATGTTGAGAAGAGGTCAACATTTTTTAAGTGTTGTAAGAATTGTTTTGGAAAGAAGGACTTTTTTAAAATTGAATTTTTCCAATATGTTTTAGAAGGTTGTATTTTGATGTGTTGTGGGTTTTTTTTTTTTTTCTTCCTTCCTTAAATGTGTGTGAGAGTTGACCTTCAATGCAGTGACAGCCCTGAGACAGCGCTTTGCGGTCAGCTGGGCTATAAAACAGTAACATTCTGTCTCTCTTCTCGGTTCTCTCTCTCTCACCACGTTGTCTCTCTGTTTCAGTCTCTCTCTGTGTGTCTGTCTGTCTGTCTCTGTGTTTCTAGGTCCACTGTGATGGTGATACAGCTGTTTCCATATTTATGCGCGTCCTCATTTAGTGCCTTGTGATGTTTTACCTGACTGGCCACTGAGTTAAGCTTATAAATAAAATAGGCACTTGTGGGGGGTAATGCTTGAAAGTTTTTGGGTTCGATTCTAATCTTTGGCATGGACAGAGATATCTTCATTGCCAGGTGCAACCTCAATCTTGGATTTATTTGTGATGAATTTTAATGGGGCAGCAAAAAAAGAGGTGAAGAGGGTGCGGAGGGGGACCAAAAATTGGGGGGCGGGGGGGACTGAATACTGAGGATAATGACAGGAGAGGGGGGAGATGGCAATGTTCATTTTCAGATGTTGTTTCATTACTTTTCTCTCTCTCTCTCTCTCTTCTCTCTCTCTCTCTCTCTCTCTCTCTCTCTTCTCTCTTAACCACCCCACCATGCCTCTCTCTTCTCTCCCCCCTCTCTCTCCCCCCCTTCTCTCTCTCTTCCCCTTCATCTCTCTCTTTCTCTCTCTCTCTCTCTCTAACCCCACCCCCCACCCCTCTCTCTCTCTCTACCCCTCCTTCTCCCCCCCCCCATGTCTCTCTTCCTCTCCCCTTCTCTCACTCTCCCTGATCATCTTTCTTTCTCTCTCTTCTCTTCTCTCTCTCTCGCCCCCCCCCCAACCCCCCGCCCTTCTCTCTCACCCCTCTCTGGTCACTCTCCTTCTCTCTCTCTCTCTCTCTCTCTCTCCTCTCTCTTCTTTCTCTCTCTCTCTAACCCACAAAAATCATTGTTGTCTCTGTATGTATTGTGCAACGATATCTTTTGAAAAATTCAGGGTTAACTGTCTGTTGGCTTTGTCGACTTTAAAAAGCCTTCGATTCTGTAAATAGAAATATCCTGTGGAAGTACTTCGAAATTTGGGCGTTGGATGCAAAAAATGTTAAGGAATGCTGGAAAACAATTGTATCGTTGTGTGAGATCGTGTTGTAAGTAGTCCAGTAGCATGACCATGACTTTTTGAATGCAATGCGGGGGGTGTGAGACAAGGTTTGTGTGCTGTCCTACCTTATATTCTTTCATTTTTCATTAAAACGAAACTGGCGCTAGAGATTTGCGCGATTGGTCGACCGGTGTGTTCACTATTAAACCCGACGTGACTCAGATTCTAATTCTCCTTTTTGCTGATGTTGTGGCTTCGCCGTCTTCTGCCTGCCGGTCTACAATAACAAATTGTCATACTCAAAGGTTTTGCTGATTGGGTTTTCCTTAAACTAAACTTGACAAGACCAAGAAATATGTATTTAGAAAGGGAGGGGATTTTGGGGGATTATTGAAAAGTGGATATATGGTAATTGTAGTTATAAAGTGGGTGTAAACAGTTATAAGTATGTGGGTATACAATTTTACAACCAATTTTTCCTTGACATGCGTGTCGATGATACTTTGCAAAGAAGGGTATAAGATGCTGAACTAGCCAATTATCAGGTTGCCTTTTGAAAAACTTGGGGATGTTCCCAGGGAAGTTTTTTTCAATAATGTTTGATACCAAGTTACTCCTAGTTTACTTTATGGGTCACCAGGTATGGGGTTATCAACAACTCCGATGTTATTGAAAATTCCCTCTTATTTGCATTGTAATAGGTATTTGAATGTTGGTATGCAGTCACCGAACAGTATGGTCTTGGTGGGAAACTCGGTGCGAGGGGTCGTTATCCCTTGTATGTGCTGGCAGCAGGAAAGATGCATCCCGTTACTGGCTTAGTTGTGTGCAACATGGCCAGCCACTGGTTGCAACGAAAAGCCTATATTATGTTTAACTATTTACAAGAGTTGGGCAAAAGAACGTGGGCATTTCAAGTCATCAATTGCTTTGTGTAAACGGATTCGGTGGATGTCTAGGCGGCAACAACATATTGTTGTAGTGACGTAAGTAGTTTTCTGTATTTATTTTAACAAAGGATGAACTGACCATTTGGCAAATGTGGCATGACAAAATTTGGAAACCAAAGATCGTTTTGAATTTTACAGGCTGCTTCAAGCTTACGTTGAAACTGAAAATTACTTAGGACTTAGTATCCCAAATGCTACAATGAAATATATGCGAAGTTTAGATACGGAATTTCTCCATCTTTGTTCACAAACTGCGATACCAGTAAAGTGATTGTAGACGACACTTGCTGTGTCCTCTTTGTAAGCGCTTCTTGAAGTTGAATCTCTTGTGTTGTTTGTTGGTGAGGCTTATAACCTTTTCAGAAAAGATGCCAGTGTTATCCATTGAGCAAAACGGCAAATTTGGCTTTGTGTTGTCGGGTGACGATGAGTGTCGTAAAGGTCAGCTGTTGGTTTTGTATAAAGCTTATCAAAAATACGATCGGGAAATTCGAATGTAGGCTAGCCAGAATAAATGATATTGATAAGAAAAGAAAAATCATATTGGAATATATTGCTTACAGTGAGAACTATAAAAATGAAAAATGAAGAGGAGTGTGAGGAGAGTGAGAAGGGGGGAGTTGTGGGGAGGAATGAGGAGAGGGCGAGGAGAAGGAGAAGAGAAGAGAGAGATTGAGAGGTGTGGGGGAGAGAAGGAGGAAAAGAGAGTGAGAGAGAGAAGGGAGGGTCGAGAGGGGAAGGAAAAGTGAGATAGGAGGTAGAGAGTATTAGGTGAGAGGAGGAGATTGGAGAGTGAGAGAAGAGAGAAGAGTTGATGGGAAGGTTAGAGAGTAGATGAGATGTGGATGAGAAGTGAGGGATGAATTGTGTGGTCCCTGAGTGTTAGGATGGAATCGAGAGACGACGAGTGGGGGTGGGGAGATGTGAGAGTGGAGGGGTGAAAGGATTAGAGAGAGGAAGAGTTGAGAGAGAGAGGAGGAGAGAAGAGAGTGGTTAATGAGATAGAGAGATGGGTGAGGAGAGATGAGAGAGAGAGATGAGGATGGAGGGAGGAGAGAGAGAGAAGTGAGAGAGAGAGACAGAGAGGAGTTGAGATGGGAGAGATGAGAGTGAGAGAATATTATCACCTATCGTAGGACCTATTACAAAATCTGAATAAGAATTTTTGTGTTTTGATCCCCTTGATAAATGAACATCCTTGTTTACTCAATAAAAAATTGTCATTGTCATTGTCTTGTTCTCTCTCTTTCCTCCTCTACCCACCCCCACCCCCTCTCTCTCTCTCCCCCCCTCTTCTCCCCCCCCCCCTGTCTCGCTCTCTCTCCCCCCTTCTTCACTCTCCTCTTTCTCATCTCTCTCTCTCTCTTCTCTCTTCTCTCTCTCTTCTCTCTCGCCCCCCCAACCCCGCTCTCTCTCCCCTCTCTGTTCATTTCCTTCTCTTCTCCTTCTCTTCTCTCTCTCTCTCCTTCCATCTCTCTCTCTTTCCCCCTTTCTTCTCTCCCCGCCTCTCCCTCTCTCTCTTCTTTCTTCCTTCCCCCATAGGTGGTAATCATCATCAAGGTCGAAAACGAGTGGGTGTGCCCTCCCCATACACCCCACATGGGATGCGTAGTGTGTGTGTGGGGGGGGGGGGGGGGGGGGGGGGGGAGAGAGGAAGGGCAGCAGCACAGAAGGGACATACCCCAATCTTGCCAATTCTGATGACTTCCACCATTTTAAACCCACCAGGGAGATAGATAGGAGAGGACATAAACTCGGTCAACATAAAAGCAGCTACAGGATACGTGTGAAAATGATTCATTGAAAACACATTCCTTTTAAACATAGATTGTTGTATTCTGCTTTCTAAATACAAGTTAAAAACTTATTTTGATTCATCCATGGATCAAACAGACATGTATTTCAGATAAGCACACACCAGTGCTTTGCCACTCAGCACACAGAGACACACACTCACACAAAACTCACATATCACACACACACACACACACACACAACACTCACAACACACCTCACTCTCCACGCACTCACTCATCACTCACTCTTTCACTCACTCACCACTCATCAAAATACATCTTGCTTGCACACAGAACACATGCACGAAATGCACACACATGCATACACGCATGCACAGTTACATATGCACTCATACCACCATACCACCCCCCCCAAAACAACACACACACAACCATACACACACACTCACAACCACCACCAACACACCACGCACACACACACACTACACAACACACACACACTCACGTTCTTTCTTTGTTTACAGACTCATCGATAGATAAAGATTCCGAACTGAAAAATTCTTGTTTAATAGATGAAGTTATGAATTCTGTTTATTTTGGTGCTAGATGTCAAAAAGGGGGTCGTTAATTAGGTACTTTTAATTTCATTTCAATTGGGGGATAAATAAAATAATTAAGATTATGTGTTACTCCTGTCAATCATGAACCTGTTCACTGGAGTGTGGCCACATTTGGTCATGCACAGTGATGCTAATTCTACAGTTGTGGTCTAGTTTGTCTGTTTCTGCCATGCATGCCATCACTTGCATTGATCATTGTTCTGTTCTGTGCTACCTTGTCATGAAAAAACAACAACAACAGGAATGCATGGTTATATTTTTGCGACCAGATCTGTATGTTTAAAATCAGTCGTGAGAAATTCTTAAAACAAGTCCACCCAGTTGTCCATCTTTAATCTGAATGATATCTTACCATATTAGGCTGGCATGCTGTTATCCATGTGCAAGCGTGTTTGTTTTGGTGGTAAATCATTTATGGTACAGCACTATCACCAATCAACCTCTTCCATGTGAAATGAAAATGTGTGCGTGTTGCCATCTGGCAACATGACTGTCTATGTACATATCTCTGTGTCACACGAGCAAAAGGTTGTTGAACAGTTGTTGATGCACTGATGCTGTTTTTTTTACTCTTTTCAAGTATGTTGTTTCGTTATCTCTCATACACTTTTTCACTTGGCCTCATTTTGGTAATAATATTCCTGCTGTTGCTGAGTTGAGTTTCTCCCAAACGTATTTGCTGTCATTAACTCCTTGATTGCTGAAAAGTTGATGCAGAGGGGTATGAATAGATCTTTAAGGAAGTTCTGGAATTTTCCCAGTTGACTTCACAAAAGTACATTTGAGACCCAAGAAATCCATATTTGGATTCTGAATGCCACAGAAAAAAAAAACAACAACAAACGTATGTATTGGAAACGGGTGGGGAGAGAAAGAAACTTCAAAGAGAGATGAAGCCACCAGCCCTGCAATTTTTCATTTCCAACCTTTCCATGTTATTATATCGTAGAATAGCACTTGTTCTGTGTGTGTGTGTGTGTGTGTGTGTGAGTTTTTTAGTGTGTGTTTTTTTGTTTTTAGTGGATGGGGGGGGGGGGGGGGGGTGCTATTTTACTGTTATCTGCTTTCTTTTTTTTCATTTTCAGGTATATGCCAAAGTTACAAAGATTCACAGTTTGCAAAGCGGCACAAGTCAGCTGTTGAAGAATATGACTGTGATTCTGCATTTCTGCAACTGCTGCTTGCCTCTGTTTTCCTCTTCTTCCCCTCTCTGCGTTCCCTGATAGTAACAGGAGTTCTGTCACTCTGCCGTATGTCAGGGCTGTCCACACTGTCCCTCGTCTCTTAGGCTTGTGCACGTTTTACCCCGAGTTGTCAGCTCTTGGCTGTATGAATCCCAGTGTACACAGCAGTTTATGCTATTTTCCCCAGTTCATTTTATGTATTGTGTTTGATCATTTGTGCTGACTTCATATTTGGTAAGTTTGAAAAATATGAAAACTGTAGATAACAGTAATTTGAGGAGACATCTGGTTTTAGAGAAAACAAAAAGGTTTTCTATATCAAACAAATAAGTAAGAACCAGTTTGAGTCCGACAAACAGAATTATGGTCAGAACATGCCATTTAGGTTGATACAAAAAAGATCATTTGCCTTATCCAGCTGATCCATATCATTCACTTTACTTTTAATCTGAGACTGTGTTTACTGTTCTCAGAAAATTTGCTATGAGGAAAAATCACAAATAACTTCTCGAACATAACAGGGTGTGGGTCCGTGTGTGTGTATGTGTGTGTGAATGTGTATGTGTGCTCGGCATGTGTTGTGGTGTGTGTGTGTGTGTGTGTGTGTGTTTCCCCCATTTTGCATAAATACAAAACAAAGGAAGCTGTTGCCACTCAATTCCACACAGTGAATGTAGCCATAACAGTATTTGCTACAAACATAAAAAAAAAACCTTCAGGAAGTGTTTCACTCGGCACAAAGCAAATGCGCATACAAAAGACGTAATATCACAGAAGCTAATGTCTGTCTCCGTTCTCACTCTTTCTTCACTTGTACCCCGTTCGCCCTATCATGCCCTCTCCCTCCTACCACCCCCTTCCCAATCCTTCTCTCACCTTCATACTCTCTTCATATGCTTCCTCACCCCCAAACCTTGAAGGATTTGAAATTCCAACATGGTTGTGATCAAAAAATGAAAAAACATACTAACGTATGAATTTCATACCAACTAAAATATGGGTTATAGCCCAACAATTAGTCAAAAATGCTTGACAACGCTAGGAGGAAGTGGAAGGCGCAAGAATACAAACAAATGAAATAACAATAATGATTACAAATTGAACGAAGAAAAACTTATAGCCGGTCTACTTCAGTGACATCAAATTGACATTGACATCATGCGCAAGTGTCTCATGCTTGAAGAATACACCTTTCACATGGTTCAGGTATTTGTGCATAGAGGAATCCAGTTCGCGAGTGAGCATATGCGTTGCGGGCGCGCCTGTGTGCATGTGTATGAGTGAGTGTGGAGGGAAAGAGAGGGAGACAGGGAGAGAAAGAAATGAGAGTGTGTGGGTGATTGTGCAGTAAGGAATTTGGGAACGCTCAATGCAATTTGCGTTTGTGAAGCAACCCCTCCCCAACACCCCTTCTCCACCCAACCCCAGCGCACACACAGAAAAAAATAACAAACACTCTGTTTATGTACATTTCAGCTCTTTACAATGAGAGGAGGACTTTTGTTGTAGATTGATGATACTTTCATGTCAACAGCATTTCAACAACGACCATATCAAATTGTTATGTAAGTAAACTTGCCGTATTAATACTTATGGTCATAGCCGTTTGAGTTATACACAAAGTGGTCAGGCATGCGCGCGCCCCACCTTGGCTGTGCGGGTGCAAAAGCCACATGACCACAGTTCAGCTGGATACATCGCTCGGGAAACGCGTGGGTTCAGCAGAGCAGAAGCAAAATTATGCTTTTTCCTTTTCCCGCTTTCCCCCACCCCCCCCCCCCCCCCCCCCCCCCCCCCCCCCCCCCCTCTTTTTTACTTTTCCCTTTACACAGTTGCCCATGCATGAATATCTGTGTACATAAATGATCAAAACATACTAATGCACACACATCTATTAATAAGTAGAGATTATATCTGACGAGTATCAAAAACTGCCGACCAACGCAAGGAAGTGGGAGGTGCAAGAATACAAATCTTTTTCCCTCTGATGGGCATCATGTTGGCTCTTTCTTATCAAGTTGGCTTTTACTTATGTATGAAACGGAAAGGAAAACTCGGGTTAGGTTCGATGGCCTAAGGCCAGTAGAGGAGGTGGGGGGGGGGGGGGGGATGCGGAGTCAGGGAAGGGAAGACGCGGGGGCAGGGGCTTTCAGCATATTTTTTAACTTATGTGAATGCATCAATCATAATCTACATTGCTTGTCATTCAGAAACGCTTTGCGATGTTGTTATTTTTTTATGGGTTAAAAGGTCAAGTTGACATCTCCCCCACCCCTCCACCTCTTACCTCCACTACCCCATCCCACCCCCTGCCTCCATCGTATCCCAGGTTCCTGCTCACTTGTTTCTGACCGTCCTCACTTTTTGCTGCTCCTTTGCATTGTCCCACACTTACTGGTAGGCATCTTGGAGCTTTGATTTTGTACATTGTTTTTTGTGACTGAAGAAAGGTCCTTTTTTGTACTCCCAGTTCTTATAGAACAGGGAGTACTTTACAATTGGAAAATGCTGTCTGTGTGTATGTCCGTGGTCAAAATGTGTTCCACTCGCTCCAGACAAAACTTCTGGGCCAATCTTTCTGAAAATTTGTGGGTATGTTCATTATGGATCACAGATGATGCCCAATGTTTTATTTTTACCAGAATAGCTGTTACTAACAGCTGTAACAGCCCAAAACAGTTTTTCTTCTTTATGGAATATCTCTTGACATATACAACAAATAACATCATGACGCATGTTTGATTGTGACATCAAATACATTATGACTCATGTTTGATTGTGACGTTGTTCAGGAAGATAAACTGAGAGTACATTTATATGCTTTGCATGTTGTGTTAACTTTGTTTTGTATTGTGTCATCAAAACATGTTCCATTTACACATCATTGCAGTTTTTTTCAGCCGTCACCTTTCCCTGGCTTATGGTGAGTTGATTTTAACGTGGTGACAGCCCTGATGTGGCCCTTTGCGTTCGGCTGGGCTATAAGCAACATTATTTATCTTTCCCTGGCTTTGCAAGGTTTTGTCATCCCGCAATAACACAGCGTTGACCCTGTCCAGCGTTGCATGGGTTTTCCACTGCATCATGATACAACATTAACCCTCCTGGTCCAGCGTTGCATGGGTTTTCCACTGCATCATGATACAACATTAACCCTCCCTGGTCCAGCGTTGCATGGGTTTTCCACTGCATCATGATACAACATTAACCCTCCCTGGTCCAGCGTTGCATGGGTTTTCCACTGCATCATGATACAACATTAACCCTTCCTGGTCCAGCGTTGCATGGGTTTTCCACTGCATCATGATACAACATTAACCCTCCCTGGTCCAGCGTTGCATGGGTTTTCCACTGCATCATGATACAACATTAACCCTCCCTGGTCCAGCGTTGCATGGGTTTTCCACTGCATCATGATACAACATTAACCCTCCCTGGTCCAGCGTTGCATGGGTTTTCCACTGCATCTGATACAACATTAACCCTCCTGGTCCAGCGTTGCATGGGTTTTCCACTGCATCATGATACAACATTAACCCTCCCTGGTCCAGCGTTGCATGGGTTTTCCACTGCATCATGATACAACATTAACCCTCCTGGTCCAGCGTTGCATGGGTTTTCCACTGCATCATGATTACAACATTAACCCTCCCTGGTCCAGCGTTGCATGGGTTTTCCACTGCATCATGATACAACATTAACCCTCCCTGGTCCAGCGTTGCATGGGTTTTCCACTGCATCATGATACAACATTAACCCTCCCTGGTCCAGCGTTGCATGGGTTTTCCACTGCATCATGATACAAAATTAACCCTCCCTGGTCCAGCGTTGCATGGGTTTTCCACTGCATCATGATACAACATTAACCCTCCCTGGTCCAGCGTTGCATGGGTTTTCCACTGCATCATGATACAACATTAACCCTCCCTGGTCCAGCGTTGCATGGGTTTTCCACTGCATCATGATACAACATTAACCCTCCCTGGTCCAGCGTTGCATGGGTTTTCCACTGCATCATGATACAACATTAACCCTCCCTGGTCCAGCGTTGCATGGGTTTTCCACTGCATCATGATACAACATTAACCCTCCTGGTCCAGCGTTGCATGGGTTTTCCACTGCATCATGATACAACATTAACCCTCCCTGGTCCAGCGTTGCATGGGTTTTCCACTGCATCATGATACAACATTAACCCCCTGGTCCAGCGTTGCATGGGTTTTCCACTGCATCATGATACAACATTAACCCTCCCTGGTCCAGCGTTGCATGGGTTTTCCACTGCATCATGATACAAAATTAACCCTCCTGGTCCAGCGTTGCATGGGTTTTCCACTGCATCATGATACAACATTAACCCTCCTGGTCCCGCGTTGCATGGGTTTTCCACTGCATCATGATACAACATTAACCCTTCCTGGTCCAGCGTTGCATGGGTTTTCCACTGCATCATGATACAACATTAACCCTCCCTGGTCCAGCGTTGCATGGGTTTTCCACTGCATCATGATACAACATTAACCCTTTCCCTGGTCCAGCGTTGCATGGGTTTTCCACTGCATCATGATACAACATTAACCCTTCCTGGTCCAGCGTTGCATGGGTTTTCCACTGCATCATGATACAACATTAACCCTCCCTGGTCCAGCGTTGCATGGGTTTTCCACTGCATCATGATACAACATTAACCCTCCCTGGTCCAGCGTTGCATGGGTTTTCCACTGCATCTGAAAAACATTAACCCTCCCTGGTCCAGGTTTGCATGGGTTTTCACGCATCATGAACAACTTAAACCCTCCCTGGCCCAGCTTGCATGGGTTTTCCCCTGATCATAACAACATTAACCCTCCCGGGCTCGCAATTTTTGTCCCCCACCAGATACATTAACCTTCGTGCTGTCGAGTTTTTTCACACGCCTAACGGATTAAATTGTCGTCCGGGCATTTCAGGTTTCATCCCCCCTTTTTTTGGGGAGAACGTTCCCTTTCCCTTGTGTTTCCCCTTCAGGGGACCAGGGTTTCGTCACCCATCCCCCCCCCCCCCCTCCCCTCCATGTTCTAGGGTTTTTTTGGGAAACAGGATCATCTCTCTCTCTTCTCTCCCAAAAACAATATGTCTCAGTGATTCGAAAAAAAATCATTGCGTGATTCGCAAATCTTCTGTAAACCAAATTGAATAACCATCAAAACTTAAACCCTGTTTGTTAAATCACTCTCCCTACTCCCCCTGTCCCCATCCTCTTCCCTCCCCCTCCCAACCATTCTCTCACTCCCCCCCCCCCCCCCCCCCCCCCCCCCCCCCCCCCCCCAACCTCTCTCTGTCTTTCTTGTTTTTTTTTTATTTTTTCTTTCCTTCGTTGACTCCCCACTATGCCCATTAGTTTATGAAATAAAACTGCTTGTCATTGTAGAAAAAAAATTTCAGTGGCTATCTTGAATTGTCAGATGAAAATATGTTTTGAAATTGTGAAGCATGACAAGGGCAGTGGAGAAGACAGGTTTTGGGTAAATCTCCTTTGCTATTAAAGATCAATCAAACTTTTTTCCCCTCTCCGCAAATTTATGACATCCGAGTGCAAAAAGAAGTTGTATAATTGTCGATTGCTTTATTGTTAAATTCTTCTGTTCTGTTCTATCTTCTTTCCTTTCTTCTTTATTTCATTTAAGATTTTCTTCAATTTTTTGCCTTACAATACTTGGCATTTTTCTTTCTTCCTTTTGTATCAATGTTGACAATGCAATTCTACCCATGTTGTTTATTGTTGTAAATTTTTTCATGACATAATTTATCTGGTATTGCAGACTTTTTCCACCCCACCATGATAGAACATAACCTATCTGTCATTTTGTCACTCCTCCGTAATAGAACATAGCCTATCTGTCATTGCAGACTTTCGTCACCCCACTGTGATAGAACATTACCCTGTCTAATCTGGCATTGTGTAGTCTTGTCAAACCACCATAACTGAACAGTAACCTTCTGGGAACTGCAGTTTTGTCAGCGCATTATGATATCAAGTTAATCCTCCTGGCATTGCTGAGTTTTATCAACCTGCCATATAGAAAGTTAGCCCTTCTGGCAGTGAAGAGTTTGTCGGCCTTCTATAATAGAACATTAACCTTTCTGGTACTGAAAGGTTTTGTCAGCCTTCTATAATAGAACATTAACCTTTTCTGTTACTGGTACTGAAGAGTTTGTCAGCCTTCTATAATAGAACATTAACCTTTCTGGTACTGAACAGTTTGTCAGCCTTCTATAATTGAACATTAACCTTTCTGGTACTGAAGAGTTGTCAGCCTTCTATAATAAACATTAACCTTTCTGGTACTGAAGGGTTTTGTCAGTCTTCTATAATAGAACATTAAACCTTTCTGGTGCTGAAGGGTTTTTTCAGAACGTTAACCTTTCTGGCATTGCCAAGTTTTGTGAATCTGCAATAACAGAAGAGCATTAACCTTCCATAATGTTGCAGAATTTCGCCACCCGACCAGAATCGAACAATAACCATACCAGGCATGGCAGAGTGTTCTCACCTTACCATTGTAGAAGAACAAATGTAAAAAAAAAAGCCCTTTTTTTCCTTTCTTGCCGCTCCTCATCCTTTTCTTCTTTTTTTTTTTCCTCTCTGCCAGTTCTCCTCACAGATTGCCCATGCTGGTGTTGCAGAGTTTTGCCATCCCGTCCATGTTCGCCATCTGGGGGAAGTGGGCGCCCAAGGGGGAGAGAGCCACACTGCTCAGTCTGTCCTTCAGTGGTCAGAACGTGGCCAACTCCATCGTGTTTCCCACCTCCGCCCTGCTCTGCAAGTACGGCTTTGCTGGGGGCTGGCCCTCTGTCTTCTACGTCTTTAGTAAGGCTGAGCATGTTAGTATGTCCGCAGATGTGTGCACACGTGAATGTGTATGCACGCACGCACGCACGCACACGCACACGCACAACACACACACACCACACACGCACGTATGTGCACACATACACACATATGCTCACACACACACACACACACACACACACACACACGCACACGCACGCACACACACACACACACCACACACACACACACCACACACACACACACACACGTATGTGCACACAAACACACATATGCTCACACACACACACACACACACACACACACACACACACACACACACACGTATGTGCACACAAACACACATATGCTCACACACACATACACACACACACACATGCACATGCACATATGCACACACTCACACACACATATGCTCACACACACCCACACACACAACACACACACACACACACACACACACACACACAACACACACAGATGTACAAATGCGTACATGCTCACACGCTTACATGCCCTTGTTTTGAAAGCAAGGGTAATCAAGAAAACCATTCTTTAATTTTTATTTAATCAGCAACTGGGCAACCAGGTGCATATTTGACGATTATGGAGCAGTTTCCTGATCTGTTGATCGATTACTAGTTGATGTGAAGTGCAGAAAGTACAGGGTTTTATTAAGAAAATTTATATAGCGAGGCATTGTGAAGGGAGTGCAGGGTCACATATTGAGTTCAGTAACTGCACAGATTTCTTTGGGGTTTGGTAAGTTTGTAATGGGCAGCTATGATTATTGGAGGATTCATAGATTTTCAAGGTGTTATTTAAACAACATGACTGTTAAAAGTTACAAACCAGGATGTCCTGTGGGCACATTTACTGGTGTAAATTATAATATTATTATAATGAATGAATACTTATATAGTGCCTCTTCTTGGCTAGAGGCCAAGCTCTAAGCGCTTTACAATCCACACTCGTTTACACAACGGGCTGCCTGCCTGGGTAGTGCTGACTGAAGAGCTGCCAGCTGGCGCTTCATTCAGTCGTTTCCCGTGTCATCCAGTCAATATCGCTGACTCAATTTCCTTGCTTCCTTCATTCTTTCCATTTCTTACGCAGGGTGCATGCGATGTGTAACATGTCATCCATACCAATGGCCAAACTGGCCTTCTCTTCCGAAAGTTGGTGATGGGATTTTATGTGTGTGCAAGATGTTATGCGTGCGTTCACACATGGAACCTCGGTTTATAGTCTCATTTGAAGGACTGTGCGGTCATCAAAACAGGCTGTAGTTGTGCAGCTTCATGCAAGTGTCGTGCATGTGCAGGTCTGTTTGCTGGTGATATATGTGGAAGTTTACACAGTGTTGTAAGTACTTCATATTCAAAACCTATCCTATTGCAAATAGGTGCCATACTTTTCCCTTGCATACTTCTGTTTTGAATTGCTGTGGTGGATTTTGTGTTACACATAGGTCAGTGAGGCATTACATCAAGGCTTCGACAAAAAAAAAAAAAAGAAGTGTTGTTGCATGCTAGGTGTGATGTAGTGGGATAGATTTACTGCGCGATGTCATTGTGTACATGACTTACAGCTAAATGTGCATTGCATTCATGTTTATGAGGCCTGATGTCATTGTGTACATGACTTACAGCTAAATGTGCATTGCATTCATATTTATGAGACCTAACGTGATGTCATTGCGTACATGGCTTACAGCTAAGTGTGCATTGCATTCATGTTTATGAGACCTAATGTGATGTCATTATTTACATGCCTGAGTGGACAGGCATCCGTTGTATTCATGTTTACGTAATCTCATGTAACGCTGATGTTTACCTGGGATTCCGAAGATGGAAAATTCTCTGAATTTTACAGAAAAAAAGGTAAGCTTGATAGAAAACCTCAATATTTTGTACTCAGAGACAGAGAGGGTGTAGGGCAGAAGCAGGGTCATGGCAAGCACTGAGATGACATGCCCAAATTTGGGAACTGGGAGTCGGTGACAACCATGCATATCTAGACAGGTACCCAGTGGTGATTTTATTTAAGCTGTCAGTGAACGTTTTGAGGTTCATAACACATTGGATGGTGTTGAGACCTATACCATTTAATGAGGTATGAAAGTCTACAAGACGTTGTGTAGTGTTGCCCTTTTGAGTTGTGACATGTGTTTAGGTTCACAAGACTTTGTGTGTTTTTTAAGTTTACAAGGCATTATTTGGTTTTTTAGGTTTACAAAACGTTGTGTGATGCCGAGAGGTTCAAAAGACAGCTTGTGGTGTTGAGGTTTGCATGATATTGTGTGGTGCTGAGGCTTACAAGACATTGTTTGGTGTTGAGGTTTACATGACATTGTGTGGTGTTTAGGTTTACATGGCATTGTGTGATGCTGAGGTTTACATGACATTGTATGATGTTGAGGTTTACAAGACATTGTTTGGTGTTAAGTTTACAAGACATTGTTTGGTGTTGAGGTTTACATGACATTTTGTGGTTTGAGGTTTACATGATATTGTGTGGTGTTGAGGTTTACACGACCTTGAGTGGTGTTAAGGTTTACATGACTTTGTGTGGTGTTAAGGTTTACGTGTGTTGTGTGGTGCTAAGGTTTTTAAGACATTGTTTGGTGTTGAGGTTTACATGACATTGTGTGGTGTTTAGGTTTACATGGCATTGTGTGATGCTGAGGTTTACATGACATTGTATGATGTTGAGGTTTACAAGACATTGTTTGGTGTTAAGTTTACAAGACATTGTTTGGTGTTGAGGTTTACATGACATTTTGTGGTTTGAGGTTTACATGATATTGTGTGGTGTTGAGGTTTACACGACCTTGAGTGGTGTTAAGGTTTACATGACTTTGTGTGGTGTTAAGGTTTACGTGTGTTGTGTGGTGCTAAGGTTTTTAAGACATTGTTGGTGTTGAGGTTTACATGACATTGTGTGGTGTTTAGGTTTACATGGCATTGTGTGATGCTGAGGTTTACATGACATTGTATATGTTGAGGTTTACAAGACATTGTTTGGTGTTAAGTTTACAAGACATTGTTTGGTGTTGAGGTTTACATGACATTTTGTGGTTTGAGGTTTACATGATATTGTGTGGTGTTGAGGTTTACACGACCTTGAGTGGTGTTAAGGTTTACATGACTTTGTGTGGTGTTAAGGTTTACGTGTGTTGTGTGGTGCTAAGGTTTTAAGACATGTTTGGTGTTGAGGTTTACATGACATTGTGTGGTGTTTAGGTTTACATGGCATTGTGTGATGCTGAGGTTTACATGACTATGTGTAGATGTTGAGGTTTACAAGACATTGTTTGGTGTTAAGTTTACAAGACATTGTGTTGGTGTTGAGGTTTACATGACATTTGTGGTTTGAGGTTTACATGATGGGATTGTGTGGTGTTGAGGTTTACACGACCTTGAGTGGTGTTAAGGTTTACATGACTTTGTGTGGTGTTGGGTTTACAAGAGTTGTAATGTGTGCAGGTGCAGTTGGGGTGGTGTGGTGTCTGAGTTGGGCGGTGTTAGTGTCTGACTCCCCAGAAGAATCCGCTGGATCCTGGCTGAAGAGAGAGACTACATTGTGACTCATCGGGGGCATGTGTCAGAAGACCAACAGAAGGTGTGTGTTGGTGTGTGTTCATTTTGTGTGTGTGCGTTCAGTATGTGTGTGTTTCAGTGTGTGTGTGTTCAGTGTTGTGTGCAGTGTGTGTGTGTGTGTGGTGTGTGTGTGTGTGTTGTGTGTGTGTGTGTGTGTGTGTGTGTGTGTGTGTGTATTCAGTGTGTGTGTGTGTTTTTCAGTGTGTGTGTGTTGAGTGTGTGTGTGTGTTCTGTGTGTGTGTGTGTGTGTGTGTGTGTGTGTTCAATATGTGTGTGTCTGTTCAGTGTGTGTGTGTGTGTGTTCAATGTGTGTTGTGTTCAGTGTGTGTGTGTGGTGTTCAGTGCATATGTGTGTGTGTTCAGTGTGTGTGTATTCAGTATGTGTGTGTTCAGTGTGTATGTGTGTGTTTTCAGTGTGTGTGTATGTGTGTGTGTTCAGTGTGTGAGTATGTGTGTGTGTGTTCAGTGTTTATGTTCAGTGTGTGTATGTTCAGTGTGTATGTGTATGTATGTGCGTGTGTGGTCACTGTGTGTATGTTGTAGGTGTAGTGTGTGTGTTGTGTGTGTGTATGCATGCATGAGAGTGTGTGCCCATGGGTGCTTGTGTGAGTGAATATTCATGTGCCTCTCATTAGTGTATGAGTTGATTTGTATGCTTTCATGTGTATGTGCATGTTTGTATTTGTGGCTGATGCTTCTTGTTAGGTCCCATGGCAATTGATAACTGTTCTCTTTCATCCTCTCACCCATCCTCCTTCACCTCTCATCAACATGCTTTCTCTTTCACACTCTTCCCGCATACATGCAACACATGACACAAAGATGTTATATTGCGCTTAGGTCCACTCCACGAGGAGTGAAAATATAATGTGTCAGTTCTTCATATACAAGCATTATACCCAGTGGGTGTATGGACAGGTACATATAATAGTGAACCTGTAAACATCAGATTTCTTTTTATCTAGTAATTTATTGACTTTACGTCCCCTTCTTTCAAGTGCTTTTCTCTGATCAGTTTGTTAAGTGAGGAATACAACGCATAAATTCAACCTTAGCTTCAATTGGATGATACCTTTTGTTTGTCATGTAACGGAATTCAACGATTAAACTCACCCGGACAATACATTTGTTTGCCAGGTAACTGAATTCAACATTTACGTCACCACAGATTGCAAAGGGACAATACCATTTGTTTGCCAGGTAACGGCTAATAATCCAGTATTTCTTTCGATTTCTGACCAGCACTTGTGCCGCTTTCTTTCCAACACTGCTGAAGGGGGTTAAAAACATCAATTCCCCTGGGATCTGAACCTTGAGTTTGACTGAAGGGGGGAAAGCGCCATGAGACACTTCTTGCTCATTTTGAGCATGAAGTGTTGACCCCCGAGTCATAACCGAAAGGTAGTGGACCTAAGCGCATTGACCGTCTAAATTAGGATAACGAAATCGTAAAAATAACAATAATAATGACAATTGCTATAGCACCCCCTAACAACGTAGGCTGGCGGACGCTTTACAAGTTTAACAATCATAAAAATAACAGTAATAATGACAACTGCTATAGCACCCCCCTAACCACGTAGGCTGGCGGACGCTTTACAAGTTTTAACAATCATAAAAATAACAATAATAATGACAATTGCTATAGCACCCCCCTAACCACGTAGGCTGGCTGACGCTTTACAAGTTTTAGCAATCATAAAAATAACAATAATAATGACAATTACTATAGCACCCCCCTAACCACGTAGGCTGGCGGACGCTTTACAAGTTTTAACAATCATAAAAATAACAATAATAATGACAATTGCTATAGCACCCCCCTAACCACGTAGGCTGGCGGACGCTTTACAAGTTTTAACAATCATAAAAATAACAATAATAATGACAATTGCTATAGCACCCCCCTAACCACGTAGGCTGGCGGATGCTTTACAAGTTTTAACAATCATAAAAATAACAATAATAATGACAATTACTATGATGGTAGTCCTTCGGATCCGAAGATGACGTTAGCATTTCTGCAGCTCATCGATGTACGCGGAGGTGGCTCTGCAGCCCCAATCTGGAGGCGCAGAGTCTGGAACAGTGGGGGCACTGGAAGTCCGTTGTCGTGATCACTGCTGCTGCTGCTCTGTGGCGTTGATCCCTGGCGGCAGTCAGCTTTTGGCGTCGAGTACTTTCGAAGTTGGTAGCGGCTTTGTGAATTGTGGCCCGCCACAGAGGTCGGTCACTGGCGCACTCCTCTAGTTCTTTTGGTTTGAGTTCGCACCACTGGAGGTTTGATTTGACCAAGTCTTTATACCGTTTCTTTGGGCGTCCTTGGTTTCTCTTGCCGTGCAGAAGCTCTCCATACAGCAGTCGCCTTGGCATACGGTGCTCTTCCATACGGATGACATGCCCCACCCATCGAAGCTGGGCCTTGATGAGCATGGACTCGATACTTGTAGTGTGAGCACGGTCCAGGACCTCGAGGTTGGAAACACGGTCCTGCCAATGGATTCCGAGTATGGAGCGAAGAGCTCGCATGTGGAAGTTCTCCAGCTTCTTGACATGTCTGCGGTACAGTGTCCAAGATTCGCACCCATAGAGGAGAGAGGGCAAGACCACTGCGTTGTAAACTCTCAGTTTTGTAGTCAGCCGAATGTTGTGTTGACTAAGCACTCTGTTGCGGAGTCTTCCCAGCGCCTGGCTTGCTTTGCTGATTCGGGCATCAACTTCCCTGTCCAGGGAGCCATCACAGGAGATGGTACTTCCTAGATATCTGAAATGTTCAACGTCCGCAAGCTGGGAGTCGTCAATGACGATGGTGGGTGCCGAGGGGTTGGTGTTTGGTGCGGGTTGGTGAAGCACCTCAGTCTTGCCGAGGCTGATTGTCAGGCCGAAGAGCTTTGAAGCATCGGAGAAGCGGTCAAGCATCGTTTGCAGATCGGATTCTGCATGGGCCACCAGTGCGCAGTCATCGGCAAAGAGGACTTCTTGAAGGAGATCTTTGATGCTCTTTGTCTTGGCAGTGAGGCGACGAAGGTCAAAGAGGGAGCCGTCCAGACGATAGCGGAAGTAGACTCCCTTCTCCAGGTCTTGGACAGCGTGGGACAGCATGCAGGTGAAGAAGACGTTGAAGAGGACCGGAGCTAAGACACAGCCCTGCTTCACGCCATTGCTGATCTCGAAGGCTTCCGTCACGTTTCCACTGGAGAGGACCTGGCCGGTCATGCCATCATGGAAGAGCTTGATCATTTTCACAAACTTTGGCGGGCATCCAATGCGCTCGAGGACTGTCCAAAGAGAGTATAGGGGCATGTTTTGTTCGATACACTTCTCCTGAAGCTGTCTGACAGCAAAAATCATGTCGACAGTGCTTCTGCCAGGTCTGAAGCCGCACTGCGCCTCGGGGAGGTTCTGCTCGGAAACAATGATGAGTCTGTTGAGGATGGCTCTGGCAAAGATCTTTCCAGCAATGGAGAGTAGCGAGATGCCTCTGTAGTTCCCACAGTCGGCTTTGCCTCCCTTGTTCTTGTAGAGGGAGACAATCAGGGCGTCACGGAAGTCATCTGGCATCTTCTCCTCCTCCCAGATACGCCGCAGGACATCGTGAAAGGCTTTTAGGGCGTTGGGGCCTGCCGCCTTATAGATCTCAGCAGGTATTCCGTCCTTTCCTGATGCTCTACCGGAGCTCGTCTGGAGGATTGCTTTCTGGATCTCTGCAATGGTGGGGGGTACTGCAAGTGTGTCTTGTATCGGCTGCTGAGGGATCTGGTTCAAGGCATCCGAGTCGACTGACGAGGGCCTGTTGAGCAGGTTGCTGAAGTGTTCTTGCCAGCGCTTGCTTAGTCCTTCTTGGTCCTTGATCAGGGTTGCGCCGTTGGAGGACAGTAGCGGGGAGCAGCCTGATGCTGAGGGTCCGAAGACTGTCTTCAACGAGCCAAAGAATTTCTTGGCGTTGTGAGAGTCGGCGTAGCCTTGGACTTCAGTCGCTTTGTCCTGCCACCATGGTCCCGCATCAGACATAGGTCGGTCTGCACTTTGGCCTGGAGAGTCTTGAATCTCTCGCGTTTGGAGACGGACGATGGGTCATTCTGCCACTCGATGTAAGACTTTTCTTCGCATGGAGGGCTTCTTTGATCTTCTCATTGTTCTCGTCAAACCAGTCTTCATGGGCTCTGATTTTTGCTCCGAGGACCTCTTTTGCAGACAATTACTATAGCACCCCCCTAACCACGTAGGCTGGCGGACGCTTTACAAGTTTTAACAATCATAAAAATAACAATAATAATGACCATTACTATAGCACCCCCCTAACCACGTAGGCTGGCGGACGCTTTACAAGTTTTAACAATCCAACAGCTAAAATTATAAGCAGAAACACACACACATGCACCAAATCTGCGTTCCCAGGTCATCAACATACGTACACCCACACGCACTTCCCGCACACAGCATGCTCGTGCGCGCACACACATCCACCGCGTGCACACGCCCTGGAACATAATGTTGCCTACAAAAACCTACTGTATAATCAGTGAACAGCTCCTTTGTACGCGAGCAACTTGTACACATACACAATGTCTTGTGGGGTTGCAGTGAACAGGTCCTTTGTATGCGAGCAACTTGTACACATACATAATGTCTTGTGGGGGTTGCCCGTCTTTCTTGCTGCTGTTGCTGCACCATTGTCCGCCGGCATTGTCTGTTAGCCTCCACACAGGTCCGGGAGCCCCCAGGACCTGTAACCCATAGAAACCAAAAACGAGGAAGCAGTATCTCCACTCACTATCGAGTCATACTGACTAAAACATGTCTGGGTAAGCGCAAGACTGTCCTAGTATTTAGAGTGATGAAGAACGGCTACTGTTCCTAATGTATCTTTTGAATGCGTCTGACTTCCATCTTCCTAGTTGCCGTATCTGTGCATCTGACATGCCACGAGCTGCCGCTGCTGTTGCTGCTCCTATCCTAAAGCTATGTGGTGTGAATTGTGATGCTGGGTAGCGGCAAAATGCCAATGTGAGGCGCAGCTGGGTGTTAAACACTGATCTGGTGACAGGGATTCCTGGGGCCTTGAGGAATAGGGGTCCAGGAGTGCGGCCCCTGTCTGCTAAATAATCTTTCATGGCCTGTATAGGACACTCCTCCTCTGTCCCCTTCTGTATGTCTAGAGAGAAAGTCTGACCTTTACTGTGTTTGTAATGGTGAAATGTGACTGTCATGTGCGACTGCTCCATTGTGATTTGATGTACCCCAAGAAGGTTGGGTTTTTTGTCCGTCTTCACTGCTAGCGTGTTACTTCGAAAAGGAAGCGCTTTTACGCGTGCCCGACCTGCATTAAGAATTTTTTCTCACCGGAAAATACCGGAATGCTTTTACGCATGCCTGGCCTGCTTTAAGAATTTTGTCTTACCGGAAAATACCTGAATAATCGCACTCCGCCACAAATTCCCTCATGTCCCATAAAAACTTATGTATGAATGTGCTTAAGTGTTAGTGCATACATGCATGTGTACATGTGTGTGTATGCGTGCATGTGCAAATGTGTGTGTGCATGTGTGTGTGTGTTTCAATATCTTATTATGTTTTACTTGTATTTGTGTGTATTCATGTATGTGTGCTTCTTTAGTGGGTGATGGGCATGTGCATGTAAGTTTGTGTCCCTACATTGATAATGTATGTGTGTGTGTGTGTGTGTGTGTGTGTGTGTGTGGTGTGTGTGTGCACCTGAGAGAGTGTGTGTAGCTCTCTGTCTGTTACTAATCATTCTTTACAGGTAGAGGTGAGAAGCATTGTCTTGTTAAGGTAAATGATGCGCTGCACCTGCATTGGTAGCCCCTCCCACGCACCCCCTGTGCTCCGTCCCAGTTGCCACCTCCATCTTTCTGCTCTGTCCCATCATCCTTCTTCCATAAACAGGCATATTGTGGCAGCATACATATCTGTTACACATACACACACACATGCAGAGAGAGAGAGAGAGTTACAGAGAGAGAGAGAGAGAGATAAAGTGACAATGATGAATTACTTGTTACCAGAGATAACACAAGCACTGTTTTGATTTCAGATGTCTAGTTCTTCACTACAGATCATCTGTTTTAGTGAAACATTAAATATGGTATAAAACTAAAAGGCAGATCAGATCTACCACAGCCAAATAAGGTGGAGGTCTTAGGTCTGTGACATTGGTCTCTTGCCTGACATTCAGCACTGATCACCTTCAGATCCGTAGCCTACTCCACCACTGTCTGCTATGAAAGCAGCAAGGCTGTCACTGATCTTTCTGTACTCCCAGTTCTTATAGAACCAGGAGTACTTTACAATGGGAACGAAGGAATGCTGTCTGTCTGTCTGACCATGGTCAAAATGTGTTCCACTCACTCCAGACAAAACTTCTGGGCCGATCTTTCTGAAAATTTGTAGGTATGTACATTATGGGTCACGGATGATGCCTGATGTTTTTTTTTTTATCAGAATAGCCATTACTAAAGGCTATAATGGCCCCAAATGGTTTTCTTCTTTATGGAATATCTCAGCTGATCTTTTGGAGGGGATGACGTTCAGTAACGATGACGCGTTAGAAAATTACGTTTTGAGTGACGTCATATTCAAGATGAAATGGGGGTACGTTGGTACATTTATATGCTTTGCTTCTTGTTAGCTCTTCTGTCTTTTTGAGAAGAGCAGGAGTTAATTTGAGAGGTGCCATTTTTGAGTAAATGCTATCATTTATGTCCTCAGGGGAAAGTGAACACAGGTAATGGCAGACATGCCATGCTTTTCATCATGACAGTTATCCAACACTGGCATTATGCAAGAATATTCTTCTTCAGTCTGTGTGTCAGTCAGACGATAACGAAACAGCTTTAACTTTCACAGTGAACCTACGTTACAATGTGGCTTTATCTTTTATGCACAACTGTCGGAAGTGTTAAAAGACGAGCAGTCCCTCTATTTTTCATCTCAGCGAGTTCTGCATCCTTTCGCTGCTTGTGTGATGGCAATTCAGGAGGATGCTCACCAGCATGAAATGAATTGTTGTCCTTTGTCTGAAACATCATCCATAAAAAAAACAAAGCTGAGTAGATTCAGTCTGCATTCTTCCAATAAATTACTGTATCTTCAGATTGTGTCATTTTGCATGCACCCCATACACCATTTCCTTCATTATCCGTTTGAGTGACTTTTTGTTGTTGTTGTTGTTGTTGTTGCTCTTATTCATTGAGAATGTGGACAGTCTAGTCAGTTCACCAGCTGTCTCCTTTTTCCACACTACAGGGTTGAAGAAGGAAATCAATTAGTGTGAACGACAGCTCATATCAAGCAGCTTGTTATCGATCTCTTTCTCTTCTCATTCATTGATTTGGAGTGAAAATGGCTTTGTCAGTGATGGGGGCTGTGTGGTTCATACCATGATGAGCCACTCACCAACAAGGTCGTACAGCGTGTTGGGGTTGGCTGGGCATCAGACATGAACTTTTTACAGCAGGTTCCATGAAGGCCTTGTTCAGAGATGATCCACTACATGGATTCTTCAAGTTCTTAAAACATGCAGACTATTTTTCATGATAAGTACAGTTCTGAAAATCAGTCCGGTTTCAAACAGTTAAGATAATATTTGAATAAACGGTTGTTGTTGTTTTTTTACTTTTAACACAAAAATATGAAATCAGTGTTTACTTAAACAACACCCCTGATGTGGGCAGTTAGATTATATGTAGTATGGATAAACAGATGAATGAATGAGTCTTTTGCTCTTCCTCTCCCACCCATCTTCCTCTTCTCTCTCTCTCTCTCTCTCTCTCTCTCTCATTCTAGGGGCTGATGGCCTGAAAAATTAAAAATTTGTTCTTGTTCTCTCTGTCTCTCTCTCTGACCTCTCTGTCTCAGTCTCTCTCTCTCTCTCTCTGACTCTCTCTCTCTCACTCTGTGACTGTTTCTGTCTGTCTCTCTCTCTCTCTCTCTGACTCTCTCTCTCTCTCTGTCTCTCTCTTTCTCTGTCTCTCTCTTTCTCTGTCTCTCTCTCTCTCTCTCTCTGACTCTGTCTCTCTCTCTCTCTGTCTGTCTCTCTCACTCACTCTTTGTCTCTCTCTCTCACTCTGTCTCTGTCTCCCTCTCTCTCTCTCTCTCTCTCTCTGCCCACCCCACACTCACACTTCTCCTTCCCCATCTTTTTTTTCCCCTCTATTTCAGTTACAGTTTTATTATTGCCCAACCAGCCACACCGGACCCTTCCAAGAATCACTTCCTCTCTCCCTTCTCTCTCTTTTTCTCATTCACAATGCACCAATGTTAGGGTGTATACAGTGTGTGTGTGTGTGTGTGTGTGTGTGCATGCCTGTGTTTGTGTGTGTGCATGCATGTGTTTGTGTGTGTGTGGAATTATGTATGTATGCAGGCGCACTTGCAAATGTGTGGTGTGTGTGTGTGTGTGTGTGTGTGTGTTGTGTGAGTGTGTGTGTGAGTGTGTTTGAATAGGGAAGTAGGTGGGTATAGGTACTCCTGTACCATACAATCAACCATGGAATCGGCCATCTCACTCACAGCGTTTATGACCTAAAGGCTCGGACTGTTACTCGTTGCACATAATGCCTTTTCGGCGTTTACGGAATTCCCTGAAATCTGATCTCAACTGTTCTGCCATTGAGGCATACTGTGAACAGACTGATGCTGATACTGCGCTATGCTGCGTGTATGTGGCTGCAGGTGTTGTTAAGTTACATTTTACAAGCTGCCTGGCTGCTTTAAATCTCTACGCAGCCCTGATATGGCCCTTTGGGGTCGGCTGGGCTATAAGCAACATTATCTTATCTTTAAATCTCTACGAACAAACCTTCCTGTGTGATTCATTGAAGAGCACCTCCACTCACCTCCTGGCCTCTTAATTAGGCCATGTCAGCAACAGAGTTGGATGCATTACTGATCTGTTTTCTAGTTCTCACCAAATGATTATATATTTGGTGTGAGTGTGTGTATGTATGGGTGCATATGCATGTGCGCAAATGTGTGTGTGTACATGTATGCATATGTGCATGTATGCAAAAGTGTGCGAGTGTGTGTGTGTGTGTGTGTTGTGTGTGTGTGTGTGTGTGTGTGTGTGTAGGCCTATGTATATGTGCATGTGTGTCAAAAGTGTGTGTGTGCGTGCAAAAGTGTATGTTTGTGAGAGTGTGTGTGTGCATGTGCGCAAAAGTGTGAGTGTGTGTGTGTTGTTCTTCAGTTCAACGTCTTTTCACTAAGAGTGATATTAGATGTGAGTGGGTGTGGGTTTGTGTGTGTTAGAGAGAGAATGAAAGAACTGCTCAAAAGCAACAAATGTGTCTATTAGCTGTCTTTGTGCATTAGTCTGTGGCGACACCTTGGCAACAGCTGGAGCAGTTTGAATAAAGACGGCACTTTCAGTGTCCGGAACAAAGGCTTCAATTAAATATATATATATATTTCCCCTCCCTCTGTACCCAGCCGACCGTGTTAATTCTTGATTAGCAATCCTTGGGGAATAATCACACTTAATAAAAATTATATACAGATCAGCGTCAAGTAATTATCAAAGCCGGCAGACTGTCCATCGATACATGAATTTTTTTCTTTTAATACCCTTTTGTGTGTACATGGTTCTATGCTTGATTTTTTTTAAAATGTGCTTCTTTCGTTTCTTTATGTCTCTCTTTAAAAAATGATGACAACATTGCGCACTGTCCTCTTTCTGTGCACTTGTTAGCTGTAATATCATTTGATTAAAAAAAAAAAAGGCTTCAATTAAAATCAGGTTCATGTTGACCTTGATTGAAGTGCATAATGTAGAAAAAAAAGAAGAAAGAAAGAAAATCAGCAGTTTGTTTCTAATATAACTCGGTTAATCTTTCGTCAGCCAGTTACCACAACAGTGGGTGAATCTTGCCAACATTTTTATGCATTCTGAGTTTTATGGATGGACATGGAATTCAGATATTGCCTGGACATGATTGGACATCTGTTTTAACGTGTAGTTTAACCAGGGTTAAAGGTCGCAGTGACAGGTCAATGAAATGGGTTTGTAATGAGTGCAGGTGGTATTTCGCATCCTGTTCAAATTAAATTGCTTTCTTTATTAATTAACAGCCAAACCTTCCCATAGTTTGTGTCATTATTTAAAGTGCAGGACTGCATTGAAGGACACTCAAGTAGACACACACACACATGCACATGCGCACGCACACGCACACACACACACACACACATATGCATGCACGCATGCACACACACACACACATATACATGCATGCACGCACGTACATGCTCACACCACATGCGCTTACTGTATTCACACAGGCGCGCATACACATGCATGCATACGCGTACAAAACGTTTGTGTATAATTGACTTGGCTTGCCTCAGTATTAATGTGGAATTGTTCGTTTATTGCATGTAACACATGTCACTTTGTACTAATATTGGTGTCGGTTGAGTAGCCTGCTATCTGTTATCTTCATACAAACACACACACACACACACACACACACACACATAAATACGTACATGTCCTCTCTAAAACAAACTGCTCATGCAAACACATGTTTACACACACACACACACGTGCGCGCACACCCACCCACGCACGCATGCACACACACACACACACACACACACACACACACACACACACATACACACGTATGTGCATCTAATATACAGATTAATTAATGAACACACACACACACACGGGCATGTACATTTAACATACAGACAGGTTAATGAATTTACACTAAAGGCAAACTTATGAGCAGTAAGGCAGTGTACAAGAAAGTCGCAGGCTCTCATGTTGGGTGTGGACAGACAGACATACCTGTGTGGACTTCAGTCAAACGCACAGCATCTTGCACACACGTAAAACCCCATCTCCAGCTTTCGAAAGAGAAGGCCAGTTTGGCCGTTGGTATGGATGACATGTTAAACATAACATGCACCCTGTGTGAGAAATTGAAAGAATGAAGGAAATGAGGAAATTGAGTGAACGATATTGACTGGATGACACGGGAAACGACTGAATGAAGCGCCAGGAGGCAGCTCTTCAGTTGGCACAACCCAGGTTGGCAGCCCACCGTGTATACGAGAGTGTGGATTGTCAGCGCCTAGAACCTTTGGAAAGGCGCTTTAAAAATGCTTTATTATTATTATTTATTATTACACACATACATGTATGCATGCGTGTACACACACACACTCACACATACAGACACACACACGCACGCGCACACATGTTCATGCACACATGGTGGCAGGGGAAGGACTCAATGTTCTCCCCATTGGAATTATACAGTAGTTTGCACATCAGCATTACACCTTCACCCTCTCTGTTACTAGTGATGGAAAGAGCAGGTTTATGGTAGAGTCATCGAAAGAAATTCTATGCAAACATATACAAAATCAGGAAAAGGAAGAAAATATAATAGTAAGCAAAGAGTAAACACTAAAGACTATAAAATGCATGATAATAACCACTAACACGTCATTAACCTTTATATGAAGCGTTTTAGAGAGAGAGAAGAAGAGAGAGAGAGAATGCGTTCTGCTCTAAGATTTCATTATCGTAAACATATGTATCTTTAATTCATGTGAAGTTTTACAACATGTTCTTCAAAAATGTTTAGATTGTTTAATAAAAAGATAAACAGTTTTGAATATAGCTTTGTTTTCTTCATATTGGAGGGATTGCTTACCACGGAGAAGAATGCCAACTTCCAAGTAGATTGGGTGCAAGCGTGGAAATTGTGTCTTTTCTAATGTTAGTGTAATTTGGACAATAATATAATAGAAAGTGTTCGGCCGTTTCTGAATCGGTGCCACATTGACAAACTGGATTTGCTTTTAAATAACGGTTAACAAGGTCTTGATTTAAATCACTCATTCCTAGGCAGAGTCTGCAATGTTGAATCTGTTCGCTTCTGTCTCCATAACAATAATATAGAGTACACAACTGAGTCGTCCCATAAAATAGATCGTTTAAATTGTCCAAGTGATTTTGTGGATTTTATGTTGTCTGGGAGGTCGTTCCACAGTTTAATTGCGGTTATAATAAATGAATTTTTTTATACTTCAGTTTTGCATAGAGGCACATGTCTGTCAAGAGGTCTTCGCCGTGAATAGGGATTTCTTGTTGATACCAGATCTGGTACTAGGCTAGATAAGTGTTCTGGACACAAACCATTGACCATTTTATAAAACTTGATTAGTTTGTGCCTTCTTCTCTTTTCTTTTAAAGAGCAGAATCCGGATTCTTCATACAACTTTTTGTGACTTGTGCCTTTGACACCTCCTATAATGATGCCAATTGCTTCTAAATGAATATTTTCTAGAATGTTTGTTTGTGTTTCACTGCAGTTGTCCCAGACAATATCAGCGTAGTCAAAGTGCAGCAAGATAAATGATGTAAACATGGTTTCTAATGCTTTTCTCGATGTCTTATACTTGTAGTTTCGTAGGCAAGTAATCAACGTGTTAACCTTCTTTACTGTACATCTGATAAATGTTCGTCCCATTTACAGTTATTCTGAACAGTCAGACCAAGATGATAGTGTGCATTAACTGGCTGCAGATGTGTGTTACCGAATGTCAGCGGATAAATTTGTTTGCGATTTCAAATAATATTTACCAGTTCTGTCTTGTTCTCATGGAATTTAACCATCCAGCGCTTTGCCCAATGTGCAGTTTTCTGTGTGTTTGTTGCAGCTGATGGTGCCCTGGTGCAGCATCTTCACCTCCATGTCTTTCTGGGCTATCGTGGTCGCCCATGTGACCTTCACCTGGGGCCTGTTCCTCTTCATGTCCAACCTCCCGCTCTACATGTATGAGGTCATGAACTTTGACATCAAATCCGTGAGTAGGAAATTTCGTTTTTTTTGTGTGTTTTTTTTTAAAGAACTCATCGTCCGTCCCGTAGCATTGGTTCACAGCAAGACTGTCACCAGATGTACAGTGACACCGTTGATGCAGGCCTAATGTGACCTTCATGGTCGGCTGGGCTATAAACAATATGATTTGAATTGTATTTTTTTTGGTCCTTTCAGCAGTGAAGTCCATTAAACATTACTTGTGTCTGATGACATTTTCAGATATAGTGTCATAAGGAATTGCTGCTCTTTTTTATTTGGTCGTTTTGGTAAATGTTACCAGACACATACTGTCATTAGAGCATGCACATGTCAGGATGGATTCAGTTAGCATATCAGATAATTTCCTAAACAAACTTACAACTAATAAGTCTACTTTCTCAAAAATTTCATTATTTTCTCCTCTTCTAGAAATGTCTGGGTTTTTTGGTTGTTGTTTTTTTTTCAAGAAACAGCTGACAAAGCATAACAAATGTTCAACATGGTAGTGAAAATAATTCTTGAGTATTGGAATAAATAAGTTACTTTTACCTTTTCATTGCCATAAAACCATATTTCCCTCACACGCAAACAACCCTCTTTTCTAAGGGAAAATTGTATTGTGACTGTTAATTACAGTCACTTGAATTCTCTCTTTGGAATATCAGTTTAACTTGGACAGCTAGACAATGGAGACAGACAACAAAATGACATCAGCAACAGATGTAAGGGCAAAACTAGTTCAGTAAACCAGTGTTTTATTGAATACCGTGTTTTCCTTTTGTAGCTCAGAATTTCAAGAATGTAAGGATACAGTTTATACTGGAAGAGTTCCTGGCACACACAGTCACACTCTCTCTCTCCCTGTCTCTCTCTCTCTCTCCTGTCTGTCTCTCTCTCTCTCCCTCTCTCTGTCTCTCTCTCCTCCGCCCCCCCACCCCCACCCCCCGCTCTCCCCTGCCCATTTCTCTCTCTGTTCCTTTTTTCACACACACACACACACACACACACACACACTTACTCACACACACACACACACAAACACCCACCCACACACCCACACACACACACACACACACGTTTTCTTGCAGGTATCTTCACATGTGCATCCCATCTGCCACAGCTGTGGACACAGACACTGGCAAGCACACTTGCACACGTGTCTTCAGCTAACTTTCGGCTGAAACGAGTTAGCGGACGATCAGCGACCTCGTCACAGCTAATATGACACCACACACACGTCACTAAGGGTGTCTGCCTCCTCATGTAACTGACATGCCGCTCACCACGCGCCAGTAAGGTGACACCGCGTTGCCTTGCTGATACCAACTGCTGCCCTACAATGTGCAGTGATAGCACAGAGCACCCCCCCGCCCCTCCACCTCCCCATCATTCCCCCTTCCGCCTTCTCCCTGCCTTGTTAAAACAAAACACTTTTTCACACTGTGAAACACATGGAATGCAGTGGTTAGAAACTTTCTCTTGACACTAAGTGCCATTTCAAGGATTTTCAAATGCAAATCGAGCCATTGGATTGAAGTAAATGCACGACAATGCTGGAATAGGGGTTGGTGGTTTGTAAATGCGCTTTTCGGTTTGTCATTGCCGACACAAAGTGTTCATGTTACCATGAAAATAAGGGAAGGCATGCATATTTTATGAACATTTTCAGACTTGCCTGAACATGCACCTTAATGTAATTAAAGACCCACTGTTGCTGTCTGGTCAGCGGAAAATGAATGGTTGAACACACCAAAATGAAAAAGCTCCGATGAAGAGGAAGGGGAGATCTTGGAAAGAAGAAATAAAGCTTGAAAAATAGTCGAACATTTCTATACTTCAGTTATATTTTATTCTCAGCTTATACACCATACATGGAAGTGGGGGGGGAGAGAGGGGGGGGGGAACAAGAAGGTACGAAGAAAGAGGAAAGAAGTGAGAAGGTAGCTGAGACCAAAGGAAAATTAGTTGGAGGGGTGTGTGCACAGTGGGGGTTTCTGTGAAGCTGGGGCCACTTGTTCTGTGTTTACAGTGTCCACTTGCTCATTGTTTACAGTGTCCACTTGTTCTGTGTTTACAGTGTCCACTTCTGTGTTTACAGTGTCCACTTGTTCTGTGTTTACAGTGTCCACTTCTGTGTTTACAGTGTCCACTTGTTCTGTGTTTACAGTGTCCACTTCTGTGTTTACAGTGTCCACTTGTTCTGTGTTTACAGTGTCCACTTGTTCTGTGTTTACAGTGTGGCATTGAATGGATGAGCAATTACTGGTCTGTCAGAAACTGTGTGCTCGTCCTACCTCTGAAGTGCCGGCTTTTCATGCTGTGACAAATAAAATGTTTCAAAGTGTATGTCAACACACATTTGAAGGTTCCCGTTACCTTTTTTTCTGTTTCTTTTTTTTTTAATATTTTCCCTGTCTGATGATTATTGCCCATCTATTTGACACAAAGCATTTCATTGTCCCTGGAGTGCAGGGTGTAGGTGTACTCAGCTGGTAGTGCCATGAACATATTCACCTCAACACCATGCGAAATTAAACGTACTCTAACACTGTGCACCAACAAAGCACACGTACACTGCCACAGTTCACAGAGTCATGTTCAATGAAAGTGAAAATTGAACAGAAACCCTGTGTCAGAAATGCCTGCAAATCAGCGCTCCAGAGGCAGGTTCCAGTAGACACAGAGGGGCCATGCATTCCACTGCTGTGACACACTTCTGCTGGTGGCCGGTTATTTGGTCAGCGCATGACCAAGGTCAGGGAAGGTGCGCTGCTCGCTCATTCATGGTGGGAGACAAGGCAACAAGGCAGCCATCTCTCTCACCCTAACCCTCTTATACACACACACATACACACACATACATACACACACACACACACACACACACACACACACATATACACACACACACATACACATACACACACACACATACACACACACACACAATACACACACACATACACACATGATCTGCCCACTCGTTGTGGGTGATTCCGGAGTGTGAAGGAATCCAGCAAAAGGTAATACTGGTACCCTTCATAGACAACTCATGAATGATATGTTTTATTTCAATAGTCATTTCCAGTCGATTTCTTATGCCTCGGGACTTAACCCTCTTATACTTGCAACGGGAGAATCCGGGAGTTAACTTCAGGCGCCTGTTCTTCCCGTACCGAGAGCTACCGGGATCTGTCCGTTAGGAATTTTCCATCATGCAGTTATCACGTGTGTAGACACGCAGAGTCACAGACAGTAACTAGGAAGACTCAGGCATGGTCCAATCATGTGTTGGCACTATTTTGGGGTGATGGAACCGCGCGTGAGAAAAGGGGCAAACACAGCGAGTAAGTTTGTGAATGAAACCGACCGACTTTCACAATGGCGGCTTTCGCGTCTGCTACGAACGACGACGAGATGGTCGACCACTCGCAAGAGGAGTTAGATAAAATTATTGTAGAAGTGGAGACATTTGAAAGAAAAATGGAGAATGAAAGTGATATAGAAGTAGGTAGTAGTGTTGAAGAAGACGGTGAAGTGCAAAGCGACCCGGAATACAATGTTCCACTGGCAGCGCTTCAGACAAAATGGCGGCCCGCGACACACGGCACGGCAGGGGTGCATCAGTTTCAGGAACCCACTAGGCCGGCTCACTCGTTACCTGACACTGCTACACCACTTGTTTTTTTTCGTTTTGTTTGTTCCTCTTTGTTTTTTAAGACTGCTACTGATGAAAGAAACAGGTATACAAGACAAAAACAAGCTGCAAAGGGTGCACCTGACCCTCTTTTATAGTATTGTGTGTGACATGTGACAAGTTTTGTATGACATTGGTGGGACAACCAGTGGGACCTGTACTGCCAGGCAGCAGATGGTTTACGTCAGGTAGGCCTCAGGTTTCATCTTACACTAACAGCCTGCATCAGCATGGTGACTGCGCATGCTTGCATGCTGTAAACTTGATTGTCATCATAAAATGTCACGTGTCTGGTGACAGTTTGGTGACAGTGACACGACCTATATCTCTAAGACAGACAAAATAGAGTTCAAAGTGAAGTGCATGCTCTTCTGAAACTGTCTGCCAATTTTCTTTCTCCTAGCGGTTCACATACATTCCCCATAAGTTAATAATCACACATACCCATTTTTAGGCTGAAACCTGTCAAAGAATCTGAAATCTAGGGGAAGTTTGCAGTCAGAGAAACTGAGTACAAGAGGGTTAATGGCTTGTAAAACAGACTTTGAATCCACACAGAATAAGATTTTGCATGTATCCGTCGAAAGATCTACAATGTAATTTAATGCCATAAGTATGGCTACAAGTTCAGCAGTAAAAATGGAATAATGTTTACCAATGTAGTATCGTTTTTCTGTTTTTAATAAAGGTATTACAAAAGCTGCACCAGTATTTCCATCCTCAAGAACTGATCCATCGGTGTATATCTTTAGATAGTCTGCATACTTACTTTCCAAGTGAGAATTAACTAAACATTTTAATAGGTTTGGGGAATGTTTTTTTGATAAATCTGTGTGATCAATGTCAAATATTGGTTGATTTTGTTCCCATTCTGGAAGTGAAGAAAAAGTAGGTTTAACTGCAACATTTTCCCCGTTCAGCTCCGTATTACAAATAATATCGGAGGCATATGTATTAATGGACTTCAATGACTGTATTGTTCTAGCTCTTTTTGCAAAATCGGTTTCTGAATTAAGATTTGTTTCTTTTTGTGAAAATGTTTCGTAAGCAGAAGTTTTAAGGATAAATTTCGCAGCTGAGGCTTTTCTTTGTTCATCGAGGGGTAGAACACCTGCTTCTCTGTAAGTTCCTAAAATTGACGCGTGTATTGGTACACCCAGAGCAAGTTTGTAAGCTTTGGAATCTATGCTCTGCAGTTTCTTTAACAAGTGCGCAGGAGCGCTGAAAAAAACCTCCTGGCATACGTCAGCCGTGACCGTACAAGGGAGGTAGCGAGAGATATTATTGCCTTTGTGTCCTGTCCCCAGTGCTGTCTGCTTATTACCTTCAAAAAGTTCAGGCTAAAAAGGCAGCGAAAAATTTAGAAGGTTCACAGCATCTCGACATTCAACCAGATCTGCATGAATTTAACCAGCGCATAGAAAAAGTGTCTCAAAATCATATTGCTGAACTGCACAAAAAAACAAATAGTCAGTATTACCAGCACTGTGTACAAGTAAAGAATGCAGCGAATCCGAAATCTTTTTTAAACAATTTATCTGTAATGCATTCCAGACATGTTACTAGTTTGATGTATAGGTTCCGATTGAATGCTTTTAGAACAAAGTATTCTAAAAATATACATTGGATATGTGGCAAACAAATTACTGTAAACCATCTACTTCTTCACTGCCCAGGAGTTAGGTACTTTGTTCCTAAGATAAAGTTAGCAGATCAATTGTCAGCCAGTGCACCATTATCCACTGAAAATATTTTAAATAATCATGCATTACTCTGCATGTTTTCTGAAAATTTTAATTCCAGTCCACTTGGAATCTATCTCTGATGTATTTTAAACTAAAATTGTTGTGTTGTACGACATTGATATAAAAGAGTTACGTTTATATGATATATATGGTTAGCCCCCCCCCCCCCCTCCCCCCCTCCCTCCCCCCTCCCCCCCCCCCCCCCCCCCCCCCCGCACTCCCTTCCTCTATTCCGTCCTCCTTTCCACCCTGACGCCCCGCATCCTCACCCGCAACCTCCCCCCCCCCCCCCTTCCCCTGCATTATGCTCCAATCCAACTAAACTTGTTTCGTTTGATTTACTTTAATTTCCCCGATTAACATACACCAAAGGCTAGATAAACAACCAGGATAAGTAAATATCTACATATCTCATCACCCATCCCAACCTCCCCCTCTTGCCCCTAGCACAGTTCTCTCTCTCTATCTCTCTCTCTCTCTCTCTCTCTCTCTCTCTCTCTCTCTACACACACACACACACACACACACACACACACACACACACACACACACAGGTGCACACACACACATAATTATGCACGCACACACATGCACACACACACGCGCGCGCGCGCGCACACACCCACGCACACCGACACGAACACGCACACACACAATCCCCCCCACCCCCACCCCCGTCTAATAACACTTATAGTGAATAGACGTTAAACTAAAGAACTAACTAACTAACACATACACACACACACACACACATACACACACACACATACACACACACACATACACACACACACACACACACATACACACACACACGCACACGCGCACACACACACACACACACACACACACACACACGCAAGATTCAACAGGGTGATCATTTTTTTAAGATCTAGAGATGGTGTCTTATGGAATAAGAGATGGTTTTTTTTAACTGTGCTTGTCAGGATCAAGAACAGAAGTGTTTTTTCTATAAATGACACAAATAATTGTTTGAATTACATATTAAACACAAATGGAAATAAACTGTCTCCAGAACAAATGAAGTTAAAAAAAAAAGCAACTGGAAATAAACTGTCCCTGAAATGAATGAATCTAAAACTAACCATTTAAATGTATACCTAGTATTAAAGCATAAACAAAAAGAAGTACAGCAACATAAGTAGCATAAGTTAAAGCAAAAAGCAAAGACGTTCATTTCGTTTGTATAAGTTCATTTATTTTCTCAGATTTTTATCATCTATTCATAAAGTGAATGGAGCAGCACTTGTTTTCAAATCTTGAAATTTGATCTAATATTTTGTTTGCATTAATACTGGGACATCATTCAGACAACCCTGATATGGCTACTGGGTTGGCTAGATATAAGTAGCATGGGTTGATTTATTTCCTGATTGATTTTTTATTTTACCTGTCCTGTTTTTATTTGTGCAGTTTATAAACGTGATCTTGTTATAAATGTAAAACTTTGTCAGAGCCCCCTTTTGTCAGTTTTTCCTGGCAAAAAAAAACCAAAAAAAAAACAGCCACAACAACAATAGTAATGATAAGAAGAAGAGGAAGAAGAAACAATAGCTGCAAGCAACTACATTTTATAGAAACAAAAGAATACTTCAGGTATATTCTGTAAGCTGTTAAGTTTATATTTCAACTCGGTGTGATTCATGTGTGTCTATTATGGGGTCGTTTTCACGATCTAGTACGCCCGTAACCATGTGTGCTATGGGGTATTTTCGTCAACGAAATTTCGAAAATCGACAAGGGAAATAACCCTATAAATTGTCCCTGACTCTACTGGGGTGTTTAAATGACAGTTATCTCCCTTGACCAGTGAACTAGACAAACTGAAAGCGTCGGTTTAACATTGGATTAGTGAACCTACTGCAAAAGAAAAATTCTGTCTCTTTACGCCTGGGTTGTGGTACCCACAATTATGTGTATGTTACTACACAGAAAAACATTTGCTGGCAGTAATATGAATACCAGATGTTTGTATAATGTTCAGTCAATAAAAACACCAGTTTTTTTCACTTTTCTCTTTGGTTTGATGTGTTGCAATGTGTGTGTGTTTGCAGGAAAACTGTCAATTTATTACAAAAACAGTTGATTATATTTATTTTTATCATACTTATGACCAGCAAAATCAAATTACTGTGATGCCACATCATAGCACAGGTTATAAGAAAAAAAAATGCAAAAAATCTAAGAGATATCTCAATAAATGAATGAGTAGTGAACAGATGAGGGAACCTACTGCAAAAAGCAAAATTTGGCCCTGGCACACAGCAATACAGAAAAGCTCTTAGACTGTGGCAGGGAAAGGATTAAGAGTTCAGTTCTGAAAACTTAAATTTGTAGTTTTACTGATTACCAACATTTTATAGTGCTCCTGAAGTGCCCCAGTTTTCCCTTGACAAAAGCTGCCCACAGTAGAATGTGTTGTTGTTTTTTGTTGTTTGTTTGTTTGTTTTTTGTTTTGTTTTTTTACTCATGCATGGAAGAGGTTTTACACCAATTGAACATTTGTATTTGTATTTGTTTCTGTCCGTCTGTGTGTTTGTCTTTTGATCTCCCTTGCATCTTTGGGTGGATCCTCAGGCGTAGGCTCAAAGATTGTCCCCTACATTTTATACTATTTGCATAATGCCTTTAGTTTTTCAGCAACTTTTTTTCCACCCCACACTTTCGTTTGGTTTCATTTACTACTCTTCGCTGGCTGCTTTGGGGGTGCTATTGGATTCTTTTTTGTACCCTTGGTGGTGAGAACACCACAGTATTAGGGACTGTGGTGTGTCTCTATTTGATGCCAGGAGCGCAGACACAACCAGCCGTGTCTCCCTGATGAGTTCCGACCCAGCGGACGAAAGGCTTCGGAGCAGGCAATACAAATATATCTGCCTTCAAAAGGGATTGTGATGGTTCCCTTATGCAGCTAGTGAAGAGTTTTCATATCTGTAACATATTTTCTAAATTTCATGTTCCCAGTTTCTCCATCTTCAACCCCCCCCCCCCCCCCCCCTCCTTAAGTCCAAATCTTTGCCAAGTCATTACTCTGAAGACAGTTCAGTTGTTGGCCTGCGCTTGTTTTTTTCCCTCCACTATTAGATTGTTCATCTATGTATTTGTCTTGACTTTATTCAAGTTTAAAAGGCTGTGCCAGTCTTGAATAAAAGTTACTCGGTGTTAGGTTTTCTTATGGGAGCAAAAAATACCCCACTTGTTTACTGTTTATCGCTTACTATTCCCTGCCTTGACTTTATTCAAGTTTAAAAGGCTGTGCCAGCCTTGAATCAAAGTTACTCTGTGTTAGGTTTTCTTATGGGAGCAAAAAATACCCCACTTGTTTATCGTTTACTATTCCCTGCCTCATTTCATTTCCGATTTTGTTTTGATTAAATTGAGGTTATTTGTATTTGTTTCTGTCCGTCTGTGTGTTTGTCTTTTGATCTCCCTTGCATCTTTGGGTGGATCCTCAAGCGTAGGCTCAAAGATTGTCCCCTACATTTTATACTATTTGCATAATGCCTTTAGTTTTTCAGCAACTTTTATTCCTCCCCACACTTTCATTTGGTTTCATTTACTTCTCTTCGCTGGCTGCTTTGGGGGTGCTATTGGATTCTTTTTTGCACCCTTGGTAGTGAGAACACCACATCATTATGGACTGTGGTGTGTCTCTATTTGACGCCAGGAGCGCAGACACAACCAGCCGTGTCTCCCTGATGAGTTCCGACCCAGCGGACGAAAGGCCTCAGAGCAGGCAATACAAATATATCTGCTTTCAAAAGGGATTGCGATGGTTCCCTTACGCAGCTAGTGAAGAGATTTCATATCTGTAACATATTTTCTAAATTTCATGTTCCCAGTTTCTCCATCTTCCACCCCCCCCCCCCCCCCCCCCACCCCCTGCTCCTTAAGTCCAAATCTTTGCCAAGTCATTACCATGAAGACAGTTCAGTTGTTGGCCTGCGCTTGTTTTTTCCCCAACTATTAGATTGTTCGTCTATGTATTTGTCTGACCTTATTCAAGTTTAAAAGGCTGTGCCAGTCTTGAATAAAAGTTACTCTGTGTTAGGTTTTCTTATGGGAGCAAAAAAATACCCCACTTGTTTACTGTTTATCGTTTACTGTTCCCTACCTCATTTCATTTCCAATTGAACAGGCAACTTCCCTATAGGTGTTGCTCGTCCATACTGACACAGAAATTAAGAATCTGATTCTACTGAATTTTTTTTTTCATAAATAGATGTAAGGATTAATTATATGGACTGACTGCAAGGCCTATAGCCATATTCCATTCATTATTCCTTTTCCTTTCTCCAGACTATGATATAGACTAAATGTGGTGAGTGAGAAGTGGAGGTGGAGTGTACATGTAGAGAGAGGTAGAGTGATAGAGAAAGGAGGTGTTTTGGAAACGGAGAGAATGTGTGGAATGGAGGGGGAAATGAACGGGAGGGTTGGGGATGGTGTGTATACAGGGTTGGGGGAGGGGGGGGGGAGCAGAGAGGAGGTGGAGGAGAGAATGAGGAGGGGGACCCCAAGGATTAGAGACAGCGCTGTCAGCCCAGCAGAAATAAAACCAAACCCAGGCGATGCACACACTCCAAGCTCTGTGGTACTGGAGCTGCTGTATAGAGGAGTGTTGACCTCCCCAAGACCATGCTGAATCCCTCTGCTGTTAATCCCTGTCAACCACCCAAGACCATGCTGAATCCCTCTGCTGTTAATCCCTGTTGACCACCCCAAGACCATGCTGAATCCCTCTACTGTTAATCCCTGTTGACCACCCCAAGACCATGCTGGCATGATCCCATACTGAATCCCTCTGCTGTTAATCCCTGTTGACCACCCCAAGACCATGCTGAATCCCTCTGCTGTTAATCCCTGTCAACCACCTCAAGACCATGCTGAATCCCTCTGCTGTTAATCCCTGTTGACCACCCCAAGACCATGCTGAATCCCTCTGCTGTTAATCCCTGTTGACCACCCCAAGACCATGCTGAATCCCTCTGCTGTTAATCCCCGTCAACCACCCCAAGACCATGCTGAATCCCTCTGCTGTTAATCCCTGTTGACCACCCCAAGACCATGCTGAATCCCTCTGCTGTTAATCCCTGTTGACCACCCCAAGACCATGCTGAATCCCTCTGCTGTTAATCCCTGTTGACCACCCCAAGACCATGCTGAATCCCTCTGCTGTTAATCCCTGTCAACCACCCCAAGACCATGCTGAATCCCTCTGCTGTTAATCCCTGTCAACCACCCCAAGACCATGCTGAATCCCTCTGCTGTTAATCCCTGTTGACCTCCCAAGACCATGCTGAATCCCTCTGCTGTTAATCCCTGTCGACCACCCCAAGACCATGTTGAATCCCTCTGCTGTTAATCCCTGTCAACCACCCCAAGACTATGCTGGCATGATGCCATGCCAGGAAACAACACAGTATGCATTGGTCTTGAAAAATACTTGAACCAGGACAGTCACGGGCAAACTCTTTCATTAAGGGCAATATTGATCTTCTGAGAGAAGAAGAAGAATCAAGAGAGAGAGAGGTGGTGGAGATGGAGAGAGCGGAAAGAGTGGGGGAATGAATAGGTAAGAGACAGTTTGTTCGTTCGTCTCTTGTTTTTATTGTTTGTCCTGCCTGAAGAAGACCCAAGAGATTGAAATACTTTTTTGTCCATGTTGTACTTTGTTCCTGTGTGTGGCAGCTTAATAATTCTGTTTTTGCTTTTCTGTTTCAACCTCTGCCTGCAGCCACCCCAGTTTGAAACCAGTCTGTTCCGTATGGTTTATTGAAATAACCATATCTGGCATCTTATGTTTTTGTGTCTTTGTATTTTGGCATATTGACCTTAAGCTTGGGCAGATTAAGACAAACTGACTCTAGTGACCACCTTGAAATGGTAGTGTTTGATCAGTGTGTTTCTGCATTCAGTTATTTTGTGTTTCAGAACGGATTTTACTCCATGCTACCCTACCTTGCTCTCTTCTTCGTCCAGATGACTGGAGGGTTTTTCACCGACTTCATCGTCAGAAGTCAGATCCTGACAGTGTTCTGGGCACGCCGAATGGTCACAGGCCTGGGTAAGGGGGGTTACTGTGCAGTTCCAGTCAGCTCACTGTGCTGTATCGTGCAGAGTGGGAGATAAGTGAACTTAGTGCCTCACTGTAGGAATAGTGTTGAGGATTGGGTGCTTTAGATCCAGGGAAGTTACTCTGTCCGACTGTTGGAATAGTGGTGAGGATTGGGTGCTTTAGATCCAGGGAAGATACTCTGTCAGACTGTAGGAATAGTGGTTAGGATTGGGTGCTTCAGATTCAGATCCAGGGAAGTTACTCTGTGAGACTGTAGGAATAGTTTTGAGGATTGGGTGCTTTAGATCCAGGAAGTTACTCTGTCAGACTGTAGGAATAGTGGTGAGGATTGGGTGCTTTAGATCCAGGGAAGTTACTCTGTCACTGTAGGAATAGTGGTGAGGATTGGGTGCTTTAGATCCAGGGCAGCTGCTCTGTCAGACTGTAGGAATAGTGATGAGGATTGGATGCTTTAGGTCCAGAGAAGTTGCTCTGTCCAGCAACCACAGTGACAGTGTTTCCTGTCATGCATGTATGAGCTGAAATGATGTTCAAATCGACGAACATGAACCTGGTGCAGAGTTTTCATTTTGTGTATGTTTGTTGAAATAGACTGTACTAATTTAGCCCTTAGTGTAAAGTGGTCCTCAACAGTTGCTCTCTCCTCTCTCTCTTCCTCTCTCTCTCTCTCTGCTCAGCTGTATGTGTGTATGTGAATGGATGCTATGGAAGGAGGTGGATTGATGGGAATGGGTGGGGTAGAGGATACGGCCTAAGCAAGAGGGAGAAACCGGCAAAAGGGGAAGGTGGTGTGGGAAGAGCAGAGTGGATTATTTTCAGATCATTGTGTCGTCAGATTTCAATGCGTTTGAAATGTGTTGCTTTTAATTGATTTTTCGATTTCTGCTGGAATGAAATCTATGTCATTAATATGAAGCATAATGTCACTTGATATTCCATGTTCTCACATCTCCATTTTCAAAAGAACTTTCAGCAATGCTGATTTTATGTGCAAAATGTGTAAGGTCTTAGAAGATGAGGACCATGTGTTGCATAAATGTGTTCTATATAATGACATAAGGAAAAAATATCTCAACTTGGGTGTCAATCCATATACAGTGTTGTTGAGAAATGGGTCTGTTTTCAATATTAGGAAGCTTGGTGTATTTCTGTATAATGCCATGAAGTTAAACCTTTGACAAGTCTCACGTTAGAAAGCTGTTTGGTTGAAATGTATTTGTCTTTTAGTTACGTATTAACTTGACCTCATTTCTAGGGGCTGGGGTTCTGAAGAAACAAAGATTGTTCATTTTGATTCTCATTTACTCTTTTGCTGCTTTAGGTCAATGTCAGATAACACGTTGAAAGGAAAATGAATGCAGCATTTGACGTTGTTTTCACTTTTTTTGCAGCCAATCTAGTACCTGCTGTCATTGTTTTCACTTTTTTTGTTTTGCAGGCTATCTTGTACCTGCCGTCTCTCTTCTGATCATGAGTTACCTGGATTGCACACAAGTGGCAGCAGTTATGTCCCTTTTGGGATTTCTGTTGGCTTCATGGGCTTCGCTTTCTCAGGATTTTTTGTCAACGCGTTTGACGTGGCGCCTCGCTATGCTGTCAGCATCACCAGTGTCACCAACTCTTTTGCCTGTATACCGGGCATCGTCACCCCGTACCTGGTGGCCGAGGTGACCGTCGATGTGAGTAGTGGCTACCTTATTATATTCAGGTCTTCATTGGCAATCTGGCTAGACCTTGGAGCACTGGGTTGTTTTGGATACAGTTTCTTTTTTCATCTACACGATTATCTCAGGGTTAGGACCAATTGCGGAAACCTAGAAAGTTCTGGAAAAGTGGAAGGGCCTTTTCCAGGGTGTAAAAAGGTAAAAAGAGAACTGTCCCAAAAACAAACTCCAGGAAAAGTTGGGGCTTTTTTTTTCTTTTCAAGACGGCAAAGTCCTCATCTGTGTTCTCTGAAAACATATACGGGGAGAGAAGTTTAAAAAGAAAAGAAAGTGCCAGCACTTGTTGCTAATCATCCTGAAAATGCAGTAGAATATGACATCCCACTGCGTTTTCCCTTTTGAATATTACTCATATGCACGTCTGTCATGTAGGGAAGGCAGGAAAAACGTTTTGATCCCACAAAGATGGTGGAAGCCAACAGTGTTTTCAGCGATGATTGGCTGTAAAACAAAAGAATAAAGAGACGGGTTGGCTCTCTCCAAGGGGGGTTCAAAATGCTGAGCAAGTTTGTCGGGGTGCAAAAAGAAATTTGAACATCCCCAAAATGGGCAAAAGTGCTGTGATTTGGTATGCATTTCAACTCTAGTATGTGCCATCCATTGATCAGTCAGTATATAGTTTGCATAACCAGTAAACGTCTGCCATTCATATTCAGAGTAATAAAGTCAATATTTAACTATTTGCAGTCGTTCAGTTACTTGCAGTGCCCTTGAAACGCCCACCCCTCTCTCTCTCCAACACACACACATATATATATATAATAAGAAATAGTATTAAAATGAAATATTAAAATCAACAAGCCTGTTTCGAACCTCTTGCTCTCATCAGGATATCCTTTTGGGGCACGCTGTCGGTCTCGCGTGCGGGACCCGATTTCGTTTCTGCATGTGTGGGTCAATCTCATTCGCTGCATGTGTGGTCTGTGTTTCTTGTTGGGGTCTGTTGAGGTGGAGTGCGCTAACAAAGATTTCCATTTGTGCCTGTAATTGTTTAGTATTTCTACTTTTGTATTCAAAGTTGCTAGGTGGGGTTTACATAATATTAACCATTTTTCTGTGGAGCGTAAGTTGCATTTTTTTTAAATATTGTTGTATGGTGTTGCTCTTTTTATGATTTTCCATGGTATGCTGTCTTTTTTTTTTATCTTTAAGTCTCCAAATGTATATTTTACTCAGCTCTGTTTGGTTTTTGTATTTTTTCTTTTATTATTATATGTTACGGATGGAAAAGCGTGTGTATGTGTCTGTCTTACTCGGAAAATAGTGGATGCATGTACGACTTTTGGGCTCACTTACACCCATTCATCCGAACATGGACGGCCAGGCACCAGAACAACTGTTCTTTTCTTTTTATGCTGCCTGAGCCATCAAAACAAAACACACACAGATACACATATAATTTAGACATGAGATGGCACACCCACCATCAGTTCTTTTTACGGGAACTGCCGTTAATGCCGACGACGGCAGCACAAGACGAGACTGTCACGACGCCTCAGGTGGCTCACACACAAAAGAAAACAAGCCGATTCGTGGCGTCTCTGCCAGCACTCGGTCACAGTGGCTCTAACACTTGTGAGCTGTGGCTTACCACAGTAACGTACTCGTAGCGACATCCTGGAATACAGGTCGCCGACACAAGGAAGGTAGGCTGGAAGTGCGGAACGACGCTGGTCGGTGGCACCCACACCACACTCGCGATGACCTTGAACGTAGGTCGCTGGCGCACGACGGCAGCACAAGAGTGTGGCACCCACGCCACGCTCACGAAGACCTTAAACATAGGTCGCTGGCCCGACCCTCGGTCACGGGCGCAGTAACAGGTAGGGCAAATGTCGGCTCACCGACCGACCGCTCCACAGCAGCAGCTGGAGATCGGGGCGTCCACAGTCACGGCCCCGGCCCTCACCTGGGTGGTAGCCAGTTTCCCTAGTCCATGGAACACCATCAACCTGGGGGAACTGGCTACGCAGACTCAAACACTGGGTCCCTCTTCGGCCTTCTGTAACTGGGAGTTGCCGGAATATCTGTAGAGACTGCCTAACTGAACCAGCATACCCGGTTTATAACAACACACCGTGATAAGCAGTCAGTGAACTGCGCAACCGGCTTCCGGACACTATCTTCCGGTAAGCACGGTCACACGAAAATTTTGTGACCCAATGAAAAACGGTCCGTCACAATATATTTAAATAAAAACCTGTGGAAAACCTATATGTACAGCCAAAGGTAGACTGTCAACAACTGACGCTACAAGGCTGTTTGTAGGGACATGGTGTAGAACTGTTTCGGTATTGAGGTTTCTTGATGTAATACTGAAGAATGGTAGAAACAAAATTGTTTGCATGCGATCAAAGAGTGATTTGAGGCACAGAGCTTTTGTGCGTGTAGAGAATGGTTTAAGTGCAGGATTTGTGTCTTTTTCTCTTATTCTGTTTTTCGGTTGTTTACTGCATTTATAGTTGTGCGTTGTTCTGCATTTGCAGATGCGTGTTGTCCTACATTCACAGTAGTATGGTGTCCTACATTCACAGTAGTATGTTGTCCTACATTCACAGTGGTATGGTGTCCTACATTCACAGTGGTGTCCTACATTCACAGTGGTGTCCTACATTCACAGTAGTATGTTGTCCTACATTCAGTGGTATGGTGTCCTACATTCACAGTGGTGTCCTACATTCACAGTAGTATGTTGTCCTACATTCAGTGGTATGGTGTCCTACATTCACAGTGGTGTCCTACATTCACAGTGGTATGTTGTCCTACATTCACAGTGGTGTCCTACATTCACAGTGGTATGGTGTCCTACATTCACAGTAGTATGGTGTCCTATATTCACAGTGGTGTGGTGTTCTACATTCACAGTGGTGTCCTACATTCACAGTGGTGTGTTCTACATTCACAGTGGTATGGTGTTCTACATTCACAGTAGTGTGGTGTTCTACATTCACAGTGGTGCCCTACATTCACAATGGTGTGGTGTCCTACATTCACAGTAGTATTCACAGTGGTGTGGTGTCCTACATTCACAGTAGTGTGGTGTTCTACATTCACAGTGGTGTCCTACATTCACAGTAGTATGGTGTCCTACATTCACAATGGTATGGTGTCCTACATTCACAATGGTGTGGTGTCCTACATTCACAGTGGTGTCCTACATTCACAGAGTATGGTGTCCTACATTCACAGTAGTATGGTTTTCTACATTCACATTAGTATGGTGTCCTGCATTCACAGTGGTGTTGTGTCCTGCATTCACAGTAGTATGGTGTTCTACATTCACAGTATATGGTGTCCTACATTCACAGTGGTATGGTGTCCTACATTCACAGTGGTGTGTTGTTCTACATTCACAGTAGTATGGTGTCCTACATTCACAGAGTATGGTGTTCTACATTCACAGTAGTATGGTGTCCTACATTCACAATGGTGTGGTGTCCTACATTCACAATGGTGTGGTGTCCTACATTCACAATGGTGTCCTACATTCACAGTAGTATGGTGTCCTGCATTCACAGTAGTATGGTGTCCTACATTCACAATGGTGTGGTGTCCTACATTCACAGTGGTGTCCTGCATTCACAGTAGTATGGTGTCCTGCATTCACAGTGGCGTGGTCCTACATTCACAGTGGTATGGTGTCCTGCATTCACAGTAGTATGGTGTCCTGCATTCACAGTAGTATGGTGTCCTACATTCACAGTGGTGTCCTGCATTCACAGTAGTATGGTGTCCTGCATTCACAGTAGTATGGTGTCCTGCATTCACAGTAGTATGGTGTCCTACAATCACAGTAGTATGGTGTCCTACATTCACAGTGGTGTCCTACATTCACTGTAGTATGGTGTCCTACATTCACAGTGGTGTCCTACATTCACAGTGGTGTCCTACATTCACAGTGGTTGGTGTTCTACATTCAGAGTAGTATGGTGTCCTGCATTCACAGTGGTGTGGTGTTCTACATTCACAGTAGTATGGTGTCCTACATTCACAGTAGTATGGTGTCCTGCATTCACAGTAGTATGGTGTTCTACATTCACAGTGGTGTCCTACATTCACAGTAGTATGGTGTCCTACATTCACAGTGGTGTCCTACATTCACAGTAGTATGGTGTTCTACATTCACAGTAGTATGGTGTCCTACATTCACAGTGGTGTCCTACATTCACAGTAGTATGGTGTCCTGCATTCACAGTAGTATGGTGTCCTACATTCACAGTGGTGTCCTACATTCACAGTGGTGTGGTGTTCTACATTCACAGTAGTATGGTGTCCTGCATTCACAGTGGTGTGGTGTTCTACATTCACAGTAGTATGGTGTCCTGCATTCACAATGGTGGGGGTGTTCTACATTCACAGTCGTATGGTGTCCTACATTCACAGTGGTATGGTGTCCTACATTCACAGTGGTGTGGTGTCCTACATTCACAGTGGTGTGGTGTCCTACATTCACAGTGGTGTGGTGTCCTACATTCACAGTGGTATGGTGTCCTACATTCACAGTGGTGTGGTGTCCTACATTCACGTGGTTGGTGTCCTACATTCACCGTGGTGTGGTGTCCTACATTCACAGTAGTATGGTGTCCTACATTCACAGTGGTGTGGTGTCCTGCATTCACAGTGGTATGGTGTCCTGCATTCACAGTGGTATGGTGTTCTACATTCACAGTGTATGGTGTCCTACATTCACAGTAGTATGGTGTCCTACATTCACAGTAGTATGGTGTCTCTACATTCACAGTAGCATGGTGTCCTACATTCAGTGGTGTGATATCCTACATTCACAGTGGTGCCTACATTCATAGTGGTGTCCTACATTCACAGTGTGTCCTACATTCACAGTAGTATGGTGTCCTACATTCACAGTGGTGCCTACATTCACAGTGGTGCCCTACATTCTTCCCGATGTGATGTCCTACACTCACAGTGATGTGATGTCCCTACACTCACAGTTGTGCCCTACATTCTTCCTGAATGTGATGTCCTACACCGCAGTGATGTGATGTCCTACACTCACAGTGGTGTGTTGCCCCAATCCCACCATCTCGCTCCCGTGTGTGCAGCAAACCCGGGAGCAGTGGCAGATCATTTTTTTCATCACGGGGCGAGTACCTGTGCGGCACCCTGTTCTTCTGCTTTTTGCCCAACCTCCGTGCAGAGCTGGCGCCCAGCCCCGACAGGAGACCCTGGCCGTGAGAACTCCCCTGGACGTGAACGGCTCCTGGCCTCGCCACCAGGAGAACCATTCCCTTCCCACTGCCGAAGACGGCCTGTGCCCAGCCCGAGGACTGTGAGCAACAGGTGTGTACCACAACTCTCTTCTGCCGACTCCCGATAGCAGAGCGACGAAGGAGTTTGGAACAGTCTGAAAAAAGACAGCAAGTGCTGGATTCCAGTTCTCTCTCCACTTTCCCTCCCTCCCCCGGTCACTCCGTGTTCTAGAAAGGTGAAAGATACCAGGTCCGTGTCTTGAGACAGGCATGCGTGCAGTGTTCCTCGACTTGACTAGAGGTCTGGGTGATAGTCTTTCAAAGAGATTTGCCTTAGTGCAGGTATATTACAACTATACACCATAGAGACTCTCTAAACTCTGTAGTCGACTAATTCGAATGCCACAATTCCATACAAGAGCAGCTAGCATAAGTAGTGAAAAAGTCAATGGAGGAGAGTTGTGAGAAAGAAAGACAGCAAAGAAAATCTGCAATCACATATTTCTGACCCCAAATAACACGGAGATCTGCACCATAGATTGGTTTTTGTTTTGTTTTGTATTTTTGCTATGCGTAATAACGAAACGTGAATCTCTCTGAATCTGAATGAGAAGGGATATGAATTGACTGCTTCTGTCTGTTTGTTGGATGAGCCTGAAGCAGTGGATCCAAATGCCAAAGAGGTGTAATCTGAACTAGGTTCACAGTTTGAAAAGACTGTTCAAATTTGGTCCAATAACATGCCATGAGAACACTTATTGTAGAATGATATACTATAAATAAAACGGGTTACACGATCAACAGTTAGAATGATATTCGCTGCTTTTGTTGTGAGATTGCAGAGTCGGTGTTTACGAATGAATTTGCAAGACCTTAATATTTGTCTGTACTTGATATGCTTCACCGTACACTGTATATGGTACAATTTTGATGCAATTGTGTCGCCTCATTTTTTTTTTTTTTTTATATCCTTGTTATTGTTCTTTGAAATGGGATTTAAATGCTGTTGTATCCATGTGTTGTTATATGGTTTGGGTTACTGATTTTTGTTTATGTGATGATACACGCTTACTTTCTCTTGTTATGTGTACGTGTTTTTTTTGTAGTCACATACTAAAATGCATTATTTTTTTTATGTTATAAATAGTAAATCGTCAATGGCACTTGTTACAGCTGTGTTGCAGGAGGAATCAAAGACCTGACCTTCATGTTTGTGTCAAGGAAGATTTACAGGTGAAAAATGTTCATAGTTTCTTTTGTGGAAGGGTCTGGATGGGAAAATCCACACTGTGAAACATTCCTCCCACCTTTGACCAACATTTCCACAAAGAAAGTTTGTCAACCATTTGTACACACACACTGACCGGAACACAGGGATGTGTACATAGGAACTTGGTCTCTCCCACCGCATGTATACAGACACTCACACATGCATGTCCATGTTCACAAATATACACATGCAAACACACACACACACACACACTGACGTATGTCGAGGGATTACTTTCTGTTTAACACTTAAATTTTTGTTTTAATTCCAGGACTTCTATTGATTATATCTCCTCTAATTCTTTGAAGATTTATTTTCACTTCCAGACTCCTGGTTATCATCCGTATGGATGACATGTAAATGATGTCGGCATTTTTTTTCTACGTTTCTACCTGTACTATGGCCATATCAGTCCATTTGGTGCATGAAAATCCACCTTTGTTATAACTTGACCAGTCATGAAAAACGATAAACAAGTGAGGCAACATTAGTTTATTGTTTACTGTTCCCTGCCTCATTTCATTTCCAATTCAGTCATGAAAAGCATTTTCTCTGTGTCTGAAGGTGTTTTTTTTTTCTTTTTTGTTTGTGAATACAATGAGTCAAATTTGCTTTAGTAAACCAGTACAATGCCAACAAAATCAATGGAATACATCTGTTTTGACAGACTATTTTGATAATTTCAGTTATCAGTGTTTTAATAAGATTGGGTGTTTTTTTAAGTCTTGAAGCTGAATGACTAAACCCACACCTATCATCGCCGTTTGGACTTTGTATTCTGCTCTAGAACAAATGTCGTATGTTTACAAGCAAAGATATACACTTTGCTGAGAGGATTTGTGTATGCGTGTGTTCGTTATAAAATGACCTAGCAAACTGTAAGCTCATGTCAGGCCTAGTGAAGTACTCCAGTGTTCAGCATTCAGAGACTTTCTCTCCTAGAAAGAAAAAAAAAATGCTGTGAGAACCGATGGTGGGGAATGTCAGTCACAGACCCCTTCAGGGAGAGCCAGCTGAAGTCCCTGACCTGGTGTGGCTTGAACGGTGTAAGGGACACTCCGTACAGTACAGAACACGGAATAACACATCCAGTGCACTGAATACTCTTCAAATCTAGGACAATACAGTACACTGGCTGTATGTTACAACACACCAAAGACCTTGCAGTTCAGCACAATACATAAGAAATTTTAAAACCATTTTTCAAGTCATGTTAAATGTGTTCAAATTCGTGTTCAGTTTGAGAGTGAAACCAATAATGTACGAGTCAAGAAGAGAAGAACAAAGGCATGGCTCAGCAAATGCATGGGAGTACAACTCGTCTTTTTTAGGATTGGAAATGTTTGTATTTATGTGAAATGCTTCCTTGCACTGTGGCGTCTTACTAAGGTGTTGCGTGTTCATGTGTTCTCAGAAGCGCAAAATTCTTTTAAAACTGTATTGTGTAGAATTGAATAACACTTGTGCATTTTTATTAGTTGTGTGGATGTGCGTTCTGACAATAGTGCACAAACAGCCTTTTTTTCCAGAAGAAAAAGCATCCATGCGGGTGGATTATTTTAACTTTGTTATATTTGATGAGAAGGTGTGCATAAGTATATCGAGCTTTTAAGAAGAATACCAAGCTTTTAATACAAGAGGATGTGCTGATATTCTTTTTGAGATTGGAAAATACTCGTTAAGCATGAGCTGTTTGGAGTAAAGCGAAAACATTTAGTATCATGAGTCGATATGTTCAGATTCATTTATTGTGGGACCAGTTACCAATAATAAGTTGAACTTCATAATGACATGAAACTTGACATGACATTGTGTATGGATGCATTTTCAGATAAGAAATGTTTATAGAAGTGCTTACACAATCCTGCGTATGTATAATTGAGTAAGTGGGAGAGAGGGAATGAGAAAAGTATCTATCATGTATTTTGCATTTGAATTGTGATCTGTCACAGTGGTGCAGTTTTGTATTTCTAAAACAATGGAGCTATTATTCAGTGGATTTTGCAATACTACATACCCATGTCAAGAACAGTCAATTGGTTGTATGGAAATTTAGGTGTACTTCTTTACAGTTGTGAATATTTGAAATGATTCAAATGTTTCATTATATCATGTATAAGTGACGAGGTATTCACATTGTGCAATTTATAACATGTGTTAAAAATAAAGATATATGAAGTGAGCTGAATTTTGTAGACTTATTCAGTAATAGAGTATCTAAAGAGATATACTCTTTTCTTCTCACACTGGCCGGTGTTTGGCAATTCTCTCTCTCCCTCTTCCGGTGGTACACACAGAGACGCATGCATGCAAGCACGCACACACCCACACACACACACACTGAAAGTGAAGTGATGAGATGCGAGAGGTTGCAGCAGTATGACACCACCTACTTAGCCCCCTACTGACGAAAATAATTGCTTAGTCGCAGAGCCTGCGCGAGCTAGCTTGCCCTCCAGAGAGCGCCACCACGTCCGTCATACAGCCCCCATGGACTCGCCGATACCAGTGACCCTGACGGAACCAAACCAAGGCCACAGACATGGAGAGGACATTGAAAATGAGGTCACCATGAGAGCAGGGCATGAAGGGCCACAGAATTTATGCTGATCAATGAGAATGAGGATGATACAGATGATGCTACCGATTTCCATTTTGGTCTGAGACTTTATGGCAGAGCTGTACTCTACGCTTCCTTTCATAATATATCCCGGCATCAACCAGGCCCGAAAGATACAGACACCTGCAGTGTTGGTCAGGAAATTTGAGCAACACTCACAGAGACGCATCCATTAAGGTGGAAGAAAGTTGACTGCATGGTCCCAGTCTTCCCAACTGAGCTCGTAGCAAACTCAACTCTAGGTAGGAGCCGGTCGGATCAGAAAAATCCCACATAACTCTGATGGGATTCGAACTTACGACCTCCCAGCCAGGAGTCCGCGACGCTAACCACTTTGCTGCCGTGGCTGGTGCGAGCTGATTTTTTCTCCGACTTTCTAAGATAAGGCTGAAAGTGGATCTGACTTACATAAATTATTGTCGATAGTGAAACATTTATTTTTAAGACCCAGTTCCATCAAAGACTTTAACATAGACTTTCATACCTTGAAAATGCCCTTTTTGTGTCATTTATGACTGGTTGTTGCCAACATAAATTGAGACCTTAGAGGATAAGTGCCACATTATTAAATTCTGTTCATTTCACAAGGTCATTAACGTCATTCTGCGTGGCGTTGCACATTTCAATCTGCTCTTTTGCCTTTCTCTATAATAATCTAAACCCCGACGATACAGGTGTGTTTAACACATTTAGCTCTCTTATGCGCGCATGCGCACACACACACACACAGAGGGAGGGAAGGAGAGAGGGAGGAGTGACACAATAACGGCATCTTTTATGTTCCTGAATTTCGTACAATATTCATATCTGGGGAATTATGATTATTTACAAATGAAATGCAGTCCACATAGCTTTTATTTAAAAAAAGAAAGAAAAAACGGTGTGGGAAACAAATATTAAGTCTCATGATTGATAAGAAATAAAATAGGGCAGTGACACGACTTAATATTTTAAGTTGAATCCATATTGGGATAGTTTTCCTCTTGGCCATTACGCTTGAAAGCTGTCTCTCTCTCTCTCTCTTTTCTCTCTCTCTCTCTCTCTCTCTCACACACACACACACACACACACACACACACGAGCGTTACATAATTTTGTCATCTCATGATCATGTGTACAATTTATCGCCTATATCCGAACTGGAGTTCAAATGAACATAATTATGACGAAAGGAGGGCATATGCTACATAATAGGCCATAGTAAATAGTGTACCAAGAAAGCTTTTTCAAAATGTGTATTGTTCGTGTACTAACTAAACATTGCCATCGAAAGTGTATTAGTAGAACTCTGCTATGAACATGCACAAAAGTAAATGCCACAAAAGTAAATGCTACTGTATGATAAACATATTCAAATGAAAAGCCGCAAAGAACATTCCATGCGACGACGTAAAGAATAGTAATATGGATGCATTATGGTAATAATCTGCAGAAATAATATAGCTTTAAAAAAAAAATGTACAGGTCTACTGCTACAGTCCTGAGTGGCTGATGTAAAAGACATTGCCATAAAAAAAACTTTCGTGTTGGCGAAAACATGTAAAATTCTATGAATGCGTTTGCGGCTTCCATACGAATATATGCCGTGAAACTGTCGTATCTGATTTGTAGGCTAAATATAATACTCCTGTAAACCTTTTGTTTGGCTGATCTACAAATATAAGACTATGAAACGCTCATGGACCGATATATAATTGACAAAGATTATGAACATCTCATGATCAAAATTCGCGATTAAGGAAAACTACTGTGGTTAGAAACTTGGGCAAAGGGTCTGCCTTGTTGCGCTCATGGAAATGATACGACAGTTGTAAATTAAAATATTGCACACAACGCTTTTGTCGGGAAGTCATTCAAAGGTTCGCCAACAGAGCGTACCGTGATAAATGCCATTCAGAAACATTTTTGTTGCGCGGGCACCTTTGTTGTAGGCCTAAAGGTCATGAAATTGTCCCAGACACTGCACGAATGCCGATATAAAACTGATCTAGTGATGAATACTGTTTGCAAATGAAACCATCATGAAACTAACTTTTTGGGGTCGAATTTTTCCAATCATCTTCATAAAAAGAAAATGTTCACCGATTTCCATTACCTGCGAAGTAAAAATACAGGTCACAATAGTGTAGATATGTGTTAATTACAGTACGTTTTTCTCTCCCTGCAAATACCCCATTACAAAAGACAGCGAAGGAATCAGCAATACTCGGTGCCATAACTGGGGAATGTTGGGTTTTCCCTACGGTTTACACACGTGACATGCATGATGCGACGACTACGAGATGCTCTTTCTTTGAATCGTGGACATCACAATGCTGACAATGGGGTTCTTAGCTACGTGACATCATCAATACCATGACTATAGGATGCAATATCTCGGGTCCATGCACACATGACATATAGCTGATGTTACACTATGGGCTCATGCACTTGCTTAGGGCCAGCATATAAATTGTGCACAATGCCATGTCCATGCGATGGTGTACTTAGAGCTAACACACAAAACATGTACAATGATGCTATGTCAATGAGATATTTTATCTCGGGCCAGCACACAAGAACTGCACAATGCTATGACTATGGGTGTTCTTTCTCTTGAACTACACATCCCTCCGACTAAGGACGTTCCTTCTTTCAGCCAAAACAGAATGACCCAGAAGGAGAGGGTAGCGATGAAACTCCAGGTGAACGGATCGTCTTCTGGGACAGTAGAAAGACGCCCCACAGGCCCAGACAGGCCCACAAAAACAGCGTACAGAATCTGTGACCACTGCGGGATCCTACATGCTGCGGTGCACAGCCGCCCTCCCATCGGCTGAAACCCACTTCTGCCCCGTTCAAGGTCATCAGCCAGCGCGTTCTCCTCGCTATCGTTCACCATGTCATCGCTGTCGTTCATTTTACCGTTAGGGTCATTTATTTCACCGTCAGCAGGGTGTCTACAAGCACGTGGACGCTTTGTGGCTTTGCAATGTGGACCTTGTTCACAGGGACAACGGGGTCCGCTGTTTGACATCTCTGGGGACCCCGGCAGGATGTTTGTGGGGATACCATGTCCCGAGGCTGTGAGGAGGGGTGACTTGCACCACTCTGATCACCATCCAGGTCAGCACAGCAGTCGCCAGGCTCTCCTGTGGTGTGACGTACTGCGGTGATGTTGGCGCACGTGCAGCCGGGTTCACTTGTGGTACAACACGCCGTGCATTCAGTGCAGTTCTCTTTCCAATCCTCTCGGGATTCGTTGGGCGTGTCCCCGCGCTGTTTTCCTGTTGATCAAGTCTTTGAGTGATATGCGTCCTCCAGGCATTGAGTGGGTTTCTCCGTTTTGAGGACTTTGCTCTCGTGATTGCCTCTGTTTTCCTCATCCTTCAACTTCTCTCCACTGCTATCAACTAGATGTCACCTTTCTCCGTGGGCACGCAGAATCCATCCTCAGTAATGACGTCGGCTATGATGCCATCATGTTCTGATGACACACGGACGCCATGCTCAGTTGTGACGTCATCTATCTCCTCGAACAAGGAGAAGCCATCCTCACAGCCCAGCATGTTGTACATGTAACTGTTGAAGTGAAACTGTTGCCGTAGCTGCTCCGAACCGCCAAGGCTCAAGTCTGAAGAACTGCTGCTCCCTGACACTCGACCCATCTTCATTGTGAAGACTTGAACCTTCACTTGAGCCTTGACCGAGGTCACCATGCAGTGGACTGTCACGTAAGACAAACTGAAGATTTTGCCGTTACAGCGGGTACAGACAGGCCTCCCGGCGCGGTACCTATGCGAGAGAAGGCTCAGGAGTCAGTTCAGTAAGCGTTTTGTACTTTTTTGCCCTTTCTGTGTAAATGTCAGCGGCAACTGTGTCAGACTTCTCCTCCGTGACCCTGATATCCCCGCTGTTCCCACGTCCCAGAGCTGAGCGGCCAGTGAGGGTGGGGCGTAGGGGGAACTCTGGTCCCGTTTCTTCGAAACCGTGTCGAGGTTGTCGTTGAAGGAGTCGACAGCTGGAGTCCTCAGCTCTCTGGTGGAGGGAGGAGGGTCACAATGGACGGCATCATCCTGTGTGCCGATGGGAAGTTCAGGATGTGACTGCACGGTGTAGGTATTACGTCGATCCTTGACCGTCTTCTCACCACACGGTCTGTGGACACAAGAATTCGGACCACGGACACAGCTCGTCTCTATGTCCATGTTTGTTGGCGACTCTTGCGTTGACAAGGAACACCTGGATCGGGACGCCTTTAGTCTTGGGGAAGAGTGGGAAGTGGGGTTGCAGCTGCGTTGATCAGATACACGTGTTCCACGAGATGGGCTAAAGCGATTGACGTCGGGCAGGGACACAGATTCCAAACAAATAGAGTCCAGCATGGGAGCTGGTCTGTAGTAACCACGGCTCTGAACACGATTCAACCAAGATCCAGACTCCACCGAAGAACCTGAAGGGGGAGAGACGTCCTCAAACACGGTTACACGTCTGAAGGTAAACCTGTCCACTTCATGATCTTCAGGAACCAGAAGGGGCGACTGGCACCGATTGTCAGCCATTGACACTTCTTGACTCAACAGGCTTTGGTTCACTTGGGCTTGCTCTCTCCTCAGCGTGTCAGGCTGAGAGCTGACTTCGCGCGTTTGCCTGCGTTGAGATTAAACCCGTAACGCAGACGATTCAGTTCTGCTGCCCTCCTGAACTGCGCGTCCAGAACCTTCCGGGCTTCTTCGTTGCTTAGATGCGCCAAGGAGATGGACTTTCCGATTCTGGAGAACTTTCTGGACACAGAGTTTCTGGTGGGCCGAGCCTGTGGCTCAGGAGGATTTTCCGGAGTATGTCTTTCATCCTGTTCATCAGACATGAATACCGAGTCCTCAACATTTCGTTACAGTGCATACTTGAGGAATCTCGACTGTGCAGGTAGACGGAATCGTTTTGCCTCAATGTTGGCATTGCACACATCCATGGCATAATCAGTATGGTGTCCTCTAAGGACAAACGTTGTGTCTGATTTTCAATAATCTGTAGTTTGTCTGCATTGTCAGGGACGAACTGGTTTCATAGATGATGCCTTCAGTTTTCAGACGTGTGACAATGCGCATTATCTTCATGATGGAGTGACCAGAATTGCAGGTGACGTCTTGCGGACTTTCTTCCATGCTATCATATATACAAAGCCACTCATCCTCCATGTCACTTTCTGATGACCTGCAAGTTCCAGTCTCTTCCCCAGCATAGGGTAATATATCTCTTGACACAGCAGTTGTTCTTGGTGAGCCATCCGAAGGGAATGCAGCTCTGAGGATGTCTTGGGCGAGCTATTCGGGGCTCTGAACATCTCTGGGTCCTCTTCGTTTGGATGGCAGCATAAAGTAGAAAACATTTTCTGCTTGCTAACTGAATGAGAATGGAGCTCGAACACTTGTGCAGCTCCACTGTCCTCTGCTTTTCGCTTGGAGGGACGCCGTCTAGATTCAATCACGGGAGTTGTTCTGGGTTTTCTGGACTTTCCGGCCTTCTTCAGCTCCCGTGGTTTCTTCAAGACTTAAACCCTTTCGTGTCCTTTGGCGTTGAAATGATCACCGGATTGAGGACAGTATGACCGTGCTTCGTTCCTCCGTGGGGACGGGGACAGGGGCTGGGAAAAGGTGCCTGTGGATAGGGATACAGTTCCTTTTCGCTGGGATTCAGATATAATGCCTCTTGGTTTGAGCCGAGATCGAGAGCCAAACCTCCGTGTCATCCTGCCAGAGATACATGCCCAAGGGTCGCCACATTCTTTCTGCACACGCAGATTGAGGCTCCGAGTCGCACAAAGCAGCCTCAAATTCAAACGTGTCCGTCGACCTACATCCATCGCTGGGGTCACCAAAGTTCAACAGACTGTCGAATCTAGGTGTAAATGACTGTGTGAACACAAAACCCGCGCTGGCGCCGAGTGGTCTTCAACTGGTGAGAACTCCGATGACGAGGAACACGCGGCCTGTGCCTGAGCTTGTTCAGTATTTCCGTCCTCTCCCCCGCTACTGCTGCATGCTCGAGCCGGGTCAGAAGAGATGTCCTCCGCTGGTTCACACGACTGCTGACGGTGAAGACTCTCACGACGCGTACACACGGCGCTGTTTGCGCAGAGATTCACGCCGTGTGCACCGGAGTCTGACGGGGACGGAGCGTCCATCATCCCGACGGGACCTGGCCGCCTGCTGTTGTGGAAGAGGTCCGGTCACGTTCTTCTACTGTGGGACAGGGGTCCCGTCACGTTCCTCTATTGTGAATCGGGAGTTTCCGTCACGTTTCTCAATTGTGGGGCGGTGTTCCCGTCACGTTCCTCCACTATGAGGTCGAGTTCCAGTCACATTTCTCTGTTGTGGATCCGACTTCTGTCACGTTTCTCTACTGCAGTGCCGATATCCAGACACGTTCCTGTTTTGCCGGGGCCGAGGTCCCGTCACGTTCCTCTTCTAGGTTAAGGTGGTCAGCGTTCTCAAGGTTCTCTGTAATTCAACTGTGTTTACTGTTAACTATTCCCGCTAAAAAAAAAATAAAAAATTATACAACTTCGGAGTGTTAAGATTCTCTCTCTCTCTCTCTCTCTCTCTCTCTCTAACTCCTTTCCTTCCTCCCTCCCTCCCCTTGCCTCTCTCTCACGCTCTCTAACACACACGGATGCACGCACGTGTGTGCGTGTGCGCCTGCACGCGCCCGCGCTCACACACACACACGCGCTCACAACACACACCTCACAAACACCGCGAGCACGCACGCACACGCACGCACGCACGCGCGCGCGCACACACACCAACACACACACACACACACACACACACACACACACACACACACACACACGAGGAAACATCCATACAGATAGTTGGACATGGTACCTATTAACATAGGACACTTGAAGATGGTGTGCATTAGTACAGGACATATTATGGTCCATGAAACAATACAGGACACAAGGACACTGAATATGGCAACACAGGACAAGGAAACATTGAAAACAGGACACCTGGACAAACAGACATCAAAACAGACAGCTGGACATGCTGAACATCAATACAGGACACCTGGACATGCTGAACATCAATACAGGACACCTGGGCATGCAGAATATCTATACAAGACTTCTGAATATGCTGAACATCAATACAGGACACCTGACATGCTGAACATCAATACAGGACGCTTGGACATGCTGAACATCAATACAGGACACCTGGACATGCTGAACATCAATACAGGACACCTGGACATGCTGAACATCAATACAGGACGCTTGGACATGCTGAACATCAATACAGGACACCTGACATGCTGAACATCAATACAGGACACCTGGACATGCTGAACATCAATACAGGACACCTGGACATGCTGAACATCAATACAGGACACCTGGACATGCTGAACATCAATACAGGACACCTGGACATGCTGAATATCAATACAGGACGCTTGGACATGCTGAACATCAATACAGGACACCTGGACATGCTGAACATCAATACAGGACACCTGGACATGCTGAACATTAATACAGGACACCTGGACATGATCAATACAGGACACCTGGACATGCTGAACATCAATACAGGACACCTGGACATGCTGAACATCAATACAGGACACCTGGACATGCTGAACATCAATACAGGACACCTGGACATGCTGAACATCAATACAGGACGCTTGGACATGCTGAACATCAATACAGGACGCCTGGACATGCTGAACATCAATACAGGACGCCTGGACATGCTGAACATCAATACAGGACGCCTGAACATGCTGATCAATACAGGACACCTGGACATGCTGAACATCAATACAGGACACATGGACATACATAACATCAATAAAGGACACCTGGACATACAAAACATCAATACACGCCTGGACATGCTGAACATCAATACAGGACGCCTGGACATGCTGAACATCAATACAGGACACTGGACATGCTGAACATCAATACAGGACACCTGGACATGCTGAACATCAATACAGGACGCCTGGACATGCTGAACATCAATACAGGACACCTGGACATGCTGAACATCAATACAGGACACCTGGACATACAAAACATCAATACAGGACACATGGACATACAAATCAATACAGGACGCCTGGACATGCTGAACATCAATACAGGACACCTGGACATGCTGAACAATACAGGACACCTGGACATGCTGAACATCAATACAGGACACCTGGACATGCTTAACATCAATACAGGACGCCTGGACATGCTGAACATCAATACAGGACGCCTGGACATGCTGAACATCAGTACAGGACGCCTGGACATGCTGAACATCAATGCAGGACACCTGGACATGCTGAACATCAATACAGGACACCTGGACATGCTGAACATCAATACAGGACACCTGAACTTCCTGACTTAGTAAACTTTAAATAACTCTGCGGCAATCTTTTGAAATCTCTGTATTTTTTATTTGCCCCATCTCTTGAAATCTCTGCATTTTTTATTTGCCCCATCTTACTGCCTTTAGCCAGCGATATGTTGTGACAGAGCTGACCTGTGCACAGGGGTAAGTAAGCATATAATGATGGTTACTATGTGTGTACTCGTTACTGAAGGTGGGGCTTATAAACTTTCAAGAGATTGCTGCAGAGCTATTTAAAGTTTAGTAAAGTCAGGAAGTAGGGGTGATCACAGTAGCTCTTGATAATGAGAGTAACACTGGTAGCAGTTTTAGTGATAGTATACTATTCAATAATTATTTTACTGTTTGTGAGACTGTGTTATGTATAACGACTAATGGTACGGAAGGAGATGGTAAATGTGGTGCTCTTAGTAGTGGTAACAGGGGCTGACAAAAGGAAATGGTGATCTCCATCTAGCAACACCATGTTATGAGCCCCTTAGTCAAACGGCACAATAGTCTGGGTGGGGTTGGTGTTGGTGGTGCAGGTGCATACATGTGCATGTGTGAGCGTGTAAATGTGTGCAGACGCGTGCGTGCATGCGTGCGTGTGTGTGAGATATTGTGAGAGTAGAGGAACATCGTCTAAGATTGATATAGGGTCCCCGTTGCTCTTCCTGCCCCCCCCCCCCCCACCCCCACCCCCCCGCCCCTTTTCTTACTTTCTTTCCCTTCCACCCCCGAACCATTTCGTTTTGACACCCCCCCCCCCCCCCCACCACCACCACCTCCCCTCCTCCACTTCGTTTTGCCCCCACCCCCACCCTCACTCAATTTCTTAAACTATGCTGGCCTTCAGAGAAACTTGCATCCCTCCCCTCCGGGTTAGGTGTGACCTAAGTTGTAATGGATACAGATGTTGCAGCAACTACTATCATAACTGATGAATGGACTTTATGTGTTGGATTTGTTAGAACATGTACATTTAGTCTCGAGTCAGAAAAATCTTGATGTATAACACTTTATCATGATGCCATCGTGTGTGTGTGTGTGTGTGTGTGTGTGTGTGTGTGTATGTGTGTGTGTGTGTGCGCGCGTCCACATGAGCTAGGTTTTTGATAGTAGGTATATAGTTTTAGGTTGGTTGGTTTTTAGCAATGTTGTAGAATCAAAATCACTTTGTGCTATGTAGATATACTGGCGTGGGGTGTGTATGATGGGTGGAGTGTGTGTGGGTGTGGTTGTGGTGGATGCAGTGGGGTAGAGTGATGTAGTGAGTGTGTGTGCATGTACGATTTGCTTTGTATGCTATTTAGTGTGTGTGTGTGGTGTGTGTGTGTGTGTGTGTGGTGTGTGTGTGTGTGTGTGTTGTGTGAATGTGTGTAGTGTGTGAATGTGTTTGTGTGTGTGTGGTTTGCTGGGTGGTGCATACATGCCTGTGTATGTGCGTGTGGAAGGAACAATAGAAATGTAAAAGTGTAAAATGGATGGGAGCGCCAATGGTGTGATGGCTTATTGTTTTCGAATGTGCAGATTCCTGATGAAGGCTGAAAAGCCGAAAATTTGAGAAAAAAATAAAGTGGAAGAAAACAGGCACGGCATGTGGATTTATTATTATCATTATATTCCTACATGGAACTATCCTTGCCCCTTCTACTGCTAGGTGCGGAGTCAGAGTTATAGCAGCGTTTTCTGAAATATATATATATATATATAATCAGAGTTAAAAAGCCACTCAGAACGTTAAGCTCAACCATGTAGGGAGCGACATACCAGTTTAAAATAGGATTTTAAAATGAAGAGATCAAAACCTACAAGCTTGTTTCAAGCTAAAAACGCTCTCCTCAGGTATACCCTGAGGAGAGCGTTTTTAGCTTGAAACAAGCTTGTAGGTTTTAATCTCTTCATTTAAAATCCTATTTTAAACTGGTATCTATCTATATATATATATATATATATATATATATATCTATATATATCTATATATATATATATATATATTATATATATAGATGAATATAACCAAAGAGCCTAAAATGATTTTAAAAGTGCTCGACCCCTTGGGAGCAACATTTGTCAATGATGTTAAAAAGGAAGGTATGGGCCATCGCGGGATATGTAAGAAGACTTCCTTCAAAAACTTCGTTTAATCTATTTACTTGTTTATTTATTCATTTATTTACGTACATACTTATTTTGCTGCAGACATAAAAGGCACATAGCCAAAAGAAGCGTTTGTATCGTACTGGGTATACGAGGAAATCGTTTCAAACATTTTAACCTTGAGTTTTTAACCTTCCTTTTTAACATCATTGACAGATATATATATATAATATATATATATATATATATATACTTTGTTTAATCTATTTACTTGTTTATTTATTCATTTATTTACGTACATACTTATTTTGCTGCAGACATAAAAGGCACATAGCCAAAAGAAGCGTTTGTATCGTACTGGGTATACGAGGAAATCGTTTCAAACATTTTTATATATGTAGGAAGATTTCCTTCAAAACATTGTGAACTCTGGGACAATCTCTCTCTCTCCTCTCTCTCTCTCTCTCTCTCTCTCTGTGTGTGTGTCTCTCTCTCTAATATGTAGGAAGACCTTCAAAACATTGTGAACTCTGGGACAATCTCTATCTCTCTCTCTCTCTCTCTCTCTCTAATATGTAGGAAGACTTCCTTCAAAACATTGTGAACTCTGGGACAATCTCTCTCTCTCTCTCTTTCTCTCTGTCTCTCTAATATGTAGGAAGACCTTCAAAACATTGTGAACTCTGGGACAATCTCTCTCTCTCTCTCTCTCTCTCTCTCTCTCTCTAATATGTAGGAAGACCTTCAAAACATTGTCAACTCTGGACAATCTCTCTCTCTCTCTCTCTCTGATATGTAAGACTTCCTTCAAAACATTGCGAACTCTGGGACAATCTCTCTCTCTCTCTCTCTTCTGTGATATGTAAGAAAACCTTCAAAACACTGCGAACTCTGGGACAATCTCTCTCTCTCTCTCTCTCTCTCCTCTCTCTCTCTGTGTCTCTCTCTCTCTGATATGCAAGAAGACTTCCTTCAAAACACTGCGAACTCTGGGACAATCTCTCTCTCTCTCTCTCTCTCTCTCTCTCTCTCTCTCTGTCTCTGTGTGTGTGTGTCTCTCTCTCTCTGATATGTAAGAAGACTTCCTTCAAAACATTGCGAACTCTGGGACAATCTCTCTCTCTGTGTTCTCTCTCTCTCTCTCTGATATGTAAGAAGACTTCCTTCAAAACATTGCGAACTCTGGGACAATCTCTCTCTCTCTCTCTCTCTCTCTCTCTCTCTCTCTCTCCGATATGTAAGAAGACTTCCTTCAAAACATTGCGAACTCTGGGACAATCTCTCTCTCTCTCTCTCTGATATGTAAGAAGACCTTCAAAACATTGCGAACTCTGGGACAATCTCTCTCTCTCTCTCTCTCTCCTCCTCTCTCTCTGTGTCTCTCTCTGATATGTAAGAAGACTTCCTTCAAAACATTGCGAACTCTGGACAATTCTCTCTCTCTCTCTCTCTCTCTCTCTCTGATATGTAAGAAGACTTCCTTAAAAACATTGCGAACTCTGGGACAATCTCTCTCTGTGTCTCTCTCTCTGATATGTAAGAAGACTTCCTTCAAAACATTGCGAACTCTGGGACAATCTCTCTCTCTCTCTCTCTCTGATATGTAAGAAGACTTCCTTCAAAACATTGCGAACTCTGGACAATCTCTCTCTCTCTCTCTCTCTCTCTCTCTCTGATATGTATATATATCACTCTGGATAGGACAGGAAATGGTGAAGAGCTGAATGACCAGAAAATTAATAATTCAGCCAGAAATGACGCTGGAAACAAGGACAACACTGAGAGCTGTCAACTTCATGTCCAGTGTGAAGTCCACAGGACCAAGGATGGTTCAACACCGACACCAGTCACCCTGGTCTTTGGAACCACTGCAGGGAAACAGGCTGTGCTTGCCGCACTTTCTGATGATGTCATCACATCAACAACTGCACCTGTTTTGGATACACCCACTCTTTTCAGGCCCACCGGAAAAGATGTTCGTACATTAACCAGTGAGAAAACTGCTTCAGCAGACAACAGTGATAAAGACCTCGACCCCAAAGTAACCGTTCCTTCTTCTGAGCAACAAACTATCAGAACCTTGACAGAACACCCAGCTGGAGAATCCAGTCAAGGTCAACGACCATTAACTGAAACAGGAACTTTGGATTGTTCTGACCGATCTGGCCATATTCAGCGGGCCAATATGTCATTTGCAAGAACCACCACCACCCCAGTGCCAAAGAAGATAGCACCAGGAGAGCTGCTGTACAGCGAGGCAGTGGCAACCTCCAGTCCACTGCTTGGAGGCGCTTCCAGATGCACTCCGACTCGACACCCTGAAACACCCAAAGAAAACGAGGACTCCAGAAGATCTACATTCCAGCCATCCAGACAGACCAGGGACACTTCTGCTGCACGGAACAAAAATCCAAAACCCACCGTGAATACCATTTGGTCATGGGTAACCAAGCAACCACGCAATTTCGGACCAAAGAAGGCCCAAACAACCGGTACAAAAAAAAAACGGTTTTCAACCCGAATTAAAGGGACGAACAAAACTGGACAATAAGGATTCGGCCAAAGCCCAGGAACGTTCCATACAACTGAAACTGACATTTCTTTCTTATAATGTTTGTGGCATCACCTCCAAGCTAAATGATTCTGACTTTATTTTGTATATTAGCAGATTTGATTTTGTTTGTCTTCTAGAAATATTTACTGCAGAAATCTTTACAGTTGATGTTTTAACCAAGTTTATTCAGTACAGCAGTCCAGCAGTTAGGCTTTCTAAAGCAGGCCGCAAATCAGGTGGTGTGACGCTACTTGTTAGGAAATATCTAGATCAGCAAGTTACAAGAATTGACTGTGAAACCGAAAACATTGTGTTGTTAAAACTGTCCAAATGTTTATTTAAGTCAACAACAGATGTCTTTCTGATTGCTGTTTATGCAGCGCCGCCACAGTCTCCTATATATAATATTTCACGTTTTGAAAACGGCATTTCAGCTGTAGAATCATGCATGTTGAATGTGTCGGAAAATTTTGGAGACGTTCCATTCATTATATGTGGTGATCTAAATGCCCGAACTGGAAATGTACAACCCTACCATGTAAACGATGTTCAATATTTTCTTGAAACGTATCGGATTCCAACTATGTAGAGTCCGCTACGAGAAGTTCAGAAGACAGAGAACTTAATTATCATGGTAGACTTTTCCTTGAATTGGGTGCACAGTTTAATCTTTTTATTATTATCATGGTAGACTTTTCCTTGAATTGGGTGCACAGTTTAATCTATTTATTGTAAATGGCACAACCAAAGGGGATAGGTCGGGTAAATTCACGTTCATCTCAAATAATGGTTGCAGTGTGATAGATTATTTTGTCATCTCCACATCACTTATGTATACCATACAAGACATGCTCGTTGATGAAAGAATTGATTCTCAACATATGCCCATTGTTTTAACCTTGAGGTGTAATGGTTATGGAAAGATAGAAAGAAAAGACAGTTTATGTGTACAAAAACTTGTTTGGAATCCTGACTACTACGATATGTTTAAGGACAGCCTAATCAGACCCAATTCCATAACTGCTTTGGGGGAAGCCAAACGAATGATAAGTGTAGATGTTAATGTGTCCATTGCTGTGTTCAATGATACTTTGACATTGGCTTCAGAATGTATGTTAAAACAACTGAAATTTGGTGGCTTCCCGAAAAAGCAAGTGTGGTTTGACAAAGAATGCAGGACAACAAAAGCGTCCGTAAAAGTTCCCTAAGAATCTTCAGACATGACGATCCAAGGCAAATTTAACCGAGTACTTGGAACAGAAGAAATGCTACGAAGATTTACTGAAAGCTAAGTCCCATATGCATAAAACTGGTCTTAGAGACAAATTATTGAATGCTACCAACGACTCTAAATTGTTTTGGACTACTCTTAAAAATGTCAGACATACGCAAAAGAATTCACTGGGGGACATTTCGAAGGAAGACTGGCGAAATCATTTGCGAATGTTTTTGAAGCAACTTTACAGCCACAACCATCGATTGTTTGTGAGGAGAATAACAATGTTGAACACCTAGTAATAAATAACTTAAACTCGGTTATTACCCAGGAAGAAATCCTTGATTCAAACAAACATTTAAAATGCAATAAGCAGGTGGTCCAGATGGACTAATTCCTGAGGTATTCATTTATTCGTACACATGGATACTGCCTTATTTAGAAGAATTGTTTAACTTTATTTTTACTTCAGGACAGTACCCAGATCATGGACAGAAGCTATCATTCAACCTCTGTATAAACGTGGAAATCCTCATGATCAACAATTACAGAGGATCTCTTTTGAATGTATGTAGTAAACTATACAGCTATATTTTAAATAAACGCCTGGCAGACTGGATCGAAGATAAAGGAATCATGGCGAGGAACAAGCCGGATTAGAAAAGACCATTGCACTATTGATCATGTCTTTACAACTTTTTGCTGCATTCAAAACATCTAGCGTGTAACAAAAAACTTTACGTCGCTTTCATTGATTTTAGGAAGGCATTTGATCTTATTTCCCATGCTAAGTTATGGCCTACATGTTGAAGAACGGAATATCGGGTAAAATGTTAAGTGCTATTCAAAGCATGTACAAGGTGGTAAAAGCGTGTGTTAGATGCGGTAGTGGTGCAGGTCTGACTGATTTCTTTTTCCTGACAGAAAGGCTTAAAACAGGGTGAAATTACAAGTCCTCTGTTATTCTCAATCATGATAAATGAACTATCACTTGACATAATACACAACGGTAAACACGGTGTTCAGCTACACCCTAACATCGTTGAACTATTTAATATTCTTTTTGCAGACGATGTTGCTTTGCTTTCATACACAGTAAAGGGCCTACAACTCCAATTAGATTTACTGAGAAAAAATGCAGATTCTCTTGATCTTTCGGTTAACCTGGAGAAATCTAATATTGTGGTGTTTAGAAATGGGGGCTATATATCTCGCCATGAAAAATGGTTTTACGGTAAATCTGAAATGGAGGTGGTAAACTCGTACAAATATTTAGGCGTATGGCTAACTACTCGTTTAAGATTCTCACTCGCCATGCAAAAACAGACAGCAAAGGCAAAACTAGGTATTGTGGAAATACTTAAGACGTTATGGAAGTTAGATGTTTCCCCCTACATTTTCTTTAAATTGTTTGATGCTCAGATAAAACCTATCTTACTCTACGGATCTGAAATCTGGGGAATGTTAGAGCAAATGCATATCGAAAAGGCTCATACATTTGCGTTGAAAAGTATTAAATGTGGCGCCCAGAACACCAAATGACATGGTGTATGGGAAACAGGCAGAGTACCAATAAGTATAGACGCAAAAACAAACGCTGTCCGATTTTGGATCCGCCTCACAAGAATGAACAATGAAAGACTGCCCAAGAAAGCTTACAATATGCTTATAAATCTAGACAGCAATAACAAAACGTGCTGGTATCAGATATCCGCAAGCTGCTTACGATGTACGGTTTTGGCTATGTGTGGCTCAATGGAGGTGTGGAAAATGTGCCTTGGTTCCTAAGACTTTTCAAGGAACGTTTAACTGATTGTTGGAAACAAGGATGGTGCAGTAGGCTCCAGAACATGAAAGATATTCTATATACAAAACGTTTAAATCCGAGTTTTCATTAGAAGCGTATTTTGAGTGCATCAGAAATAAGGCATTAAGGATAGCTTCATACGATTCAGACTTGGAATCACAGATATTACAACTAAAAATTCCGCTATTACCCAATCTCTCCATGGACTTACGTTGCCCGTTATGCAACGTTCAGCCGGATGATGAATTTCATTTTCTGTTCTACTGTCAGCGTACTGTACAATTGAGAACAAAATATATCCCACGTCACCTGACTCAAATTCGTCAAAGGAATTAACAATTCTGAATAGCAGGAACTTTATGAATGATATTGCTCGTTTTATTTATCATAGTATGAAATTAAGATTAGGTAGTCAAATTTCGTAAGTTAAATTGCTTTTTTCTCTTTATTCTACCTGGGCTGATGGCCACGTATTCAATATCTTTACTGTGTGCGTGCATACCTTTCTGTCGGCTGGTTAGCATGTGTGTGGTGTGTGTGTGTGTGTGTGTGTGTGTGTGTGTGTGTGTGTGTGTGTGAGAGAGAGAGAGAGAGAGAGAGAGAGAGAGAGAGAGAGAGAGAGATTGTGCGTGTATCTGCGCGTGCAGGCTCGCGCATTGGTGTGTGAGGTGTGTGCGCGCGCGCGCGTTTTGTAGTTATTCTTTTGTAAGTGTTTCTTATGTGTCTGTGTTTGCTTTCAAATTAACGTTAGAGTCTGCATTGTCCGACACAATAATGTAACAAATCATGTGATATGAGCAAATGCTTACGTCAGTAAACCATCTGAATCTGAATCTGAATCTCTCTCTCTCTCTCTGTCTCTCTCTGATATGTAAGAAGACTTCCTTCAAAACATTGCGAACTCTGGGACAATCTCTCTCTCTCTCTCTCTCTTGTGTGTCTGTCTCTCTCTGATATGTAAGAAGACTTCCTTCAAAACATTGCGAACTCTGGACAATCTCTCTCTCTCTCTCTCTCTCTCTCTGTCTCTCTCTCTGATATGTAAGAAGACTCCTTCAAAACATGCGAACTCGGGACAATCTCTCTCTCTCTCTCTGATATGTAAGAAGACTTCCTTCAAAACATTGCGAACTCTGGGACAAATCTCTCTCTGTCTCTCCCTCTCTGATATGTAAGACTTCCTTCAAAACATTGCGAACTCTGTGACAATCTCTCTCTCTCTCTCTCTCTCTCTCTCTGCCTACAAGTCAGGTAAGCTTACCTGTTGTCTTCAGAATGTCAACTGGTGTTATAGTTCAGACCACTTTGTAGTTCATTTTCATTTCTACCATTGTTTTCTCTGTGTCTTTCCCCACGCATTGTTGTGTGAACTATATTGAATGAAGATGCCGTACTAGGGGAAAATCAATTAGATCCCCAAAGCCAATGAAAGGAATATTCCATACTTCTTAATCTCAAGCTTGCACGTTTGTCGAACTTCGTCAGGGATCTAGGACAATGTCTCCCGTCCCCCCCCCCCCCCCCCCCCCCCCCCCCCCAAACACTCCCTATAATTGGAGCCAGTAAAAAGAATCATAAAATCCTTTTCAGACATAAGTAACACCACTGACAAACTTTCCATGAATTGATCAAGGACTGATATTCGTTAAAAACAACAACCACCACCACCACCAAACAAAAAGAAAAGTAACAAAATAGTTCCTTACTGGAATGCGCTACCCACGCATGTTGAAAGAGCTGTGATATTAATATTTTCAAAAACCTCATTGTACGAGAAAAAAAAAGTATTTAGGACCTCAGTTTATATGAAGAATGACGAGACTCGCATAATCTTTTTTTTTTCTTTTTTTTTTTTGATAACTCCTGAGCAAATGTGCGCGACTCCAACATGTATTTCAGTTTGACAGGAACATTTCATTCCGACCTCTAACCTTAGAAAAGAGAGAGAGAGAGAGAGAGAAATGTTTGTATTGATGAGTAAGGAATTTTTAACGGAGTCGAAGAAGATTAGTTTATTTGAATTTTTTTTCTCTCGCATACCGACTCAAGAGTCGTGTTACATGGTTACGAGTCTTGTTGATATGCTTGCGATTGCCACCACATAAAATCGCACGTAACCTGTCGCATGTGGAAACATTGAAATAAAGAAAATTAGCATACTTTTAAGTCAAGTCTTAGATTAGCATCCCCTCGCCTTCCCCCTACCCCCCCCCCCCCCATCCCCACCCAATTCTTCACCCCACCCCACCTCTTCCTTTGTCTGGATCTCACCTGACGATCTATTATTTTCTTCTCAGAGCGCCAATATATCAATCAAGACCAACACAAAAGAGGGGCCGCTAAACTAAGACTTCGCCCATTCTTGCGCATCCGTAACATGCTTGCCTGAACAAAAAGGGTGGTTCGACTGGAAATCGTTCCAGGTCCCCGCACTCACCTGTGCCGCTGGGCGGTACACCTGGCTGGAATCAACGGCTGTCTGGAGGGCGGCACCACAGCGGCTACAGGACTCAGGAGAGGGCAGAAAGGAAACGGTCAGAGCCGGGAGCCAGACACACCAGAACCAAGATGGCTGACGGCAGAACGCATGGCTGTTGACGTGCTCAGCTTCGAAAGTCAGAGTGTCGGACTCTTCGCTGAAACCGTACGGAAGCAGCGAAATGCACGAGCTTTTTGTTCACTGGGGGTCAAAGGTCAGCTTCTTTCTGTTTACCGAGGTCAGCGGTCACAGGGTCTGTGTCGCCCCCCTGTCAGCTGGCGCGCGTGCGGCGCTATAAGCGAAGGAGCTCACCTGGCAAATTGACCACGGTGAATTAGTTTGTCGGAAGTGGGGAGAGAGAGAGAGAGAGAGAGAGAGGGGGGGGGGGGGGAGGAGGAGGGGGTTTGTCGGAAGTGGGGAGAGAGAGGGGGAGGAGAGGAGAGGTGGAGGTAAGCGGAAGATTCATAGCAGATTGTGGGGTGACTACTACAAAGTGTTTTTTTTTTTTAATAATTCATATCAATTTTAAACTCTTAGCACTCACACACACGCGCGCGCGTGCGCGCACGCAAACACACATACATACACGCACACATGCGTGTGCGCACAGAGAGAGAGAGAGAGAGAGAGAGAGAGAGAGAGAGAGAGAGCAGATTATATTCGTCCATCATGCAAAGTATATTTCCTGAATAAATCGAAACACAAGGCCAACGCAGTTGTTTGTGTGTGTGTGTGTGTGTGTGTGTGTGTGTGTGTGTGTGTGTGTGTGTGTGTGTGTGTCTGTGTGTGTCTGTCTGTTTTAGCATTTTTCTTTATTGTCATTACTACTATCATAAGTATCAACCCCATCATTATCCCCCTCCTCCTCATCATTATCATTAATATTATCATCATCAACATTATCATCAACATTATTATCATTATCAATAGTATTGTTGTTATTGTTGTTGTCAACAGAACGAACATTTCAGTAATATTACAGAAATGATTATACAAAATGAAAAGAGGGAAGGGGATGGGGACAAATAGCAAAACAGCATTCGTTGCATTGAAAAAGTGTGCATTTGCGTGTAAACCTATGTTTAGAAATTACAAAAAAAAGGTCACCTGCGTGAGCGTGAGCGCGTGCGTGCGCGTGAGCACGCGCGCGCGCACACACACACACACACACACAGACAGCGCGAGAGAGCGAGAGAGAGAGAGTGTGTGTGTGTATGTGAACGCATGTGTGTGGTGTGTGTGTGTGTGTGTGTGTGTGTGTGTGTGTGTGTGTGTGTGTGTGTGTGTGAGAGAGAGAGAGAGAGTGTGTGTGTGTGTGTGTGTGTGTGTGTGTGTGTGTGTGTGTGTGAGAGAGAGAGAGAGAGAGAGAGAGGTGTGTGTGTGTGGTGTGTGTGTGTGTGTGTGTGTGTGTGTGTGTGTGTGTGTGCAGTAGTAGTACTGGAGCAGTAGTAATATTAATAGTTGTAGTAGTAGTTTCATTTTACGTCTAGTCACAAAATTATGTGATATTAGAAGAGAGAGAGAGAGAGGAGAGAGAGAGAGAGAGAGAGAGAGAGAGAGAGAGAGAGAGGAGAGAGAGAGGAGAGAGAGAGAGAGACTCCAGATGATTTATTCACGTTTTAGGCCATAGCCCCTCGTGAAGGGGGTTGCGAGTTAACTACAGTCATCTTAGCACCTTGGCAACTGCACGCAAACATAAATAATACTTATTCAAAATACTACTTTATGATAGAATAAATGATCGCATCTTGAATGCTTTGAATAAACAGATTGACAAATTTTTAACAGTTTGCTCATGAGTAGGGCCTACATGCCAAAAGAAGTGCCAGTCTAAACTGACATAGGAATTTACAAATCTTGATCGGTATATACTGTGCTCTTAATTTGTGCAAGACAGGGCAACACAACACAAAATGCACTTCATTTTCTGTCTCCTTTCTGCAAAAGTGGACATATCAAATCTGCTTCACTATGAAAACGATGACGGTAATAATTCTCGGCAATTTCAGAAATACCAGGCCTGAATCTAGTCGTTATATACTTTAAGTGCATGTCCAGGTTTAGCTGTAGATAGGTTTTAACATCAGGTAAGGTGCAAAAGGACCTGTAAAAGATAAGTCTTTCACTGTTATTCATATGAAAATTCCATTCCTGCCACCTGCACAAAATCAGTCTACCTCTAAAGACTCTAGGAAAATCGTCGATCGCATTACCGCCTCGATTCAACCAAACGTAACCAAATCTAAACAGATATAATTCACAACGAACATTTGAGACCCAGTTTCTTTTGTCACGCTCATCTAAATCAAACAACATACGATAAGCCTTATATGGTAATCTGCTCTCATGCATTCTTGTTAATTCTAATTAACCAAACCTTAACACATTTTACGGCAGAGTTCATACAAATAGGGTATCTGTTATCTGTTCGTCTCACCACATACAAGGTCACTGGATATACGCAATTCAATTCCTAAAAATCTTTTGAGCCCAAATAAGTGGACCTATTCGCATTGCAGAGATGCTTTTGTAACCCCCATAACGCAGCACCATACTGTACAGTTGGCTGAATCTGTGCGTCACACAGTTTCAGAAAAGTACGCAGGGAATCATTTTTTAACTTAAACAGTTTTTGCAAAATACATAACAAAGCATTTTTGGCTGTACTCTAAAGGTTATTACAAGCTGCTACAAAGCTGAGTCTTGTAGAAAAGTAGATTCGTAAGAACTTACATGAATTTTTATCCATGTTCACCTTTAAATGTAAGCCTGACGCTGCGCGATGCAAACTATCGATGTGGGTTTGTAGACCGACAACTGTTTCAGGCAACAGAGCCACATTATCAGCCAACAGTAATATGAACAGCTCAAAGTAGTCATACGTAAATGTCGCAGCACGTCGGCCTCCTCTAATTAATTCCAATGCTCATCGATGAATAAAGAAAACAAAACAGGACTGCATACATCACCTTGTTTTATCCCACAAGTACAGGTGATGTATAATCACTAATCACTTAGATTAGCACCGCATCTTACCTTAGCTTTTACATTAACATACATGCTACGAACACATTAATACAATTTACCTTTGATTCAATTTTTCAAAAGATTTGGCCACAAGTTTCTTTATATTGAATCAAACGCCTTTCAAAATCAGTAAAGGCAAGATATAACTTACGATTGAAACAAAACTGTTTTTGTGTTAGCGCTGACAAAGTAAACATCTTAAGGTCAACTGTAGAGTATTCTCTTTTGAATCCTGCTTGGTGTTCACCTGTCAAATTATACTTGATACTTACTTGATACTTGATTTTTGCGGTGTTGAAGGCCTGTATGGCCTGTTCACCGTTCGAAAAAGAAGTCACTAGACTATGTGTGGCATGCGTGGCACAGCCTAGTGGTAACATACTGGATCATATAGGGACGGTGCATTCCTCCAGTGCGCATCCAGTCTGTTTTTAAACGCGTTGACGGATGGGGCGGTTACGACATTGTCCGGAAGACTATTCCAGACTGTGGCAACACGCTGGGAGAAGTAACCGGCTCGCATATTCAGCCTGCAGTGACCCTTGGCTAACTTAAGACTGTTCCCCCGGGTGTCCTTGCCTTGGAAGAGGGGGAGCACTGGTCGATCTGTGTCGTAAATCCCATGGACGTATTTGTACACGTCGATCACGTCACCTCTGGTACGGCGATGCTCCAAGCTAGGTAGCTTCAGGCTAGCAAGACGTTCTGGGTACGGGAGATCCTTCAGGCGGGTTGCTCTCCTCTGGACATCTTCCAGGTCTCTGCAGAGTGTCTTGTATCTTGGTTGCCAGACTGAGTGGCCACATTCCAAAGCTGGTCTCACTATGGACTTGTAGAGTGAAACAAAGGTTTCCGGCGTAAGATGGTCAAAAGTTCTCCTTATAACGCCTAGGGTTCTGTTGGCTTTTGCTGTTATGTGTGCCACATGATTCTTGAAACTCAAGTCTTTGTCCACAAACACACCCAGGTCTTTTTCAACATCACTCTCCTCTAACCAATGAGTGCACTCCACTCCCTGGGGGTTGCGTCCCTTCATGCAGTAGGTGGCTGCTTCCTTTGGATGGCCCAGTCTCAGGACGCTGCACTTCTCTGGATGAAAGCGGAGTTGCCAGTCCGTGGACCACTGCTGTAGCCGGTCTAGATCCTCTTGAAGAGTAGCCCTAGAGTTGCTGTCGTAGCTACGCATAAAAACCTTAGTGTCATCCGCAAAGAGCTCAATATGGCTGTGGACATGGCGAGGCAAGTCGTTGATGTACATGACGAAGAGGATAGGACCTAGGACGCTGCCTTGAGGGATGCCACTTGTCACCCTTGCTTGTTCTGATCTTACGCCATTTACGATGACCTGCTGTGACCTGTCAGCAAGGAAATCCCTTATCCATTCAAGGACCTTTCCACTGATGCCATGAGCTTCCACTTTGGCCACTAATCTGCGATGGGGCTTTCATGAAATCCATGTATACTGCGTCCACCCCTCCTCCTGCGTCCATCATCTCAGTCCAGATGTCCAAGGTCTCCAATAGTTGGGTCGTACATGATCGTCCCTGAGTAAAGCCATGCTGTCGCCTGCTGATTAGTCTGTTATCCTGGAGATGTGCTAAGAGCTGTTTACGAACAAGTGCCTCCATAGTCTTGCAGAGTATGCACGTTGGCTTACTGGCCTGTAATTGTTTGGGCTAAGCCTACTGCCTTTCTTGAAGATCGGGGTGACGTTTGCAGTTCTCCAGGTATCGGGGATCTTTCCAGCATCCAAGGACTTCCTAAAGATGATGCTAATGGGAGTGTCAAGGACGTCAGATAACTCTGCCAGCACACGTGGGCTGATCCCATCAGGTCCAGGTGCTTTCCCAGTCTTCAGGCTCGCAAGGTGCTTCCTGACAGCTTCTTTTGAGATGGCAAAGTCAAGCAGCTCAGAAGCAAATGTATATTTCGGCATCTCTGGTAAGTCTCCTTCTCGCTCAACGGTGAATACACTTTGGAAGAAACTATTTAAGAGGTCCGCCTTCTCTTTATCAGTTGTCGTCTTCGTTCCATCCTCTCTTTTGAGGTCTGCAATACCTGTTCTGGCCTTGGTTTTAGATTTAACATACGACCAGAATGACTTCGGGTTTGTCTTTGCCTGTGCTGCAATGGTAGCCTCAAGTTTCTTCTTTGCCTGTCGACACATCTTTTTTGCCCTATTTCTTGCTCTGACATATGCCTGGTAATCTTCCCCTGCCCTGGTTTGCAACCATCGTCTATACAGCTTGTGCTTCTTTCGTACTGAAGCCAAAGTCCCTCCATCCAACCATTTCCTCCTCTGGTTTCCAGATACAGTTGTTTTTGGAACATGTTTTTCTGTGATCTGGTCAAGCTTGTTTCTGAAGGTTGTCCAAGCTTCTTCTATGGGAAGACCCTCCAATTGCTCCTGCCAGTTGATCTCACGAATATCTTCTTTCATTCCCTCATAGTCAGCCTTGTTCCAGTTGTAGCGTTTCTGCTGGTCTTTCTCTTTATATGCACATGAGAGGTTAATGACGAGTGTCGCGTGATCGCTCTTACCTAGTGCAGAAGTTGTAATAATCTCATTCACTGTGTCTTCTCTGTTTGTTAGAACTAAGTCATCCAGTGTTGGTGTCTGGCCCGCTCTAATGCGAGTAGGTTGTGTCTGGTGCTGAATCAAATAAGCATCTTTCACAGTTCTGAAGAAGTGGCTAGCTGGGTGACTGTCGCTGGCACAACATCTCTCCCTTTCCCAGTCAATTTCTGGAAAGTTAAAATCACCCAACACCAACAAGTGCGATGGCTTCTCTTCTGTCACTGACATCAGCAACCTATTCAAACTGTCATAAACTGGTGCTTTTAAAACTATGTATATTCTCTTGCTTCTTATGTTCTACGGTCCTCCTTTCTGCTCTTCTGGTTGTGGGTTCCGGTACTTTCCGATGTTCACAACCTTCCCGTTTTTTCGGACCCATTTTGCAGTACTGTCTCCTTCTTGTTTAGAGAGTTCTTGCTTTTCCTTCAGTTCTTTGAATAGCGCCTGTTCTGCTGCACGTTCAGCAGGTGTCGGATCCTTTCTGGCACTAACACTGGCGAGCAGCATCTCTTTGTTCACATCACTTCCTTGATTTTTCTTTGTCGTCCTAATTGCTTGCAGTGTATCATCCCTGATAGCCTCGCTGGTAAATGACAACCTCAATGGTCTAGGTCCTTTCATAGTAGATGAAAAGTTCCCGAGTCTCCTGACTCCAATTATATTCTTTTACCCATTCCTGAAGTCTGTTATTTATAACTGCACTATATACTTTACTGCTGATATGACACAAATATATGCCTCTGTAACTGTTAGAATTATCAACATCACCATTTTTTGAATAAAGGAAGTACAATAGAATCACTCCAGTTACCTTTGTCAAACAATGCATTAAAAAAATCACAAAATAGTCAACCCGATCTCCTGCATATTTTAACATTTCCCCAATGATTCCATCTGGACCAGCAGCTTTACCTTTAACTTATTCATTGCAAGCAGTACCTCTTCTCTTCATACAGGGAGATTCATAGCCATCATTTCGTCTCCATCTTCCTCAGACCAGTCTTGTGGATGAAAAGAATGGAGTGAGTAGATGAAAGAAAGAATGTATACTTATAAGTGTTTGGGGAAAAGTAATCTAGTTGAATCAATGTATTATTGAAAACAAACGTGTTGTTTTATCTTTTCCCTAAAGTATTATAATGATGCGAGTGTTGGTGAGCTCTGGAAGTGAACAGTGAAAATTATTGTGCATAAATTATTGGAGAATGTATTCCGATTCCTGTTGTGGAAAGATAAAAAAGGGATGAATGGAAATCGTTCCTTGATATGTAATTACACACGTCTAGTGATGATGATGAACATTCTTTTCTTGATAAAAAGGGACGAACGGAAATCGTTCCTTGAAATGTAATTGGACACGTCTAGTGATGATGTGATTGGATAAAAACATTCTTTTCTTGATAAAATGGGACAAACGGAATTCGTTCCTTTATATATAATAATTGTGCATTCTTAGTACTTTGAAAAAGGTTCGAAGTTGAAATCCTTTCCTTCAATGTAAACAATTTTGGTGTTAATAATAAAAAAAATTCTGTTGTAATGTACCAACTGTATTGAAACTTTGTAGATTCTATTATGGGTATTATTTCCCCTCCCAAGTTCCAAAGAAATGTATTATGTTAAGAGTGACTGCTAGTGATAAACAAGAACAATAAATATATTGGAAGTAGGCTAGATAATCAAGGTAGCTATCGGTTCCCCGGCAGGTGTCGATGAAGCCCCCGTGTCCGACCAAGAACTGACTGCCAACCGGGTGTGGGGTGCAGCCCGAGCCCTTCTCCGCTCTCTGGGGTTTGTGGAGAGGCTGACCGAGGGTCAGTAGATATCGTGTGTGCACTGCCAACCGGGTGTGGGGTGCAGCACGAGCCCAGCCGCTGTCACCGCCAGTGGGGGTGTCGAGAGGCTGTCCGTGTGGTCAGCAACGAACTGGTGTGTGAAAGGGCTTCAGAGTTCGTCGGGATGACGACTTACGTTCTTCTGTTGTGTGGGAGTCCCAGGAAGGACTCCACGAACTACTTCCGTGAGCGGCTTGTTTTCCGTCGAGTCGACGTGTGTTCTGTTGTGTGCGAGTCCCTGGAAGGACTCCACGAACTACTTCCGTGAGCGGCTTCGTTTTCCGTCGAGTCGACGTGTGTTCTGTTGTGTGCGAGTCCCTGGAAGGATTCCACAAACTGCTCCCGCGAGTGGTTTCTGAACTGTGTGACTAGGACCAGATGCGGCCAAGTGCATAGACTGTATGTGGTGACACTGCTGTGGGCGCCAGCTTGGTTTGATGTGACAATAGTATCTAGTGTCGTTGTGCGCCCTTTGGTGGTGGCGAGAACTTTATGATGTGCCTGCTTATGCTTGTTATGCCATAAAATTATGTATTTGTTATGACTTGATGGTTCAGGCAGCGAAAGGAAAACGGTAGAAACTTTAACTTGTTGCCTGGCTATGTTCGTGTGGTGTGGGTGTGTGTAAGGAAAAAGACGTACACCCATCCAAACTTCTTCAGGTGAGAGTCGAGACAGCAAAACACGCACCGCACACCATCCGTAACACTAGAAAATAATCATTGATACCGTTTCTTGTTTCAGATACATATGCACAAACCAAGAGCTGTACACACATTTACCAAACATTTACCATGACTGAGTACATCATCTGCAGTTTTCTTATATAGTCATTCAAAACAGAAAAGGTATTAAACTGATCGTAAGGTATATTTCTGTCGTCAAATATATCTGGAGAAAAACTGGAAGTTCTACTATTCAAGTCTCCAGAAACAATCACATGTGTATCATCAAGCGGAGTCATTCAATCAAAAAGACACTCTTCAAGTGCACTAATGCCATTTTCAATATCAAAATGAATATGAAAACGTGAACCATCTAGAACCATCCAGTGAACATAGGTACGAGCATAGATGACATCCTTTGAACAAAAAAGATGTCAATGCAAAATAAAAGAAAATTTAGGCAATCTGTCTTGATTTCTTTTGTACACAAGATATGAATATATTTTGGAAAAGACACAGTACACACCTGACATTCTTCCTTTCTTTCTTTCAGTAAACTTAATTGCAGGTTTAGAAAAAATAGTATAACATGGAAATGTAACATATTGAATATCATCTACAAAAGTTTCATCTAGACATAAATTTATATGACATAAAAATCAAGCAAATGGGACATAAAATTTTTATCTCTAATTTTAGACAGAAGTCCAATGTGTGAATGAAAAGCAAACCATACATTCTCTACAGACTGGGCTAGCTTCATTATCAACTTAATTACCATTCACATACTCCTTTCCATTTTGAGATCTTGATTTTTTTCAATTTCTCTTGTTTCTTAGACAAACTATCTGAACCACTTTCACCTTTCTCTTTACTATCTTTTTTCTTTTGAAATGTCCCCTCGTTACATCCTCCAGCGTTTACATCCTTTTACAGAGAATGTTTCGATTCTTGAAATGGTTTGTCGATAACCCTATTTTCGTCCATGCAATTCGTTCCGTAATCTGACAAGTCCGTTTCACAACCATCTGTACAAATATCATGACATTTAACATTTGAACTTAAAAGATTATTTTCAAACTCTTTCGTTATTCACAACCACCTCCCCCTTCCCTGCTCCTTAAAGAATCCAGTGTTTACACTCACACCGATTCTTCGCACACTGCGCGCATGCCCTTGGCCTCTGTAAAAGCTGTGTGTTTTGCACGGTAGTCATGTCTGCACCTTCCCTGCGCTACCGGTGTCAATCTGGGCTGGCCATCCCCCTATTCAAACTCCCTCAGGTTTTGCCCTTCATTAAGAAAAAAACCTTTTACCTTCAATAAGAGGGTGGTCAAAAATCATGGTTGCCCGCTTGTTCTCACTTCTGGCTTCCTTCAGATACGGAAAGACAGTCTTTCATACATTTCTAAAACGGAGTGAAAAGTCCTCGCCAACAAACACATAACTGCCCTTCAGTTTACTTTTAACTTTCAGTATTTTTTCCTCATCTTTGAAGAGGGTGCAGTGGGTGATGGCTGGCGAGTTATGCTTAGCGTTCAGGCGATGGACCCGGTCAAACTGGAAGTCGCCGGTCAGACCGAGTTTGCTCGCAATCACAATGCTGATGAGTTCTTCACAGTCTGTCTGCGTTTCCTTCAGTCAACGAGGAAGTCCATAGAAAATCAGATTGTTCCTCTTTGAACGCCCTTCCAGACTGCCGACCTTCCGTTCTGTGTCCAGCATAAGTCTCTTCAGCTCGTCATTTTCCCGTCGTAGGTCGTCCACTTCATTCTTCAAGGACTTCACCTCTTCCTGCAGTGCAGAGTGAGCATCCCGAATGTCCTTCACATTGTCTTTTATGTCCCTTAAATCCCCTTGCATGTTCCGAATGTCTTCGTTCATTAGGTCAAATTTGGAATTCAAAGTCTGAAGCATATACATCAGGTTCCCACAGAGAGAGAGAGAGAAGAGAGAGAGAGAGAGAGAGAGGAGAGAGAGAGAGAGAGAGAGAGAGAGAGAGAGAGAGAGAGAGAGTGAAGACAGACAGAGAAGAGAGAAAATGAATTGGAAAATGGGTTATTCAGGTTATGCTACAGTCCCTACTGAAGGAGGGAACTATTTACAATGGCACTTTAACAACAAAGAAAAGTAAGGATACATCAACATAATGACAAATTCCAACATCTTTTGACCATGAGTACAACCGATACATGCTTCAATATCAACATTCATATCCTTCAACTGCAGTCACACGCCTTTTAAAAGCCTTATATAGATACATGCATACATTCTTCAGTATTCTTTCTGTTACTGATCAGTCAGGCTACATTGAACAGACACGGATTTTCATAAAATTTTCGTGGAATATGTTCTTGCGATTGCCGAAGCTGAAAGTGACCAGGGCAACAAAACAAAACATGTACTTCATCTTCTTTTGCATCTCTGCATAAAGGGCATGCTACAGAATTAGTTGATACCTGACTATGTCAGTCCCGATGTATTACAATGTCTGTTAATCCGAATCTAAATTTTGTTAAATAACATCTAATATGTCTGTCGATATCACTTAAAAGATACCTTTCACAGCCCTAGATGATATGAAAGTTCTACATAAAGAAAACCGGTCACTTTCTTGGATATGTTCATTCCAGTTTTGCCATCGGCAATCAATAAGCCTCTGGCGAAATTCATGCAGAAATGCACCGACGTTTTCAACCCCTTGATTTAACCATACCATTCCAAATCGATTCTGATATGTTTCTTGAATCCTTGAAACCCATGTATATTTACCATGCGAGTCTAGCCACGTCAGCATCTTGTAAGCTTTCACCGGCTGTCTATTCCCATCCATAGGTAATATCTTAAGGTGAAAAAAAATGAACGTTGAAACAATTAAAACAAGAAGAAAAGATTAATAAAGCAATATTGAATCATTCCTTTTACATCATAAGATCATTTCATAAATATACTGTACATTGACTAATAAGCCAATGCAATTAGGTATAATAAATCACTTTGTTGGGTATGTTCAACTTGAGGTGGGCTTTACATCATAAGATCATTTCATAAATATACTGTACATTGACTAATAAGCCAATGCAATTAGGTATAATAAATCACTTTGTTGGGTATGTTCAACTTGAGGTGGGTGTCATTAATGACCAGTTCCTTTCAGTTTTATTTACAGTTATTTATTTATACACATACTTAGTTTCAATAATTTTCAAAACAAGCAAACACATCAATAAATACTGGTGAAAACAAACAAAAAGAATGTACAAACTTGTGTATACACATGTGTGTACGAACAACGCATGCGTGTGAACAGAAATGTGTACAAGTATTAAAAAAAAAACCATCACAGGAACACAAAAAGAAGGATCCAAAACTAATACATATATACATAGCGTGAATTTTGACACCCAGTTTCTAATGTCAGCAGATCGCCTGAAGGCATTCTGAAACCGTGTCATATCCTCGTTTTGACAGGGAGACCAATGACACATTTCACAGGACATTTTTAAGAATTACAGAGCATCACAGAGATGCAAAAGAATCAAATGGCATTTCAAGAAAACTTTTTGAAAGCGTTTGCCCCTCAGAGTGTGTGTTAAATGAAAGCTTGTAAATGACCCTAAAGTGCATCTGGCTTTTTAAATTTCAGTCATCTCTTTATAACACTCATTTGGTTGCTCCATTTCGTTCTGCTATTCGACCTCACGCCCTCTGATCCTTGACCAATTGCCTCTATCATGTTCAATTGCATCCTTTTTAAAGATTTTTATTTCTTCCTGCACCTGCACCCTACCGACAGTATATCTGCAATCCTACACGACAGATATCTGCATCCTACCGACAGATATCTGCATCCTACCGACAAAAATCTGCATCCTACCGAGACCAGTTAAACTTGATACAAATGACAGAGTAAGGATAAGCCATCTTGGATTTGTTCTTGGTGTCTTTCTTGAAAAGTGCTCTTCACGTATGGACCAAGTTAAAAAAAAAAAAAAAAGTGAAACACAATTATCAGCAAGATTCAACATTATGAAGCAAGCCAAATGAGACCTGTTATTCAGTAGTATACACTATAAACATTTTTTTGATTTAGCATTACAATCACTTGGAAGGAAACCCAAAACACAAAGACAGCATGCACGTAAAGTTAACATATCTAAAAAGATTGATTTATGTACATACTCAGGAAGATAAGAAAAAACAAACATTGACATCACTCCATAGCTGGGAATTCAGCTTGTCCCGTTGTGTTTAACAAGTACTTTTCCCCCACTCTAACACATGTCTCCCCCCAAATCAATGCCTTGGCCCTTGGTATTGTTTACATTAAGTTTAAACAATCACTTATCTCAGATGATACAGCCAACCACCCCCACAGTTGGGGGAATTAGAACGCCCAACTAATTTTACATCTTCACCATCAAATGGCACCAGTGTAGATGATGAAGTGTTTAAATGACTAGACCCCGCAGGATTGAACTCAAGTCGACAGCAAACTCGGTGCTTGACCTGCTTTAGAAACAAGGTACCCTACTGCCAGCCAAGAACATGCCTTAGAGCATATCACTGAATGCAATTCCAGTTTCAGTTCATTACCTCTCCTGTATTCAAACCTGTTTTCTCCTTTCTGTATACACTCAACCCCTCTGTGCCCATGACTCTCAAACCTATCCACTATCTATTAAGGTTCAATAACGCTCTTATTTGAGACCAGCCTATCCATGCTTGAAGTCGGTTTCAAAATGCGGGTACATTTTCATCATTTTCTGTAACACAAAATTTTTCTTCTTTTGATCGTAAACTAAGACAGGATATAGAAATGAGAGCAGCCTGTGAGGCATTTTTTATCTCTGGTAACTGTACAACTCCCGTACGCGATACCCGCCTTCCCTCAAAGCTGAAATTTTTGGTCGCACTATAAAAACCAAACATACATTTAATAAATCAAGAGGCAGACAATTCCTGAGAAATGATTTATGTACATCACTTCAGTCCCGAAGCAGACTCGCCCCAAATGCAAGCAAAAGAAACAAAAAAAATTACCTCTGAAATGGCAGGGTTGGGCATTCTGATCTTCAAATTTCTTTTCTACATCTGGGCTTCACTGCCTGGCCTCCTATTTCACGCTACTTCACCTAAAATAATTTCTATCGCCTTTTGTTGTTTTTGTTTCTTTTAAAATCTAGCGTGGAGAAGGCCTATATTCTCCTTACAACCTAAAAAAATAAGTAGTGACACTGGGCCTTTCTTTATTATGTGTTGCCTGTGTTTGCAAATGCAGCATGCGCATAAAAATAATTATATCTATATTATATATATTATATAATATCATATCTTATATATATATATATATATATTAATATATAATTATAATATTAATTAAATATATGACAGAATGTAATGCTGGAAGAAATTGTATATCCTAGCTTGTTTCCCCACTAAGACATTGTTCAGCATGTTTTTATATATATATATATATATATATATAATATATATATTTTATATATGGCACACACATAATTTTGTGTACAACAGTGTGAACATGAAGCAAAGTTAGTTCTTCTTCTTCAAGGACTCGCTTCCTGCAGGATCTTCTTGGCGCAGAACTCCTTTGTACGCGGTCATGTACCAAACAGCTTGTCCACAGGAAGGTCGATCCGTAGTGCCCACAAAGTTGTATGGTGGAAATCGTGGAACTTGCCCTGTTAAAGATAAGAAGTAACTGTGACTTTTCTTTTTCGCACTAGTTGAGGGAGTCAACTGAGAGAATGAATGAATGGGGTGTGTGTGTGTGTTGTGTGTGTGTGCGGTGTGTGTGCGTGGTTTTGTACTTGTGTGTATGTGTATGTGTATGTGCAAAGTATGCGTTGTGTACCTGGTATGTGCGGGATTATTCAAGTGTGTGTGGTGTATCTTGTGATGATTGTGTGTGTTTTGATGTGTGTGTGTTGTGTGTGTGTGTGTGTGTGTGTGTGTGTGTGTGCATGCGTGAGTGCATGCATGCATGTTACAACCCAACTTCAATCTGACAAACTGGTTTCAGTCCATACGGTGTGCCTTTCTCCACAAGAGATGCATGTGCGCTTTAGCCAAACTGCTCTGTTTTTGTCTCTTACGTTCAGCTGTGCACTGAACATGTATGTGAGAAAGTGAGCATGCCCAATTGTATCAAAGTGTGTGTGTGTGTGTGTGGTGTGTGTGTGTGTGTGTGTGTGTGTGTGTGTGTGTGTGTGTGAGTGAGTGTGTGTGTGCATGCATGTGCATGTGTGTATGTCTGTCTGTATGTATGAGCATGTGCGAGCTCATCCATGATTTAAGTTGAGAACACGTAACCCCAAAACAGAAAGGCAAAATTTTTATCTTCAGGAACAGCATTTCAAACAGCATTATTGAACAGCATTTCAAACAGCATTATTGAACAGCATTCAAAAGCATTATTGAACAGCATTTCAAACAGCATTATTGAACAGCATTTCAAACAGCATTATTGAACAGCATTTCAAACAGCATTATTGAACACATTTCAAACAGCATTATTGAACAGCATTTCAAACAGCATTATTGAACAGCATTTCAAACAGCATTATTGAACAGCATTTCAAACAGCATTATTGAACAGCATTTCAAACAGCATTATTTGGCAACCTGAGCTCTGAATGGCCCAAAATTCCACAAAAGAAGAACAACACTTAACTTATTTCAGTGCAGTATACTGACTACAAGCGCCTGTATAATTAACAGTTGTCCATTTATGAGCATGCACTCAATGCAAGCTCACACTTGTTCAGACCTGCACCAGTGTGTGTGTGTGTGTGTGTGTGTGTGTGTGTGTGTGTGTGTGTGTGTGTGTGTAAAACATAGGGAAAACTTTTTTTTTTAAAGCAATGGAAAGATATTGAATTAATGTACTGCTCATGTCAGCACAGCCTAGTCAACTATGATGTCACACAGGGATGCAAGTGAATAAAAATCAAAACTATGTACAAATCAAAATGTGAAGACTAAAATTTGAAACCAAGTCATGTCATGAGACCAAAAGACATACATCAAAGAAAGTTTACTGCCAATCATGGCTACTCCATGGTTAAACTTGTCAAAGCTTAAAACATAAAAAAAAATCAAGCAGGAATTAAAAACACACACACACACACACACACACACACACACAAAGATATGCATGGGAGGACTTGGAACGGACAGAAGGGATTCAAGTCCAGAATCAATCTGCTCCCTCTCAGCCATGCTCAACACTTCCAAAAAAAAAAAGGAGAAAAAAAACTGATGTGTTGTTTGTGACCAAGATCTGTTGAAAACCAATGACCTCAGAACTCAGTTCCTCAGCAGCACTGCTTCGTCTCAATGTTTAAAATGTTTGGGTGTGTGACGGAACCCCGACAGTCGTGGACACTAAACCCACCCACTGTCTATGCAAACCTGTCTGCAGGGCGCACAACATGAGACGGGGAGACACAAACTGAAACTTTGCAACTAGAATTCCATCTTGTAAAAGATGGTCTGTCTGCATTCTACACAAACATATTTCCAAGTCCTCCCATACAGATGCATTTATCAAAAAAATACAATGGCGGTATCAATTAAGAATTCCTTATTTAAGATATGAATTTAATTCTAAATTATAAAAAAAAGTTTCACCCATGCTACTCTAGTCTGTTTACAACAGAGGACATTCACTGACCACAGCTTTGACTGCAAGTGCATAAAGAAAACAATCCATGAATCTTTTAGATACTTTCGTTTCCGTTTTATCTACATTCTAAGTTCTTTGCTGTGCGTGGCTGCAGTGTCCCAAAATGCTTGCAATCATGTACGATTAAATCAAGTACACACAACTTTCAACATGACAGTCGAAGAAAAATGACTGAACAGAAAATACACCACAACCACAAGCACCACACACAGGAAGAAAACGATAACTGGGACTGAAAGATGAAACTGGGAGAAGGAAAGGACTGGTGGATGGTACAGCGTGGTGGGGTGGGGTGGGGAATGGAGGGAGAATGGAGGGGTGGTGGGGGAATGGAGGGAGAGAGTAGTGAGTGAGAGACTGTGGGAGGGAAAGTGGGAGTCAACCGAAGGGCAGACAAAGGGAGGAGGTGTGTGTAAGGGGAAAGCTGGGAGAAACAGAAAGCAGGAGACAAAGGTAGAGGAAGGCAAACTGCCTGCTTTACACCCTTTTCTTTTCTCTAACAAAGTGAGGAGTGGACGGCAAACTACCCTATTTTTACTCCCCTCTCTCTCCGCCTTTCTTTTCTCTTGAGGTAAGTATATCATTCTTCAAACTCTGATTTTTTTTTTCTACTAACATTTCTTCAATTCCCCATAAATGCGATCAAAACATATTCTTCCCACTTCTTTGACTTGCTCCAAACGACTTTTTTTTTTTTTTAAACCACTAAATTGTTGATCATGAACCTTCTCAGGAAAAGATGATTTTTTGTTGTTGTTTTTCATGTAGAAATGCATATAAGAAAAAAAAAAAAAGGCGTACCTGATGCATACAAAGTACATGAGCTCAGGACTAGTTCCAGCAACACAAAGACATACCTGCATAGAAGGGGATCAGGTGAAAGGCATTGAGCCAAGGCACGTAGTAGCCGCTGTGCACGTCGATTGTCTCAAACAGACGCACCGTCACCCACACCCACAGGAACACCACATGGTTGCAGAACACCAGCACCCCGATGAAAAAGCCAGCACCAAGGACTGAAAGTAACGACAACAACAAAAATAACGACCAGTGTTCGAGAACAGGACCTAAATCCTGCCATAATCCTTTACGACTGTCTATGTTTAGTTGTTCTTCAACTCTTGTCGCTTAATACAAGTACTTTTCCTCCATACTTTAACATTCATTCACTGCAGAAACTGACCACCTAAAACCATCCAATGAAACTGAATGATGTTCCACTCAACTGTTCACGAGTTATCTTGAACACACACACACACACACACACAATCAGTCAAAAACATCCACAAACAACATCAGCAGATTTGTACAACTTTTCTATATACATAAATTTTCTTGTTATTTCCTCCTCTCCAGTCTAAAATGTGGCTTAAAAATTTGGCGACATTCCTTAGATTGCATAAGCATCTAAATGTACACCGATGCATTTAAGGCCATGCTACACGCATTATGTATGTGGGTCTATGAATGTATATCCGTATCTATATCTTATATATAATATATTAAGCTCATTTAAACATTTATTATTATTATTCATACCTTAAAATTTCTAGTTAGAACATCACACTCATTTAATGTAGTTTTATTTGCCTCATTTATCTAAGATGAGAGCAAGTATTGTTACGAAGCCAGATTTCTTGCGTCATTACCCAATCCTAATCTGGAACGCATTTGTACTTACCTTGGAATTTTTACTCTGTCTGTTTCAAAGACCCTCGGATTCACCAAGTTCCCTACAGTCTTTGTCCTGATGTAATGGTTAGTTGGCTACTTCCAGTGATATCTTTGTTTCCTTTAAGAATGTATTGTTATAGTTGTCATTCACTCAAATTTGTTGATTTTAAAACACTAGAATACAGCAATAAGTCAAATATCTGGATTGCACTTCAAACTAAAGGCAGTAAAAGATGTACCACCTTCCCGTCACTGGGCTAAACCACAAGTTCGAATATCGGAAGCCAAGAGTGTGTTTTTGTTAGTGGTTCTCCTTGTGGTGGTGTGTGTGTTGCGGCTTTTGTAGTGTAAGTTGCTGAGCTGTATACTGGAGATTTGTTTGTTTTCCGTGTGAGTGGAGTTTTGTGTTTGGTTGGAGTTTCCTGCAGTTTTACTTTTGTTTTCCTTGAGTCTGTATACCAGTGTGTTGTTTGTGTGTTGTGTGTGTGTGTGTGTGTGTTGCGTGGTGCGTGCGTGCGTGCGCTCATGCGTGCGTGCGTGTGCGTGTACGCGCGCCTGTGTGTGTGTGTGTACGTGTGTGTGTACACGTGTGTGTGTGAATGTATACGTGTGTGTACGTGCGTGTACATGTGTGCATGCGCACACTGCCTGCTTGTGGCAGTCGTCATCTCTGTATTCCTTAAAGATCTGTTCACTCTGTGATACTATACACAAAAGGTGAGACAGGTGAACCTTGGTATATGTAACCGCAGGTATGTATGCATCTGTGTCTGTGCTCTGTCTTCACTTCATTGCGCAAAAGCCCATGCCACAAATCAAATACAAGTAATCAGTGTCATGACTGGCACACAACTGTTAATCGGACTTACTCATCGTTTCAGCAGGATGAGCGTATTCGGCTGTCATGCCAAAAGGACTCTGAGAAGAAACAAAAAGTAGTTCAGTCTGATGAAACAGCATCAATTTTCTGTTTTAATCTTCGCAGTTCCAGGATAGCACTTCCTGCTGCCAATATTTGTAAATAATTTTTTTTTCAATAAATAGGTGTGAAAAGTTTGGTGCCTATAATCTCACCCACTCTAAATGAAAACTGCATTATGAAAATGAGCTTATGACAGTATATGTCGTTGCCAGGAAACACAACTGCAGTAACTCGGATTTTTTTTGCATTTTTGAAATTTTTAGTATACTGTAAAAGCGGGCCAAGGGCATAACATAGCCCAGTCCCAATCACACCATCCTAAAAAATAAACATGCTGTAATAAAAATACTTACAACATAACTCAGCTTGCACTATATCTTGTGGAGATAATAATCAGTTGTTTTTTTTTGTCTCCTATAAAATTTGGTTTTCAGGCTTTCGGCAGTTGTATTTCCAGGCGGCGATGTGGAGGTTTTCAACATTTCCTGCAAGATTTATGAGAATTAATCTGTAGGCCAAGACGTACCCATACAACATATGCACACTCAGCTTATATCATTATGCTGAGGCAATATATAATGTGCATGCTGAACAAACCCTCTCTTTTTTAGTCCTGGGAAATCTAGCCGATCTGTAACAAAGAGTTTCTTCCCTTTGAAATCCTTTCATGTGAATCTGTAACTTTTGCTGTGTTTGTATGAAATAGAAACGACAGCACATTTTTCAATTCAAGTGTGGCTTTCAAGTCCAAGATTTGCTGCCATGGCCCATCAGATTCCTGCTCAATGCTTTTTCTCGTTCTTCAGGCTGTACAGATGTTACAAGAACTGCATGATCAAGAAGCTGTGAATGAAGGTTTTGATGGAACTGGCAACATGGTACCGACAGAGGTGAACGCAAACGATCCACAACTGGCAAACCTGTATGATTCAGATGAAGAGGAGGACCGTCTTGAGCAAGCTAATGTAGGCAATGCCAAGTGGTAAACAACTAAGGTTGTATTTATCCTTGTTGATATATAGCTTCATGAACCTAACTTGCCACCTGCCATAAGCCGGAAAATCAAATTTCATAGGAGACGCAGAAAACTGTTCATTATCCCACAAGATATACAACGAGCTGAGTTACGGTACAAGTATTTTGATTACAGCATGTTTGTTTATAAGGTAATGTGATTGGGACCTGGCTAGGTTATGCCCCTTGACCTGCTCTTTAAAGTGTACCAAAAAATCTCAAAAATGCAAAAAATTCAAGTTACGGCAGTTGTATTTCCGGGCAGCAAACTGAAATATGTTGACAGTTATGAGCAAAAGAAATTACCAGAGCAAAATTAAAGTCACCAGACAGAAGGGAAAATCTGTCAACGGGCTGAGAGTTAATTGGAAAACTGTTTCTCTAAAATCTTTAAGAGTACCAGTACACTATCATCTAGGACCAACTCCCTGTTTTCCATCTTTTTATACCTGCACATTGAAGGTAGCTGACTTCATGAACTTCCATTAAGTTACAATATGACAGCATAGCCAGGTCAAAGCGCATGAAGTTAAGCTACACTATACCAAAGAGTATATATGGTTTTGATGTCGACTGTTGAATTGACAATTATCAATCAAGCAATAACAGTCGGTCTCCGTATGGCTGCTATGACCGTCAACATCTAGGATGTCTAACAGATGTCAATGTCGTTTAGTGTACATGTTTATGTATCGTTCAAGTATGGTGTGTGTGTTTGCCATCCACGAAGTGCAAGAACCTGCTGTTATCTGAGCTGTCACCTGTCAAATCAGATTTTTTTTCTTCTAATGAACGTTTCATAGTAAAGCAAGTGCCTGAAAGTAATTTTTTTTTTCTTTTGGCAATGAAAGCAACCATGTTTTAAGCTGAACGTTTTTTACATTTTTTTGAACAAGTATCAGCCATTTGTCCGTTTGTTTTTCCTCTCTGTGTTTCAAGATCATCATACCACCTTCCAAGCTCTTGACCACTCTTCTGTCATGATGGAATGCGGTTGGCTACAGCGAGTGTGTCATTATGAAATCTTTCAAAGACATAGTAATGGTGTGAATAGTAATTCAGCACGAACGAAATTATCAGTCACTGAAATTTCAGTCACTTTGTGGAGACTAGCCACACTGAGAGGTCATAAATGAAGGTTCCACTGTACAACTCACAAGTTCTGGCATGCTCTTACAAATGCAGTGTCCGACTCTTGTAAGAAGGTGGCCTCCTAATGCAAGTTGTCTAATTATTCTAAGCAAGTAAGTGTGTGTGTGTGTGTGTGTGTGTGTGTGTGTGCGCGCTTTTATGTGTGTGTTTTACCTGTGTGTGTGTGTGTGTGTGTGTGTGTGTGTGTGTGTGTGCGGTGTGTGCGCTTTTTGTGTGTGTGTGTACCTGTGTGTGTGTGGTGTGTGTGTGTGTGTGTGTTTGCGTGTGTGCGTGCGTGCGTGCGCTCATGCGTGCGTGCGTGTGCGTGTACGCGCGCCTGTGTGTGTGTGTGTACGTGTGTGTGTACACGTGTGTGTGTGAATGTATACGTGTGTGTACGTGCGTGTACATGTGTGCATGCGCACACTGCCTGCTTGTGGCAGTCGTCATCTCTGTATTCCTTAAAGATCTGTTCACTCTGTGATACTATACACAAAAGGTGAGACAGGTGAACCTTGGTATATGTAACCGCAGGTATGTATGCATCTGTGTCTGTGCTCTGTCTTCACTTCATTGCGCAAAAGCCCATGCCACAAATCAAATACAAGTAATCAGTGTCATGACTGGCACACAACTGTTAATCGGACTTACTCATCGTTTCAGCAGGATGAGCGTATTCGGCTGTCATGCCAAAAGGACTCTGAGAAGAAACAAAAAGTAGTTCAGTCTGATGAAACAGCATCAATTTTCTGTTTTAATCTTCGCAGTTCCAGGATAGCACTTCCTGCTGCCAATATTTGTAAATAATTTTTTTTTCAATAAATAGGTGTGAAAAGTTTGGTGCCTATAATCTCACCCACTCTAAATGAAAACTGCATTATGAAAATGAGCTTATGACAGTATATGTCGTTGCCAGGAAACACAACTGCAGTAACTCGGATTTTTTTTGCATTTTTGAAATTTTTAGTATACTGTAAAAGCGGGCCAAGGGGCATAACATAGCCCAGTCCCAATCACACCATCCTAAAAAATAAACATGCTGTAATAAAAATACTTACAACATAACTCAGCTTGCACTATATCTTGTGGAGATAATAATCAGTTGGTTTTTTTTTGTCTCCTATAAAATTTGGTTTTCAGGCTTTCGGCAGTTGTATTTCCAGGCGGCGATGTGGAGGTTTTCAACATTTCCTGCAAGATTTATGAGAATTAATCTGTAGGCCAAGACGTACCCATACAACATATGCACACTCAGCTTATATCATTATGCTGAGGCAATATATAATGTGCATGCTGAACAAACCCTCTCTTTTTAGTCCTGGGAAATCTAGCCGATCTGTAACAAAGAGTTTCTTCCCTTTGAAATCCTTTCATGTGAATCTGTAACTTTTGCTGTGTTTGTATGAAATAGAAACGACAGCACATTTTTCAATTCAAGTGTGGCTTTCAAGTCCAAAATTTGCTGCCATGGCCCATCAGATTCCTGCTCAATGCTTTTTCTCGTTCTTCAGGCTGTACAGATGTTACAAGAACTGCATGATCAAGAAGCTGTGAATGAAGGTTTTGATGGAACTGGCAACATGGTACCGACAGAGGTGAACGCAAACGATCCACAACTGGCAAACCTGTATGATTCAGATGAAGAGGAGGACCGTCTTGAGCAAGCTAATGTAGGCAATGCCAAGTGGTAAACAACTAAGGTTGTATTTATCCTTGTTGATATATAGCTTCATGAACCTAACTTGCCACCTGCCATAAGCCGGAAAATCAAATTTCATAGGAGACGCAGAAAACTGTTCATTATCCCCACAAGATATACAACGAGCTGAGTTACGGTACAAGTATTTTGATTACAGCATGTTTGTTTATAAGGTAATGTGATTGGGACCTGGCTAGGTTATGCCCCTTGACCTGCTCTTTAAAGTGTACCAAAAAATCTCAAAAATGCAAAAAATTCAAGTTACGGCAGTTGTATTTCCGGGCAGCAAACTGAAATATGTTGACAGTTATGAGCAAAAGAAATTACCAGAGCAAAATTAAAGTCACCAGACAGAAGGGAAAATCTGTCAACGGGCTGAGAGTTTATTGGAAAACTGTTTCTCTAAAATCTTTAAGAGTACCAGTACACTATCATCTAGGACCAACTCCCTGTTTTCCATCTTTTTATACCTGCACATTGAAGGTAGCTGACTTCATGAACTTCCATTAAGTTACAATATGACAGCATAGCCAGGTCAAAGCGCATGAAGTTAAGCTACACTATACCAAAGAGTATATATGGTTTTGATGTCGACTGTTGAATTGACAATTATCAATCAAGCAATAACAGTCGGTCTCCGTATGGCTGCTATGACCGTCAACATCTAGGATGTCTAACAGATGTCAATGTCGTTTAGTGTACATGTTTATGTATCGTTCAAGTATGGTTTGTTGTGTTTGCCATCCACGAAGTGCAAGAACCTGCTGTTATCTGAGCTGTCACCTGCTCAAATCAGATTTTTTTTCTTCTAATGAACTGTTTCATAGTAAAGCAAGTGGCCTGAAAGTAAATTTTTTTTTTCTTTTGGCAATGAAAGCAAGACCATGTTTTAAGCTGAAACGTTTTTTTACATTTTTTTTTTTAGCCCTTGGTATACAAGAAATCAGGGATGTAGCATGTATTGATAGCTTTGATTCAGCCCTTGGTATACAAGAAATCAGGGGAAGTAGTAGCATGTATTGATAGCTTTGATTCAGCCTTTGGTATACAAGAAATCAGGGGAAGTAGTAGCATGTATTGATAGCTTTGATTCAGCCCTTGGTATACAAGAAATCAGGGGAAGTAGTAGCATGTATTGATAGCTTTGATTCAGCCCTTGTATACAAGAAATCAGGGGAAGTAGTAGCATGTATTGATAGCTTTGATTCAGCCCTTGGTATACAAAAAATCAGGGGAAGTAGTAGCATGTATTGATAGCTTTGATTCAGCCCTTGGTATACAAAAAATCAGGGAAGTAGTAGCATGTATTGATAGCTTTGATTCAGCCCTTGGTATACAAGAAATCAGGGGAAGTAGTAGCATGTATTGATAGCTTTGATTCAGCCTACACCTGGTCAAAGAAGCAACATAAAATTGTATATTTTTCCTCTGGGTACATCTAAAGAAATCAAGATTAATCCAAAATATTGCCATTTAAAGACCATTTTTACACCACGCTCTCTACAGCTGACACATCTGTATTTTTTGTTTACATATTCACACACTACCAGATTGTATATAAAGATTAAAGATATATGAGTATATACACCCGTTTTGTACAAGATATATGAGCATGTATGTCTTGTATGAGCCAAGTCTGTATGTTTACATGCAACCAAATACATACATTTGCACACACACACACACATACGTTGTACCTGTTAACCCCCTCTTAACTGCAGTCACTGCATGCCATACAGAGCTCATAATGATCCTGTTACACCATTATGTGCGTCTTACAGATGGTAGTGAGTTTGCCCACTATAGAGGGAGAGAACCCCTGAATGATGCCACAAGTCTTTGAAAGGGTTAATAACAGCTATTTATTTCCCTTGCTTCACTCACATGGCCGTACACATCTTGCAAATTCGATTTTATTTCAACAAACCCCCAAATGAATTTTCTTTACACTAAAATGGCACCCTCCACATAATTTTGGCCTCATGTATCTTTACAAGTGCTGGAACTGCCTGCAGAAATAATGAAGGATACTGACAGTTACTGTTTAATCATTCAAATGATGATTTTAATGAAGAGACCAAAACCAGTATAGACACCTGCTGGTGGTCAGGTCAAGTGCTCTTAATGCTTGCTAGGATATTTGCAAAATATAACAAACATGTTGTAACTTCAATAAATTACCAACAAATAACTAAATCAACCCTTTTGTTTTACTTCCATCTGAAAGTAGAACTTACCATGCATCTTTTTTGTGCAATTTCATATACGAGTTCCCTAAAATATGGAAGCTTCAGCAGTAAATGGTTGTGCCTTTTTTCCCCAGCATATGCAAGACCTCAAAAAGCATCAGCAAGAGTTAATACACTGTACACAAAAAACATCGATACCAGACGACGATCTGACCTGGAAATGGTGGTGGACTTTGTGGATGTGTTTGTAGATGCGGCGATCATGCAGAGCATAGTGCAGGAAATAGTGCCACGTGTCCTCGATCACCGCACAGCCAAAGGACCGCAGACCCAGGTCCCACCTGGAGTTAGGCGAAAAAATTTCATCTCATCACTTTGATCGCTGTAGCAAAACTTCAACAGGTAGCTATAGTCTCTATGAACAGTGCAGCGCAGAATGTAAGCTATCAATCTAAGAGCCAAAAGAAACAAAAACTTCTTTACACTTTGAGAGATCCAGTGTGTGACTTTAATAACTGCAGTGCTACCTAATTCTGTGACAAGTCATGATTTGCCTACGAACATTAGCCGTATGAATCTGGCATCTGTATACACACTTGATTTAATGTGGGATTTCTGTTTCTTCATTTTCTTAAGGGTTGATTCCAAGAAGAGGGTTAATGTGAGATGGAAGCTTTGATGTGTATCATTTTTGTTTCTTTTTTGTTTTTTTCATTTCGTTTTGCAACTGTCTCTTTTGTTTGAACATTATCCCGTTTTCCATCTCAGATTCTTCCACAACTGTAGGTCAAACCTGTTAAAAAAAATTGATGAAACTAATAAGTTTCATAATTGTACTTTTCTCACTAACCTTTCATCTAATCTGCCCCTCCGTCATACTTAACTACCGGTCTTTAATAGTTGACCCCTCTTGATTGATCCTACATTTCATTTCCATATGAGGTATCTGGAAGCTTCAAGTGTTAAGTGCACTGTTTGAAGACAAAGGTGTTTGCAAAACTGCAACCATTGTGAATATGTTATGATGAGAATTGAAATTTGCCTCTAATGCATAATTAAGCCACCCAAATGTTGCCAAACTGATCACAAGAGATAAGGAAGTAATGTAGATTGGACAGGTGCACTTGCACTCAATGCAAATTTCACTGGCAGTGTGTTAGATGACCAGTCAGCTTTGCAGTCACGGACTGATTCTGCATTTCCCAGAAATGGGCCACTGACCACAATGGTCAGTTATGAATATAACCAAAACAGAAAAAGACACATTCAGAGACACATTTTCTCCCCAAAACTTTGGTATGACCTGTAAGCAAATCTTTCTTTTTTCCTTTTTCCTCCTAAAAAAAGAAACCGACTTCAAAATTTCATTTGGCGCTTTCAGAATTAAATCTGTTAGTAAGAGGGATTATGATCACAATGTGAAGCTAATTTAACAAACAATTTTCATCTGGCTTCACAAAAAGGACCTACCATAAATAATCTTAGTTCCTTCTTTCACAGGATGTTCTATGTTTACTCTTAGTTCTAGATTTAGTCAAATATATTTGTTATTTCCCTTTTCACTAGAAATTGTACCAACATGATCTTATCTAATTTGAAACTTGTGGTAATAATTGTACACACACCAAAATTATCTACCTAATTTGAAACTTACTGTAATAATTGCATAAAAACAAATCCACTGTAAGAGAGTGTTACTGATAAAATGTCAATTTGAATATTGAAAATGCTGCTGAAATAAATCAACAGACTCTCAGGCCACATATTCGTACATGAGAAGGTTAACAGATGTTACCTTTATCATCTGCCAAATTACATTCACAGTAAGCTTTAAATTTCACTCTCCCAAATACATAATATCCTGCATGCATGCATGCACAAGCATATGCACACACACCACACTTTGTGAGGACAAATAAAAGGGTGAAAGACACTGATCCTCGACCTATGATGCTCACATAGACACATAATCAGTAACTCATACTTAATTCTATCCTGGAGACTGAAAAAAAAGGGGAATTTTACCATGGTGGCATTTCCTCCCAAGAATATGGAATGTTGAAGAATTCAGTGAAGGCATATGTACCAATGATCAATGGACCCTGAAACAAATGGCAAGCAATTGTGAAATTTTCTCCCAGTTCTATGGTATCTTGAAATATTTGGTGTAGATGTTACATACAACACAATCAAATATCAACACTTCATGTCTTACATCAGCTTTGTAAATCTTTTTTTTTCTAAACCTCAGCAACAAGACAGCATGCATCAAACTAGAATTAACTTTTAAAGAATATGATTTATCAGGTATGTGACCAAATATCTCTGAGTAAATAAATACAAACAAAACACAAAACAGAAATGACCAGCATGAATTCAAAGAAACTAACACACAAAGCATGCTATTTTGGCGGTCATTAAGCTTGAAATGGATTAAACCTAGGGCAGGCTAAGCTTGGAAAAGACAGCAAGAGTAGCAGCAGGAATATTTCCAGGGATTACTGTTATTGCTCTTTAAAAAAGTACAGCCAGGCCAACTACACAGGACTAGGCTGACGCTGCTCAGGAAAAAGAAGGCACATTCTGCAGGTGCATTAAATGACAACAGTAAACAACAATGAACATGTTACATACACAAAAAAGTGGTTTGAAAACTTATCTATAGATATCTATGACCGACCACCCAAGTGGGCCGTGCTGACAGCAGTCAGAAGTTAAGGTGGAGAGGGAAATCAGGCCATGTACTAGAATTCCCATCCGAAAGGTGCTTGAACTTTGAACCCTCGTTTTTGTAGGGACAAACTTCCACTTAAATCTTGAATCAGCGCGAGCTGTACCAAAGCAGCTAATCATCTTTGTGTGAGAAGCTACAGCTGTACCAACCAGAGCGTAACAAAAGCTACAGCTGTAACGAAGCTACAGCTGTAACAAAAGCTACAGCTGTAACAAAAGCTACAGCTGTAACAAAAGCTACAGCTGTAACAAAAGCTTGATATACAGAAAACCATTTCAACAGTTTCTGAACGACTTACTTTGAAGCACCTTCTTGGAACTGATTAACATAAGAAATTAGCAAAGAAGGAAGCAACCTCCATTGTGTATTTCACCACTCGTAGAAACTACAACCTCTTATTTCCATTACAAAACATTTCTTTTTTAATTTCATAACACACAGGGAAATGTATGTGATTGCCACAACCACACGAGAACTGACCTGAATGCAGAAGTGGTTGAACATCAACAGCCTGAAGCATTTCCACCGTTTCTCTGTGGACTCCGGCTTGTCCTGCAATACCAAGTGACATAGATTAGTCGTGTGCCTATCCTGTCCCTTCCTTTACAACGTTTAACATTTTTTTTTTTCACATAGAGCTACGTTACTTTCAAACCTGGATGACAACAAACTTTAATTATCTAACATAGGTTATAAAGAACTTCTGACAGATGGCCTGCTTTAAGAAACTTGGAGGAACACTGACAAGACCTGAAAAACTAAATACATGGAAAACACAAAACACATCTGAAAGACTGTCTAAATGAAATGGAAGAAGTTCAGAATAGTAGCATGTACCCGAAGGACTGCTTAAAAACTTGAACACAAGCATGCATCTGATAGACAAACCTAAAAACTTAGAAGTTTTAAATGCAAACAAACATAAATCTGAAAAGCCTAAACAAAGCGAAAAAAATAAATATCTGAAAGACTGCCAAAGACTTTCGTAAAAACATTAACATTGCCCGCAAGACTGCCTCATAACTTTGAACAACATTCATATGGCTAAAATCACCAAAAGATACTATCTGAAACAAGCTGACAGATGATCAAAAACTTTCAGGAAAGAAAGAAAATCTGAAAGACTGCATAAAAACTAAGAACAAAAATACATAAGACTGAAATTTTATATCTGCCTGACAGACTATTAACAAAGAAATACAGAAATTCACCTCAATAACCTTTAAAATGATAATTTAAAAAAAGAGCAATGCTACATCATTATGGAAAAATAAATATATAAACATGACAGACATACTTTAAACCAGTGATATGTTAACTGGTAACTGCGGGTAACATACCAGCATGTTTGCTACAGTAGAAATCAGGATACAGAAACTTTCCTAAGCCATCACTCCCAGGGAGGAACTAGTTTCATTTTGCTGAGACTGCCAGCTAAATTGAAACGGAGGCTCCATCAGAATATAAAAAATCATAAATGAAATAAATTTTTCAAAGTAGTATTTGGATCATGATCAAATCAAATTATACATCCATTGCTGAGCGTGTAGTAGCAGTTTTTCTTCAGTGCTTCATGTTACTTTTGGCTCAGACACCGGGTCAAAGAAACACACTCTTCATTCCCTGAAAAGGCAGCACTGCTATCAGCAGTCCATATCTCTTGTGGTCACATATTTGAACCTGCTGTGTTGGAGAAAAACCAACAAAAATCAACATTTTTTTTAAAACAAGCAAAACTAGACCCTAACAGTATGGACAATGTACACGGTTCAAGTCTCCTATCAACTTCAATGAATCCTGATAAAATGTAGGACTATCATGGAACCTTATTTAATAGGCCTCTCAGTTGTCACTGGTTTTTGGTTTCCCTACTGACAAGGCTGACAACAGTCATTGTGTAACACTAATAGTGCAGGGTAGTCAGTGTTGGTGCTGGTTTGCCAAATCCCTTGGAGATCACTGTTGAACACCACAGTAACACTTTCAAATTCTCAGCATCTGCTGGCCTCGTATTTGACACATCCACTGATTAAATTGAAAATGATTCCTTTATCAAAATGACATACATTTGAATGAATAAATGTGTTCATAAATACATACTCACACACTTAAGAAAAAAAAGTTCAATGTGTGTTTCTATGTACATGCATGCCTGAATGTGCACATGAATGTGGGTGCGCGTGTGAAAGGATATTGTGTAAGAGCTTGTTTGAGTGTGTCCATATGTGAGACTGTGCACGTGAATGAGCAAGTTTCATGTGTGCAGGTATTCATGCACATAAAAATCTGTATGTATGCACACATGTGTGTAAGTGTGTGAGTGTGCATGTTTGCCTGCGTATGAACAGCAACCATGTTATTGTATGAAAAATGCACAAAGCACAAATGATGCACATGTATTTTTTTTACTCCCCAAGTTCTGTCCCTGCATAAAAGTATCAATGGTTTGACGGTTCGTGAAGCACTGTGATGTATTCATTACACGGTTTTAAAACAGATATGTGTGTGTGTGTGCGAGTGTGTGTGCGAGTGAGTGTGTGTGTGTGTGTGTGTGTGTGTGTGTGTGTGTGTGTGTGTGTGTGGTGTGTGGTGTGTGTGTGCACGCGTGTGCATATGCATGCGCGAGTGTGTGTGTGTGTGTAGGCACAGATTGATATAATATATGCAGACAGACATGGACAGTGACAGACAGATACACAGATATTTATAACTTTCGGGCAGTGCAGTCTGGGGAAACAACTTCATTTCATTTTCACCACAGACTTATTAGCTTTCTGTAAACACAACTGGCAAGGACAATTTTGGCACTATATCTGTTTGTTTTTTAAAAGACTAACAACTTAACAGATATCCACATGTATGTAAATGTTCCCAAATCCTAAAAATCTGTAGCAGTCCTGTTTTCAAAGAATGTGTCTATCATGCATCCAGTGGGTCATGTGATGAACTGTGGGACTCTTATATCATCAACAAACTGATTAGATAAAAGCTGACGGTACACATGTGATTAAATATCTATATGTACCTTACAGTAATGGTCTGATATTCATGTCTGGCCTCAGTCTGATGACACAATATTTCAACTATCAGGTCAAGCCATGGTTATATCACTCAACAGTGATCCGACACATGGGTAACAATGCATTCACATGTCTGGAAAGCGCGCACACACAAACCAAAATCTTAAAGGTGAGGAGGCACCTGTCTTTTCACACATAAAAGACGTACAGACATTTAAAGGCAAACGACCACACACACACACAAACACACAACACCACACACACACACACACACAGTGTGGCTCTCTTTCCTTCCTTGTCTTTTGTTTTAAATAACAGTAAGGATGCACTCAGTTCTTACAAGCATGGCCTATTCTGGAACTCTTTTAAAACACACCACGAAACCTAGTGAAATAGAAACAAAGTTTACTGACTATCAAAATGCTATACAAATTTCAATAAGCCTCCACTAATGTCTACTTTTCTTTAATAAGATTTGGAAGAATGAAGTGAACAACAAGCAAACAAAACCCACCATGTTTTGTTATAGCAAGATTGAAACTGAAGAAAAAATATGCTCAACACTTTTTTCCTTTCTTGCAAAACTAGCATTTGATGTTAGTAGTATCTATTTCCTTCAGTAAGATATAAGTTGGTATACTGCATGTGAAATAATGTACAATTGTCATCTTCTTCTTCTTCTTCGTTCGCTCAGACAGGAACCCCAGATGCACTGATGAAGGCTGCCGTCCGGCAGAGGTCCTCCAGAGATCCGTAGAGTTTTCTCCCTCATCGGTTGGTCAGCAGGCCAGGTCTCTGCTCTCAGGTCATGGTGAGTTGGACAGTCTTGTAGGAAGTGTTCCACTGTCATTGGGGCTGTACCGCAGGGGCACACCAGCATTCCACTGCAGTATCTCCAATGGCCTTGGCTCCACCTCCCTCCTGTCAAATCCAGTAGCTTTTACCCGAGACACCCGCCGTCTGGCTCTACCACGAAACGGGGCACGGGGACCACCAGTAGCTTTGGTGGGCCCCTTTGAGGCACAGGGCCTGGCACTCTTCCACCCTGGCGGGTCCTCAACAGTCGAGCACCATATCGAGATTCTCCAAGGTTGTCTGTCATGTGAGCGGGGATGCGTTGTGCTGCCGTTACGCCCCTGACAAGTCAGGACCAGCACATCTGACTTCGGCTCTTGTCATTTATCCCATGGCTGGGGTAAGGCTTGGAGCAGTGTCAGGGCGTGTCCACGCGCCGGTGGGCCTGCACAGAGTTCCTTCCTTTCTCGGTGGGGGCCTTACTCCTCCATCTGGACTGGTCTAGCCTGCGGCTTTCCTTGATTGGAGAGGCCAAGATCTAGTTTTAATATAGCGCCAGTCGTCCGCTCCCCGTGCCGCGTTAGTCACAACAGAGGTTGCGTCCAACCTGCCCCATGTCCCCTGAGGAAACACCCACATTAACGTGGCAAGAAGGTGCGACTACGGTTTTCACCCTTTCTTAATGGAAGAAAGGGATCTTCGCAG
>CM031620.1:23669327-23699387 GCA_018398815.1 Conus ventricosus | reverse complement strand
TCATGATCCCGACTGTTTCCCTTGATCTAACCGAGGACCAGTGATCTTTAGAGATGGGGATCTACCGAGATGGGGATCTACCGAGACGGGGATCTATCGAGACGGAAATTCGTCCGCATGCACTGGGGGATCTATCGAGACGGGGATCTACCGAGATGGGGATCTACCGAGACGGGGATCTATCGAGACGGAAATTCGTCCGCATGTACTGGGGATCTACCGAGACGGGGATCTACCGAGACGGGATCAATCGAGATGTACCCTTTGGTATCGGTAGCAATTCCAAAACCTTGACCTGGTCCGAATTCACTAGTAATTCACTGGCAGTTACTAGTACTAATACTAGCCTAGTATCTAGAGTCACTCGTATTATATTGTTTACATACATGTGCACGTGCTTTAAAGGCGTAACTGTTTCTCTCAATTAGTAAACTGCACGCTCCATTTTTTTTCTTTACTAGACTTAAAACTAAGAAAATGGGTTTGAAGCTATTTTTTGAGCGGACCCTGACCTCGCTTGAACCCTCCCGACCTCGCCTCTACTTCAGTCACACGCTTATTCTTCTCCAGCGTTGAGGGCCCACAACCAAACTTGATTATTCTGGCACCTGTCTGTACCTGTTGTTGTGACCTTTGTTTTAAAAATAACAACCAAACGGGAAAGATTATGGAAATATCTAAAAACTGTCTCCAGTGTATCCGCTCAGTACCATTATCAGGTATCTACAAATTCCAGCGACATTACGACTGAACTGAAATCAAATGAAAATCAAGGCAAACCTCGTGTACAAGCAGCGAACCCCATGTTGCGATCTGAAACTTCGTGTAGTTGTCAGTCATGTACACCCAGGCATCTCTGACAGGGCCCGAATTTCTGGAAGATACTCAAAAAAACTGTGCAGCAATCTGCGGCGTGTTTGTTGTGATATTCTCCATGTTGCTTTCCCTGTGCCGCGGGTTGCCGACCTCTTCTCACACTGAAGTAACTTCGGTATGTTTTGCAGACGACAGCAACCGAGACGCGAGGTCGGATATAATCAGCAACGCGGCCTGCGATTGGTCAAGCGGCCGTCGTCTGATCAAACAGGCGCAGACTGCGAACTTGCCGTCGGGTGATCAGCTGATCGGTTGGTGATGGCTGTACTTTTTGGCCTGTTGCCGGTTTATATCACAAGGCAAAAAAATGTTGAAATTGTTAGAGAGAGAATATTATGTATAACAGTCCTTACAGTGCAGAAAAGAGAGTCGGCTCAGGTGAGGAACAGGAACAGAAAACCTGTGTGTGTGTGTGTGTGTGTGTGTGTGTGTGTGTGTGTTGTGTGTGTGTGTGTGTGTGTGTGCGCGCGCGCGCGCGTTTTCTTCAATTTAACGTCTTTTCACCTTGGTGATATTAAGAAAAAAAACTGTCTGGATTTTTATGCCCCAAAGTTAACTCTTTTTTTTTTGGGGGGGGGGGGGGGGGGGGGGAGCGGGGGGGGGGGGGGGGGGGGGGGGTGGTGGTGTGATACCCCCCACAAAAAATTCTAGGGGTCTTCACATTCAAAGTATTCTTTTAAACAAGATGCGAAGCATATAAACGTACTCCCCAGTTTTCCAAACCGCTTATAAATCAGCCAAGTGCTTTATGATATAAGAAATAAAGGCAAAATAACGGTTTTAACGGTTATTTAACCGATGTACACTTTTGAAAACTGGTATTTTAGTCCTCACTGGGCTAAAGCCTGTGTACATACCCAAATCGGACAATATGTCAAGAATAACGGCTTTTAAACAGTCAGATTTTGAAACACTGCATGGAAGTGCCATTTGTGTGTGATGACCTATCTATATACAAAATTGCATTAAAATCCACCAATATATATAAAAAAAAATAACGGCAAAATAACGGTTTATCGGTTATATAACCGCTATACACTTTTGAAACCGGTGTTTTTAGTCCTCACTGGGCTAAAGCCTGTGTACATACCAAATTTCATCCAAATCGGACAATATGTCAAGAATAACGGTTTTTAACGGGCAGATTTTTTAAAACACTGCATGGAAGTGCCTTTGTGTGTGATAACCTTTCTATATACAAAATTTCATTAAAACCCACCAATATATATAAAAAATAACGGCAAAATAACGGTTTAAAAGGTTATATAACTGATTATGCACTTTTGAAACCGGTATTTTAGTCCTCACTGGGCTAAAGCCTGTGTACATATCAAATTTTTATCCAAATTGGACAATATGTCAAGAATAACGGTTTTTAACGGTCAAATTTTGGAACACTGTATAGAAGTGCCATTTGTGTGTGATAACCTTTCTATATACCAAATTTAATTAAAATCCACCTATATATAAGAAATAACGGCAGAATAACGGTTTTTAACGGTTGTTTAATCCATTTTCAGCATTACATCACTTACATATGGACAGAGGATCCGATTTGTCACAAGATCATCCAAACCGCTTATTAAACTGGCCAAGTTACTTTCTGAGATATTTCCATAAAGAAGAAAAAAACCCGTATACAGGCCGTTACAACCGTTAGAAGGAGAAAACGGCTATAACGGGGCAAACTAAAACATCAGGCATTCATCTGTGACCACATATGAACATACCTGCTTAATTTTCATAAAGTCGGCCAAGTACTTTCTGCGATATTCACATAATGAAGAACAAACCGTTTAAGGCCGTTTTCAGCATTAGTAACGGTTTTATAACGGTAAAACTAAAACCATCGGGGCATTATTTCGTGTCCCCATAATGAACCATAATCCTACGATTTTCAGAAAGGATCGGATCAAAGTAACTTTCTGATGAGATATTTCCATATAAGAAGAAAAGCGTTACATGGACGTTACAGGCCGTTAGTTAAGGACAGTATCGGTAAACTAAAACGTCGGGGTCATCTTCCTGACCCATATTTGAAACTTACCTACAAGATTTTCAGAAAAGATCGGGACCCAGTAAGTTTTGTCTGGAGACGAGTGGGAAAACATTTTGACCACGGACACACAGGACAGAAGACAGACAGACAGAAACAGACAGAAACACACAAACATCACACAAAAGTATGTCAATCCAAATCGGGACAATATGGCAAGATGTCGACGGGTGGGAAAATAGTTAGCTCTCGCTGATTTTTTTATAAAAATTAGTATGTCCAACGACGTAACAATATGAAATTATGAATTGTTAATATTCATAATAACCCAACGAAGAATGGAATAAAAAAAAATCTACGCGGTGTGAGCTACGGAGAGTGACTGGGATCTTTCCTAAATTGGAAATCTGTGCTCCAATACGGGGGGTTTTATACGGATTTCCGAAGGCAGCCACAAAGGGGTTTTTACAGTTTACCATGGCAGAGGACATGAGAGGCCATGCGAGAGCGCTGGACCACCCGTAAAATCCCCGCGATTGACGGGGAGGAGGACCACACTCTGCTGAGCACGCAACTGCAAGAGGAGACAATTTGGCTAGGTCAGTAGAAGCAACGCACGTACACACAATATCAGAGAAAAAAAACGAAAATGGAACAAATGTGATGCAATGAACTTCGCAAAGATTGACGCATGCATGATCTTAAACAGTCATTTCAAATTGACGTTCAATGCACTTGACAATGGGAAAAGAAAACCAACGAGAGATTCCTGAAATTTGCTCAGATTGTAATAGGGAAAATTTCATTATTTCTTGCACAATAAACTTCAAATTACCAAGTTGTCACGACCGACCCTGAAGTCTGCCCTGACAGGATCGGTCTAGATGGGAGTGATGGGAGTGACGGACCTCACACGGCCTGCAGGGAGCCCACACAAGAAAGTTACCGATTTTCAACCACCCCATTTATGCCACATCAACACACAACACAAAACGCCCAAAATTTAATTATTTCTTAACACACGCGCCATGCACAATTCACAAACATGCATTCCAACATACCACAAACATTGCACAATCACAATTCAAGATTTCAAACACCTATGAAATATAACGCAATTATAACATCAACATTTTCCAGCCTCCATCCACTTTCCACACCCCTGCTATCCCATGACTACTGGGAAGCAACCTGTCGCACAAAAGGGGGTGTTTGTGCTCCAAACCGGTGTCGGTTTCTTGAAGGTGGAGTCGTTCAAGGGCCGGAAACACTTGACCACACACAAAACAGACGGTTGGAGATGCGCGTCTCCCGGGGGGGAGGGGGGGGGGGGGGGGGGGGGGGGGGGGGGGGGGGGGAACGTGGAGTTGTTGCGGGATTTTCCTGGACGGGGATTCGGACACGGCCACGTCAAGTACTCGGTGCTTTTCCACAGTACGTGGCCTCAACCAGTGCGTGGTCCCAAACAGTGAGTGCCCCCCAACCAGTGCGCGGTCCTATCCCGTGCCGCGGCAACCAACCAGTGCGTGGGCCCCAACCAGTTTGCGTGGCCCCAATCCAGTGCGTGGCACCATAACCAGTGCGTTGGCCCAACCAGCGCGCGGACCAAACACAGTGCGCGGTCCAACCAGTGCGTGGCACCAACTGTTGCGTGGCACCAAACCAGTCCAAGCTCCGGGTGGAGCCCCGGGAAAGAGGGTAAAGGTAACAGGGCTAGGTAAGAAGGAGAGGAGGGGAAGGGCACTGGTACCCAGCTGTCAGTACAGTCTGGGACCCATGCTTGTTTAAATCCTAAATCAGCCACTCGCATGATCGGGCGGAGGTGGAGGTTCTACGATAATACCACACCAGCTCAAACACTGAATGTAGCAGAACCCACTGTAAAACCAATCAAATCAGGAATGTTCGTTAAGTCTTCTCACACGAAGGCAGGTAAGGAGACTGCTTTAAATTACACAGGCTATTAAAACATATATGGAATGTATCTTCAATCCTTCTCTCACTCACGTTTAAAATTTTCCTTTCTTAGGAACTGTAACTTAATTGCCTTTACATCTGCCTACCACATTTGCAATATTAATATTTGCAATGGCACATTATCCCCACATTTTATATCAATATTTCAATGCAATAATACAATTCTTCAACCACACATCATAAACGTCTAGTCATGCGTACGCACGCTCGCGTAACATATAAAATCGTTATTCCTTGCCAACACACAAACAGACGGTTTGGCCGAAGGAATATGAGTCCGGCGAATGTGGGACAGGGGACGGACGAGGAGCGGACCAAGAAGTACCAACCCCTGGATCACAGGTTATCTCCCTTCCCCACCGACTACCGACATCACCATGATGCATAAACAGGAGTAAAAGAACTTTTGGATATAATTTAGAATGGCAGGTTAAAGATTGAATTAACCGAGAAAAAGGTCTCATAACAATATTTACTTTTACAATTGAAAACAAAAGAGAATTGCGCACAAGAGAAGAATTAGTCGGCTAACAAAAAAAACAAAAACATAACCAAAACAAACCACGAAACTTGATGCTTACCTGCTACCGTGGGGTGACCACTGAAAGTGGTGAGGTCAAGAGGACTCTCTCTGCCCTCTGTCCTGTCGACGTGGTCAGCCAGAAGCTGTGCGGAAAAAAAGATGAAAGTGATGTCTACTACCCTACAGGCGTCTGTAGCGGATTGAAGGGTTACCGACCCGTACCTTCGACGGGAAATGTGAAGAAACCGGACCGGAAGCTCGGCGCTCCAGGAGACATCTTCCGCTCGAGTGAGAGAAAAAAAACCTGCCTATGGCGTTGGCGGCCAACATGCCACGCTACGCTTCACAGAGTGAGCATAACTCAAGCTAAAAGAAATTTTTTTGAAGCACGCCCTGCCGGACTGTAAAAGCCAGGCGAGAGGCGGATAGACAGGCAAGTTCGAGAGAAAGGGTACCAGCCACCGTTGCAAACCTGCAGGATGAATTGCACGGGCAGTGGAATTTGAGAGAGAGAGAGAGAGAGAGGATGAGGAGAGAGGAGAGAGAGAGAGAGAGAGAAAGCAAAACGATAATTAGCTGAAAGACTCAAAGGTGCAAACCGCACCACAATCACAACAAGGGGACGGGGAGAACGCGACAACAAACAAACGATTTATAAAACATATGAACAATCCCACCACCATTAGTGGTCAATCGTCGTAGGCCTCGTGACAAAACTGTGACTCCAAGTTTGTATATTTGCAAAAAACGCAAAGACAAATTTTACATGTCTGTTATGTGCTCCAAGACCTTTGTATGACGAAAACATCGAAGAAGAAATGCACGGAAGCGATTTTGAAAGAAAAGTTGATTTGCAGCATGAACATTCGGAAACACACCACAGTCCAAAAGGATACAAGTGACAACACTCTGTATGAGCTGATAGCATGCGACAAACCAAAGACCATTATTGTGCTACAAAGCATGGAACGAAGCCATTGTAAAACCTCGCTGAACAGTTGCAACCATTAAGACGAAAACGACGGGGGCGACCCCATTCGCAAAATAATTCTTGCTGTGCTAGAAGGACTAGACAAATTTCATATCATAGGTCGTAATCTCCCAACAATGTCATACTCAAAAGGCCATTGTTTCACTAGACCAACACCCCTTTGAAAAAAAAAAAACAGCAAAAGTGTGAGGATACTTCATCTATCAAAACAGACAAAAAAGGAAGGCTCGGGTCAAAGAAAGGAATTAAGAAAGAACAGAATGGCAACTTTATGATCAACATTACTTCTGAGATGCTTATCGAAATCGCCAAATCCAAAGGGGGAAAAAAGAATGAAACGAAACACAAAGATGCAAAAAAACGACTCATTTACCCTGATCCTTACCCACGCCCATTCCTTTCTGACAGTCATTGCCTTGGGACTACCAGAGTGACATCACAAGCATTGTGGCTCAGACGAGGAGAGTTCTATTGGAGAGGACAGGGCAGGGTAGTACTCCACTACTCAACTTCTTTCCATGACTCATCCTAAGTGGAATCAACCCAGGAAACGAGTTGGTCGGGAACGTCCTATGGGTTAAAGTTTTTCAAATGACAAAGTTACCAACAATTAGAGGGAATGCAACAGACTGGTATATGAAAAAAAAGAATAAAGATTCCTGATGTGATTCTTTTTCACATCATAGGATCAACAATCTCAGAAAGGCTTCACCAAACCTAACCAGCAATAAAAAATGGTAAAATGCGTCAGTAACATCAAAAAACGCACTGTCCAAAGGTCGGAAAGGTTGGTTAATCAGCAACCCCACCATCCCTACGCTTGACCGAAGAGTTGGGACGGAAAGAAAAGGAGTAATTTAATGCAATGGTATTTGCGAACTCAAGTCACAGACGTGTGTGAATTTCTGCTCAACAATGAAAACCTAAGAAAGAGACCAAAAACGCCTATTGCAGGATGAATATTTACCCCAACCCAAGAGGATATCAGGTTTATAGCCGGCAACATTGGATCGTCATATTCATTTGTTGTATGGGAAAAAAACAGTAACCACAAGAGCATGTGAATCAAACAGAACATGAGTCGAGGCATCATGACTCCATTAAAAAAAGAGGACAAGAGAATTCCGAGTACAGAAGGGTGGTCTTTTACAGCACTGAAGCGGAGAAAGAAAAAAAGCGCTTCACCTGGACACCAAATACCAAAGAGAGCTAGAAACAGCGCAAGTACGTAATGCAATAGATTGCAGGGACCGACACATACAACTATATTGGTACGAAAAAGAGCAACAAATCAGAAATTCCCCTGCACTTCCACAATTTGTGCAAATTGAAAGATTACAGATGGAGACAGGGATACCAAAACGAGACAAAAAATGGAATTTGAGGAAAGAGAACAAGATTTTTTTACAGCCCTGTTAAACAGAAAAAAACTACTACTGAACCAGTCATTAAATTTGGGATGATTATAGAAAAACAATAATCCTTCATGTACAACAATGAAAATTACGTAAAACTACCATGGAGGTCAGAGAAAGGAAAACCGCCTCAGAAATGGAGTTGTCACAGAAAACAATACTTCTTCTAACAATGAACAATTTACAAAAAACTTACCATGACTCAGAAATGGAAACCGACTCAGAATTGGGGAGGTTTTACAGGAGAAACAAAACTATCTCTACAACAATGACACCAATACGGAACAGTTACAATGGAGACAGGGAACGTAAAAACCGACCCAGAAATGGAGATGGTTAACAGATAACTATACTTCTACAACATTAAAACAATTACGAACGAGACAATTGGAGAAAGCGGGGAGGAAAAAAACGACACCTGAATACGGGGGAAGAGGGTTTCAGGAAACAAGACAACTAAAAACCATTGAACCACACTGTAGCTATTCATGGAGGACAGGGGTCGGGAAAACGAGGGCAGAAATGCGTATATGAATACATGAGAACAAGACTTCTCCAACTCTGCCAAACAGTATTTAAAACCTACAAATGGGAAGACTGGGAATGGAAATCAAGTCAAAAATCGGGAATAATTACGGAAAACCAAAACGTGACTACGACCATAATCGTGACCGAATGTTACAAGCGAAACGGGAAAGAAACAACTGAAAATGAAAGGTCTAAGAACAGAAATCAGATTTTCACTTCATGGACGATATGGAGGGAGATTAGTATAGGAAAGGGGGACTTCAAGACTACTTAATAACCATGGGGAAAAATAAAGAAATAGCAATTAATACAAACTGAGAATGTGGCAATAAATTTACATAGATAAACCAAAAATAACCCCCAACAAGAAAAATAACCCTGACCATTACACAAACTGCAACAGGAAACAAACACCCACCCTTTAATGACAAATGAGGATTAATGATATGAAAATTATTTCTTGGGAACATAAAAGTTTCAAGAAACATTTAATGGTGAAAAACTCAATAATTTGAAGAGGATGAAGGTAATTGAAAATTAATATCGAAATACGTTATCATATTCATCAGGGAAAACGCTTTTGGTATTAATGGGACTCTTACAGCAATATACAAATACCAAAATTTTCTGCAACTGTTTATATAAATTTACTGTCGTTCTAAAAGAGCAAAGGATTCAGAGAAGCATCAGGGGGGGATTTCAAGTTTTATTAAGCAAACACCAAGGAGGAATTTATTACTCTTATTTACTCAGGAATAAATAGTGAATGGGTTTGGTAAAAATTGAAAAGTAAAACAGGTAAACAATTTTATATAGGCAGTGTTATAATATTACCACCCGAAAAATTGTCTTTGGAAAAGATTACACAAATTAATATGTCTCGGTGAGTTATAACCGTTGCGGTATAGTACATTTTTGTCCATCTAATATCCGTCATCGGGCGAACAAGTTAATACTAGTGTGTGTGGGATGGTAATGTCAACGTCTGCAGATCAGGGTAACGAATTCCTGACTTACTTTACAATGATCAAGAGTAAGACATATATTCTTTGCCTGAGAATTATCTGTTTTGTGATACAGCAAATCAGAGTGCTCAATGGATTATATATGTTCATAAATTCGCGGATGATAACTTTCATATCCCTTGATTGCATTGACTGTAACATTGTGACATTTTAATTGGAGGGAACTTGGGCGACTGCAGGGGCAATATTACTTGTCTTCCACACAAAGGCTGCAGTGTGGTCGACTTTTTTCGTGTGTTCACAAAAATTAGTGAGGGTCATAAACAAGACATGTCTGTTCATTAATTTAAACAGATTATTCAAGACCATTGCCAATATCGTTAAAATTAATCAACATCTTCCATTACAATACTGAATGCCAGTTAATGACAAAGATGGGGGGGGGGGGGGGGGGTATATGTTAGATATAAGATAAACATGACTCGCAGGAATAAAAAATGTTAATGTGTAATGTTTCTTTTGGGATGAAAACTCGATATTTTGGATATTTCCTAAGGGGTATTAACATCTCAGAATTGAAAAAAGCGCATTAAGTCTATTAATGATCATTATGATAAACAGATGACGTCGAAAGCATTTTAATTTCTACGACAGTGAGTGAATAATGGTCGTTCAAGGAAGTTCACACAAATGCTGATGACATGGCAAACCAAAGTTATTGACTATAGAACAAAAGGATAATTGAAGAAAAGAAAAAGAAAGGAATAAAAGGTGGTTTGATAAGGAAGTGTCAGTCACAACGTCGTGAAACTATAAAATTCTTTGGTTATAAACGCACTTAAACAGACCAGCCATTTTACAAAATTACTTCACCAAAATATTTTCGTGCAAGGAAAACATATAACAAAAAAATTATTAGATAAAGAAAAATGGGACTGTTACAAAAGCCAATTTAATAACTTTATTGAATAGTAACTTGTATGAAAATCCAAATGGCTGTTTCGGAAAACCTTAAAGGAATTACAAACCATGAGACTCAAGAACCACACACAACACTACCCCACCTTCCCACCAAGATGGATGAACATATGAAATACTAATAGGGAAAAGAAGTTGAAAATTGTGATAATTAAAGAAGTAATATTAGAGAGAATCAAGCGAATATACGGCTTGAAAGCAGCTATGAGTTGGATCGTTCATGTTGATTATGAGTGATCTAGGATATAGAAAATCCTAAAAAAGTAATTCAAGAATTAAAAAAGAACAAATACTTTTCCTGGGTATGGTTGGGTTTAAACGGAACATGAATTTTTTAAAAACTGGGATTTCTGAATTGCTACCCACATTGAAAAAACATATTTAATTTTTTTTTTTTTAAAAAATGCGTCATTTTCCAGATTTATGGAAAAAAGGGGCCTTCGGTTCCTATGTTACAATGGTGGAGACAAAATGAAAAGACCTAGCAACTACGGGGAAATTAACTACTTAAATAGTGTCATTAGCTACGTATTTAGGCCAAAATACTAATTACTCGAATATAAAACAATCATTTGGAATTCAATATTCTTTTATCTAATGTACAAGCAGGTTTCAGAAAAAAAAACACAGAACTTGGCAGATTCATATTTTTGTCTTAAAATAAGTTATAGTGACCATACATTTAAAATCGCTAACCGGCGGAGTGTATTACATGCTTTGTCGGGGTTTTCTGGGAATGATTTGTTTTAAACATTTCCACGATGGTTATTTATTTAAATTACAAAGATTTGGATTCGCGGTAGATGGTTTGATTTAGTCACAAAACATGAACTCAAATGCACCAAATCTTTTCAGTGGTAATAATCACGGAGCCTGCTATTCAGCTATATGTACGAAGAGGAATTTTGCAAGGGAAACTCCTTGTGTCAACATTATTTAATATGTTTTAAACCGATCTAACCAAACAAGATTCCAACTGAGGATCACATCCACTGGATCATTCAAGCAATTGACAAGACCCTCGAGTATTATGCTTTATGTATGCAGTACCAGACCTTGTATTACCTTGCATCACTCGAAACTAGGTTTACAATCTATAATTAGACCAATTACATTTATATTGTAAAGGAGTGGGGTTACTAATTCAACAATCGAAATGACGAAAATATAATATTTTCCAATAAACAGTACACAAATGGTCGTTTATTTTTTAAATGGGGGTACAAAATTTCATTGAAACAGCAGTACAATACAAATATCTTGGGAATGAATATTTCATAAATTCAGGTAAAACTTTGACATCGCAGCGGTACTTAATGAGTTTTCCAAGGTAAATAAAGCAACTGTATTCTTTAAATAGAGCGTTTTTTTTTAAAAATTCAAAAAATATTGATTTAAGCTTGTTTCTAAAGGTGTTTGATAGTTTATTTCACCCAAATATTAATGTATGGCGGCCGGTTGTATGGACTACTTTTTGCTTTTATTAATTGGACTAATTTCAATTTTGGTTAATCTGTTTTAATCAGTGCCTCCTTTTTTCCCAAAAAATGAGTTTTACACATGAACGTACTCAACTCAAGTTCTTCAGAAAATGGTTAGGTGTACACAAAAACAAAGGCTTATTAACTTAGCTGAAATTAGAGTTCTCGGTAAGTTTTCAATTAGCCTTTACAATAATTCATCAGATAGTAAAGTTTTGGCTGCATCATATTTAGAATCTGAAGGTGGACAACTCGATTATTAAATATCATATACCACTAACATGTTTTTACAACGAGATCTAGCCAAACCACCTTGGTTTAGATTTGTCAAACAAATTCTCGCCTATTGGGATTTGTAAGCATATTTGGAATTATAACCAGCATACTTTTAAATTTAACATGTTGTGTTTATGTGGTCATGAAATAGAACTATAAAGATGAATATGTATAATTTGAAAAGAAAAAAAATCAGTAAACAGAATCAAAACTAAACTTTTATGACAATATTTTCTACAGATTACAGAATGGAACCATATTAGCATAACTCTTTTTAATAAGGCTTCAATCAAAAACAGCCCACTATGTTAAAATTAAAGGATTATTGTCCACGTTTTTAATATTAGAAAAAAAGGTAGATATACTATGGACAACAGGCAGAAAGAAGACTGTGTTTGGAATGTAATGAAGTAGAGACGATATTCATTTTTCTTGATTAATGTACTAAATATAACGATATAAGGCGGCAGTTTTTTTTAGATAACCATCATCAAAAGAAAAATATAATATAAATGCGCTGCCATATAACCTTAATTATTCAAATGACTCTGCTTATCAGCGAGATCTCAATATATGTGCATGCTACTATTTAAAAGTGAACGTTGTCGATAAGGGTAAAATGTATGACAAGGACACACTTGATATAACATGAAGATAGTTGGGATTACAACAAACAAGCATTAATGTGTATTTCGTCATTTGGTTTCGCCTTTTATCTTTTCTCTTTTATTTGGGTCATTAAAACTGTTACGGTTTTTCAAAGGCATTAAACTATTGAATTCTTGGAATCTTGATATCACACAATACACACTCAGAGCATTTCTTCGTTCCCATTATAAAGTTCTCCCTGTTTTTAAGAACTGGGAGTTCAATTAAGGACCCATACAATGTACTGTGATTAGTGTGATTTGTCCAGTATATCACTGTTGACTTGTGTGTGTTGTGTGTGTGTCGAGTGTGTGGGTGTGTGTGTGTGTAGGGTGTGTGGTTGTGTGTGTGTGTGTGTTGTGTGTGGTGCTGTGTGTGTGTGTGTTGTGTGTGTGCGAGCGTGGTGCCTTGCGTTCGCGTGCGTGCGTGCGTGCGTGCGTGCTGTTGCGCGCGCGCTGCGCGGGTTGGGTCTGAGTCAAATCTTGGTCTTCTTCACAGGAACTACATCTTACTGCACTGGCGGCGAATTCGGCTGGTGAAACCAGCACTGGTCCGACACAATCAGGTTTCCTCGGACTTTGATGTTCGACGAAGGCTGATCGCAGCCGGCGGGGTGGGTGGGGGAGGGGGGGGCCGGGGGGGGGGGGGGGGGGGGGGCCAAGCGTAGTGCACTGTGTAAATTTCGATAATATTCACAATTTGAAGATTCGATACGTCCGCAACTGAATAACTCAACCAACCATAAGCCAGTTTTTTAAAAAAAACAAAAAAACTTTTTACTGTCGGTCTGCTGTAGTGGTCAAATCAGCACTGGCGTGATTACGTCAGTCTTTTCAAGGGCAGTGCTTTGGACTTTGGCGTCCGGATGAACTTTGACTTCATGTTTTGTTGTTGTTGTTTTTGTTTTTTTGCCATTTTTGCTTTGGGCTGATGTGCATTCATTTATTTTGTACTTAACTCCCTGCCATGTGTCAAATCAGGTAAAGGCTTTTCAGAACCAAATCCCCCCCCCATACCTTTCTGACCAAAATTAGATAGACATCTTTTGCTTATAATTTCAGTTTTCAGATGAACCGGCTATGTAGAAGCAAGCTCTCTTTCACAGAACTAGTTTTGTTTCTGACTTACTTTGCAATAACCTTTTCACAATTTTGACCTTATCTTAGTCTGTAACGAGACCTTACGGTTGGCCCCATAAATTTTTAGTTTTCACATTCTTTGATTATTTATTTCTGTATTAGCGTTCTTACTATCTTGCTGTTTTTTCATGCACCAGGTTTTCGATTTACAGTACAGGATTTAACCCTTTTTTATTTGTTTGGGGGCTATGTTGTGTAACCTGATTGTAACTGTTTGAGATTGTATTCACAGCGATAAGCGAATTCTGTATTGGACGGTTTTTTTCAAAGAAAACAAACTGGTGATTGGAAATGGGGATACCAAAGTTTTGTCAAACAATCAATGACAGTTATACAAGTGTTTTGTATTCACATCACTTATTGTGCAAATTCCCCACCTCCATGACAAACATCGGACAATCTAATGTCTATGATGCCTATCTGATGTCAAGCTAAAAAATGTCGGTATAGCGTGCAGAATACGAAAGTTTGTTAAGCCGCAATTGTGCGGATCTGATATTGCTGCCTATTGGAGACATTTAAAATAATAAATTATTGAATTTTTGTTTTGTTAAGGTTGCAGTAAGCTTCCAGCAATTAATGTGAAAAATCATGGTTGAAATTCGAATTCCCAGCTGGGTGTTGGGCCGGGGTTTATATATTTCCCTAAATTTGATCTCTGATTTTATTATGCGACTCATGGTTTATGGATTTTTCTTTTACAAATGCAATTACAGGTTAATGGTAAAAGTTGATGTTTAAAGAATTTTTTAAATCTGCTAAAAATTCTTTTTCTTTTTATACAAGGCTGTTGCTTCTAGGCAATTCTGACTTTCAAGTAATTGTAATTGCTTTATAGTTGTTTGAATTGTTAATCATTTGATGACTTCCAATGCATTTCCTGATTTAGGACCATTCATAACACGATGCGAATCACCATAAAAGGAGAGAGAAAAAAAAAGACAAAACTGGTCTGAAAAAAGCCCAGGATCCAGGGCTTGTAAGTCCAATGAGCATCAACACCGAGGCCGTTCTGAGGAAAAAAAGATACTTCTAGCCTGAAAAGGATGAGAGAGAAGAGAGAGAGAGTGAGAGGAACGAGAGAGAGAGAGAGTGAGGAGAGAGAGAGAGAGAGAGGAGTGAGAGAACGAACGAGGGAATCCTTTTCTCGGGTGAAAAAAAAATAAGCACATGAACTGATAAAGTTTTCTGTAACAAGATCATTTACCTCAGAACAAGTTGGTGATCAGTGGTTAGTGCAAATTAAATTTCAAGACAAAAAGTGGATGAATAAAGTTATATCAAGACGTTCAAAATGTCAAACTCAAATAAACGATGTTGAAATACCTCATGAAGCGTCTGCAAAACTCCTTAGTCAGTGGCATCTGTTACATGGCCTAGGGAGACAGAACACTTGGGGGGAGAAAAAAACTGCCAGCAGAAAAGACGCAATCTCGAAATATAAAGCGACCAAGACGCGAAGCTTGCCGCACAAACGACGCGGAGCTCTCGAAATGTGAAAACTTCTGGGTAAGGGGATAGGGGCCCTACAGCCGCGAAGCGCGTGGTTTGGGTGGAAGTGATAATCGATGGAGGCTTCCCCTTATCAAAACTGGGAATCTGACTGGTCACTGAAGAAAGCAGCTGAAAAGAAAGGGGGAGCCCACAGCTTGTAGTACTTCTAAAATGCATTGCTCGCAACATTACTTTTAAAAACAGAATTCATCTCTTACAGAGGGAAAATTCAAATAGAAATGAGTGCAGGACTACTCTCCCACTCAAAAAAAACTCCCATTACCGTCCCCACTTTTTCCATCCCCTTCCATTTCAAGTACTCTCTTCTCTCTCTCTCTCTCTCTCTCTCTTCGGCCACATCACTCGCCCTTTTACCCATCCCTACACACACCACCACACAAACACACACTCACACACACACACACACACACACTCGTTGTTGCGCGTGCGCGCGCGCACAAACAAACTGACACTTCAATGGGCGTTTCACGCATTTTACACATGTCAAACTCGATTTACAATTAGTTATTTTGCAGAAGTGTAAATTAAAAAATCTAACTCATGTGACATCTTAGAGTTAAAAAAAAAAGGGTGCCCCGAGTTATGATTTTCTAAATAGTATAGCATAGCCCAACCAACTTGAGAATTTTGTTTCGTTTTGTGCTAGATTTTGTTTTTTTTTTTTTTTTTTAATAAAGGGATTTGGTCATTGATCTATCCGTCGTGTTCTCGATTTGAGGTCTTTATTGGAAAATCCGATCTTTCAACAAGTAATTGATCGTGACGTTACTGGCGAGCTGATCGTTAGCATCTCCGCCCCTCACACCCACATGAACAGAAGCAGTACTGTTGCCATGGTGTTTGAGAAACGTATAGAATCGTGAATTTCAATGAACAGGATGCATGGTTTACGTTGCGGATGGCAACAGGCTCGAGAACAGAAAGAATGTCACTTTAGTGTAGAGCTTTTCTTTCTTTTTTTGAGAGACGTACAGACTAGTTAACAGAGTACGTGAAATTTAAAAAGACCGCGAGTAAGTTGTCTCGACATCTGTCAGACTGGCCATGTCTCTCTTCAGTAGTTCAAGTCAGTGTTATTAACGTCTTTTCATCGCAAGATGATTTAGACCTGTAAACTGCAATGTCTTCATTGTCATACCAGCCTTCCCCACCCTCCCCAAGACACAACAACAAAACATAAAACATTTATATCACACATATCTCAATGGTTTTTACATAGTTTGCATGGACTGAGAATAACAGCATATCAAAAAAGCAGAGTATTTCCCCCTGCTAACCAGGTCAGATTATTAAAAAATGATTCTTTCTTATAGGCGGGCGTTAGTATAGGATCAATAAAGGACGAATGAGATATTTGCCGACTTCACGCTATACCTCGTGAATATTTTGTTTCCATGTATTTAACGAATTATGTTGTCGGCTAATACTGAATATGGCGACGAAAAATTCTCATTAGAGTTTTTGCCGCATAACTTTTCATCGCTGATCAATTCATGCGGGAAAATTTAAGACTTTTTGAAGGTTCAAAAATTGTACGAGCTCCCTGTTGTCTCTCTCAGTTCTCAAAGGCTCGTGAAATGCTTCTGCAGATTGTCCTCTTTTAGCCTAGTCCAGTAAGCAAACAGTGACAATCGGTATTCAACGGTGTTTAAACGACTCACACACACACACAACACACACGAGGAAAAAAGAAAAAGAAAAAAAAAAGGTTAAAAAAAAAAGAAAGAAAATGAAAAGATTGCATCGACTTTGATGGTCGAAAATAAAAACTGGGCTCGCTGTCGACCTGACCAATGCAGAGCATATAAAGAAGGGGCATATAAAGCCGCGAGGCTATGATGAAACATCATCGCCCCTAAATCTGAACCTGAACTGATTAAAGGGCATCGAAACTCAACACCTACCCAAAGCTGTATTCTGGCACGAATCACACTACCCAAGCTTATTCCATCAAAAATACAGTTGAAGCCACATCAACAAACTTATGCCGAAGACCACCTTCTGCACCTCAAGTCAAGATGGCGACATGTCAGCCGGGTGAACAGACTTCGACAACCAATAGGCCTAGTCATCCTTGAACTGCAACCTGAGCACTCAAAATCCAAACTCATGAAACGTAAAAGCACTTTGCACGAGATTACTCTCAGCAGCACTGCAGACTCAGGTCATGCACGGATGCATCCAAACGTACGTGTTCGTAAGCTTATCACCCCAAACTGCCAAAATCTTACATATGGAGACAAGCACGTAAAGACATACATATATTCTTCCTATCGACATGTGCTGTCTCAAAATTGCGGCCTATGCCGCAAAAACCCATGTAAACTGATGTGAAGTGCGCTTGCTTTGTTTAAAAGAAGCTGAAACTTCAGTTAATACTGGGAACAAGTCCTTTCAAACTAAAACAGAATACGAAATAAAATCGACTTGTTCCTTTTAACAGCCACATGTCAGTGGGTGCTGATATAGCTAGATCTCGATCATCTTTTAGACGAGTTTGTTCCTCAGTTAACTTCCCCCTTATCTCCCTTGATTTTTTTTTTCTCGCACAAAATAATTATGAGAAAACCTGTAAAATCTCAAAGATTATTAGATTTAAAGTCTGTAATTTCTCATTCCGTGTATCGCATACTCTGGATCTTTTCCGTACACGTTCGCGACATACACCAAATGACTGACTATGCCGACCTCCTTTGAACTGTCGCCTTCGTTTCACTCTTTCTCATTTGTTGGAGATTTTGGCTAAACTGTCGTTCCTCCAAATTCAGACTTTAGTTTGAATCCTGTCAATGAGTCTCTTTCTAAGATGAATACAACTGAAATCCAATGTTTTAAGAATATTATCAGGTAGTCCGTTTCTACAGAACGTTTTCTCATCGAAAATTGTATCAGAGGTCATATTGGCAACCTGGTAAGAACGAAAGCCAGTTGTGTTTTGTCTTAATTTTCAAAGGCGAAGTTGTATGCTCCGACTGTTTTGGATAATCAAATTGATATGTATGAAAAGTGTAAAATGCCTGCTTATCAGTAATTATTAGAACATTTCCTGTTGTTTGGTATTTATCATCGCAATGGGGAATTTATACGGTTAGAAACTCTTTAAAAGTGGATTCCTTCTTTGACCTTAATCGTTAATGACTGAATATGGCTACAAAATCATCAAAGGTGACATACTTGATTTTATTTCTTGGGCTGAGGATATCATCAGCAGTTAATATCTTTGAATACTTTGAACGGACAGAGAGCCCGCCAACACGGAAGCAGCGACAGAAAGCACCATTCTACAGCAGTTCCAGCCTTGCTAAGCCCGTCTTGCCTGCTGATGAATCCGGTTTGGAAGTACTTTGTATCAGAAAGAACTAAGTTTTACCCTAGCTGATGCACATCAAGTGGTTTGTACCCGTAACTTTACACTCTGATGGCAGGTGAAAACGAATGCCCTCCCAGCCCCCCACCCCCCCCCTTCTCTCTTCTATCTGTTGTTTGTGTTGTGTGTTTGTGTGGTGTGTTCTGTGTGTGTGTGTGTGTGTGTGTGGTAGAAAATAATGTTCGTTTTTTTTTGTTGTTAAAAAAAAATACACCAATAGGAGTTTGCAGGGTAAACGGTCTGTATGAATGTACCATCTTTCATTGCTAGTTTGGTGTTTTTGTGGTAGCCCTAATATTGACCCAGCAGTCGGCTTGGCCATAAAAATCATTAATTAACTGAACCTATCTGTACCTGCTGGCGGGCACTATTTTCAGGGGAAGCTACCGCATTAAAATGTGATAAAAATCATGATGGAAGAGTATTTCCCCCTCTCACATTATAGGAGGACTGTCACGACACGGGCACGCACAGCTCTAATGTAAGTTTCTGTGACTGAAGTGTCAATTATGGCAGTTCACGCATGCGGACTGGCAGCGACGGAGTGAATGTGTCGCAGTATCATGTTCTCCTATTTTTTTTCTTTTCGGGGCTTTTCCCAGGGAAGCTGCAAACGATTTCAATATTGTGTAGTTTCATCTCATTTGGGCTGTCCCTCGCACGGTTATGTAAGTTTGTGTTTCATTGATTGTCTTTACTGCACTGCAGCGGCTGGAGAACGTGTGTACGTATTTATTATCAGCATCCTTTGCGTCTGTTGGTTTTTGCTGCGTGCAGAGTGAAACCCGCAGATGTTATGTCACATGAGTTCCCGGGGGTTACCGGGAAAGTGGTAAATTGGTTGCTTCAACACAACAGCACGGACACTACGACACGACACTATATCACATCGCACACAAAAGCTTGGACACAGGAGGAAGAGTGAGAGACGAGAGAAGAAGAGAGGGAAGGAGAAAAAGAGAATGGAAGAGTTGAGAGAGACAGCACAGACAGACAGACCAGACAGCCCAGACAGACAGCCACAGACAGAGACAGACAGAGAGTGAGACACAACGACAGAAATACACGCGCGCGCAACGCACAACACAACACAGAGAACAGAAAGCAACACAGCAGACAACAGACAGACAGAAAACAGACGACGACGCAAGCAGAGCACGACAGCAAGTCTCAAACACACGAAACACGCGCCGCACAATTACACAAACATCAACTTTTCCACACCATCAACACAATCACTTTTTCAGGGTCGCAGCAAAGAAACGCACGCAAAGTTATAAAACACGACACAGTACGGCGCACTTAATAACAGTACACTTCAGATAGCCAATTAATCATTTCATGGTGCTAAAAGGAAAGCTAAAAATTGAAATATTGGGTGAAGAATCACTGCGAAATAAATGTACATCTGAGATAGAATTAACACAAACACAAAGGAACTGGTACGGAATTGTCAACGCGGCGTGGACAAAACACATCTGATATACAATATCACATGTAACGCAACATAACCGCACTCCATCGCACGCGCACTCACACGCGCGCGCACACCCACACACATGCACATGCTATGCCGCACACACACTCCACTACACACCACACATCACACACACACACACACACACACCACCCCACACACACACCGCGCGCACACACACACACACACACACACACACACACATGCATGCACGCATGCACGTACGCACGCACACACACACACACACACACACACACACACACACACACACACACACACAACACACACACACACACTTTTACAGGCGTGTGTACACTCTCGCATGCACACATGTATATACACATAGCCAAACATGAAGAAAATGCTTTACACAATTTGATAAGAAACGAAGAGACAGACAACAAAGAGAAAACTTTGTGCTCTGCAGATGGACAGATAAATGTTTCTTCATTAGTCACAGACTGAAACAGGACGGAGAGGGAGGGGGAACGGGGTATAGGAGGGATAGGGTGGGGAAGAAATGGGTGGGCGGGTGGAAGGGGGAGGAGGACGGTGAGGGATTAAATCACTTTCAGTACATATGTGCTGGACGATGAACTGAGATTACCACGAATTCAAGACAAAGAGTTCGTCTTCTAGTCGGGTGCATGGTCTTTAAGTCACCCCAATCAGAATATCGAGTAACACTGAACACAAACCGTTATGACATCAGCCAGTAAGCTGGTCAGCTGCTTCATGTCAAACCATCGCCATCACGTCGAGTTTCACGCCACCTTTCATTTTGGGGTTCGAAATAATGATCTAAAACTTCGTCCAGTGGTCTTAGCACAAGTAGCAGAAAGAAAATGTAATGAACCAAGAATCTGCACAATGCAACATTAACTAAACAGCAATCTGAACATGAGACATAAAGTAGCGGCTACAAGCTAGAGTCACGCTGTTTTAAAGCCGAGCCGATCGTAAAGGTTATACGAAGGTTGCAAAAGAAAAACTTACATACAAATTAATTTCCAAAGGCTTAAGCATCACTCAAATCGTTTCTCGAAACTAAAAAAGTACCACCCTAAAACAATCTGCCCACAATCTAGTGGAGGGTTGGAATCACCATCACCATCACCCGGTAACAGTGGCCGCTCATTACAGCCGCCACTTTGGGGAACCAAGAGTTCGTCCTCAGCGCTGGACTACGTGTGTGTAGTGTCTGATCTACAGCCATGCCTGTATCATAGGCAGGGAGGTCACACCATCACCACAGTGCGTTTTCTCCTGTTGTTTTAAAACAGTTATCGTCGGTTTTTGTTTGTTTGTTTGTTTGTTTTACGTTCTTCAAGCCACACGACCGAAGAATTCATCTGGAGGCTGGGGGAGAACCGGTGGTCGGGATATCATACTTTCGCCTGAATCTTTCGCTCTCTGCATTCACGTGAAAATACGGTTCATCACAAGTTTTCTAAAAAATTAGTCTCCCCCGACACTCTTCTCACTTCTATCTCTCTCTCTCCTCTGCCGTATTTCCCGGGAAATCTGTCGCTGCGCGTGTTTTTGAGCGCATAATTATATCGCACCGCCGTGAATTCTTCCGCGGGTGAACACATTGTCTCTCTTCTTCTTCTCTCTAGTCTCTACTCTCCGTTAGCAGTATAGCATGTTTCCTCACCAGAGGGATTAAAACTGAGACTACATGACCTGCCTCACCCCCCTCTTGTGAAAGGTCCATTCCCCGCTGCGCGACGCACTACTCGCTATTCCTGGAGTTTATGGGGACGTGAGATCGCACTTTTGTGGCCAGCTTTTTGCCACTGGTTCCGTTCATCTTCCGAATCGAGTTATGAACGAGTTGTTCTTTTCTTCTTCCTGTTTCTGTCTCTATCCTTCAGTTTTCTGTGTGCCGTCTTCCTTCCGTTCCTTACCACCACCGAAAACAGGACACAAAACACCAAACTACAAAGACGCAGCCGTCACGTACTCATCGCGACGTCGAGACGGTGACACCATCTACCTTCGCCGTCTACGCACTCTCCTCTTCCGACACTTTACAACAACAGTACAGAATGAGGCTTTTTGGCCGCGAGGGGCTCTTATTCTAACACTGGTTTCGTTCATTCCTGTCTTTTCTGTGAGGGGAATGTTGGGGATATTCTCTTCGTCTCTTTTCTCTCTGTCTCATAAGCTGTTGTGGTGAGGTTACTCGCTCTGTTAGGAGCTCACACTAACATCCTACTTAACATGAGGCACGACCTGCTCATCACAACACGTATGACACCCCAACTTTCGTCTCCACAAATGTCACATACACACGTGCAGAGCATCCGCACGCTCGGGGGGGTCGCACACGTTTAGACCAACCAACATCTACTCTAAAACGCGTGCTACAACTGCGTGCTTCCCCAAACTTTTACATTAAAAACGTTTTGTGTCCCCTAATTCCTGTCTTGTGTTCCAAGTGGGCAAAAATCCGTAGTGAGTAGAACAGTACGTACAAAGCGCTGATCTGAAAGACTGTTATTACCATGCGTCAGCGAAACGTTGAGAAGGGTTACTCCAGAACTGAGTAAACCAGTGCTATACACTGTACTTGGAATGAGTGGACACTTTTTCGAAGTATGACTACAAACTGTTTCTGTCTCTCACAATTATTTGTCATCATAATATAACGTTGAGGAGGATGGGGGGGGGGGGGGGGGAGGTTATGAAAATTATTATGACAAAAAAGCACACACTTTTTTCTCTAAAAAAAACGATGTCAGCAATACAAACCTGCGGTTAGCTTCTAAAACTATTACATCATCATTACAAAACCGTGTTTTGCCTCTCACATCTAATTTATCGCCAGTACCAAACTATGTTTAGCTTCTCAAAAGTATGATGCCAGCATTACAAAATCGTGTGGAGCTCCTCAGAATTTTCATGTCAGCGCTACAAAACTGCGTCTACCTCTGAAAACTGTTATGTAACCATTATGATATTGTGTTTCGTCAGCAGATAACAATTGTATGATAAAACTGTGTGTTATTCTCAGAACTATTTGTAACCATTACAAAACGGTGACTTTGCCTGTTTACACTTTTATGGTATGATACAAAATTTGTGTTTTATTTCTCAAAAGCCTTGCAGCATAACAAACGTATGGTAATCCATCTTTGTAATGAGAACACATGGATGATGATAAAAGGATTGATAATGAATCTTAATCGCGAGCGAGAACAGCCAAGCAGATCGTGCGTTTTCTTTGAATTCGGTTTGATACACACATATAGGGAAGTTCAATTCCAACACTCACCAAGTCATGTATACGTCTATAGCAAATACATTTCCAGACATTCTCTCTCTCTCTCTCTCTCTCTCTCTCTCTCTCTCTCTCTCTCTCTCTCTCTCTCTCTCTCTCTCTCTCTCTCTCTCTCAGCAATACATCTATGTGCCGTTTTGTATAAGACGTAATTTCTCACAAGCAAGATATTTCTGTAGGGAAAAAAGTCAAATGTTATCAACTTGAACATGACCAACATCTTTTGTAGGGCAAACATGGAAATGATGTAACAACAAGAAGAAAAGAATCGTGGAATTGTGTCAGCATATTCGTTTTGTACATGCAATAGAGAACAATAACAACAACAACAACAGCAGCAGCAGCAATTCGACAAGAGCCGCTCAAACAGCTCATCAGTTCCCATTCTGCACATGACGTCATTTCCGGCACCTCTCGCGCCAGGTATCACACTCTCAATCATTGCACTACCGGGGTTCACTGGGTTCATTGGGGTGCACGTGCACTGCATTCTGGACTCCTGAAACTGCCATACTGCCATAATGCTGTGACGCCCACATGTGTTCTCTTTACCGTCAGACAGATTGTGTTTTCGGTCATTTTAACGCACACACAAACACATTTTCACAGTCCAGCATTCTGATCATAATGAAGAGAGAGAGAGAGAGAGAGAGAGAGAGAGAGGAGAGAGGGAGAGAGAGAGGAGAGAGAGTTCAGCCAGGTACAAAGATTATGGAAACGATACGTATTGTTCAGTGTCAGATTTATACTCAGGTCACCGCAACTTGAGTGCCCGATAAATTCAGTGATATCATTTGCAGTCAGAAGTTGCGGGTTCGAATCCCCGTCAGAGCAAACATAAAAACTGGCATTTCTGCTCATGCTAACATCCATAGGCATGGTTGTAGAGTTGATAGGCCCTTTCCTCAGTCCCCTCATTACCTGTAGCTGACCTTTAGTTCACGTGGAAGTGAAGCCTGATTACACACCTGGATACCTGACTGGACTACGTACTCTCCACAGTTATACTGCTGTTCACACGCTGCCAGATCTCACAACGGCATTCTTCAGTTCATGTGGATGAAGACATTTCTGTTATGATCACTTGTGATTCCCTTTCACGGAATGATTCACAGTGCATGTCTGGCTTATTTTCAGATTTGTCTTCATATTCTTGATTGATTTTTTAATATTCTTTGCAATGTTGAAATTCCGTACCAAGTTTAACGCAGGACTCACACAGTTGAACGAGAAAAGGTTCGCGAAATTGAAATGTAGCGGTTTGTTTTTGATGGATGAAATCTTCAAAAAGCAATTTGGACACGTAGATTTTAATTTTGCAAAATCAGCTTACACAGAAAGATTATGATTTGGGAATTATTCCGCTACACCGAAACAAAAATCGTAACCTTCACGTATGAAACTTATGGAATGATTGATTGTTAAAAATGCAAATATAGACTTCATTTTGCATGAAAATGTAGGGGAAAAGACAGGATATTGGCAAGGCAGATTAAAGCGGAGGCTAACACACGAAGACACTACCAGATATCTTGATTTAGTGGAACGGCCTAACTCACGCTGGGGCCAGTATTAACGGTCCTGCCCCTATTTATCTCCTTATTTAGTGTCGCACGCCGTGAGTCCAGTATTATCATATGCAGGTAGATCATGTTTTGGAACGTTGCCACGCACAGGAACTTGTGTGTGTGTGTGTGTGTGTGTGTGTGTGTGTGTGTGGAGGGGGGGGGGGGGGGGGGGGGGGGGGGGGGGGGGCAGACTTCGCAGTGGGTTCTTCAGGAGTTCGAATCTCTCTGTCGGCTACCGTAAACATGGACGTTTTCGCTGCCTGTTTTGACACGTTGATATTCTGGTGGCACATGTGTAAGGTTTGAGAGGCCCACTGCCCCGCCCTTTTCTGGAATGATTATTCTCGTCTGCTGTATTACATCAACTGGGTGTGGATGTCATAACCAACAATCCTAACCCAGTCTCTCTCTCTCTCTCTCTCTCTCTCTCTCTCTCTCTCTCTCTCTCTCTCTCTCTCTCTCTCTCTCCAGAGTGCCTAGAATTACGGCCAAACTCATTCTCCAATCCGAGGATGTCATTTCGTTGTGGTTCTCATCACATACTTCTACTGTGTCTGCCCATGGTCCGAGGAATGTCGAAAAAACAGGGGGAAAAACAAACAAACAAAAAAAAAAAGGGGGGGGGGGGGGAAACAAAAAACGAAACCAGACAATAAATCGTGTTAAACACAGGCGTAGACTCTGAACGAATAGCGTTCACCATTAACGACAAACCCATATGGAAAATATAATGCATTCTAACGGCTTCAACGTCAACGTTCTGACCAAGATCATCATCATCATTATCATCATCACAGGCGTCTTCTTGGAGCAACATACAAAGTCCCAGACTGACTGGACAACAGGATGGAAGGGGGATGGGAGGAGGTACCGGGGGGACGGAAGCAGGAAGAGGAGAGAAGTAGGTGAGGGGGGAGGGGAAGATTGGGGGGGAGGGGGGGCAGGGGTAGAGGGGAGCAGGTAGGGAGAGGGGGTGGGGGTGGGAATGTGATGGCAAGCTGCGGCAGGCACGTGTCCCCAACACACAGTCCACGGGAGGGATGGACAGAGGTTTTGGGCGGCAGCAGCGCCGTGGTGTCCACCCGAGGGGGCACATCACGCAGGCCCTTTCTGAAGGTAAAACAAGATCAGTTGAACCGGACTGTGGCTCTATGGCGACGAACAGCAGAGAAGTCCTCCGAGCTGACGATCGTCCACGGAATCCGTGCTGTCGGTCTGTCCTGTCAACCATGCCAAAGACAAACACAAACAAACAATTTCCTCCTTTTTTTTTTTATAAGCTTCTCAGTCTCAGATTCCACGTGGACACTTTCAGAGCTCAGAGCTCAGACAGTTCCAACTCGTCCCAGTACTGCTGCAAGCCACGAAATCACCCCACCCCCCTACCCCCGTCCCCCTTCATTGCGACTCTCTTCGCATTTCATAGTTCAGAAGCATGACCAACGCCGATTCTCTCATCTGACTGAGCTCCAAGTGTTAATGAAAGAACTCCGGATGCAGCGCTCACATTGCAGATGAACAGAAAGCCGTGACAACTGGATCACCAGACACACCTTCTCCTCATAATCGGAAAGATCCTATGGTAGCGATCAGAAGTTTTAAAAGCGGGTAGACTCTGCGTTCACACACGCGATCAAACTTGCTGCGTTCGAACAAGAGTAATGCTGATGAAAACGTTTTGAGACAGACTGAGCGTTCCCCAAGGGACAGAGGACGAAGACGTTGCCGTGATGCTTGCGTCTCTTCACTGTGAGATGGCACACAGCTGGGACTGCTCTCAAAGGTTCAGACGGTTCCGCTGTGTCTGCTCTGTGCGTTCCTCACTCAGAGCACGACCAAGAAGTAGCCAGCGTTGACAGACGTCAACAGTGCTTGTAATCCGTTGAGACGTGACCGATTGGCTTCGGCCTCTTTTCGTCATTTTCTTTTTCTGTTCTTTCTTTGTTTTTAACATGCCCAGTCTGTTTCCTGCCATTTCGGATCACATGATACGTTCTAATGATGCCTGAAAATGGTTCCAAGTCCACGACAGGCCCGATGCCTTGCTTGGACCTTTCAGGTCTCCCCAGTTCACAAGACAGGCAACGTGATGGACTGGGTCTATCCGACACAGCCCTCGTCAGGTCCGTCTGACGGGCACCAGGTCCATCTAGCACAGTGCTCAGAAGTTGTTTTTTTTTAGATTTTAGATGATGCCGAACCTCTCCAGGTGCTTCCGGATGATGAGGGTCCGGCATCCCTCCAAGACCTTGCTGATGTTGTTGGTGTCCACGGCGCACGTGTAGAAGGGCTCGCAGGAATGGTGCTGGTGCCAGTCCTTGTGGGCGTCCTGCGCCTGGCTGTTGAATTCCTTCAGTTTCAGATCTCTGCGTACGATTTTCTGCAAGTTAAAAAAAAAGACAAATGACTAGTATGTTGACGGACAGATTGGAGGTGGTTGGTGGTGTTTCTGATGTTGTTGCTGCTCTGGTTTATCTGTGCATGGGCGTTTGTCGGTTTGTTTGTCTGTGTTGGTCTGTCTGACCTTCTCTCATATACATTCGTATAATCAAGAACTTAAGTATACATAACCCTACATGCACAGACATGTGTGTCATCTAATAGCGAAAATCCTCTCTCTCTCTCTTCTCTTTTCACACACCACACACAACACACACACACACACACACACACACACACACAAACACACAAACACACACACACACACCACACCCACTCGCTCACTTTATCTAACACCCAAATGTCGGACAATTATGGAGGGAAAAAAACGTATTAATCATCTTCAGATTAGAAGGGGAGATAAGCAGTCACACACGCACACTAGCACGTGCTACAAAAACGGATTAAAGAGAACTAGCTGTCACTGTTATATGATAAACAGCAGAGAGCTAACAAAACGAATTCAAATGTTTGACAACAAAACCAAAGGAGAGAGAGAGAGAGAGAGAGAGAAGAGAGAGAGAGAGAGAGAGAGAGAGACAGACAGACAGACAGACAGAGACTGACAGATAGACAAACAGATAGACTGACAGAGTTAGAGACAGAGACAGACTGACAGAGACAGAGAGACAGGCATACAGAGACATAAAGAGAGAGAGAGACAGAGAGAGAGACAGAGACATAGACGACGACCGACGACCGACCGACCGACAGACAAACAGATAGATAGACAGACAGACAGACAGACAGACAGAGAGAACTGTCGACACTGTATTAAAGAACACGGCCATATACAGCTATCCAAAAAAAAAAAAGAAAAAAAAAAGAAAAAAAAAAAGCGAGTCATCAGAATGCTCGTTACTAAGCATTTGCTGGATTTTCTCCAGAAGATTTCGCCCCGTTCCCGAGGAGTCCCAGCCGTCTTTCTAAACTAAGCTCCTTTTACTGTATAGCCTCATGATCGTCAACCAGTTCTGATAGGACAATCAATACGAATGTACTGCTTCCCTCCCCTTCTTTGACCTTCCGAGCGCTGTGGGTTAAAGATGGTATTGCAAGACTATTTTCTTCCCCTGATCGTCTTGTCTATTCATGATGAGGGGGGTGGGGAGGGGAAGGGGGAGGGTTGTAACATCAATATCTCGTCCTTCACCTCCTCCCTTCCCCCCCCCCCCCCTCCCCACACACACACCCTTCCTCCTTATCCCGTCCCCTCCACCTTCCCTCTACTTCTGTCCTTCCTTTCTGCTGTTCTAGTTTACGTACACCGAGATCAAGCTTATATATTAGGAATTGACCAGGTCAAGCCTAATGAAACTGGGCTGCAGCTGCTTTTGTTATAAACACGTGAACAAATGGCTTGATGTTTGTTTCTCTTCGTCTGTATTTGGCATTCAAATCTGCAGCAGAAAAGATGTTTAAAATTAAAACTTTCTGTGAAGATTTCCAACTTTCAGATCTCTTTCTTCAGTGGGCTGCGTTGTGTTGCTTTGTTGCATATACACATCTTAGATTTCTTTTTTTTAACTTGTGTTTCTGTTAAGATTAATGTAATTCATTATGTACTGACATGGCGTACTGAGCAGATCATCTCTCTCTCTCTCTCTCTCTCTCTCTCTCTCTTCTTCTCTCTCTCTCTCTCTCTCTCTCTCTCCTCTCTCCCCCCCCCCCTCCTCTCTCTCTCTCTCTCTCTCTCTCTTCTCTCCTCTCTCTCTCTCTCTCTCTCTCTCTCTCTTGTTGTCGCCTCTTCCTCCGTTCTTACCCTCTTTCTGCTCTTCCCCCAACACACGTTTTTCCATAGACACGAAACTGTTTTTTTCTTCTCGAGTACTCACCATAAAGAGATGCTTAATGTAGCAGGCAGTTTTCGTCACTTCCGGATGAATATCTGTGCGTGACGAAGAGCGCCCTCTACGGCGTGGTGCGTCACTTCCGCCTGGGAAAGCTTCCAGGAACTCTGACCTCTCCGCATCTGTGTGACAGGGGGGAAAGAGTTGGGAAAGGGGCGAAAAGAAAGATGTACAGGTTACATTCAACATCGTGCGTCTTAACACGCTTGGTGAAAACAAGAACATGGAATGGGCCGATAAAACTTTGCAGCCTTAGTTTGCCTACTGTTCCTGGTTTGAAAGGCTTGGTCGTCTATAGCAAAACAGGCAGTGAAAAAGATCTATATTCTACAAATAGCGTACGAAGAGGGCCTTTTACATTCCTTTTTTTAACGTCAAAACAGATTGTATTGGAAAATTGGTCTTTTAAATGCTCTAAAGCCCACGCTCCTCATTCTACAGATTTGTGATGTAAATGCTTTCAGACTAATTGTTTAAAAAGGGACTCTTCATTCTATGAATACAGTTAGAAAAACGTCACTTAAACTATTCCCCAGGAAACTGATTAGTCAAAAAATGGCCTTTAAACTCTTTTCATTGAGACTGTCATCATTCTGCAAACTCTGTTGAAACACGGCCTTCAGAAATCTTTCATTGGAAAGTCTCTTTACTCTACAATTGCGTTGGTGGGAAAAAATCTGTAAACATTTTTTTTTTCTCATGAAAACAGATTGTTTTGTGGGAAAAAATAGCCTGTAAAACTACTTTCTTGGATACTTCATTCTA
>CM031620.1:23656827-23664327 GCA_018398815.1 Conus ventricosus | reverse complement strand
GCGGAAAGATGCGAATTCTTGGCATAGCACTGGAAAAAGCTATTTTACGTTGTCTCAATAGAAATTCTCACCTGATTTTCTTCAACAGACTCCGGTTCTGACAGTCTGATGGGAAAGTAGTTTGAGAGCAGTAAGGAGATGAGAATACTTATGTGGAGGGTAAAAAAGAAAACTGAACACACACACACACACACACACACACACACACGACTTATTTCCTGGCCAAAGGGTTAAATGCGTCGACGATTTAGTTTCACTCTTGCTTAAGAGGAATGTTCTTCTGGTTAGGAGAATTCCAAACCATTGATTAGGTGGTACTTTTGCAGTTTCCTTTCTCATGTGACAGTGTGCGGGTGGCTGTCACAAATGTAAACGTTCCTGGCATTTCTGCACTGAAATTTCACCCATAGGGTAAAAGCCCATCTCGGTCATTCAGTTCTATTTCTGACTTCTTTTGTCCGAACTCCTGCTGGTAGCTGGTGCTGATACTTGTGACGAAAATAACTCGGACACCGAACGTCACGTCGATGGAGCCGTTTCAAGTGGGTACTATCTCACGGAAGACAGAGATTTCACAATGCAAAACCGTGAGTATAGGGTGAGGTAGGGGAATGGGTGGGTGGGAAGGGAAGGTGGGTGGGGGTGGGGGCAAGATCGTGTGAAGGAGTTCAACCGCCAAGGCGAACTCAGATCTCGGACAAAAAAGAGGGTTTCGACACAAAGTGCTCTAATTCTCAGATCGTTGATTTGTAGCAACACACACACACACACACACACACACACACACACGTGTGTGTGTGTGTGTGTTCACACCCACTGTATAATTTCCGACTGCCGCGCGAAACCTCACTCTCTCTCCTTTCTCTCTCTTTGCGCACGCGCGCCCACCACAGGTTCTTTCCCGAATGTGAGTTACAGTCAGCTTGGACAGTTCTCATCAAACGAAACTAAAACTGTCAACTTTTGAAACCGGTCTGTGATCTTTGTCCCCAGGGCCTGAACAGAAAACCCCACGTTCCCAAAGCCTGTGATTCAGACAAGCAAGATTGAAGTACCAGTCCCACACGTCATTTCAATGTCTTTGACCGCAAGAAATCCGTCAACTGCCGGACTATAGTGGCACTGACGAGCCATGGAGATTACTGTTTGTTGAGGGTGACTTTCAAAACAAAACAAAAGAAAACAACAAGAACATCAAACAAAAACAAACAAAAAAACTTTACGTGGAACTGAAGTTGGAAACATCCAGCAAAATCCAATAGTCAGATTTAGATTCACGACTCATATGCATTAGCGCCTGTACCAAACGCGCCAACAAGTCCCCTCCCCTTAAAAAAGAAAAGGCATACACAAGTTGTAACTCGAGTGTCACCTTCCAACGTCCGTCCTCTATCATTGTACACCCCCACCCCACTCCACCCCAAAGCCTCTCTTCCTATCCTCCATCCACATCACGTCCTTCTTTTCCAGCCCCTCCCCCTCCCCTCCCCTTCCCCATACACAAATCCCATTTGCACAAAGAAACTCCTTAAGGACAAATTGGACTCTTGGACACATCGGGATGCAACAGTCTTCTTGTGTCCGCACCGGCCGTCTGCCGTGCAGGCCATTGGTCTGATCAAAGATAGTGGTCTGATGTACGAATCACCTTTCTGTACTGACCTGTACCCCTTTAAACACGTCTTCTGCGGTCAGACGTGGACGCTTGGAGGTGTGGGCCCAATGCATCATTGACCTTTGTGTTGATGATGTGGGTTTGTATCTTGAGTTATGTGTCTATGTTGCTGTGGTTGTTGAAACGAGTAAAAAAAAAAAAAAAAAAAAAAAGTGATGAATAAATGAAAACCTTAATAAATGAATGTGTGTGTGTGTGTGTGTGTGTGTGTGTGTGTGTGTGGCGCGTGCTGCGGCGGCGTGCCGCGCGCGGCGCGCGCGCCGGCACGATTTTTGTTGTTGTTGTTGCTGTTTTTTTCGCGTAGTGTGTGTTGCGTGCACTGGGAAGGGGTTATATCGCTAACCTAAGCTAAACTCCATTAGTCGCTTCTGCGGTGAAAATCCTGTTTCGGAATCGATTGTCACTCGACCTTCACCCTCTCTGTACACTTCCTCCATAGTGATCCGGGGTGAAGGTCAACAAACGACCTGACTGGCTGATAACAGACCACTGGGGAGCGGGTCTGACTGTTCAGTCGCTCCCTCAGTGGGTGTTCAGTGGCCCCGGTCCCGTGATCGAGCAATCATCATATGTGCGGCGTTTGTTATCTGAGAGAAATACCAGTTGCCTTGCCGCGAGGAGACAGAGTCGAGGTGAGGACATAAAAACACGCAGAGACTGCGCTGGGTGGAAGTGGATTTCATTGGCGTTTCCAACACTGCGAAGCGGGATCTGTGACTCTGTATCCGGATGGCACGAGTGTGTGGTGTGTGTGTTTGTGTGTGTGTGTGTGTGTGTGTGTGTGTGTGGTGTGTGGTGTGTGCGTGGCCTGCCTGCGTGCTGCTGCGTGCTGCCTGCCTGCCTGCATGCGTGGTGCTGCGTGTGTATGAGAGTGTGTATGTATGCGTGCGCGCGCGCTGCGCGTGTGTGTGTGGTGGTGTGTGCCGGTGTGTGTGTGTGTGTGTGTGTGTGTGTGTGTGTGTGTGTGAACACCTAACAAAATAATCATTTACTTTTTTGGACTGTAATTGCCTATGCCACTTGATCGCGCTGCTAACGGATAGCGGTTTCATCGACACTTCAGAAAGATTCGTTATTGAACACGAACCCAGTCTCCTGTGCGCCATTGCACTTTGCGAGCCAGGATCACCTACAATGTCCTCGCTACGTGACGCCAATTGTTAGCTTTGGTTTTCGCAAGATGCTTCAAAGAAACGCTCCCGCCCTTTTGCTTGCAAGGTACAGGCGCACACTAGAAGTGAATGCGCCAAGGCCTTGATTAAGGAGTCGCGTATTCATACACTGGCACAACTGGATTGTTTTGAGAATTTTGATTGTGTCTGAAAGTTGATTCTCCTCATTTTCTTTCATATGGCCATGAAGGTACAAGCCAGGTGGTTCCAAGCAGACATATTAAAATCAAAGGAACGGGATTATTTGGGGCTCTTGGGGCTGGTGCAAAGATAGGGTCACAGGTGAGTGCAAAGCCTGAAATTGTGTCAGCTAAGGGAAGATCAGGCATTTGAAGATTGTCTGTGATTTCATCGGTGAAAATCCCTTCGAAACAAGGGATACAATTGGTGGGGAGTTGTTCTGTTGATCCATGAATAGTTTAACATTAAATGCTGGATCTCAAACGGAGTGACTGAGGGCGGAAAATGAAGCAAAATATAGAAAGAGAGGGGGTTAGTTACCGCCAAGGGCCTAGACAAACAAAGTATAGGACAAGACACAATGCATTTCGACCTCTTGGATCTTCTTCAGGCAAAAACAAATAGACTTTAGGACAGTGAAAACGAAGAACGAGAAACCACGCATCTTATCATGTTCACTGCACGACCGAAATGCCAAATATCATTTTGGTCGTGCGGCGAACGTGCTTCGTTTTCACCGTCCTAAATGTTATTTGTTTTCGCCTGAGAAGACCCAAGAGGTCGAAATGCGTTGTGCCTTGTCCTGTACTTTGTTTGTCTGTGTCCTTGGCGGTAACTAACCCCCTCTCTTCCTACATTAAATGCTGGTTCAAATTTATGGTGGGCCTCAAAACGTTCACACGGATGATAAGTGTTTAGTGCAAAATCCTATTGTGGCGTGTGACCACAGTCCAGCCATGAAACGCGGTTCCAGTGACACCTAGTGCAGGTGCTGTCCACACTATCGGTCATGTCGATGCTGACAATGTTTGCCCGCTGGTCACCCCACAGCGAAACGCCTGACTGTCGCTCGGAGGCTGTGGGGTGACGGAGGTGGACGTGTCGTCTCGTCTGTCTCTGACGTGATGTTCTGCTGCTGTGTTAATGGACTGCTTTGTCTCCTCATTTGTATGATTTAGAAAGAGAGGGGGGTAGTTACCGCCAAGGACACAGACAAACAAAGTACAGGACAAAACACTTTATTTGTATGTCTATGTCCCTCTGTCTCTTCTCCTCTCTCTCTCTCTCATTCTTCACTCTTCCATCTCTCTCTCTCTCTCTCTCTCTCTCTCTCTCTCTCTCTCTCTCTCTCTCTCTCTCTCTCTCTCATTCTTCACTCTCCATCTCTCTCTCACACACACACACACACACACACACACACACACACACACACACACACACACACACACCCACCACACGCATGCATGCACGCACGCACGCACGCACACTCACAGAGAGAGAGAGAGAGAGAGAGAGAGAGAGAGAGAGAGAGAGAGAGAGACAGAGAGACAGACAGACAGACAGACAGACAGACAGAGACAGACAGAGAGACAGAGAGACAGAGAGAGACAGAGACAGAGAGAGATGTTTATTTTCGTGTCATTTTCGTGCTTTCTATGTCAATCAGATCGCGCTGCGTTTGTCATTTACACGAGGTATGGCTTTGCTTAACAGCCACTTCTGTTCCCTCTCTTGTTTGTCAAAGTACCACGAGGAGGGCATACTGTCAGTGGGACAGCACTGCTAAGCTCCGGTCTTTAATTAAAAAGAAGCTGAATACAACGAGTGATCGGAATCAGAATGCGCAGCTAGCCGCCAGGTTACCAACGAGTCCCATCTTTATGCCACATGACTGATTGAATATACACGGTCGTCAGTAAGAAGCTCAGAGTTTGGTCGTTCAGAGACGTCCCACCTGACGTGATCTTTGAGTTTCTGATAGAGATCAACTTTTTTTTTCATCTGATCTAGGATTTTACGGAAGAAAGATTTTTAACGAAGTTTCTGGTACGTTTTTAGAAGATGTATTTTAAAGAGATGTGTGAAAGGTTTTTTGTTGTTTTTGTTTGTTGTTTTGTTTTGATGACTTGTGAGTTGATTTTAACGTGGTGACAGCCCTGATATGGCCCTTTGCGGTCGGCTGGGCTATAAGCAACATTACCTTAACTAGGCCGTATTCGCCGTATTCATACCTGATGTGTTTTAAGTATTTCTATTGCCCGACATGATTTTGTTTTGAGGTGTTAGTGTTTTTTTTTAAAGATTTATTTCAGCAGGTGATGTGTAAACATCACAGACACACAAAGGAAGACTTCTAATCATTTTCTGTCAAACCCAGATTCACTGATCGATCTCAACATACCAACAACAACACGGTGAACAGAAGATCGATCTCTACATACCATACAACAAAAACAAGTGAACAGAAGATCAATCTCAACATACCAACAACAACAACAACACAGTGAACAGAAGATCAATCTCAACATACCAACAACAACAACAACACAGTGAACAGAAGATCAATCTAAACATACCAACAACAACAACAACACAGTGAACAGAAGATCAATCTCAACATACCAACAACAACAACAACACAGTGAACAGAAGATCAATCTCAACATACCAACAACAACAACAACACAGTGAACAGAAGATCAATCTCAACATACTCAACAACAACAACACAGTGAACAGAAGATCAATCTCAACATACTAACAACAACAACAAACACAGTGAACAAAGATCAATCTCAACATACCACACAACAACAACAACACAGTGAACAGAAGATCAATCTCAACATACCAACAACAACAACAACACAGTGAACAGAAGATCAATCTCAACATACCAACAACAACAACAACACAGTGAACAGAAGATCAATCTCGACATACCAACAACAACAACAACACAGTGAACAGAAATCAATCTCAACATACCAACAACAACAACACAGTGAACAGAAGATCAATCTCAACATACTACAACAACAACAACACAGTGAACAGAAGATCAATCTCAACATACCAACAACAACAACAACACAGTGAACAGAAGATCAATCTCAACATACCAACAACAACAACACAGTGAACAGAAGATCAATCTCAACATACCAACAACAACAACAACAACACAGTGAACAGAAGATCAATCTCAACATACCAACAACAACAACAACACAGTGAACAGAAGATCAATCTCAACATACCAACAACAACAACAACACGGTGAACAGAAGATTGATCTCAACATAACACCACCACCACCACCACAACCCCCACCACCACCACCACCACCACCACCACCACAACAACAACAGTGAACAGACTGGTTCCCCCACTGAATGTTGACCTACAAGTTTCCCTCCCTCCTGGCAGTCAATGACTCCATGGAGGCCAGCTTGCGTCAGCCCTCCCCCCCACCCACCCACCCACCCATCCCCCCACCCGCCCAACCCCACCCCCTAACTTGGCACCCGTCAACTGGAAAATAACGAGTCGGGTTGTGTGACCAGTCGTTCTCTTTACCACCCCTTTCCTGTAAAATGACAAAGAAAACAAACAAGAGAAAGAAACAGGTCTCCCTCCCCTCCTTCTCTTTTCTTCCCCTGCCACAACTTTCCCCCTGCTCCTTCCTTCACCGGTTCCTTCTCTGTCTCTGTCTGTCTGTCTGTCTGTCTGTCTGTCTCTCTCTCTCTCTCTCTCTCTCTCTCTCTCTCTCTCTCTCTCTCTCTCTCTCTCTCTATCCTTTCTTCCTCCTTCCCTCTCGACCTGCCCTCTCTCTCTCCTCTCTCTCTCCTCTCTCTCTCCTCTCTCTCTCTCTCTCTCTCTCTCTCTCTTCTTCCTCCTCCCTCTCGACCTCCTCTCTCTCCTCTCTCTTCTCTCTCTCTCTCTTTTCCCTCCTCTCTCTCTCTCTCTCTCCTCTCTTTCCTCTCTCTCGACTGCCTCTTCTCTCTTCCTTCTCTCTCTCCTCTCCTTCTCTCCTCTCTCTCTCTCTCTCTCTCTCTCTCTCCTTTCTTCCTCCTTCACTGTCGACCTGCCTTTCTCTCTCTCTCTCTCTCTCTCTCTCTCTCTCTCTCTCTCTCTCTCTCCCCTCTCTCTCTCTCTCTCTCTCCTCGCCCCCACTCTCTCCTCTCTAAAATACCAGCCTCCCGCCTTCTCTGTATTCCAGAGTATTTCATCCTCTTTTCCCCTGCAATCTTCCTTCCTTCCACCTCTCTACCCCTTCCTCCTCCCCCCCCCCCCCTCGCCGTCCCTCCCCCTTTCTCCCCCATCCCCACCGACTCTTTCTTTCTGTCTCAGCCTCCCTTCCATTTCTCACTCCATACCTTCTTCCACTTCGTGCCGCCTCGCCCCCCCCCCCCCCCCCCTCTCTCACTCTCTCTCTCTCTCTTTCTGTAGCTGTCTGTCTGTCTGTCTCTGTCTCTGTCTGTCTGTCTGTGTGTGTCTCTCTCTGTCTGCCTGTCTGTCTGTGTCTCTGTCTGTCTGTCTGTTTGTCTGTCTGTGTCTGTCTGTCTGTCTGTGTGTGTGTCTGTCTGTCTGTCTGTGTGTGTCTCTCTCTGTCTGCCTGTCTGTCTGTCTGTCTCTCTGTCTGTCTGTCCGTCTGTCTCTCTGTCTGTCTCTCAGTCTGTCTGTCTGTCT
>CM031620.1:23644327-23651827 GCA_018398815.1 Conus ventricosus | reverse complement strand
GTGTGTTGCGTGCGTGCTTCGATTTTCGACCAAATAAAATCAACAATCGTCAACACTGATTTTTAAAGTCTATTATTGTGCACCTTTAATACTAAAACATTACTTAATTAAGAAAGCCACACAAAAAAGAGAAAAAGACAAAAAAAAAGAAAAAAGAAAAATACAGACAGAAAGGAAGAAAGCAAGAAAGACAGAAGAAAGAAACGAAGAATGTGAGAACGAGTGAAGGAAAGAAAGAAAAGAGGGAGGATTACGATGGGAGTGTCATTATATCCTCTCTCTCTGTCTTTCTCTGTCTGTCTGTCTGTCTGTCTGTCTGTCTGTCTCTCTCTCTCTCTCTCTCTCTCTCTCTCTCTCTCTCACACACACACACACACAGTGTTGTGTGTGTGTGTGTTGGGGTGTGTGTGTGTGTGTGTGTGTGTGTGTGTGTGTGTGTGTGTGAGCGAGAGAGAGAGAGAGAGAGAGAGAGAGAGAGAGAGAGAGAGAGAGAGAGAGAGAGACAGACAGACAGACAGACAGACAGAGGCAGAGAGAGAAAGAGAGAGAGAGCGAGAAAGACAGCGAAGTCCATCCTTTCAAGTCAGGAAGAGCAGAAGTAGGCCTATACTGTGTGTAGTTTTTGCTATCGCAACAAACTTTCGTTTCCACAGCGATAGCGCCGATTATCGCCATGCGGAGTCCTATCTCGCCAGACTCTCGCCCAGTCGGCTGCAGTGTTTTATTGAGGTGGTTATCAACCCTTGGCGACAGTTGCCGCACGGCGTGCGCTTTCCTGAATCGATCTGGAGACTTGTCAGTTCAACACTGCAACAGCTCTCGGGTGGATAGTTAGCCGGGCGGAAGGTTGGTGGAGGAGGGAGAGTAGGGCGCGGAGGCGGGGGGTGGGGGGGGGGGGGGGGGGGGTTAGTGGTGGAAGAGGGGATGCGGGGTGGGTGGTGGGATGGTGGGGTGAGGGACAGGGTGAGATTGGAGGGTGTGATAGCGAGAGGGTTGACAGTTTGAGCAGGTCACTCGCTGAGAATTTGGCGGGTGATCATACTGACGAGCGCACGAGCGAAGTGTGTGTGTGTGTGTGTGTGTGTGTGTGTGTGTGTCCGTCCGTCTGTCAGAGAGAGAGAGAGAGAGAGAGAGAGAGAGAGAGAGGACTTTTCAGTTTTATAATGTTGAAAAATATTCGTGAAGCAGGATGTTGTTTCCTGTTATTCCCTTATGACTCAACCCAAGTAACCTTACACCACACACACCACCACACAAAACACACAAAACACACACACACACAGAGAGAGAGAGAGAGAGGAGAGAGAGAGAGAGAGAGAGAGAGAGAGAGAAAACGGAGTCATGGGACTGTTCAAAAGAATCTTTGAAGCAGAACAAGTGCGTTTTTTCTGGTATCAGGTGTGGATTCGTTCAAAACATGCTATCACCTGCCTTAGGGTGGAAGCATGTTTTCACGAATCCACACCTGATACCTGGTGGGCTGCATTACAAACAAGCGGTCGCTCACGCAATGGAGATTGGGTGTTCTGTGGTATCCGATTTGCGCACCTTGCATTCTGGTATGGTTATTTTTCCTCCTTCTTTTTGACTAACATCCTCAACTGCCCAGTGTGTGTGTGTGTGTGTGTGTGTGTGTGTGTGTGTGTGCGTGCGTGCGTGCGTGCGTGCGTGCGTGCGTGCGTGCGCGCGCGTGGGGTTTTTCTTTTACGTCATCAGCAACAACGCCCACTTGTTCTCACAACACCACAACTACTGCTTCAGTTCCTCATGTTTCCACTGTGAACTGCTGCATCTACTCCGGCGCTTGCTGCTGCTGTGACTACTGTTAGTGCTACAGTGACTACTACTTTTCTCTACGACCACCTCTGCCACAGCTGTTGCTACTACTTCCATGTCTGCCTTACCTACCCACTCCTTTTTCTCCATCTGAACCCCTCCCACCAACCCCTCCTCTCTCTCTCTCTCTCTCTCTCTCTCTCTCTCTCTCTCTCTCTCTCTCTCTCTCTTCCAAAGGAGGAAAACATATTTTTCCTCTGTTGTAATTCAGAGGTCACACACGCAGACACACACAGACACACAGACAGACAGACAGACAGACAACACCACACACACACACACACACACACACACACACACACACACACACACACACAACGAACGCAAGCACGTACACGCGCGCGAAGGAAAGAATCAAAACAAGAGAAGACAGAAAGCTAACAAAGAAGGGGCGGATGCGGAATGAAGACAGCCGACAAAGGGTTAACTGACAACGGGAAAAGAACGCTGACACAGACAGCCACGCAAAGAACTAATAAAAGAGACAAACAATATGAACACAGACAGACAGACAGACAAAGAACCGAATGACAAACAAAGAACCGAATGACAAAGAAGCAACCTCCTTCCTTCTCTCATCAAGGTAGAACAACAGCTCACCTGTTTGTGAAGCCGTTGATGTGGATGATTCTCATCTGCTTGGTGATGGTGCTTTTGCCGGATTCACCTGTCCCTGTACAGACAAGTGTTCGGTCGGTCAGCTGACTGATCGATAAATCAGCTCAACAGTTCATTTGCGATGGTAAGTAGTCAGTCAGACAGACAGACAGACAAATGTATAGATGGATGTGGCTAGGTTGGCGCAGAGAGAGCCTGAGAGAGAGAGGGGGGTATGTACTTACGCAACGAGATACGTAAACAACAGGAGACAAATAGATAAGGTAAGGAGACAGACGGACAGAAAAACTGACAGGAAAATAGATCGATCGGACAGACAGAGAGACAGAGAGACAGACAGAACAGACAGACAGACAGAAGACAATAGATAGATGATAGCACAAAGAACTGCTTACTCGAATTTGCGGAAACTTGAAGAAAACAAAAGTGAGGAGAGAAGAAGAAGAAGAAGAAGAAGAAGAAGAAGAAGAAGAGAGGTGGAGGAGGAGGAGGAGGAACAAGAACAGAACAAGACCAAAAGAAGAAGAAGAGACAAGAACAAGAAGAACAAGAACGAGAAGTATAAGAAGAAGAACACGAAGGAGAAGGAGGAGGAGGAAGAGGAAAAAAAACGAAAACCCCTAGGAAGACTGAACAGGCCTGATCCACCTACCCAAGAGCAGAAGCTTGAGCCTCTTCAGGTCCTCCTTGTGGTACTTGTGCAGCAGCTTGGTCAGCTGTTTGTCCCGGAAGCGGGCGGTCTTGGCCTGTTCCGCACTCTCATAGTACTCCCCAGGAGCTCCCACACAACTGCTGAAACACGACATCACTTGTTCGTGCATTTCCGTCGCTGTTCGGCTCTGTTCGGTTCCAAGAGCCCGGATGTGGTCGATTTTCGTTTCTTCCAAACGAAGTGACGAGTGCTTATGCAGGGTTTTAGCAGGAAATAATGGTTGTTCGTCTTTCTGTCTTTGCTTTTACTGGGCGGTCGTCTGTCATTGACCTTGATTCTGACGGTGGTGAGCTTGTGTCTGAAAAGAAAGAAATTCACTTCAGTTTGTAATTTGCTTTCGCAGCTGACGTGAACATCGGTTGGATTTTAAAAAGAAAACCAGGGAAAGGAAGATCGGCAGAGACACAGAAATTCAATCATACAAATGTGAACAGAGATAGTAGATAGACAGACAGACAGACAGACAGATAGATAGATAGATAGGTAGATAGATAGGTAGATAGATAGGTAGATAGATGATAGATAGATAGACAGACAGATAGATGGACATGTAGAAAGGGCGGACAAATGCCGAGAAAGACAGATTCATAAACATTTGGACAAAAAGTCAAACAGGCAGGCACGTTGACAGATAAAAATATAAATTAACATACAGGTAGACATGCAGACATAGATACGTAGGTAGTTGATTACACAAAGATAGTAGAAAGATTATTTTTTAAAAAAACCTACAGAAGGATAGGCAGTTCACCGAACAATGTGTTCGTTCTAAAGAAACAGGAACTGACGTGCTAAAGACGACACGGAGAGAGAGAGAGAGAGAGAGAGAGAGAGAGAGAGAGAGCAGAGAAGAGAGAGAGAGAAGGACAGACAGGACAAAGACAGAGAAGACAGACAGACAGAGAGACAGAAAAGAGACAGACAGACAGACGACAGACACAGACAGATCGGCCGTCTTGCTGGTCAGCTGTCAGTCCGTCACTCAGTCGATTAATCAGTCAGTCAGTCAGACTGATCAGTACGTAAGAAAATGGTGAACGACCTCCATGTATTTGAATCAAGCGTCGCGACAGAATAACGTGGAAACAGAATAATGTGACAGAGGCCGACATCAATAAATCTCCCTTTCACTTTCGATCCTGTTTGGAAAATCTTACCGGGACATTTTAACCGCGCAGTATATTGAAATAACGCGACACGGGCCATTATCAATCAGTCTTCTCTTCGCTTTCGGTCCTGTATCGAGTTAAAGATAAAGAAAAAAAAAAGAGGGTCAGCTTTTATCTATTCAACCCGGGCGAGGTTGAAAAGATAAAGAACTTAGGGCATGAAAATGTTTTTTTTTGCCCGCAGGAGCAAGGGGGCACATTCTGACATCTGAACTTGTTTTGATATTCATTTGTTATCTTCATTCTCTCTCTCTCTCTCTCTCTCTCTCTCCTCTCTCTCTCTCTCTCTCTCTCGGTGTGTAAGTGCGCGTGCGTGCGTGCGTGCGTGCGTGCGTGCGTTGCGTGTACACACACCAACACACACACACACACACCGCGCGCGCGCGCGCGCGCGCGTGCGAGAAGACACGCACGTACCCACACACGTATCATATCGCCTTCTACTTCTTCTTCTGCCTCTGTTTCTTCATGCTTTCCTCCTCCTCCTCTTCCTCCTCCTCCTCTTCCTCCTCCTCCTCTTCCTCCTCCTCTTCCTCCTTCTAAGTTCTCAACATAACCCCTTTGGGCTCGGCGGCTACAGAGAGCTGGCCCTCTCTTTCTGTCGTTCAATTATTCAGGCAGGGTCTGATCAAGTATCCGAACGTTGCGGCCTTGCATTTCTGCTGACGTATCGACCTGGTTGGACATGTACGCTCACCGCTGCAATGCAGATGGGACAAGTGTCTGTATATACACATACACACCTCAGGGTCAGCCTCGGTGTCCACGCGAGTTTGCACTGACACAAGACGCGTCGGTTAAAACAAAACGACCCTTCGGTTTAATAAAACCTCGTTTAACTGAAAGTCAGTAGTAATACATCAAGGCATGAAAAAAAAAGAGGCGGTGGGGGGAGGGGGGGGGGGTTAATCCATAGGGGGTAGATCTGGCGAGGGTATTCAATGACACCACACACCACCATACCCGGACGGCGCTCCCTCCTCATCGAGCAGGGGCGGAGAGACGGAGGAGGAACACACATGGGGAGCTCGTGAATTTTTCATGACATGTGGGTTAAAGACCTGGTAGAAAGACGGCACGTGTTTCAAACGTCATCCCACGCTGACAGGGGGGTAAACTCCGTGGGTTACATAATGTATGGGTAGGGTCTGTTTTGGTCGGTCTGTCTGGCCCTGGCTAGCGCCTCTCTCTCTCTCTCCTCTCCTCTCTCTCTCTCTCTCTCTCTCTCTCTCTCTCTCTTCCACACACACACACACACACACACACTCTCTCTCTCCTCTCTCTCCTCTCTCTCTCACTCTCTCTCTCTCTCTGATTTGGTTTCCCCCTTAATTATGTTAGGAAAAATCAGCAAACACTACATCCTTACGGGCGCCGGCGCGCGCGCGCGCGCGCGCACGCACGCACACACGCACGCACGCACGCACGCACGCACGCACGCACGCACGCACACACACACACACACACACACACAAAGCACACACACACACACACACACACACACACACACACACACACACACACTCACACACACACACACACACAAACAAACACACACACACACACACACACACACACACACACACACACACACACACACACACACCACGAGCGCACGCACATGCACGCATCCATTCATGCATACATACATACGCACATACACACACATACAACGGAGGCAATAGGCTTTTTCAACACACACCACATGAATAATGGAAAGAGGAGATGACTGGCCAAGGCAGGGTGCGGCAAACAGGAAGGGGAGCGATGCATGTGGAACATGTTGCCATTGAAAACATCTAATGCATTTCAAACAACTCCGGGCTCAGAACAACATTTTATTTATTTCACTTGCGGCGAGAGGCGGGGGTGTGGGTGGGGGAGGGGGAGAGAGAGAGAAAGGGGGAGGGGGGGGGGGCGGATTCAATCGCCGGTCAGATGTTGCCTGCGGGTTTTGACACAACCTTGAGTGTAGTAGGGAAAATAAGAGTGTATGTCTATCAAGGCTGTACCCATGGGCTAAAGCCAACAAATGTCCATCTGTTTTTCTAAATGAGATCTTGGCCGCGCGCGCGCGCGCGCATGTGTGTGTATATGTGTGTGTGCGTGCGTGCATGCGTGCGTGCGTGCGTGCGTGCGTGTGTGTGTGTGTGTGTGTGTGTGTGTGTGTGTGTGTGTGTGTGTGTGTTTCCTTTCTTTTCTTTTTTTTTAGTGTGCTGAATATGTTGTGGAGTGACGAACAGAAAATATCGCAAGAAGTATGAGCTTGATCTCTCAATACGTTTATCAAATTAGCAACGAATCGATTTGATTCAGACAGAGGTTTAAACTCATTTTGGGTTCAAGAACTTTGGGCCAAACGTAATCGTCGCACAAGATGTTCTATTCAAGTTGAATTTTGGTTGTATCCACTCATGTTTCTTTACACATGCTTATTCACCACACCTTCACGTCTACGATGTGTTCGTATGGTTTTGGAAATCATTCTTACGTCCCTTTCCTGAAATTCAAAGGCAAGCCTTTAATTTTGTTATGTTATGCATTTCATCTTGATGGATTTTGGAGCTTGGTTCGTTCCTCGCCTGGATATGACAGGCATCTGGGCGGAGGTTTCAGCGTAGCTTCTGTTTTTGCATGTCCTGCGATAAACCTGTGAGCTCTACAAGCTTTCGGAGCGGCGTCCAGCGTTTCAAACTTGTGATTTTATGAACGTTATCTTTCATCCTTCAGGATTTTTGTCCGTCATTGGCCATCTCTTTTACATTTCCACCATCTAATTTTCAGAAAGATTTTTTTAGCTTATCATTGAATTTTTCAAACATTCTTATTTCCCCCATTGAGTGCATGCATGAGGATGTAGTCGATTTTCGACAGTTTCTGTCTTGCTCCTTTGGAGGTGCTTCTCATCAGCATGTAAGCAGGATTCAGTTTCAGGCCTGATGAGCTCTTCACAGAGCGAAACCCCTGTAGCTCCTGGTCCTGCTGACCTTAACTTCGGAACAACAGTAAAATTGACACAAAACTCACAAAAGAAGGATTACTTCTCATGCCCCCCCTCCCTCTCCCCTTTTAATTTAAACGGAAGTCTGTCTTTTTGAATTATGAGTTTAGCTGGGACGATTTGTTTGCGCCACTCCCTGTCTGAAAATTAAAAGCATCTGGGCC
>CM031620.1:23614327-23629327 GCA_018398815.1 Conus ventricosus | reverse complement strand
ATTATCTAATAACCAGAAATTGTATATTGCATTCATTGATTTTAAAAAAGCATTTGATCTTGTTGACAGACATTTACTATGGGAGATACTGAGAAAAAACGGAGTAAATGGGAAAATGTTTAAGGCATTAAAAAGTATGTATTCCGTGGTTAAAGCAAGAGTACGCTGTAAAAATGACCTTACAGACACCTTTTTCTGTCCACAAGGCTTAAAACAAGGAGATATATGCAGCCCCATTTTATTTTCTCTATTTATTAATGAACTGACAAATGAAATAATTTCTAAGGGCAAACACGGCATTCCATTAGCACCTGACTTAATAGAAATCCTAATAATGTTATTCGCTGATGATATCATTCTGTTGGCGTATACAATTACTGGACTCCAACAACAGCTCAATATTTTAAAGAACACAGCAGGTAAACTTAGGCTTACTGTCAATCTAGAGAAATCTAAAATAGTAGTGTTCAGGAAGGGGGGATATCTTGCAGTCCGTGAAAAATGGTTTTATGGTTATGATAAAATAAAAGTTGTTAACCAGTATAAATACTTAGGTATTATTTTTTCAACTGGGTTAACGTTTTCTTACGCGCTTGATGACATGGCATCACGAGCAAAAAAGTGTGTTCTATGTATACTAAAAATCTTATGGAAACTTGGTAACCATTGTCCTCGTTTATTTTTTAAGCTATTTGATTGTCAGGTACAACCAATGCTCACTTATGGATGTGAAGTTTGGGGCCTTGTAGCCGATCACAGCGTAATAGAAAAAGTACATTTATTTGCAATTAAAAGATTTCTCAACGTCAGCATACAAACACCTAGTGCTTTAGTATACGGCGAAACAGGGAGATACCCGTTAGATATAACAACTAGAACTAGATGTATTAAATATTGGCTTAAACTTCTGAAAATGCCTCAAGATCGTCTCCCCAATAAAGCTTATCAGACACTCTTTAACTTGCATTGTAGAAACAAAAATAATTGGGTTTCTTCCGTTTGTTTTACATTGTACTATCATGGATTTGGCTTTGTGTGGGAAAGTCAGGGGGTCGGAAATGATAGAATTTTCTTACAAGAATTTCAACAAAGATTAATTGATTGTTTTCGCCAAGGATGGAATAGTCAAATTCAATCTAAACAGCGATTTGAATTCTTTTCCTCTATCAAGTCATCACATAGTCTTTCTCCATATCTATCTGAAATGAAAAATATAAGTTTACGTAAACCAATAATTAGATTCAGATTAGGTGTATCATGTCTGAAACCCCACCGTTTTCGCTTCTCAAAGGCACAAACAGATCACACTTGTCCCTTTTGTCCCAACACAAACGAATGTGAGTATCATTTTCTCCTTAAATGCCCCAGATATCATGCTCTACGAGAGCAATTTTTGCCAAAGAAATTCTTCGTCAACCCCACGGTTTTTAAAATGTCATTACTATTGGCAAGCCCCAAACATACTTTTGGTCTTGCTAATTTCATTGCCAGAGCATTTGAACTTAGAAATTCAATCAACACTTAGTTTTGTGTGTGTGTGTGTGTGTGTGTGTGTGTGTGTGTGTGTGTGTGTGTGTGTGTTCTCTTCCCAACTTCCCGTTATTTAGTTCCTTTTATAAAAATACAGATTTTTTCCCACCTCCCTTTAACCACGATCCTATTCATTCTCTTGGTCATGTATTGTGAGACACCTTTTTTGAAATACATGCAGATATTATACTGCATGCTGTACTCACTGTATTATGTCCCGTGTTTCCAGTGATATGTACTATGGTTTTTGCATCATATTTCATGTTTCCCATATGAATTATGCTCATTGTACTATGTCCTTTGTTTCTGATGCCTCCTTTTTCCCGTATGACATGGGCAAATGGCCTTGTTCATTAAACTTTCTCTCTCTCTCTCTCCTCTCTCTCTCTCTCTCTCTCTCTCTCTCTCTCTCTCTCTCACACACACACACACACACACACACACACACACACACACACACACACACACACTCTCTCTCTCTCTCTCTCTCTCTCTCTCTCTCCCATCCTCTCACAAACGCACACACGCACGCACGCACGCACGCACGCACGCACGCACGCACGCACACGCACGCACACACACACACACACACACACACACACACACACACACACACACACACACACACACACACACACACACATAAACCCACTACTGACAACAATAATTTGCTGAGTCGCGGAGCCAGCGAGTGAGATCTCCCTCCGGAGGGTGCCACCACGTCGGTCCAAAGACAGTCCCCATAAATTTACCTGTACTTTTGACCCCGATTATACAGAAACCAAACCAAGGGCACAGTCGTAGAGAGGTAATCAAGCGGCGGTCACACTACAAGACCCGGGGCGTGAAGGGACACAGAATTTGAGACCCTTTCATGCTGGGCGATGAGGATGAGGATGATGAGGATGTGCCTGTGAGTTTCCGTTAAGGTCTGCACCCTATGTGATCACAGCGCAGGCTTTCAGGGGTGATGCAGGATTGCTCCCGGCTAGCTGGTTCGGCAGTTGAAGACATCACTTCCTTGGGCCCCGCTCGCACCCTCGGGTGTATCTTTTTCTTGTTTCTATGGATTTCCATTAGGGTCTAAGACTGTATGACAGGGCTGTACACTACGCTTATGTTAATAACATATCCCGGCGTCAACCAGGCCCGAGAGGTACAGACACCTGAAATGTCGGTCAGCAACACTCTCAGAGACGCATCCATGAAGTGGATGAAACTCGAACTGTGTGGTCCCAGTCTTCCTAACTGAGCCCACAGAAAACGCAACTCGAGGTAGGAGCCGATTGGGGCTGAAAAAAAACCCACAAATAAATGGTTCTAATGGGAATCGAACCCATGACCTACCAGCCGGGAGGCGCGACGCTAACCACTTCGCCGCGACGAAGTTTTTTTTCTCTCCAATTAATGCAAGTAATGTTCTGTATTGATTTAATTCAAATATCTTTCAAATTCATTTTCAGTCATATTGACTGACGAGCTTCCAAATGCAATATTGTGAAAGAAAACATATAAATGAATTAATCAAAGTTGAGAAACCATTACGTGAAAAGTGTACGATTTTAACATACGGAGAGTTGCGATTTAAAGGCTCTTTGTTCACGTAACAAGACTACTAACTTAAACGTGAGGCCCACTGGCCCAGTAGCTCAGGCATTGATCTCTCTACCCAAGGATCTTGAGTTCAATCTGCGCATTAGTTAGTCAGTTACAGAACATTTTGTCTTGAGATGCAGACACATACCCCTCCAATCCTTTCGGATGAGACTTGAACAGAGGTGTCGCGTGGCGTAAACGCGAATAAAAAAGATTAATTAAAAAAAAAGGGGGGGGGGGGGGGGATAAAACCTGTCCAATTCAATGGTTGAAAGAAAAATAGGACAATGTTTACCGGTTGTGTGTGTGTGTAGTAGTAGTACTTTCATTTTTTACGTCTTTTCACAAAATTGTGTGATATTAGACGAGTGTGTGTGTGTGTGTGTGTGTGTGTGTGTGGTGTGTGTGTGTGTGTGAGAGAGAGAGAGAGAGAGAGAGCGAGAGGAGAGAGAGAGAGACGTTGTGTACACACATAACTGGCACCAAACAGCAAGACATGCACCGTGTTTAGACATCGTTCGCGAGGAACGTAATGTAGCTACCGTAATGGTGAGATCGAAAGGCGCCGCGCACACGCCAAAGTCTGACTGACGGTGGAACCATGGAGTGGCGACCAAGGAGCAGAGAAAAAGGGCTAATGTTTTTTTTTTTTTTTTTTTTTTTTTTTTTTGCTGTCCCACCTCTGCACCACCTCAGAGGCAGTGCACCCACGCCGCTCATTCCGACAACCCCGTTCACAGCCACAGCCCGGTCGGCCCCGCCGCAGCCCCGGCACCCGCAATCCACTGGGGGCAGTCAATGTCAAGTCGTCAAGAGGCAACCCACCGGAGGAGACACTGCACTGCTGCCGAGTCACTCCGGTGGTGTTCAGTAGCGCCTGTTCTGATCTAACGCACGCAGGAGGCCACCTACTAAGCCCCCATACTGACGACAGTAATTCCTTAGTCGCGGAGCCGGCGTGAGTGAGCTCTCCCTCCGGAGGGCGCCACCACGTCCGTCCAACGATAGCCCCCCCATGGACTCGCCGATACCGGTGACCCCGACGGAACCAAACCAAGGCCACAGACGTAGAGAGGACATCGAAACTGAGGTCACCATGACAGCAGGGCATGAAGGGCCACAGAACTTGAAACATTTTTTTTTATGCTGATCGATGAGAATGAGGATGATTAAGATGATGCTACGGATTTCCATTTCGGTCTGAGACTACATGACAGGGCTGTACTCTACGCTTCCTTTCATAATATATCCCGGCGTCAACCAGGCCCGAGAGATACAGGCACCTGCAGTGTTGGTCATGAAATTTGAGCAACACTCTCAGAAACGCATCCATTAAGTGGTTGAAACTCGACTGTGTGGTCCCAGTCTTCCCAACTGAGTCCGCAGCAAACTCAACTATGGGTGGGAGCCGGTCGGGGCAGAAAAACCCACATGACTCTGATGGGATTCGAACCAACGACCTCCCAGCCGGGAGTCCGCGACGCTAACCACTTCGCCACGGCAGCTGGTAAAGGGCTAATGTTTGTAAGCCGTGTTTTTATCATGAACTCTGTTTAAATGAATGAAAAACAGGCGCACTGGAAGAAGAGGTGAAGGAAAGAGGAAGCCAACCAACCAGAAAAAAATAAAGAATGAATAAAAGCTTGAATGAATGAACAGACGACTGAATGAATGAACGATTGATTGAGTGGATGAATGAATGGTGGAATAAATGTATGGGTGAATGAAGGAATGAACGACATTTGTCAGTGAACAAACAATTAGATCTGATGAGCAACAAGAAAAGGTTTGCTCTCTCTCTCTCTCTCTCTCTCTCTCTCTCTCTCTCTCTCTCTCTCTCTCTCTCTCTCCAATTGAGAGTCTCGATACTGGCAATATGCTACTTTGAGCTTGTTAAAAACACATCGATTTCACTTATCATCGGCTGATTCAGATGTACATGCTTCAGATTTCGCACAGTATGCATTGTTTACGAGACGTCTGTCAAATGATGTATGCACGAATCGCGTAGTCATTCCGGAGGTACCTTTAGAGTCCCAGAATACTGACGAAAATACAAGAAACCCCCAGAAATGTTTTCTGGAGTGTTCCTAGCATTTAGATTGACTATATCGTGTGAGGATTCACAATTCTGGAGAACACCACGCAGTTTGACTGGTTGCGCTACGTCATGATTCTCGAACATTCTAGACTACCCCATGATTGCTGATGATTGTCTGTGGCGCACAGATATTTCTCTCGAATTTTCCATTATACGACCCCCAAATAACGAGAGAAAGAGAGAGCGTGCGTGACGAGAGTAGATCGAGACTGAAAGTGAAAAAAGGACACGTTTTTGTCTGGAGACCGTTGCGATAGTCATAAAGTATTGAGTTATGAGTCTTCCGCCGGACATGATGACTTTGAGCTTGATACCAATCATGTTTTTCTCTGTCTGGGTTGATTCATGGAGATATTTGAACCAGCTCCTCTCAGTCAATCTCGTTCCCCGCTCAGTGAAGTATCAGAGAACAGAAGTTCAATTTTACTTATACGGAGCGTTTAAGAACAACCGATTTAATATGAAAACGCGCGTTTTTGTTACAGGTCAAGGTCCTTTGAAAGCTCCTTAATCTAAGCGAGTTCCCTAAAGTCCCACCACCATACTTTTCTTCCTCCCCCTTTCTTCTGTTTCTTCCCCACAATAAGTTGTCGTTGAACACTTCATTCGCTAAAACGAATGTGAAGTTTTGCCATTAACCCCCCACCTCCTTCTCCCTTCCTCTCAATCTTTCTTTCTTTAACCGATCAAAGAGTTTCTTCTTTCCTCTTCCATACTTCTTTCAGAGTTTTGTTGCAACACACAAACGCGCGCGCGTGCTCGCGCGCGCATTCACGAACACACACATACATATACACACAAACACACACCTACATACATGCATACATACATGCGTACATACACGTTCACACGCACGCACGCACCTACAGACGCACGCACGTGAGTGCGCGCGCGCGTCCAACACACACACACACACACACATTTACTCATCTACCCGCTCACAATAACATCATGATAGATGGATAGGTAGGCAGATGGATGGATAGATGGATAGACAAATACATGGGTGCATAGTTAGAACATAGGCAGGTATATAGTTACATTGATACCCAGATTCAAAGACATACAAATACACTAGATTCTACGATACACACCCCTTGCCTTCAGCCGACAGTGATAAAAAAATAGTCATACGAAAAAAAATAGTCATACGAAGATAACATAACGCAGATGGCAGACAGGGACACACAGATAGAGAGAGATAGACACAGACAGAAACACTGAAGTGCGTGTGTGTGTGTGGCGGGGGGGGGGGGGGGGGGGGGGGCAGAGAGAGACACAGGGTGGCAGACAGACAGACAGTGAGACAGATGGGCAGACTGACAGATAAACAGACAGACCAAAAAGACAGAGAGTATTAAACTGTTTTTTGTTTAAACAGTAAACAAGTGGGGTATGTTTTGCTCCCATAAGGAAACCTAACACAGAGTAACTTTTATTCAAGACTGGCACAGCCTTTTAAACTTGAATAAAGTCAGACACAATACATAGACGAACAATCTAACAGTGGGGGAAAAACAAGCGCAGGTCAACAACTGAACTGTCTGGCAAAGATTTGGACTTGAGGGGAGGGGAGAGGAGAGGGGAGTTTGAAGATGGAGAAACTGGGAAAATGAAATTTAAAAAAAAAAAAAGAAAAAAAAATTATGTTACAGATATGAAATCTCTTCACTAGCTGCATAAGGGAATCATCGCAATCCCTTTTGAAGGCAGATATATTTGTATTGCCTGCTCCGAGGCCTTTCGCCCGCTGGATCGGGACTCATCAGGGAGACACTATTGGATTCTTTTTTGCACCCATGGTGGTGAGAACACCACAGTATTATGGACTGTGGTGTGTCTCTATTTGACGCCGGGAGCGCAGACACAACCAGCCGTGTCTCCCTGGGCCCGTAGTTATGACGCGGTGGTAGGCTGTCACTGGTGGTAAGCTTACCACGGTGATAGCTGCCACCGGTGGCACGCTATCACCAGTTGCAACTTATCACTGTATTCTTGGACGCGTACTTCACCTCGGGACAGCTAACACCAATCTATTTAAAGACAGAGGGGAAAATCCGTTTGGGGAGTGTGGGGAAGGAGGTGATTGTGAAGCATCATGCCACAGTTGTGATACTGCAGGCTTTTCTGGAGTCACACGCAGACCTTGTAGACAATGCCATCGCCTCTTTGCACAGCCTATCGTTCTTTCTATGGTAGCTTGGTCGATGCATGGGTAGCGTTGTACCTCTCTTCTGCTGCTGTTCGAGGATTGGCAAAGGGAGTCATCAGCCAGTGTCTCAGCATATACCCACTGTCCCCTAAAAGGGACTCGATTCACTGGTGGCGGGTCTGCTTCAAAAGCTGCAAACAGGGTATGACTGGCGTAGAATTCTGGCATCATGAACACTACCAGGCCATCTCGCAACAACATCAGTGAACACCATGTCTGCATTGCAGACCACCTGTAACATACCACAAGCAAATATGTGTAACACACAAATGCATTGAAACATTTTCTTCATACATAGTTTTTGTCTAACATTTTTTTTTTTACAAACAAAACAAGGTCTTGAGACATGCCCAGTGCATGATTTTATTTTTTAAATATTACTTTATTTTTCTTTCGCGCGCATGAGCACATACACACACTTACACTGTCTCTCTCTCTCACACACACAATCTCTCTCTCTCTCTCTCTCTCTCTCTCTCTCTCTCTCTCTCTCTCTCTCTCTCTCTCTCTCATGCGCACAGACTCAATCATGCACACATTCATAAAGATACATGCACATAGCTGTACAGATATACTCATCCATACATGGGTGACACTCTGCAGTTAGGACTAAAATCAGTCTTTTTAGAAAGGCCTCAGACTCAAATTCAACTTTTGAAAAATTTTAACAATGTAATTACACCTTGCCGGGGCCTCAGTTTCTTTAGACTTTTCTAAAATTTAGAGTGTCAGCCATACCATATACTCACTCACACTAACACTTCTACACACACACACACACACACACACACACACACACACACACACACACACACACACACACACACATACACACACACACACACATACACACACACAAACACACACACACACACTCACGCGCGAGCGCGCACATACACACACACACACAAACAAACAGTACACAACTACAGCCGCAACTACTAATAACTGAAACCGGCCTGCTTACAAACTACACATGCTTCATAGAATACTATAGAGCTCATACGTGCAAAATTGCAGTGATCACATAATCTTTGAGGCTGCTGCCAAGAAGATCAGCGATGACTATCTCTAGTCTGCTCATTGTTTACTCTGGGAATAGCAGCGTTCAAAGCACATTTCAAAAGGTTACATTCGAAAAGAATGTGTATTGTTGACAATGGGCATTTGCAGAGACACTGCGTTGTTTTCGCATATTTTTTCATACATTCATTAAGTCGACAACATAAGAGAGAAAAATAAGTGTCTAGGAAAAGAATTACTTGAACAGACAGATACAATTAAACACTGCGGGTTAGCTTCTTTCCCTATGTACCCAACAAATGTTATACCTTTACCTGAAGTAAAGCATGTGTAAATAACAAATCTGATTTAAGAAATCGGTTCAGACAAGCCTTACAAGAAGCAGACATGGGGGAATAAAGAACAGATTTAGAATAACACAAAATTATGTTTGAATATAGGACTGGATCAGAAAGTGTAAAAAACAACAACAAACAAACCCCAAAGCCATTAATACTGCAATTCAATTAATGAAATTAATATAATTAATATAGGTGTATGTGTGTGTGTGTGTGCGCGCATTCTTAGAAATAATGTGTGTGTGTGTGTGTGTGTGTGTGTGTGTGTGTGTGTGTGTGTGTGTGTGTGTGTGTGTGTGTGTGTGTGTGTGTGTGTGTGTGTGTGTGTGTGTGTGTGTGTGTGTGTGTAGGCTACTTGTCTTAACAGTGTTAGACTTGAAACTCACCTGCACATTGATTGAGTGGTAGTTCTTTCTGTTCACGTATTCATGCTCGTTATCTGGCGGTGCCTGTATTCGAATTTGAGTTCCATCAATGCAGCCCACAACATCAGGGAAGCCACGCCCTCCGTTTTGATCTCCGGCGAACTTTGCTTTCTGAAGATCAGCTTCACGTTGATTTGGAAAAATAATCCAGTTAGGAAAGTGTCGCAGCAAAGCATTTGTGACGCGCGTCACTGTCTTGCTTGTTGTGCTCTGCGTAACTCCAATTAGCTCTCCACACAAGTCTTGAAACGACCACTGGCATAGTATCGCAGGCACAACAACACTTGCAGGATTGGGGTCAGCGAACCTTGTCGATTGGCGAGAACAAGATCATCGTGCACTTCGTCCGTAATCCTTCTGATCCCGTCCCTTGTAAGTCGAAATTTACAATATACTTCACCGTCATCAAACACTTCAAAAGAATGTGTACGGTCACGAAATATTCTGTTTAATCGCAGATTTCTTCGACGCCGCCGTCTAACAATGTCTGCCATCGTTGCCTTCCCTTCCAAAAACGAGGTTAACACCGGTGGTAAGCGCTGTATCACTCCTCAGTGGGAGGGATAACTTCCCACCAAAATTGCCACCGGTGTTAGGCCTACCACCAGTCTGAGAATACCAAAAAGAAGGAATGTTATCACCGTGACAGCTTGCCACCGTGATAACGGCTTACCACCGCGTCATAACTACGGGCCCTGATGAGTCCCGATCCAGCGGGCGAAAGGCCTCGGAGCAGGCAATACAAATATATCTGCCTTCAAAAGGGATTGCGATGGTTCCCTTATGCAGCTAGTGAAGAGTTTTCATATCTGTAACATAATTTTTTTTTCTTTTTTTCTTAAATTTCATTTTCCCAGTTTCTCCATCTTCAAACTCCCCTCTCCTCTCCCCTCCCCTCAAGTCCAAATCTTTGCCAGACAGTTCAGTTGTTGGCCTGCGCTTGTTTTTCCCCCACTATTAGATTGTTCGTCTATGTATTTTGTCTGACTTTATTCAAGTTTAAAAGGCTGTGCCAGTCTTGAATAAAAGTTACTCTGTGTTAGGTTTCCTTATGGGAGCAAAACATACCCCACTTGTTTACTGTTTATCGTTTACTGTTCCTACCTCATTTCATTTCTGTTTTTTGTTTGTTTGGGTGTGTTTTTTTTTTTTTTTTTTTCAGTTCGCATGTAATTAACCCAGAAATATTTGCACAATGTCGTGTGACCTAATACATTTCCATGTTTCTGAATCCGCATCTTCATCTGGTGGCCACGTTGTTCTTCATCCTTCAGAATCTACCAGTCCACACTAACGACCGTGTCATGCACACCACAGGTTTATCTTGACAGGGACGAAACAATGCCGTGGGTCATTGCTTCTTCCTTTCTGTAGAAACTGATCTGCAACGCCTGGCTGTTGAACTACGTCAGCCGGGGACGTCCCGGCTGTTTTGTAGGTCAGGTCAGTTGACCTGACCTGATGAACTTGACCTGCTAGCCTAGAGGTTCCGGCCCGTGGGTGAAAGAATCGCTCTTTTGCGGGTAAGCTAATTTTGAACGCCTGGATAATGTCCACGCGGGTCACTCTGTTGACACACTTTCTGACAAGAATCCGTCCGACCAGCATCAGGTTACCTACTTGGTTAACTACCGTATGATCCAGTCTGCCAGGGGCGGATCATTCTGAACCCCTGAACAGGTGAGTGACGTCAGTAGAGACACGTGCGCGCTCCTTTTATTCAGCTTGTTTTCACACTGGGCGATATGAGGCTGGAAAAGGAACGAAAAGAGGCGTTTGTGTGCGCGTCTCTCTCTCTCTCTCTCTCTCTCTCTTCTCTCTCTCTCTCTCTCGCGTACGTGAGTGCGTTGCTGTGTTGTGTGTGTGTGTGTGTGTGTGTGTGTGTGTGTGTGTGTGTGTGTGTGCAGGCGTGCGTGCATGCGTGCGTGCGTATGTGTGTGTGTGTGTGTGTGTGTGTGTGTGTGTGTGAGCGAGTGTGTGTGTGTGTGTGTGTGTGTGTGTGTGTGTGTTTAGGGGTAGGAGATAAGGTGTGTGGTGTGGATGGAGAATCGTGTCTGGGAGCAAAGAATCTGAACAAAGCATTAAACAAAAATCAGATATAAATAAGAACTGGACAGGGATCTCTTAGACATTTATTACTGGCTATTAATATCTTTAATTTCAGAACCAGACATTACTTTGTCTATTTCCAAAACATGTTGCCTCTGTGTAACATTTTAACACACTCCACTTTCATTACATGAATTTTAGAATCATTGTATAGAGAGCTTAAGAATGCACATTGAAAAAGAATACGATGTCCAGCTATTTTTGACATGAAACACTTTTTAACCACATTACCGTTTATCCACGCTTTACTATATTTACTCTTCAGCCATTGTTTGGCTAGCCGTAAACAGGTCAGGTCGTGACCTTAATGACTCTACAATCACTCCACTGACACACTTCCCAGTGAGAAGCAAGTCCAACAAGCATTGCTATTGCCGACGTTTCACTACGTTTTACGTCAGGTATCGTTCAGTCTGCTACAGTCAGGTCAGGCCACTGTGAACGCTACATAGTCACTCCTCCGACGCATTTTCTAATAAGAAATGCTTTCAACGGGCGTTAGGTTTGGCTTCTTTTTTTCCCCCTACAAATACCAGTCAGCTTTCTAGAGACGGTTCAACTCACTTTGAACTTGTGGATGACTCTGTGGTGACATTTTCTTATATGTCAGCTCAACCACCAATGGTTTTCTCTTACGCTGTTTTGTGTGGCCGGCCATAGACAGGTCAGGTCATTTTGCACTTCGGAGTGACTGTTCAGTGGCTCAGTATATACTGGGGGCCGGAATAGCTCAGTGGTAGAGCGCCGGACTCGTAATCTTGGTGATCCTGGGGGTACGGGTTCGAATCTCCGCCGGGCCGTTTCGGTAAGGGGATTTTTCCTTCGGAGTTAACATGGGTTTTCTGACTCCATTTCCCATACAGTCGTTCGAATGAGACTATAAACCGAGGCTCGTGTGTGAACGCACGCATATCGTCTTGCACACACGTAAAATCCCATCACCTACTTTCGGAAGAGAAGTCCAGTTTGGCCGCTGGTATGGATGACACGTTATACATAGCATGCACCCTGCGTGAGAAATGGAAAGAATGAAGAAAGGAAGGTAACTGATAGAACGATATTGAACGATAGTGACTGGATGACACGGCAAACAACTGAATGAAGCGCCAGCTGGCAGCTCTTCAGTCGGCACTACCCAGGCAGACAGCCCGTTGTGTATTGCAAAGCGCTTAGAGCTTGGTCTCTAGCCGAGGATAGGCACTATATAAGTATTCGTAATAATAATATCAGTACTCTACAAATCAGTTCGACTAGCTTTACTTTTCTCGACTCTTTAACACATTATGCTACGTGTATTGTTGAATCGAACGTAGGCAGGTCATGTTGGGCTTTTGAATAACTGCATAATCATCCTGTTGACACATTGCAACAACTGAGTCAAGTTGCTTTTTTTTTGTCTTTTTATCTTTTTATTGTCTTTTACTCTATCCATTCTTTAGTCTTCCGTCGACAGGACAGATCGCTTTGATCTGCTGGAGGATTGTACAGCCACGCCAGGAGACATTAAAACAGGTGAGTTTAACCATACCTTTTCTGAACGCCTTTCTACCTATTATTACGAATAGAGTTTAGCTGGCCATGGTTAAATTTGTTTATGCTAGACTCGTTGACGAAATTACAGTCACTCCACGGGCAAACTTTCCAACAAATGATTTCAACCTGAATTGCTCTCTTCTGCCTTTTAGTCATGCTACGTGTCTCGTTCCTTTGACAATACACAGGTCAGATTGCTTTGAACTGCTAGAAGACCTCAGTCAGTCTGCTAGTGTATTACAACCAATGAGTTCAGCCTGCATCGCTGTCCTCTGCAGGGGGTTTTTGAAAGTTGGGGCGGTTTTTGAAGCGCTGGTTAAAGCACAGCCAGTACCAGCTGAACTTACAAGTGAGTCTAAAAACGGATGACCGGGGCGGAAACTGAAGAAAATTTTAAAAGATGCAAGCAATAAAACACCCCCCAGTTTAGTCTATTTGAATACGCTTGAAAAAAACGTAAAATAAAACTTGTTCATATAAAAAAAAAAAACAAATAAAAAAAAAAAATAAAAAAAAAAACTCCCACACTTTCAGTTTTTTCCCTCTTTCACGCGGTAAAGTAAGCTCAAATTTATTCAAAACAGTTTTTTAAAAAAGAAGGGCCCGTTCCCTCATTGTGAAGAACAGTTAGGATTCGCAAAGGCAAAGTAAAATAGAACAGCCCTTTAAATTTGCGCACAATTTGCACAGAAATCCCTCCCACACCAGGGGAACTTTTAAATGTCTTCGGGACTTCCAGCGACGTTCAACGGGACCTGGGGGGGGGGGGGGGGGGGGGGGGGGGGAGGTGGGGGCATGGGGCGACAAGGAAGACATTAAAATGGGCCCAAAGTGAAAACAGCACCGGAATTTTTAAAAGTCAGCGTGGCGACCCAAGGGTGTATTGAGGGGGGTTCTGTACATCGGTTGGAGTTGTCAGTCTTTCTAACTCCCCTACTTTTCAACCGCGGCTGAATCGCACTGTGACCCGCAAAATTGAAGATCATGTCGTGTGAGAGGAAGAAACACCCAAATTTCCGCTACAGATGATAACGGGCAGGAAAGCAGTGAAGAAAACCCACCTGGCTTGTTTAAAATTGGACGAAAATAAAAAACATGCGGTACTTAAACAGCGCTAAAAAAGACCCCGGCGAAAGGGCAGCCACAAACCTATCAATCTAAAGTGATATGGAAGAGGGGCGGGATGTTAACGTTCACGTACCCGGGCCCCTCACTCGCAGCGAGGGATCCCAACTGAAATTTTTTAATGGGCAGCAATGATACACCAGCTTGAAAGGTTTATGGGCTATGCATTTTTAAAAATGCCTACTTCTTTATGGATTTTGTGTCGTGGTAATGAATTTTCTTAAAAGTAAGCTCATAAAAATAAAATGGATGATGATAAAGTGTGTAGTGGTTGTAGTATTTTTAGTTAGTGTGTAGTGTAGTAGTGTGTAGTGTATAGTTAAAAATCGTTTTCAATTCCTTTTTGGGAAGGAAACAATAAATTTAATAAATACATAAATAAATAAACGAATAACACCCGTGAGCCCGGCAAGTGTCGGAGGCCAAAAACACCATGAAAGTCACCAGCTGTGCCCAGGATAACAACGCCCGCACGGAAGGCCAAAAAAATCTCCCTGAAACGTACACCAGCTGTGCCCAGGATAACAACGCCTGCACGGAAGGCCAATAACATCTCTATGAAACGTATACAGCTGTGCCAGGATAACAACACCTGCACGGAAGGCCAATAACATCTCTATGAAACGTATACCAGCTGTGCCCAGGATAACAACACCTGCACGGAAGGCCAACAATATCTCCATGAAACGCATGACCAGGTATCGGCCTGTACTGGCGTACTCCACTTTCACTTCCTGTGCGTATTTGAGTCGTGAATACCCACAGCGGATCTGGGGATGGGAAAAAGCCATAGAGATGAGGTGTTAGAGCAAGGCACTACACATCTGATACACTGATCGCATCACCAATGAAGAAGTGCGCCAAAAACCATTAGCAGTACACACAACCGTACGATTGCTGACATCATTTAAGAAACAAAACAAAGATGAGAAGATGCTATGGCCATATACTAAGATCCCTGCCTTGCTAAAACAGTCCTTCAGAGAATTGTTAATGGAAGAAGACGAA
>CM031620.1:23589271-23594271 GCA_018398815.1 Conus ventricosus | reverse complement strand
ATAAAATAGCAAAATGTGGTGGTGTTGGTGTGTGTGTGTGTGTGTGTGTGTGTGTGTGGTGTGTGTGTGTGTGTGTTGTGTTGTAGTTGTGTTCTGATTGCTGCTGTTACCGTTGCTGTTGTCGTTGTTTTCGTTGTTTTCTATTGTTGTAATCGTTGCTGCTCTATGTCGTTACTATGGTCGTTTTTGTTATTGTCACCGCTGTTGTTAATGTTTTCGTTGTTGTTGTTGATGATGATGATGTCGCTGTGTCGATGTTGTTGTTATTACTGCTGTTTATGCTTCTGTAGTTTTGTTGTTGTTGATGTCGCTGTGTTGATGTTGTTTATTATCGCTGTTGTTTATGCATCTGTAGAGGTTTTTTTTGTTCTTGTTGTCGTCGCACTTGTCGTTAATGCTGTTTTTGTTGTTGCCATTGTTGATATTGTTGCTGTTGCTGCTGGTGGTGGAGGTGGTGGTGGCGGTGGTGGTGCACTTCCCGCTGATACTGTTGATGACGATGATGTTGTTATTGCTGCTGATGTTGTGTTTGCTGCTAATCTGTTTCTTGCTCTTGTTATTGTTCTTGCTGCCTTGAATTCTGTTCTCGTGTAAGCTTTAAAGATGGATTGCAGAATCAATGAGCATCGAAACTAATAAATTTTGAACTGAAAATACCGTCCGCTGAGTTCGTTCTCTCTGTAGAATTTCATTTTCCACTTTAAATTTAATTTAATCTTTTCATGTTCAATCTAACGTATCTACATGCGACGCTTCATCAAGGACTGTACGTTCAACGACACCAGTGTCCATGAGTCATGCTCACGTTAAAGTAAGAGCGAGCTTGGTCTTATTAATAATGACTCATGAGGTGACTTCAACGCTGTGACAGCTCTGACATGGCCCTTTGCGGTCGGCTGGGCTATAAGCCACATTACCTTCCCTACCTGGTCTTATTTGGATTCAGATCTTCCATATTGCTGGTCGCTTTAGTAGCATTACTTCCTCGTCGCCCATTCCGGTGTCCCGCCCCACATTCGCATCCCTTGTCTGTGACCGCCTCAGCCCCGGCACAGACGGTCGACGGGAAGCAGTCAATGTCAAGTCGCCGGTAGGAAACCCACCGGAGGAGACACTGCACTGCTGCGGAGTCACTTCGGTGGTGTTCAGTGGTGCCTGTTTTGATCCAACATACGCAGGACACCGCTTACTAATCCCCCCACTGACGACAATGATTGCTTAATTGCAGAGGGGGTCGGAATAGCTCAGTTCGTAAAGCGCCGGACTCGTAATCCAAGGGTTGCGGGTTCGAATCTCCGTCGGGCCGTTTCGGTACAGGGGATATTTCCCTCGGAGCTAACATAAGTTCTGACTCCATTTCCCATACAGTCGTTCGAATGAGACTATAAACCGAGGTTCCGTGTGTGAACGCACGCATAACATCTTGCACACACGTAAAATCCCATCACCAACTTTCGGAAGAGAAGGCCAGTTTGGCCGTTGGTATGGATGACATGTTACACATAGCAGCACCTTCCCCGAAGATGGAGCATGGCTGCCTTATGCGGGATAAAAAAACGGTCATGCACACAAAACTCCACTCCCTTTGTAGGGTACATGGGATTAATACGTGCCTGTCCATGTAGAGAGTGTACGCAGGAGTATCAGCCTGCATACGCAGAAGAAGAAGAAGAAGAAGAAGAAGCTTAATTGCAGAGCCACTATGAGACCGTGTCTCCTTCCAGAGGGCGCCAGTCGATCCGTCAGACGACAGTCCCAACGACCCTGACATACCCACACCACCACGACACAAACTTACAAGGGGTCTGGAAGTGAAGAGAAACTCTAAACTGAGATCATCATCCGAACATTGCGAGAACGGCCACTGCATTTGAGACTGTTGTGTTAACGATGATTGGCGAAGATGATTGGCGTGATGATGAAGATGATGCTCCGCAGTTCCATTCTAGTCTGAGAATACATGACAAGGGCATACGCTGGCTATAATATATCCAGACGTCAACCAGGCCCGAGAGACACAAGCACCTGCAGTGCTGGTCCTTGTGAAAAAAGCTCACAGACGCATCCGTTTGGTTTTGTTTTTTTTTGTTTTTTTACGAAACTCGCCTGTGTCGTTTTAGTATTTCCATTTGAGCCCATTGCGAACTCAACTTTGGGTAATACCCAGTTGGTGTAAAAACAAAACTTTGAATTTTTCCGTTGAACCTGGGTTCCATGTATGACTCTGGCTAAGTGTCGAAGCCACTGGAAGTTATATGGTGGAACAGGAGATGGATCGATTATTCGTCACAGCTTTATCTATGGACGACGTCAGTTCAGTTTAATCATCGTCAAAGACATACTTCTCAGAGAGCACACACACACACACACACACACACACACACACACACACACACAACACACACACACACACACACACACTCATAGAGGCTGAGACGGAAAAGGCATCATAAGCTACACACAAAAAGTTAAGGGTCACTTTCACAAACATTCATAACTGTCAAAATAAGAAAGTCAATGCGTCGAAGTTTGGCCAAACATTTAATTCCATTCTTTAGTGATAACGATACACAATTGCCTTCAATCTCGAGCAATCGTTTGATGTGTACATTTGATTAAAGTGGGTACGTATCCAAATTTGATTTTCCCAAAGTCATTGAAATCACAAGACAGGGCATACTGATGCTCCCAAAAGCTCAGTAATGCGTGTAACCACCATGGCTGTTCTGGCACTCGACGCAGCGAGTCCTCATCGAGTTGACCAGGTTGGTGAAGATCCCCTGTGGAAGCGCCTGCCACTCAGCCTGCAGCATCTGGTAGAGGTGTTGGGCATCCCTGGGAGGGGGTGGCTCCTCACTTTGCGATCCAGCTCATCCCAGAGGTTCTCAATCGGGTTGAGATCGGGACTGCATGCTGGCCACTCCATTCTGTTGACTCCAGACTGCTGCAGGAAGTCGTTGACCACCCTTGCCCTGTGGGGGCGAGCGTTGTCATCCTGGTAGACAGCCCTCGGTCCCATCTGCTGCAGTGTAGGCACAGCCAGCGGTCGAAGGATCTCATCCCGGTATCGGATGCCAGTCAGGTTACCCTGTACATGATACAAGGGTGTTCTGTGGTGAAGGCTGAAGGCCCCCCCCCCCCCCCCCCCCGACCATTACAGAACCTCCACCAAAGGCCACCTTTTCTTGGACAGTGGCGTCAATAAAGCGTTGCCCTGGGCGCCTCCAGACCCTCAGTCGGCCGTCGTTGTGGTGAAGGGTGAAGCGTGATTCATCACTGAACAGGACCTGAGACCATTGCTGACGTGTCCACCTCACGTGACGTGCGCAGAAGGCGCGGCGTGCTGCCCTATGGGCTGGAGTTGAGCGTGGCCGTACTGCTGGGCGACGAGAACGGAGATTAAACCCATGTAGGCGGTTCCGTATGGTCTGCTGGCTTATGTTGATGTTAGTAGCCACCCTCAACTGCCTTTGAATGATGCTGGAAGAGGCTTATTCTTGTCTGCAGGGCTTGTCATTCAATGAGACGATCGTCACGTGGGGTGTCTTCTTCGGTCGACCAGATCTGCGTCTTTCATGAACAATCTCAGTGGCTGTGAAGCGTTGAATCAGTCGGACAATGACCGAGATGGACACATGAAGTCGCCTGGCCACTTCTCGCTTGGGAACACCATCTTAGAACCATGCAACAGCTCGTCCCTTATCCAACTCGCTTAATTTTCGTCGTGGAGGCATTGTCAGATCAGGCCTACTACTGGTGGAATGCCTTCTATAAAGCCAAGCGAGCGACAGCATCTCACACATAAACAGCAGTGCTTGCACGTGCATAATGGTTTTTCCATCTGGCAAGTGCAATGTGTTCATGCAGAACGGTCCAAAACAAGGTCATTTTTCGCAAGTTTCCGCTTTTCCGTTTGCGGCCCAGATCAGTAGTAGAGAATCCCGTGCAATTTTCGCACTAACACAACATCGCCCACTTACAGCTGAACAAGAATTCATGACAATTTGGCTGGACTAAGAAATAAGTAACAGTAGCGAACTGAGTTTATTACGCACATGTTTTCACATACCGATCCTTAACTTTTTGTGCGTAGTATATTTCACATAATCATTTTGCTTTGTATTGTAAGACAAGCTGGAAAAAGACCGGTAGGTGTCAACTAAGGCGAGAGAGAATGTAGGAGAGAGAGAGAGAGGAGAGAGAGAGAGAGGAGAGAGAGAGAGAGGAGAGAGAGAGAGAGGGGGGGGGGGGAGGGAGAAGGGGGTGAAAGGTATCATCAGAACATACATGTTATTATTTTTTGTAAAACCAATCAAGAACAGCAACCAAACTAAAAGTGAAGATTGCAAAAGGAAGGGAAACAAGAAATACAAAGACAGAGATGCGGAAGGGCAGGTGGGGGCCAGCGATCCAGAGACAGACAGACAGACAGACAAGGACAGCAGGCGAAGAGAAAGGGAGGAGAAAGGAAAAGTGAGAGACAGGAGGAGAGAGAGAGAGAGAGGAGAGAGAGGAGAGGAAGAGAGAGAGAGAGAGAGGGGGGGGGGGGGAGAAAGATACACAAATATGGAGGAAAAACAGAGAAAGAGAGGGGATATCTATCTATCTATCTGTCTATCTATCTATCTACACACACACACACAACACACACACACCACACACACACACACACACACACACACACGCACCACCCCCCCCCCCCCGCCCACACACACACACACACACGCACACACACACACACAAAGCACAAGAACAACAAGCTGTCGGGGTTATAGTTGAAATTTTCGGCTTTATTTGCCTTCATCAGCAATAACCTCCTCCCTGAGTGCCAGCAGGTAACATAGTCCCTCTGTCTGTCTGTCGTCGTCTGTCTGTCTCTCTTCTCTCTCTCTCTCTCTCTCTTCTTCTCTCTCTCTCTCTTTTCTCTCTCTTCTCTCTCTTCTTCTCTCTCTCTCTATTTTATATTGTGTGTGTGTGTGTGTGTGTGTTTTTTTGTGTGG
>CM031620.1:23575161-23580161 GCA_018398815.1 Conus ventricosus | reverse complement strand
ATCCTCAAGCAAAGGCTCATGCTGCAGCAAAGTATCTTTTTGAAACAGATGTTCTCATTTAATTTAGTGCCAAATGATTGATCAGCAACAATCCATATTGTTCTTCCGTTTGGGGGAAACTTCTTACGCAAACGAAAGTGCCTGACAAGTAAAAAACAACAACAACAACAACAACAACCAACCAACCAAACGAAAAAAACCCATCTTAATCAAGTCCATTCTGACACTTTGCCCGATAGATCTCCGAAATGTGCTCAATTCACTTCATATGTTTAAAAACTCAGCCGACCACGATGAGTCATACTGGGGCTCTTTCTTTGAAGTATCATTTTAAAGAGTATTTTCCTTGAGGTATCATTTTTTTTTCTTTAGAAAAAAAATTGATTATGTAAGTTCTGCATACCTTGTCAGAAGCAATCCACATCGTTGTTTTGGTTTTTGTTGTTGTTGTTGTTTGTTGTTTAAAAACAAATTGACTGAGTAAGAATTTTTTTTTTCCCGTAACGTTCCTGAGATTTTGTTCCCCACATCTCCAAAATGTCCTACGTTTTTTTCTTGATATCCAACACGTCCTACGCCAATTGAATTTTCCGATGAAAGACTGTATACGTAGCGGAGACTTATGGGTACTAAGTATCAGATACTGTGGATGGGTTAACAACACACACGCGCCGAGTTCCACTGGTTATTAGTAAGACACAGGAGACAAACGCCGACTCGTGACAGGGGAGGTCATTTTCTGTTCACACGACAGAGTTGCATGATCCCCTTGTAGTGAAAGGTTTGGCGTTTACACTGTAAAGACCTGTAATGACTGTAATGACATGTAATGACTGTAATGACCTGCAATGACCTCTTCCTCATTGCCCTTCCATCCCACCCAACCCCATCTCCACACCCACCCCTGGTCCACCATTTTTTTTCACTGTGTAAATCTGCACTGGATCACTGTCGTACTGACGGAAGGAAGGATTCTTTTCTTGCACCTGATTTCTCTCTGGTGCTTGTTTATTTCACGTAGAATGTGTGTGTGTGTGTGTGTGTGTGTGTGTGTGTGTGTGTGTGTGTGTGTGTGTGTGTGTGTGTGTGTATGGGCTAGTGCACTTTGTGTGTGTGTGCGAGCGCGCGCGCGGCTGTGTGTGTGTGTGTACTATATATGTACAAGAGAGAGAGAGAGAGAGAGAGAGAGAGAGAAGAGAGAGAAGAGAGAGAGAGAGAGAGAGAGAGAGAGAGAGGAGAGAGAGACGAGAGAGAGAGAGCAACAAACTTACTGGCTCTGTGTATTATATTGAGAGCAGAAACAGGACATAACCCGCAGAAGTTGTACACAGTTGTTAATCAAAACAACTGGCTTTTTTTTTTTTTTCAATAACCAGACGTTTTCGAAAGAGACAGACAGACAGACAACAGAAGAAATGTTCAGGGAAAAGAAGCAACAACTAAATGCGAATGTTTACGAGGCGGCAAGGAATCAGTGAAAGATCTAAACTGAGCACAAGGAAGAAGGCAGGGATGACAGTTCATAGTCCGTTCATCTCCCTCCGCAAATTGGCTTCCAACTGGGAACTGGTCGTCATAGGGGAAGGTGAAAATTGACCAGCTTGGGAGGGGGAGGGAGGGTGGTAGCGGGGGAGGGGGAATATGACGCGATAGGGAAATGAGGAAGGGGGGAGGAGACGAAAATACATGAGCACACACGCGTATGTGTTGGTACACATGCGTGCTGTCCCCCCTCCCTCCCCTCTCTCTCTCTCTCTTCTCTCTCTCTCTCTCTCTCTCTCTCTCTCTCTCTCTCTCTCTCTCTCTCACGCACACGCACACACACACACACACACACACACACACACACAACACACACACACAAACACACACACACTCACACACAAACAAACACACATACACACACACACACACACACACACACACACACACACACACACACACACACACACCACACAATCGAGCAGTCAACGCAATGATATCATCACAATACAATGTATTACCAAGACATTGCTGGAGTGATTTTTCAGTGCCTGATAATGCCAAATGAAATGTACTTTGCCAAATGACATACAATACAGATGTGCGTGGTCAAAATAACTCGGAAATCTCATGGATCTTTGTCGAATTTAAGATGAGTGGATTTTGCCTGAGATCCTCTCTCCCACGCATAACAACAAAGTAAGAAATATCATTCATCTTTTTTGACTAGGTTACAAGCTAAACGGCTGATGATTTCATTTTCAATTTTGATATTGTAGCTAGTACGATGTAAGAGATACTAAATCGACCGAAACTGAAAAATACAATTTCGAACAATAAATGGGAAAAGATCTCACAACACCACCCCACACACACACACAACAACAACACACACACACACACACACACACACAACACAAGCATACGATAAAGAAAAGAGAACAATAAATAAAGTTTAAAAAAAAGTGAGGGTAAATCTCAATCATGCACATTTTAGTGTGGGTTAGCAATGCTAGACAACAAAACAAAACACGATGAGATGGCAAACAAGAGAGAGAAGAGAGAGAGAGAGAGAGAGAGAGAGAGAGAGATGTATCTTTTTCTTGTTGGTTTGCACACGCCTCCACCCGTAAGCTCGTGTCTGAGCTCTCAAACGTGTCACACTTTCAAAACCGAGCGTACCCAGCAGAGGAAGCCACCCGGCGAGCGGGTACCGTTGCTTGCACCGCCTCCACCCCAACCGTGTCAGCCACTCACAACCACACAACACACACCACACAAACACACACACGCACAAGGCGCGCCCGACAGCCACGCGCACACACACACACACACACCACACACCACACACACACACACACCACACCACACACACACACACAACACAACACACACAACACACACCAACACCACACACACACACACACACAGCACACACACACACACACACACAACACACACACACAACACACACACCAACACACACACACACACCACACACACACACCGCGCGCGCGCGCGCGCCGCGCGCACGCACGCACGCACACGCACACCACCACCACCACCACTACCTCAATTCCCACCATTCCTTGCAATCGCCTCGCCAACAGTCTCCTCCCCTACTTTTCCATACCAGAAGGATGAGGTGGTCAAGAGGTCATCTTGCTTTATGACATGTGACTGACTCATGGACACTCCAGTACGTGGGAGATCCGTAAGGGCTACTTTTTGTCCCAAAATAGACGACAGAGAAAGAATGAACAACTTTTTATTTTTTGGTCTCTATAAATCGTTGTCGAGTCAACGTCTTGATGACGGAGGAATTGTTGGCCTGCACCTCCTTAACCTCCCTCTACTTATTTCTTCAGTGTATTATTACTCGGTCAGTCAGTGGAAGACTGCACCTCATAGATCGAAATACCGGTTATTCTGCGGGTTGTTAAGGGCGTACTCAATGTCGACTTCAGTGGAGCGGAAGGAGTCGCTTCTCGTTCACTAGGACAAAGTATTTAACGCAGGATGGGTGTTTGATTTACCGTTCCTCTGACAAAGCAAAAGTTTAAATCACACACACACACACACACACACCACACACACACACACACACACACACACAAACCGCCGAGTTCGCTTCCGTTACGAATTACTACTAACTAACTAACTAACTAACTAACTAACTAACTAACTAACAACTAACAACAACCAACTTACGAACTCTGCAGTTACGGGGATTTTCGCTATGCAAAGTATGGAGCAAGCTTCAAGAGCGCTATTATAAGGAAAAGACTTCAAGACTGAGTTAAGGGTAATAACATTACAGGATTGTACAGGAGTAAGCAGTAAGGTTTTGGCTCAACTGGTTTTTTTACAGGAAATTTATGTTAATTTTTAACAAAGCTATTCCACCACAAACCATATGTTTACCTTGTTTGCTTTAGTTCGAAAACAATTCTGTCTGATCTGTAAACTGTACGTTGCTTTTATTGATTCTGAGGAAGCATTTGATTCTGTTAATGAAATTGTATTTTGGCTTTCTTTTTGAAACATACTTTTCGTGGAAAGCAGTGTGAATGCATGAACAGTATGTATGGCGGTGTAAACACAAGGATACGATGCGGTGCTGCTCTATCAAATCATGCTAACTGCACATCTGATGTCAACCAGGGCGAAGTCAGTGACCCTGTTTTGTTTTCTTCATTCATTAGTGAGTCGACGCTAGAAATAATTATTTTGTAAGACACTGTGCGTATTTCATAACGGATGTTCTAGGATTAGATATTCTGATTCTAGCTTATGACGTTGCATCAATGTTCAAGACAGTAATTGGCCTGACCACTCAGTTATACAGATCTGCAAAGGGCAGCTTCTTTGCTCCGGTTAAAGTAAATGTGAATTAAAAACAACACATTCGTTTTTGGAATAGGTGGATACCTCTGGGATACGAATGCCTGTCGTGAATGTACATAGATATTTAGGTGCAAAGACATTACCAGTTACAACCCAAAACTTATTGTCATGTATTATGAAGAAGTAGTCAATATCTTACCATGAATCTTTTGCTCTGTTTATGAAATTGTTTGATGTTCAAATCCTGCCTGTTAAAATATGAAGCTGAGCTCTGGGGATGTTGGTGCTATACAATGTAAAAAAGTTTATTTGTCTATAAAGTTTGGGGTGTATCATTACAAATCCCAAATGATCTTGTCTGTCGTGAGACAGGGAGACACTCTGTATCTTTGTACTTTGCTGTTATAGCAGTGTCTAAAATTAACTTAGATGACTGACGTAGATTACCTCGTTAAGCATACAACTATGTTATTAGAACCAGATAGAAAAGGCAAGGAGTACGGGGTGAAATGATATGAATATGGTTTGGTTAAGTATGGCTTTAACAAAGTGTTGAAGATATAAATTTATTTTCTTCGTGCCTTTAAAGAATGATTAATCACCTGTGAGTGGCAAAACTTAAATTATGTTCAGAACACGACTAGGCTTTGTTTTCATCGGCCATTCAGTAA
>CM031620.1:23565161-23570161 GCA_018398815.1 Conus ventricosus | reverse complement strand
TCATAATACACTCGGCTTGCCTCATATGCTCTCTCTCTCTCTCTCTCTCTCTCTCTCTCTCTCTCTCCCAACCTGAGGTGTTCTACCTTTCGTCTTCAAGATTTAAATGTTTATCATTATTATTACTTTGATGTCGTCTTCTCTCTCTCTCTCTCTCTCTCTCTCTCTATCTCTCTTCTTCTCTCTCTCTTCTCTCTCTCTCTTCTCTCTCTCTGTTGTTGTTTTTGTGTTGTTGCTCTTAAGTTTGACGTCTTTTCACCGAGCTTGACATTCGACAGTGTGTGGTGTGTGTGGGGGGGGGGGGGGGGGGGGGATGGGGGGAGGGGGGAAAGGGGGAGGGGAGAGTGCTTGCGTGCGTGCGTGCGTGCGTGCGCGTGCGTGTGTGTGTGTGTGTGTGTGTGTGTGTGTGTGTGTGTGTGTGTGTGTGTGTGTGTGTGTGCAACGGTCATTGCAATGCACATCTGTCATCTTTATGTGCACCTGATGGTCTTTTCACTCCTGCTGTGGGCCACCTTTCAACAAACAAGAATAGTTCTCGTGCAGTGGTGTAGGAGAAGCCGAAGGTAGGAAGGCAGCAGGAGTAGCAGCAGCAGCTGCAGGGGAAGCAGCTCCGAACCCCTGTCAGATCAAATTTGTTGGTGGTTCAGGCGCCACTGAACACTACCGAAGTGACTCGGCAGCAGCGCCGTGTCTCCTTTGGTGGGTTGCCTCTTGACGGCTTGATATTGACTGCTTTTTGTGGATTGCTGGTGCCAGGGCTGCGGCGGGCCGGGCCGGGTTGTGGCTGTGGACGGGGTGTCGGAATGAGCGGCGTGGGTGCACTGCCACTGAGGTGGCACAGAAGATGGGACAGCAACTCCTCAACAACAACAACAACACAATAAATAAATAGATAGATAAATAAAAAAAAAGTAAAGATCTGTTGATTGGTTTCCTTCTCATGGAAGGGAAATCAAACTTGTTCTCATCCATTATTTTCTAATACATACACACCAGCATGGCACCGGCGAAAGAACCACCTTGAACGCTCAATGTGATGAAAGCGTTTACATTTACTGGAGCGCAATCTTTCATATATCGCTCATACAAACAATCTGTACATAAGAACACATGAAGAAGAAAACATACAGGGAAGTTGTTAAGCTGTGTACGTGCTTTCATGGACTATGAACTATCCATGGACATGGAGAGTGTGGGGACAGAAACGATGAGACACATTTTTGTTATGTTGCTGTGTACCAGCACAGTATGACTGATTAAAAACAAACCTTCATAGTTATTAACTCTAGTTTGTCGTTCAGGGTATATTTATGAATGTTTCATATGTCCTTAATAACCGGAAAGAAGGAGAGAATGTTTTTTCCTCATATTTTCACCTTCGTTTTTTTTTTTTGTGTGTGGTTTTATTTTTCCAGTGTGTGTGTGTGTGTGTGTGTGTGTGTGTGTGTGTGTGTGTGTGTGTGAATTAATTCAGGTTTGTACTACTATTTTCTCATAACGCGAATTCATGTAAAGAAGTATATGTGAAAATATGCGGAGACATTTTATGTTTATGTTCCGCGTGTTGATATGGTAGATCTTGTAACAAGGCAAATTTATATTGTGCCCTGATGCTACAGAATATATCCTTTTTTCTGTGCATATTATATGTATCGTCATACAGGTGCTCTGTTGAACTATGCTTTTTATTTACATTTGTTATTCAAAATCACGTTAAAATGAAATGATTTTTATCGGTATGTTGTCTTCTGTTCAGATGACCTAAATGATACTACGATTTTGCAGAGACAAAAGATGGCACGTACTCTGTCACAAAGATTCAAAATCATAGAAAACAGTTCTAAGGATAGTTATTGTTGACGGTTTAATCATGTTGAAGATCTCTTTGCGGATGAGTATGCTGCTCTGGGGAACCGACCTGAAGGGAATACTGTTTGGTGAAATCCTGTTTTCTTGTCCCGAGTTTCTGGGTCTATACCAAACAACTATGCATTTTACATCGCTGCAGCAAATGGGGAAAAAAATAGTGTCATTCTGTCGAATGTTAAAGTCGGGCTACTTATTTAGTGGCCATTTTACAGCGATCGAAGGAAACAAATTCTAAATACAACAACAAAGTGAAAACGTTTACCGAAATGTTATACTTCAAAGGTGCGGAAAGCAATAGATATCATCGAACACGACTAAACAGAGAACGATCGCTTCCTGTTTACACACACACACACACACACACACACACACACACCACGCACGCACGCACGCACCACGCACGCGCGCACGCGCGCGCGCGCGCACAGTTTGATTATCAATATTTCTCTTTTTGGTTTCGCCTCCTTTAATTTAAGACACCAGTGTTTTACCACGTTACATGTTTTTGAGATGTTACTAAACAGTTACGCGTGGGTGAAAGAAAGGAAACTTGCCTTGACTGGAAGAAATAAAAGGCCTCTTCCAGAAAGGCCCCTGGCTTTCACAGACGTCACAAGACGGCGGAACAACAGCACCCAAGCCTGAACAAACAACGCGATCAACTCCTCCACATGACCATGCCTGGAAAGCAAGTCGGTTAATGCAATCGATCGTCAGATAGCTGTCCACCAGCACATCCTTGTGGCTGACATCTTTATCTGCGATCGACAATTTGTTGTCATGACGTCAGAATATCTAATGATCACCAGGAGCTGTACCCAAACAGATCGAAAACTCCTGGAACGAATGCAGATCCACAATTTTTTGACGGTATTACTAATTCCCCGAACTAAAACTAAACCGACAATGATTTCCATTCTGCAGCTGCCCGACAGACGGACTGACAAAAACAGGTGCGATGGCCTCGTGGTATTCCTATCAATAAGCTAATAGTGAAGCATGCGTCTGCATGACGGTGGTGATCTCGTCATTTCCACACTCACGCGTCAAAAAGTAACACGTCATCATGACCATTGGCTGCCGCGACAATGACGTTGCTGTTATCACTCGATCAATAACGTCATCAGCAACGTTTATCATATTTTTTAAAATTGGAAATGAAATGAGGCAGGGAACAGTAAACAATGAACAAGTGGGGTAACGTTTGCTCCCATAAGAAAACCTAACACCGAGTAACTTTTATTCAAGACTGGCACAGCCTTTTAAACTTGAATAAAGTCAGACAAATACATAGACGAACAATCTAATAGTGGGGAAAAAAACAAGCGCAGGCCAACAACTGAACTGTCTTCATAGTAATGACTTGCAAAGATTTGACTTAAGGAGAAGGAGGGGGGGGGGGGGGGGGGGAAGTTTGAAGATGGAAAAACTGGGAACATGAAATTAAGAAAATATATTACAGATATGAAAACTCTTCTCTAGCTGCATAAGGGAACATCGCAATCCCTTTAAAGGCAGATATATTTGTGTTGCCTGCTCCGAGGCCTTTCGTCCGCTGGGTTGGAACTCATCAGGGAGACACGGCTGGTTGTGTCGCGCGCCTGGCGTCAAATAGAGACACACCACAGTCCATAATACTGTGGTGTTCTCACCATCAAGGGTGCAAAAAAAATCCATTAGCACCCCCAAAGCAGCCAGTGAAGGTAGCAAATGAAACCAAACGAAAGTGTGGGGAGGAAAAAAGTTGCTGAAAAACTAAACACATTATGCAAATAGTGTAAAATATAGGGGACAATCTTTGAGCCTACGCTTGAAGATCCACCCAAAGATGCAAGGGAGATCAAAAGACAAACACACAGACAGACAGAAACAAATACAAGTAACCTCAATTTAATCAAAACAAAATTGGAAATGAAATGAGGCAGGGAACAGTAAACAATAAACAGTAAACGAGTGGGGTAACGTTTGCTCCCATAAGAAAACCTAACACGAGTAACTTTTATTCAAGACTGGCACAGCCTTTTAAACTTGAATAAAGTCAGACAAATACATAGACGAACAATCTAATAGTGGGGGAAAAAACAAGCGCAGGCCAACAACTGAACTGTCTTCATAGTAATGACTTGGCAAAGATTTGGACTTAAGGAGGAGGAGGAGGGGGGGGGAGTTTGAAGATGAAAAACTGGGAACATGAAATCAAGAAAATATATTACAGATATTAAAACTCTTCACTAGCTGCATAAGGGAACCATCGCAATCCCTTTTAAAGGCAGATATATTTGTATTGCCTGCTCCGAGGCCTTTCGTCCGCTGGGTCGGAACTCATCAGGGAGACACGACTGGTTGTGTCTACGCTCCTGGCGTCAAATAGAGACCACCACAGTCGATAATGCTGTGGTGTTCTCACCACCAAGGGTGCAAAAAAGAATCCAATAGCACCCCCAAAGCACCTCCCAAAGCACCTTTGCCAAGTCATTACTATGAAGACAGTTCAGTTGTTGGCCTGCGCTTGTTATTTTTTTTCCCCACTATTAGATTGTTCGTCTATGTATTTGTCTGACTTTATTCAAGTTTAAAGGGCTGTGCCAGTCAGTCTTGAATAACAGTTACTCGGTGTTAGGTTTTCTATGGGAGCAAACGTTACCCCACTTGTTTACTGTTCATATTTTATAGATTTCGACCAGATTGCTGGAACCATGAATCCGTTGATTAGTCAAAAATTTAGATGTCCGTTTATATATCAATCGTTGACACGCACATAAAAACAAGCAAACAAACAAACAAAATGAAGTAAAATCAGCCATGCATCATTAGGCAATGAATCAAATCGTGTTAATGAACAAATGATTGATAAATGAATTTATTGATGAAGTTTTCAAGTGAATTAATTGTGTTCCTTGGACTGTACAGCAAAATGGAGTGTACGAGGACATTTGGTTATGTTTAACTCCGGCTCTGCCCAAGCTTTTTTTCAACCAGTAGTTAGCTTTTTAAAGACCTTTTCTCTTCGTCGTTCATGTCGTTGACGCAGCCTTGACGTCATATACAGAAGACGGCCTGCAACTGTCCGTCGGTCGACTCTCCCACGCCTGCAAGGCGTTTGGGCTGACCATCAGTCTGAAGATGACAAA
>CM031620.1:23542661-23560161 GCA_018398815.1 Conus ventricosus | reverse complement strand
AAAGAAAAAGAAAGCGAGGATGAAGAGAAACGAGGACAAGCTTTTAAAGATAGAAATATTACGGTTGCCGACTAACAAATCAGAAAAGAAAGGCAGAATAGGAACAAAATGCACAAACTATACATCAGGTGAAACATAGGTAAAGATCTTCGAAGGAGGGAAATAAGAGATCATGGATATGGCATGGAGATAAAAACAGATCACAGGCGACAAACATGAGAAATAAACAGTGATATATTCATCTTGCAGCTCATGTCAGCAACCGTGGAGCTTGGCCTGACGTCAGCGGAGAGTCCAATAGCTGGCCACACACCTCGTATTGTTAGTTTAGAGACAGTATCTCTGGAGTACGGTTTACACGTTGGCGACACCTGTCACGTTGACGGTACCAGTTCCATTGGAGTCACAGAGCTCGTTTATAGTAAGTGGGCGGGATTCGGATAATTTGGGAAATACTCGTTCTGACCTGGTTTCCGCTCAGAGCATGTGAACTGATTTGCTCTCTCTCTCCTCTCTCTCTCTCTCTCTCTCTCTCTCTCTCTCTCTCTCTCTCTCTCTCTCTCTCTCTCTCTCTCTCTAACCGAGTCCAGAAAAAAAATCACAGCAGTAACAGGTGTTCAGTAGAGTGTTTTTTGTTGTTGTTTTTTCTTACCTCAACAACCTTTTCAATCTGATTTTGAGACTAATTCTTAGTCAGTGAGTCCGCCCAAAACACGGACAAACAAGCTACTAGCAATCACTTAGCTTCTCATAGTCGGCGCAAGATGGGCGCTGAATATCTTGCGCTGAATATCAGAAGATAAGTGATTGCCCGTTCTTCGTTTTCATTGTCCTCAACGTTGTTTCTTTTGCCTGAAGAAGCCCAAGAGGTCGAAACGCGTCGTGTTTTGTCTTGTGACTTGTTTGTCCTCGTTTCCTGTCAGACTTCACCAAGAAATATTCTTCAAATTTGTTTCAGTTTCCGCCTGCGGCCACATCACTTTAAAACTGAGTGTTCAAGCCTTATTTTTTTTTTTTTTTTTTTGACCGTGGCGTTACCGTCTTTTCACATCTAAGATTCACGACTGAATATGCAAAAGCAGAAAACACATGTGCCTAATTGACATAAGTTATGTTAAAACCGTCAGAATGAAGTACACAGCGTGCATTGAAATAAATTAACTTAACCACATATACTGACTTCCATAAAAAACGCGAAAGCAAAACAAGCTGAAGGTTAGGGGCGAATTTTATTGGTCACAATTGTGCAGAGTGGAAGCGAGAATTCAACGTGATTTGATTCATTACACCGGTAATGTGTGAAAATGTCATCAGCAATATGTCCTTGTGTGGAAAATCCAAGGTCACGTGACAAACCAGCTTGAAGTCCTAATACCGTGTGTGGCCACCATTTGCATGGACAACTGCTTGACACCTGCGGCTCATTGAGTGGACCAGATGGTTGATGCGTCCCCTTGGCACACCAGCCCACACATGGACGATGGCCTGGTGAAGTTGAGCTGCTGTTGCTGGTCGTGGACGCAGGAGGTCCAACCGTCTGCCAAGTTCATCCCAAAAAATGTTCTATTGGGTTTAAATCGGGACTGAGGGCTGGCCAGGGCAGCACATTGACGTTGTTATGCTGAAGAAATTGCTGGGTGGCCCTGGCTGTGTGTGGTCTTGCATTGTCCTGTTGGAATGTCCAGTTTGGGTGTTGCGCAAAAAAAGGAACGACATGGGGTCTGAGCACCTGGTGGATGTAGCGCTGTGCATTGACACCCTGTCCGCGACCAGGACCAATGTTCTGAAAGATGACTGGTCCTATGGCGTGGTTAATGTCAATTGCACCCCATATCATAACGTTCGGGCCTCCCCAGGGGTTCCGCTCTACCACACAGGAGTCAGCATAGCGTTCACCAGGTCGACGCCATATTCTGACACGACCGTCAGCCATGTCAATACAAAAACGGCTCTCATCTGAGAACAGTATGCGTCCCCACTGCTGCCTGCGCCAGTTGATTCGGGCTTGTGCCCACTGCAGCCTGTCCTGCCGGTGTCTTGGTGTCTGTACCGGACCTCTGTGAGGACGCCTACATGCCAGCCCGTTCTCCTGAAGACGCCGCTGCACGGCTGTTTGCCGCCTGTCCCGCAGATGGGTTCGAACAAAATGGCGATCCTCTCTTGGTGTGGTGACCCGAGGACGGCCTGGCCGGGGACGATCATCAGTGGTACCAGTGACTCGCATGCGGTGCTGCAGACGATAGATGGTTGAGATGTGGACGTTAAAGATGTTGGCGACCTGCCTGGCATCCACACTAGCCTCCAGATGGCCTAGGGCACGATTGCGTTCCTCTGCTCGTAGTCTTGGCATCTCTGTAGCGCTCAGACGGCAAGTCGTTATCTGAACCTTGTAGCGCGGCTTTATAAAGGCTGCATGCCTGCGTACTTGTCGCTGGTTAACTTTGCTCTGCATGGTGTGCACGTGCCTCACATGCAGCAACCAGTTTGCCATTTTTGTTGACCCTCCAATGCCGGAAATGATGTGTTGCTCACACAATTTTTTCACTGCAAGTGAGTCTTGGACCAAAACAACTTGCCACAATGGTTCAATATCGTATATTCACCCCTTTTCACCCGAAAAATAGCCTTTCAATTTTTCGCGCTTTTTATGGAAGTCAGTATACATGCGCGGTTGCTCCCTCCCCCTCATCCTCCATTTCCCCTCTACTCTTCCCGTCTTCCCACACACACACACACACACACACACACACACGCACACACACACACACACACACACACACACACACACACATGCAGGTACGCACACATGCACGGACGCACGCACACACACATTCACACGCACGCACACACACTCACTCACACACACACGCACGCAGGCACGTACGCACGCACGCACGCACACACTCACACACGCAGGCACGCGCGCACACACACACACACACACACACACACGCTCATTCACTCACGCACAGACACACACACGCACGCACGCACGCACACACACACACACACACACACACACACACACACACACACACACACACACACACACACACACACAATGCTGTCGCAGATAAATGAAGATAGAGCATTACCCTGAGCCAGATGACGAGAGAAGCCCGGAGCAGCCAACAGTCTGAATGTTTGCAAGCGAAAAGTCACGACGAATGACACTAACGAAAGACTAAACAAAGAATGATTCACAATTTGTTGAGTGACAAAGAAGGGTCAAGATATTTAAGCAAGCTGATCCCAGAGGATGTCACTTCTGCCGAAATTTCAATGCACAGTAAACACTGAACAAAAAAAATCGCTCTCACTTCCTCTTGACAGACAAAAAGTGTCAGTTATCTCGTTATTTCAATTAATGTTTTACATGTTGACGTGTATGCGTTTCGTTCACGCCAAACATATGCTAATGAATAATCAGTGACAACCAAAGAGAATCATTACAGGACAGGCTACCGACGGGTTCAAGTTCTATCAGTTCATGAACTGAAGTAGACCAAAATGGCATACCGACTAGGACTAGAGCAAAAACGGTTCTGTATGCCACATACGTGGAAACTCCAGTTCAATACCGCATTCGTAACAATCACACACACACACACACACACACACAAGGCCTAGCGCCGCAACCGTTATATTCCCCACGGAGCGCATGCTCGACAATGTGGTCTTCCTGTCCTCTCAGACAGGTTATGGAGAGCAGCAGCTTCCGGTGTGTGTGTGTGTGTGTTAACATTCAGCCTGCCCGGTGATTGTTGGCTTCTCGTTGTAGTTAATGCTGTTGTTGGTTTTCTCCTCCACCACCCCCCTCAGGGTAACCCCTGAAGAAAACCTAGAAGACTGATACTGGGGCAATATACATGCGCATTTAAACGAACGACAGTTCCACTCCGCACGTGCTGCATCGTGGCGACACGATTACATTCATGAAATGCAGTAAGAAATGACTCATGAAGGAAAAGCCGAGAAAATTGCCACAGAAAGGGAAAAAGAAGGAGTAAAATCGACTGACAAGAACATAGAAGATGTGGGGGGAGGGGAAGAACAATCATGGAAAAAGAACAAGCAGCCGTCTGCAGACGCAACAACAGCTGGCAGCTGAAAGCCAATAGTGAGTAGTGTATATTTATAGCCTTTCTTCTCTCTGTCTCTCCGAGGCCCTCTAAGGGATGACACCATGTACCTTCGTCCATGACTGTCTGCTTGTTTGTTTCTCAGTGTACAAAATTACGCAAAAAACTACTTAACCGATTTTCACGAAGTTTTGAAGCAAAAAAATAGAACTCGGCCAAGGGACGAAATCATTGAATTTTTTTTTTTTTTTTTGTTGGGAAGGGGGGGGGGGGGGGGGGGAGGAGCAGGTCTGTGGTATGGATCTAGATCACACGGCCTGAATCCCGAGTATTTTTCGTCTGCTCGGCTTCTTTTTGCTTCCATGATTAAAGCCAAATGGTTTATACGTCTTTTTTTTTTTAACGGCACGACCAGTGACGCCTTCGCAACGGGCAGATATGACGTATTTTTAGAACAGACTCCAAGGGGGGCAGACAACAAATACGTTTTTACGTCATAACCAATGACGTCTTTGCAACGTACCGACGTAATATAGCCTCAGATGAGGCCTGAACTGACTCAAAGAACGGATTCGCGTGAATTGTTCGACCTATATATATAGAGAGAGAGAGTAAGAGAGAGGTTCAAACACTACCGTGAATGAAAGACATGTCCGTCCCTAAAAGCTTTCGCTATAAGGACGTAAAAACTCAACTATTTTCAGAGAGAGGTGTGTGTGTGTGTGTACAGACAGAGAGAGAGAGAGAGAGATCCCATTAGTTGTTTGTTTTCGTTGTTTCGGTATTTCCTCCTCAATCTCATGTGTTTCTCCTCTAATCCTTTTCCTTTTACCAAGAAAAGATAGATCTCATAAAACTTTCTGCTCGACAACAGAACAGACTACCCATACAAGCTAACATGTTTTCCCCAAAGCTTCATTTGTCATGCCTTTGACACAGCTTCTGCTTTGGGTGTGATGAATTACACCTTTTAAAGGCCTCATTCTACCGTTACACTTTCTTATACTATATTTCGCTTTTGAGACCACCAAAATGACATATTCGAAAGAACCGCTTCCGTGGTTTCACCGGGCAATTGAGAACGCCGTTGAGAACGCAGTCGATAAGATGTGCGCCCGCAGTCACTGAATATCGAATGTGAATGTGCAATAACAGTTAAATCGCAGAGTGGCATTGATCAAGTTGGGAAAATCGCCTATTTTCGCGTTTGCACCGTCGTTTAAATCCAAGACGACCCTAGGAAAGGGGTCAAACACAAAAATGTAAATCTGATGAGCCGTCACACGACATGCCAGAACACAAGTCTGCAACTCTAATTCCACACTTCGGTGCCTGTTGATCGATATTATTTGTTACCGAATCGTGTTATATTCGTCATCATTTTCATGATCAACTCTTGTTGTTTGGATCACCATCAACACCATCAGCAACACGAGTTTCTGTTCTTATGGCGTCGCCGTCATTGTGATCTTCGTTATCACCAGTATTATCTTCTCAAACTGTTTTTTATCACATTATTACAACTACAATCACCGTCATCACCAGCATCATCATTTTCGTTACCAGTGCCTGTCATTGTTAGTTTTTTTTCTCTTTTTTAAAAATAAAAAACTTTGAGGGTATGTCGGAGGACAGAAAACAGATTGCGCAACTGAGATAATAATTTTGCTGTTGTCAAGTCACGGTCACACACAACGATTATTGGTCACCGATCATTGTAAGAACTGGACACTCTATACAGGTCAGACTTTGTTCAATGCAACCGACAGCAACAGATTTATCCTGCTGTGTTTACAGCCCAGACATTGCTGAATGCATCTGACATCATATGATTCACTGCTGTAGATCCACCTCAGATACGGCGTACTACATGCTCATTGCTCAATACAGCTGACATCACAGAATCTATCCTGCTGTATCTCCAGCTCAGATGCTGTTGTATATACAGTTGACGTCACAGGATTTATTCTGCCGTATCTCCAGCTCAGATATTGCTGAATACAGCTGACATCACATATTTCATCCTGCCGTATCTTCAGCTCAGATATTGCTCAAGACAGCTGACATCATAGAATTTATCCTGTTGTATATCCAGGAGATATATTGCTCAACATTGCTGACGTCACAGGATTCATCATGCTGAATATCCAGCTCAGATATTGTTCAGTGCAGCTGACATCACAGAATTCATCCTGCTGTATCTCCAGCTCAGATATTGCTTTAATACAGCTGACATCATAGAATTTACCCTGCCGTATCTCCGGCTCAGATATTGCTCAGGACAGCTGACATCACAGAATTCATCCTGCCGTATCTTCAACTCAGATATCGCTCAGTACAGCTGACATCATAGAATTTATCCTGTTGTATATCCAGCAGATTTATTGCTCAACATTGCTGACGTCACGGGATTCATCATGCTGAATATCCAGCTCAGATATTGTTCAGTATAACTGATATCACTGGACTCATCTGCCTCAATAAATCTGCTGTGTGTCTAGGTCAGCCATAGCTCAATACAGCTGACGGCATAGGATTCATCTGCTGTATATCCAGGTCAAGCATTGTTAAATACAAACCTTATCTGACTGCATAGGAATCATCTGCTGTATATGCAGATTAGACATCGTTCAATGACAGTGAGGTGACTGCAGGCGGAAATTGAAACAAGCCTCGTTTCCATTCCACATCCATTGAGCGCACAATTTGAGGAGACCGATGACTATCTGACCGTCTTTCGTTTCCATGATCTTGAATGTTGTTTGTTTGGCCTGAAGAAGACCAAAGAGGTAGAAACGCGTGGTGTTTGTTTTGTCATTTGACTTTTATTTGATTATTTGTTCATTCATTCATTTAGTCAGTTAGTTAATTAGTTAGTTGGTTTTCATTTATTTTTGTTTGTTTGGCGGCAGAGTAAATCATCTTTTTTTTTAAATCACCGATTAATGCAGGCTTAAGCTGATGCTGCGGAATCTACCTGCTGTATAGTATATCCAGATCATACACAGTTCAGTATAGGCTATACCTGACTCCATACAATTCACCTGCCGTGCATCCAGGTTAGACATTTTTCAGTTGACAGGCTTCATCTGACACTGCATGATTCGCCTGTATATTCAGATCAGGCGTCCCTCAATACACGCTTCATTATTATTATTCTTGTTATTATTATTATCATGATTACTTATATAGCGCCTATCCTCGGCTAGAGATCACGCTCTAAGCGCTTTACAATCCACACTCGTTTACACAACAGGCTGCCTACCTGGGTAGTGCCGACTAAAGAGCTGCCAGCTGGCGCTTCATCTGACGTCATAGGTTTCGCCTGCAGTATATCCATCCAGGGTAGACAGGCTTCGACTCACCTAGTAGGATCCACCCGCCATAACATGTTCGGGTAGGACACTGCTTAATAAGATTTCAACTGACCCCACAGTCAGTTACATCCGGGTTTAAAGTTCACACCCGCTGACGGTGACACAGATGACCAGCCAAAGAGATGAGGGTAGTGGACCTAACTCGCACTTCTTTAAAACCACAAGAACGATGGTATGTTCAGAAGGGTTGGTGAAGACTGCGCGTTTTTGTACTCCCACTTTGTCTGTATGTCTGTTTGTCTGTCTGTCTGTGTTTTCCGTGGTCAAAACGTGTTCCACTCGCTCCAAACAAAACTTCTGGGCCGATCTTTCTGAAAATTTGTACGTATGTTCATTATGAGTCACGGATGATGCCCGGTGTTTATATTACCAGAATAGCCGTTACTAACGGCTATAACGGCCCAAAACGGTTTTTCTTCTCAATGGAATATCTCAAAAATACTTGTATTCAAGATAAACTGGAGTATGTTTATAAATTATGCTTTGCATCTTGTTACATGGGGATTCGAACTCACAACACCTGACCTGAACACTGTCCCTGAGCGCACCTGGCACGGAGAGGACTCACCTGGTGTATGTATCACCAGATCAGATATTCACTTATCGAGGGCCATGGGACTGTTCCTTTGATCGCCAGCCTTCTGATAACGACAACTTGTTCATTAACACACGCGCACACACACACACACACACACACACACACACACACACACACACACACACACGCACACACACACGCACGCGCGCGCGTGCGCGCACGCACACACTCATACACACATGCACACACACACACACACACACAACACACACACACACACACACACACACACACACACACACACACACACACACACACACAACCACACACACACACACACCACACACCACACACACTACTCGGTGTGCTCTTGAGAAAGCATATTACAACTTGAACAGAAGACATATGCACCCACTTGCCACAAGTGCTCTTGTCGTGCGGGTCATTGTACCGTGCGCGCAAATGAAACAAGGAGAATAATACAAGAGTAATACATTGTTTTTCGGTTCTGTGTGTGGTTGCCTGTCTGTCTTTCCGCCATCTGTGATTGTCTGTCTGTCTTTCCGCCATCTTTCACGGAGACACCTAACGGTTGCCTGTCTGTCTTTCCGCCATCTGTGATTGTCTGTCTGTCTTTCCGCCATCCTTCACGGAGACACCTGACGGGCGGGGATGAGGGTAGGAGGGGTGGTGTGAGGGAAAGGCAGGGGGTGGACGTCAGTCTTTAAGCCCTGCAAACTCTGTGGTAATAAATATCTCCGTTTTCTGCTCACCCTGTTCTCCCCCCCCCCCCCCCCCCCACCTCTCTCCTACACAATTGTGACAAGCGATTTTCTGTAATCATCCGTGCAAGATCGCACGCGCGGGGGCGCGTTTGTGTATATATAGATGTGTGTGTGTGTGTGTGTGTGTGTGTGAGTGTGTGTGTGTGTGTGTGTGTGTGTGTGTGTGTGTGGTGTGTGTGTGTGTGTAGAGAGAGAGAGAGACAGAGACAGAGAAAGAATTATGTGTGTGTGTATGTGTGTGTATGTAATGTAATGTAATGTAAAAGGATATTTATAGAGCGCTTTACCTCGCAAGAGCCCAAAGCGCATATTACAGAAAAACATGATAAACATTATAGTTCTAATTCAAAGCGCGCGCGCACACACACACACACACACACACAACACACACCGCGGGGGGGGGGGGGGGGGGGACTCTCACACGCAGACAGACACAGGAGCGCGTTCAACACCAGCAAACACCGCACAGTGGTAACTGGATGTCGTTGATCAGTCCGAGGGAAAAGATGTGTCTTTAGGGAGGTTTTAAAAGTCTCTAGAGAGTCCGTGTTACGCAATGAAGAAGGGAGACTATTCCACAGAGCAGGTGCCTGGTAAGAGAAAGATCGTTGGCCTGAAGTTTTCAGGCGAGCGGAGGGAAGCCGAAGCAGACGAGAATCGGTGGATGAGCGTAAGTTGCGAGACGGAACATAGAGATGGAGGAGGTCAGAGAGGTAGGAGGGAGCCAGATTATTCAGTGATTTGAAAACCAGGAGGAGAACTTTAAAGTCAATGCGAGACTGAATTGGGAGCCAGTGTAAGGAAGACAGAATTGGTGATATGTGATCAGATCTAGAGGAGCGGGGAGATCAGACGGGCGGCATTGTTCTGAACTTTTTGAAGTTTAGAGATGAGCGTTAGAGGACAACCGGCAAGGAGGGAGTTACAATAGTCGAGCCGAGACAGGACAAAAGACAGATTAGAGTCTTCAGAGCATTTTGAGTAGGAAGCGGCGAACTGAGCTCATTCTACGAAGTTCAAGGTAGCAGGACTTGCACACATTAGAGATATGTTGTTTGAAAGAGAGAGTTTGGTCGAGTGTAACGCCGAGGTTACGAATAGACACTGATAGATTTTATTTCATTTCCATCAACATTGATAGAACAAGGGAGAGAATGAGTTCTGATAGTGTGTTTCGAGCAATGAGGATTATTTCAGTTTTGTCTGCGTTAAGTTGTAGCTAGTTATTGTGCATCCATGATTTAACATCGTAATGCATGCTTGAGAAGAGGAGATTATTTCATGAAGCTGACTGAGATGGGCAGAGATATACAGCTGGTTGTCATCTGAAAAGCTATGGTGAAGGAGAGAGTGTTGGCTGATAATGGCCGAGAGAGGCTGGGTGTACAGCACAAACAAAACCGGTCCCAGGAACACCAAACTGAAGTGCTCTTGCTGGAGACTTAACACCTTTCACTGAAACAGTTTGCGTGCGATCAGAGAGATATGAAGAGAACCAGGAAAGGACAGAACCAGAAAGACCAAAAGAAGTGTTGAGTCTTGAGAGAAGAGTATGTGTGGAGACAGAGAGAGACAGAGACAGAGACAGAAAAATAATTAGTGTGTGTGTGTGTGTGTGTGTGTGTGTGTGTGTGTGTGTGTGTGTGTGTGTGTGGAGAGAGAGAGGAGAGAGAGAGAGAGAGAGAGAGAGAGAGAAGAGAGAGACAGACAGACAGAGACAGAGAAAGAGTGTGTGTGTGTGTGTGTGTGTGTGTGTGTGTGTGTGTGTGTGTGTGTGTGTGTGTGTGTGTGGAGAGAGAGAGAGAGAGAGAGAGAGAGAGAGAGAGAGAGACAGACAGACAGACAGACAGACAGGCAGAGACAGAGAAAGAATTAGTGTGTATGTGTGTGTGTGTGTGTGTGTGTGTGTGTGTGTGTGTGTGTGTGTGTGTGTGTGTGTAGAGAGAGAGAGAGAGAGAGACAGACAGACAGAGACAGAGAAAGAATTGTGTGTGTGTGTGTGTGTGTTTGTGTGTGTGTGTGTGTGTGGTGGGGGGGGGGGGGGGGGGAGGAGGAGAGAGAGAGAGAGAAGAGAGAGAGAGAGAGAGAGAGAGAGAATTAGTGTGTGTGTGTGTGTGTGTGTGTGTGTGTGTGTGTGTGTGTGTGTCTGTGTGTGTCTGTGTGTGTGTCTGTGTGTGTGAGTGTGTGTGTGTGTTAGTTACCCGCGATTATCATCAATCTCTCCTCTCGATCTTTGAACGATCCATTCGCTGTACCTGACGTTCGCCGACTGTCGTCTCCTTGGCTGGACCAGAGATAAAGGGAGAAGAGGATAAACATCTGACCTCGCTTTCCCGCTACTCACTTTGTAGGAGTACCTTCTCTCGCGCGAGTCATGAATTCCCCTTTGGGCACCACAGTCACCACGTGGTACGAGAAACTTGTTCAGTTGGCTGGGCTGCCCTCGAAGGTAACCATGAATGCCAGCTTGTAGTCGTCCGTTGTACAGCGAGGTCGCGCAACTGCTTGTGCTCAGCCTTCGCCAGCGCGCGAATCACCGTGTGTACGCTTCGATATTGACCGCTTGACACTTGAAGAGGCAACGTGGGGACAGCTTGTAAAAAGGAAAAGGGAAAGAGAGAGAGAGAGAGAGGGGAAAAGGAGAGAGGAGAAGAGAGGAGAGAGAGGGGGGGGGGGAAAAAATAAGGAGAGGGGAGAGAGAGAGATGAGAGAGAGGAAAAGGAGAGAAGGAGGAGAAGAGAGAGAGAAAAGGGAAAGGGAAAGGGAAAAATTTTATTCTTTGTATAGGCCATTCCCCCTCATAAAGGGGTACTAACTTTCTATAAAAAAATGCTTTTTTTTTAAAACAAAAAATTTTAGTATCTAATCAAAAAACCCCGGGAACAGAAGGCAACTTGGCACCCTCCCCCATCCACACATACTTACTAAACACATACGCACACACTCACATAGGGCACAAATATGTACAAAACACAAAACCCCACGCACACACACACACACACACAACACACACACACACACACACCACAACCCACACACACACACACAACGCACGCACGCCCCCGCACGCCCCCCCTCACACACAGACATACTTTTCACATCCCGGGCCCCAAACCCCCTTTCTAAAACACACCCCCACACACACACACCCACACCACACACACACACACACACAAAACACACACACCCCCAGCACAACACAAAACACAAGCTCTCGCGTGTGTGAACACCCCACTTTCTTTATTATTTTCACTATCTCCGAGACCTTAAATTTTGATTTTGGGAAGTCCCAGTTCTTTTTAAAAACCCCCCCCCCTTCTCTTTCATCTCCTTTCCCTTTTTGCCACCCCCCCCCCCCCCTTTCCCCCCACCGTTGTTTTTCCCCTCTTCTCCCCCCCCCACAACAAATAAAAATTTTGGGGGGGTTTTTTTTTTTCTTATAAAAAAAATGAATTTTTCTTCCGCACGCATTGAAAAAAGCGCAGTCCCAAAATTACCCACCGGCTTCAGAAATTTAAAGAAAGAAAAGAAGAAGAAAAAATGAAATGAAGGAAGGAAAGGGCGAAAGGAATGAAAAGAATGATGAAAAAAGAAAGGAGGGGAAAAAAGAAAAAAAAAAAGAAAGAAAAGAAAAAAAGGAAGGAAAGGAAAGGGAAAATTTAAAAGAAAAAAAAAAGGGGTTTTGTGGTGTGTGTGTGTGTGGGGTGTGTGTGCGGGTTTATTTTTTTTGGGGGTGTGTGTGGTGAGAAAAAAAAGAGAGGAGGAAGAGGAGAAGAAGGGAGAGAGAGAAGAAGAAAAGGGAAAACCCGGGGGGGGCGCCATGTTTCCCAGATATGGATTTCCCCCTTTTTTTTTTGGGTTTTTTCGTTTCTTTGAATTTGAAGTAAAGCACCTGAGCTCAAAAAAAGTCTTTTTTTAAAACCACTCCAAAACTCACACATTAGTTAAATATGGTAAAGGAAAACAGTCTAAGGAAAGGAAAAAACGCGTAAAACCCTTTCCCGTTTGTTTTTTCTTGGGTTCTGGGTTTCCCAATTTTCATTCTGCAGAAAAATGAAACCCCTTCGTTTTTTTCAGATCTTTTGACGTCAAGGGGGTTTAAGTAAACAAAAAGCGAAAAATTAATGATGAACAGGGAAAAAAAGGAAGGGTTAATGTTTGAGTCAATTATTCCATGAAAAACGCAGTGAATATCATATCGATTAAAAAAAAAATCATGGGCAGAGATAGGGTAGAAAAGGGAGATAAAACAGATAGTTTAAAAAACAAGGGAGATGATAGATTAAAAGAAAGAAAGGAAGGTTTGGTGACAGGCGCATAGTTTGTGATGATAGATTTCTAGCTGTTCTCGCCCCTTCCCTCCCCTCCCCCCCCCTTCCCTCCATCCTCCTCCCCCTTCTTCCTTTTCTTAGACCCGCTACGGATCCCACATTTTCTCCCCACCCCCCCCCCACCCCCTTTTTGCCCCCCCCTCCCCCCCCCCCCCACCCTTTTTTTTTTTTCCCCTTTTTCCCTTTTAAAACCCGCCTTTCCCCCCCTAACCCCCCTCCCCTTTTCTTGTCAACCCACCCCCCCCCCCCCCTTTTTTTTTGGGCTTACCCCATCCCTCTTTTTACCTTTTCCCTTTGGGCCCCAGGGCCCTTCAAAACCTGCATCGGGTTCCCCATTCGCTTTAAAACCCTAATGTTCCCCTTTTGGAAAATGCGATGTTCCCAGTACGAAGTGAATTTTTTCCTGAAAACTGGCCCAGGGATGCTTGTGAGTCCAAAAGCCAAAAATTTAAAAAAAAAATTTAATAAATATTGAGCAAGATGGGCAACAAACACCAGGCAGAAAAAACAGGCAGAAATTTTCCTTTTTTTTTTTTTTTTTGAATAAAATTTGATCTAATTTTTATAAACCAAAAGAACTTTTTTTTTTAAAGTAAATACATGTTTTTTGATAGAAAAAGTTTTTTTTAAAAAAAAATAAACGTTGTTTAATTCTGGCCCTGGGGGTATAAGGCATTCGTCAAACAAGGTCAGGTCGTCCAAAAAGAGGAATTTTTTTATGGGGTTTTACTAGTGCCCAAATTATCTCACGGCCGGGTTTCCCAAAGGGAAAGTGTTTAAAGCCCTGAGTGTGCGTAAAACTGACAATTTCCCGGGGTTCATCAAGCTAAACTGCAATTTCCCCTGTCAAAGTTAAAAAAGATTTTTTACCCGGGTTTTTGAAAAAAAAATTTAAAAAAAAAAAAAAAGAAAAACCTGCTCGTCTTACACTTTTTGGAAACCGGGAAATAAAAAGGAAAGGAAAAAATAAGAGGGTTTTTTTAAAAGAGAAAAGAAAAATTCAAAAAGCGGCAGACAAACAAGCAAACGCACTGACGTACGCTACTTGTCCGTCAATGATATTCTGTGCACGTATCGAGAGTAGACCGGATGGCTCGGTGCCTCATGTTTAACATAGTACATAACACAGGGGACTGAGGTGGGGGAGGGGTTGGGGGAGGGGAGTAACTAGAAAAAATGGAAGAGAGAAAAGAGAGAGAGAGAGAGAAGAGAACTGAGGCAAAAAAATAATATTGAATTTCAACAGATCAAGACAAGAGCGTTCTATTGTCATCATGGAGCAGGTGTGTGTTTCGATGGTAAGGAAAGCTCTGGAGAGAGAGAGAGAGAGAGAAGAGGAGGGGGAGAAGGAAGTCGGTGTTGAAGTGGGGGTTGTGGAAGTTTGTGGGTGCGTAAATGGACGGTGTAGTGAGGACTTGTTCGGTGTTCGTTTGCTCCTTTGTTTCTTCTAGAGGGTGTTGTAGGGAGGCGGAGGGTGGTAAGAGGGCGGAGGAGGGGGAAGATCGTAATGGCTGTGGTGGAAAGGGGAGGCGGCGTGTTTAATGTAAATGAGAACCAAACAGTTGAACCGCGGGGGCTGCTACCTTACGCAATATGTCACGGATTTTAAACGCTAAATTGTATCAAAGGAAAGAGAAGGATAACCAGACGGATCTGATTAACTAAGAATGCAGCCTACGACGCAGTACTGCTAAGACCTGCAAAATACGTGCATGAGTCAATTGTGTGTGGGGGTCATTAAAGTGGTCAGGCCTAAATACTTTAAGTGTAGGACGTCAAAATTAGTTACGACGTCGAGTCTGGGTCATACGAAAACAACGCATGTGAATTTGCTTGAATACGCTTCTTCATTAGTCAAGTATTGTCACCAGGTTTTGACCGTGTGTGCGTGCGTGGTGCGCGCGCGCGCGCGCGGGGCGTGTGTGTGTGTGTGTGTGTGTGGGGGGGTGTGTGGGGTGTGTGTGTGTGTGTGTGTTTGGGGGCGAGCTTTCCCTCAGTCAGAAAACGTAGTTTTAAGACCACCTTGACCAACCTCAAGAAGACCAGATCGAGAGACTATGGATTGAGTTTCTAGACCTCGCTAAAGAAAAGTGTGAAAATGAAATTTAAAAAAAATAAAAAGTAATATTCTACGATGGAATAGAAAACCAGTTATAACACACACCACACACACCACACACAACACACACACAAAAAATGGGAGGGGGGGTGGGGGGAAGATAGAAAAGAAAAGAAAAAAGGAGGGGAACACATTGTCAACCTTGACTCTGTAATCCTCACACCAGGAAAGGGAAGCAGTTTAAAGCCGAAAGGCACAAAAGTCATTAAAACTGCCACAAACTGGTCGCAGTTTCGGCGTTTGTCTTGTTTAAGTACATCTGGGTGGACACGATCACAGATGTGCGCGCACTTAATAGCAGGTGCCCGTTTTTCTTGCATACGTTTGCAGGTAAGCGCGCACCCAAACACAACCACGCTGCATGGGGCCCGGTTGCATCCCCTACCCTCCCCCCTCTCCCCTACACCACACACACACACACACACACACACAACACACACACACACACCACACACCACGCACACACGCACGCACATCGCAAACACGCACGCACCACACCACCACACACACACACACACACACACACACACCACACAACACACAACACACACCACGCACGCACGCACCACGGCACGCACACCGCGCACACACATACACACACAGAGAGCGCGCGCACACACAAAGATGCACACACACACACACACACACACAACACACACACACACACACACACAACACACAACAGATACATTGCGCACGCGGCGCGTACGAGTTCGGCTGAACGCTCTTTTCCTTAATTATGAAACATTTAATTTTAGTTCCAAGACCAAAACGAAGAAAGTGAAAAAGGAAACTGATAAAACGGTTACAGACCAATTTCACCGACATTGCACACCAAGTACACTATTGTGAGACAATGTTGTAAGCAGACTGATTTATCACCCCGAAGCCCAGGATGAGAGGAAACACCGCTGACTATTTAGTGAATTAAGGACATAATAGTTTGTTCTCAGACAGTGTAGTGCTTGAAATATTGTTTGATATTTAGAAAACTTATGACAAGTTGTTGTTTTTTTTGCGTGATAGATCGCCATACAATTAGATAAAAAAAAAATATCGATTTGTCAGAAATAGTAATGATTATCAATTTTTTTCAGAAAGGATCGGCAACTCTTATTCCCACCCTAAGATTTCCCAAAACTTGTGTTCCAACGCAGTCAGTCATTGCTCTTCATCTGTTTACTACTATACTGCATGATCTGCCAAGATCTATGTTAGATAATGTTGTGCCCGCGCAATTTGCAGAAAAGGCAAGTTCCAGTGAGGTTACAATACGTAAAATTGACTTGCACCATTTTCGGAAAAGACTAAACTTGCACTTTAGGATGATTGATTAGATCAATCAATCTTACCTGTTTCATAAACGCTTTCTAACATTTCTGGCGGTGTATGTTAGTTTGAATATAACATTGAACTAACATACTGAGTATTAGTTGATGAAAGCAAATAAAGAAGTTAAAAAAAATTAAAAGTATACATAAACAAGACTGGGGCAAAAATGTCGACGTATCACAACACCTGCCATTAGTGCTTCTAAAGCTGTGTTCAAGACCACATACGGCAAGGAGTCTTTTCCATTGCTCCTAAATTTTGCTTAAGAACATTTTGTTTGCAAGGCGTTAAAGCTGGCTTGGAGTGTGCCTTATCATGCGTACACTGTGGGGACAGATTGAGAAGTAGGAGCGTTACCATTAAATGAGCACCGTTAGCTGGCCGTTGGAAAGTATGTCCTACGGATTTGAACATATGAAAGCAAACGTTGAAAATAAAGATAATTTGAGATCTCACATTCATTTCTCTGAAAAGTCAGACTCAAAGTTTCCGCGTACTATAGTCAGGACTTATACTTTATATTTGTTCCACTCACACTTTATATTTATTCCACTCACACTTGAAATTTATTCCACTCACACATTATACACTTTATATTTATTCCACTCACACTTTATATTTATTCAACTCACAGTTCATATACATTCCACTCACACTTTATATTTATTCCACCCACACTTTATATTTATTCCACCTGTCAGAAATTAACTATGAGGGCATTAACGAAAATTAAACCTTCGCCCTCTTCTGGCCAGCTATATAAGAGGTGCAACAGAAAAAGAAGGAACGATGCGCCAGACGAGTAGGCGGACACTAAAGGAATACTCGCATGTGAGTGGATTACTCGTTCCCCTGTAAATGAAATGACTTCTTGTGTGGATTGTTGTGTCCTCTTGACGCGAATGATACGCCATAGAAAGACTCGCCTGGACAGCG
>CM031620.1:23530161-23532661 GCA_018398815.1 Conus ventricosus | reverse complement strand
ATGATTGCCTAGATCGTCGACTTTCAACAGCTTCATTACAACACCACTGTGCATAGCATGACTAAGCAGTTTCCTACGGGGACCGTGAGCAGTGTACATCAGTGGGGATGGTGGTATTGGGTGGATGGAAGGTGGGTTTGGTGGGGTTGTGAGTGGTAGATTTGAACGTGCTCTGGCTTCGAGCGAGTGTGACTTCATATGGTTAAAACCCGTAAAGATGTCATCCCAGCATATGAACGGGCAAGCTTGGCTTCTTCACGGACAATCCTTAGAAAGCCATCACCCGAGATGTAAATGGGAAAGTCCGGCTTTCAGCCGCACAGTTATTTGAAAGTGACCGATCCAGTGTCTGATCAGACGATTTCAGCATTAAGCGGAACGATCCTTAAAGACGTGTCACCCTCAATAAGACTGAGAGTTGTCTGGCTTCTCATCGGGCGAGTGCGAAACCTTCAGTCAAGTAACTCCAAGAAAGCCGCCACCCCAGCGTCATGTGGTGTTGATGTTGTTATTGTTATTGTTGTTGTTGTTGTTAAGGCTGATTAAAAAAAAAAAAACCTTACCATCTCATTGGTTCAGTTTGCTGACAATCGGACAACCCCCACAGCCAAATGGCATTAGGGTTGAGAAAGCCTGGCGTCTAATCGGGCTAGCTCAGCTTCTGGTCGCCCTAATTCAACTTCTAATCTGCCTTAACTGAACTTCTAATCGCGCTAATTCAACTTCTAATCTGCCTTAATGAACTTCTAATCGCGCTAATTCAACTTCTAATCTGCCTTAACTGAACTTCTAATCGCGCTAATTCAACTTCTAATCTGCCTTAACTGAACTTCTAATCGCGCTAATCCAACTTCTAATCTGCCTTAACTGAACTTCTAATCGCGCTAATTCAACTTCTAATCTGCCTTAACTGAACTTCTAATCGTGCTAATCCAACTTCTAATCTGCCTTAATTGAACTTCTAATCGCGCTAATCCAACTTCTAATCTGCCTTAACTGAACTTCTAATCGCGCTAATCCAACTTCTAATCTGCCTTAACTGAACTTCTAATCGCGCTAATCCAACTTCTAATCTGCCTTAACTGAACTTCTAATCGCGCTAATCCAACTTCTAATCTGCCTTAACTGAACTTCTAATCGCGCTAATCCAACTTCTAATCTGCCTTAACTGAAATTCTAATCACGCTAATCCAACTTCTAATCTGCCTTAACTGAACTTCTAATCGCGCTAATCCAACTTCCAATCTGCCTTAACTGAACTTCTAATCGCGCTAATTCAACTTCTAATCTGCCTTAAACTGAACTTCTAATCGCGCTAATCCAACTTCTAATCTGCCTTAACTGAACTTCTAATCGCGTTAATCCAACTTCTAATCTGCCTTAACTGAACTTCTAATCGCGCTTATTCAACTTCTAATGGCGCTAACTGAACTTCTTATCGACCTAATTCAACTTATAAAGGTGCTAACTGAACTTCTTATCGCCCTAATTAAACTGCTAATGGCGCTAACTGAACTTCTAATCGCCCTAATTTAACTTTTAATGGCGCTAACTGAACTTTTTTTTTTTTGCTGTCCCAACCTCTGCGTCACCTCAGAGGCAGTGCACCCACGCCGCTCATTCGACACCCCGTCCACAGCCACAGCCGGTCGGCCCCGCCGCAGCCCGGCACCGGCAATCCACAGAGAGCAGTCAATGTCAAGTCGTCAAGAGGCAACCCACCGGAGGAGACACTGCACTGCTGCCGAGTCACTTCGGTGGTGTTCTGTGGCGCCTGTTCTGATCTAAAAATACGCAGGACACCACCTACTAAGCCCCCTACTGACGACAATAATTGCTTAGTCGCGTAGCCGGCATGAGTGAGCTCTCCCTCCAGAGGGCGCTTACCACGTCCGTCCAACGACAGCCCCCATGGACTCGCCGATACCGGTGACCCGACGGTGACACAGACGTGGCGCGGACATCGAAATTGAGGTCACATGAGAGCGGGCATGAAGGGCCACAGAATTTGAAACATTTTTTTTTAATGCTGATCGATGAGAATGAGGATGATTAAAATGATGCTACGGATTTCCATTTCGGTCTGAGACTACATGACAGGGCTGTACTCTACACTTCCTTTCATAATATATCCCGGCGTCAAACCCGGCCTGAGAGATACAGGCACCTGCAGTGCTGGTCAGGACATTTGAGCAACACTCTCAGAAACGCATCCATTAAGTGGATGAAACTCGACTGTGTGGTCCCCGTCTTCCCAACTGAGTCCGCAGCAAGTCAACTCTGGGTAAGAGCCGGTCGGGGCAGAAAAACCCACATGACTCTGATGGGATTCGAACCCACGACTCAGCGCTAACTGAACTTCTTATCGCGCTAATTCAACTTCTAATCGCGCTAAGTCAACTTCAATCTGCTATTCAACTCTAATCGCCCAAATTCAACTTCTAGGCGCTACGAACTTCTTATGCGCTATTAACTTTAATCGCGCTAATAACTTCAATCT
>CM031620.1:23520301-23525301 GCA_018398815.1 Conus ventricosus | reverse complement strand
ACACTGACAAGAAAACGCCCCCATACCCAACCTAAAGTGACGTTACATCTGGCCCACCGCGCACCCCTCTCTGCAAGGAATGAACCACACCATCGCCCACCTAAAGTGACGTTACATCTGGCCCACCGCGCACCCCTCTCTGCAAGGAATGAACTACCCCCTCGCTCACCAAAAGTGACGTTACATCTGGCCCACCGCGCACCCCTATCTGCAAGGAATGAAGTGCACCAGCCTTCAAAAAACAACAAGGACAGGGAAAGAGAAATCTGTGCATTTGCAACAAAGAATCACCTCGTCTGGTGTTGAGGAGGGATATTTCAGAGATCTGAACAAATATGATGGTCAATACTCACGCGTCCCTGACGGTTGGCTGGGTGTATAAACAACGTGGATAGTCTCAGAAAGAAAGGCATGAAAGGAAATGATAAAACTCTGTAACAGTAAGGTATAGGATATTTCTCTCTCTTTATCTGTGTGTGTGTGTGTGTGTGTGTGTGTGTGTGTGTGTGTGTGTGTGTGTGTGTGAGAGAGAGAGAGAGAGAGAGAGAGAGAGAGAGAGAGAGAGAGAGAGAGAGAGAATGAATGAATGAATGAATGATTTTTTAATTGTAAAGGCCACCAGCCCATCACAATAAAACACATAAAAAATCGTCACACATGATCAAGCACGTAAGAAAAAAAAGGAAAAAGGGAGCACAGCTAAATCATACTTATTCGCCAGCGTAAAACAGTACATACAAATCTATTTAAACATACAGAAAATGTAACCAATGAAGCAATTAAGACACAATTGGCAATGAAGCAACTAAACACAGTTACTAATGTACACATTAGGAATTCAAGTTTCTGATACATAGAGCTTTGTGAACAAAAAGTGCGACTTCTTTTATCAGTTTTTGGTTTGTGCTTGAAATCAACAATATGAATTAAAAAAAAAAGATGCCTCCAGAATTTGTGCGGAATAAACCGGGCACGAATATCTTCATACATTGGACATATCAAGAGAAAATGCATTTCACTCTCTTCAACGTCACAACAAAAAGGACAGCGAGAATCAGTATGACGACCAGGTTGAAACTTAAGAAAGTGAGACTTCAAAAGGGACATCCCTATTCTAAACCTTGTAAAAGACTTTCTCACAGTTATATTCTTAATTAAAGATACATATCAGAGCAAATAACATCGCGTTTGAAAAAGGAATACACGTTAAAAAAAATCATGAGAAGATACAGAAGTCTCCAGTCCTGCTTAAAACAGTCAATAAGACCTTGTTTACATTCTGCTATAAAAACTTTAATATTTCCAACACCTTGCGACTCCCAAACGATTCCAACTCCATATTTAAACAAAATGTTGCGTACGCTGTATGCCCAAGTAGAATAATTATGACGCTGCAATTCCAACAACATATTGTAGGCCTTTTTGAGTACCTTGAATTATCTAATCTTGTCAATCTCAGCCAAAATTTAATACATCTGGAGTGAGTAGCTACAAAGAGGCGGTACCTTCCAGTTTCCCCGTAAATTAATTGTCTTGGAGACTTATAACTTACACCAAGAAATCGCTTCAAAGCTGTGAGGTGTACTCGTTCAATTTGGTCTTGGACCCCGGACAAACCCCAAATTTGTGAACTATAAGTAAGGATAGGCAGAATTTGCGAGTCAAAAAAATTGAAAAACACTTTTTGAGAGAATTCACCAACAGACCACAATAACTTCATAATTGCTGAAACACCCTTGCTGGCACGCCCAGCTAAGTCTTTCACGGTATGAGAAAATGAAAGTTTGGTGGACGTAAGAATACCTAGGTATTTGTACATGTGAACAATTTTCAGCTCATAATCATTAAAATACCACTTTTCGCTTTCACCAATAAAAACCCCATTTCGAAACACAACAATATTCGACTTGTCAGGATTCACAACAAGGCCCAAACGTTTTCAGCTTTCACAAAGTATGTGCAGCTGGGTTTGTAGACCAATAACGGTGTCAGAAAATAGACCAACATCGTCTGCAAATAACAAGATAAATAGTTCTATTAGTTCTGGGGCAAGCTGAATGCCATGTCTACCATGTTTGGTAATATCACAAGTAAGCTCATTAATAAAAAAGTGAGAACAATACAGGAGAGCACACTTCACCTTGTTTTACTCCTTTAGGACAAAAATTCTTCAGTTAGATCTGCTCCTGCGCGCACACGTGCTTTGACAACTCTGTACATGCTTTGCAAGGCATGAAAAATTTTACCATTCAAACCATGCTTGCCTAATACTTTCCACAATTGTCTCTGCAAACCGAGTCAAATGCCTTGCGAAAATCAATAAAAGCAACATATAATTTTCTGTGCCTTAAAAGCTGTTTCTGAATCATAGAAAAAAAGTGTAAAAATATGATCACTGGTACTGTGATCTGGTCTAAAGCCAGCTTGTTCCTCACCAATAACATTGTTAATTTCAGTCCAGTCAGTGATACGCTTATTTAAAACGTAACTGTACAGCTTGCTACTGATGTCAAGCAAAGAAATTCCTCTGAAATTATCTGGAATGGAACAGAGGGATCAACTTTTTATGTAATGGTAGTAAAATTGACAATGACCAAGCATCTGGAAATAAGCCCTTGTCAAAAAGATTGTTGAAAAGCTTCGTGAGAAATGGTAAAACCTGTTCACAACTATAGTTGTAAAATTCTCCAATAAGACCAACAGGCCCAGCTGCTTTGTGGTACGCTCGACTTCAAGGCACCAATAACTGAGCGTATCTCGTGAAAATAATTGGTACATTTAGAGATTCACAATCAAGAAATACAGAATTCCCTAGTTCACCAACAACCTCGTCAGACAAATCGTAAGTATCAACATCATTTACAGAGTTGAATACATTCTTAAAATGATCATACCACTGTTCTTTTGAAACATTTACACCAGTAGCTCCTCTCGCACGCACAGCACGAATAGTGTCCCAAAATTTACGTGGGTCATTGGAACAGTCATTAAGATTATTAATGATACTATCACGATGCGTTCGCCTTTTATTTGCTAAAAGTTGTTTGTACTGTCTTCTTTTTTCACAGTAAGAGAGTCTATCTTCAACAAAGTTAGAATATTGACATTTGCGGAGACGTTGCCTTAGGAGTCGACGACTTTGTCGACACTCAAGGTCAAACCAAATCCGCAGTTTTTCCGCACCCACAGTATGTCATCAGCATACTCTCACCAGCCTTAAGTAGACAATCATGAAACTGGGAAAGGCTAGGTTCACATCAGTGTTCATCAGATCAGTAGCTACATTTAATTTGTCTTTAATTTCATGTGACTGCATTGAATTTAAAAATAATTATGTCTCTCATGTCATCTTTCCACTTATATTTACTTAGCTGTGCAGTTTGTTTTGGTAAATGTGCAGTGGAAACAATTGTCGAATCGGCCAAGAATTTAAGCTCAACAATTGCATGTTTTGATTCAATCAGGGGTACTACATTAAAACTGGCAAAATGGCAACAGGGTGTGGGAAACAATAAAATAATCTACAACACTTGAGCCATTGGGTGAAGTGTACGTAAACTGCCCAGGAAACCCATAAGATTTAACACCATTCAAAATACACAGACCAAATTCTTCACAGACATTTAGTAACAGACGACCAAAAGCATTAACGGACAAATCACGAGAAACACGTGCAGTTCTCTCATCAACTTCTGGATTATCGTCTGCTGAATCAGTCAGATCTGCCAGATTCTGAGTTGGATCACCAAGTCGGCTTGTAGGGAGCCAGTTCTTGCGTTCAGATCACCACAGATAATGATAGGTAAATCACTATGCTCTCTCATAAGTTCAAGCAGGCAGACCTCTAATAATGAAAACACCATTGTAAATGTCAATCTCTTCATAGTAAGGAGAGGTTTCAGGTGGCAAATAACAGCCTACCAACAAGCAATCAATTTCTGTGGCTAGAATATGTTTTGAAAGCTTCAAGGAGACAATGTTATCTATCTCAGTCTCTATTTTTTCAATAAAATGCATAAATTCTTTCTAACCAAAAAAAAAACAACTCGATTGAACAGTAAAAACCACCAACACCCAATAAGCATATTGCAATTTTCGGTTTATTGGTAAAACCTTTGTCAAGCATAAAAAACCAAGGGCCCACTAAATGACAGCCCAGCACAGCATTTATATTCTAAGAACACAACAACAACTCCACCTGATAAAAAAAACAACTCCACCTGATAAACGACCGTGAATGTTATCATTGAGCTTAACGCCCGCCGAATCAAAGACTTCATGACATGAGAACAGTGACTGAGGAATTGATTTAGTAAAGGTTGAGAGAGAGAGGGAGAGAGAGAGAGAGAGAGAGAGTGTGTGTGTGTGTTGTGTGTGTGTGTGTGTGTGTGTGTGTGTGTGTGTGTGTGCATGTGTGTGTGTGTGTGCGCGTGCGTGCTCCCGCATGTGTGTGTATGTATGCGCTAACGCACATGTGTGTATACGTGTGTGCGCTCGCGCGCGCGTGTGTGTATACGTGGCGCGCGCGCGTGCGCATGTATTTTGTGTGTTTTATCTGTGTGTATGCGCGCGAGCGCGTGTATGTGTGTGAGTGTCCGAGTGTGCTCTGCCTGTCTGTCTGTGTGTGTGTGTTTTTTTAGTGGGATGCTTAAAGCGTATTTCGTGGCACCTGATTTCTCCGGAACACAAGAAACAGGCTAAGAATAACACAGATAACCCATTACCATGTCCCGACACGAAGTCCAAAGGAAAAGTGACGTGTGAAGGCCTTCATAGCAAAACAAAACAAACCCAAGTGTAGGCATACATAAGCCCCCGCCGTAAAGACAAGTACTCTTTCTTTGTGCGACGCAGAAGCCATTGTACACCCGACCTGGCTTTGGTTATGATGTTAAGCAAAAAAGAAAAAGAAAAAAAAAAGGGGGGGGGGGGGGATATAATCTAAATTAGCTGCTTGTCAATTACTTCCTGCGACGTGATGTTGGTATACAATAGCAGCC
>CM031620.1:23512801-23515301 GCA_018398815.1 Conus ventricosus | reverse complement strand
CACACACACACACACAACAAGACTATACTAGTGCAAGAGCCGAACTGCAAATCTGCTAGCTGCTCGCTTCCTAATTGGGCACATGATCCCCAACAACCCACCGCTCAACCAGTAGCCTAGGCCTACATATTCCCTGCGGCAGTGAGAGTGAGGCTGTGTGTTGTATGCCTGTGGGTACGCCGCCAGACATAATTATGGTCACACTCCGTTCTATCACACCTCCCCAGATCTCGCAGGGCAGACGTGCTTGTCCCTGGTGTGTGCACAGTTCTGGCGAGCGGTGCTTAGGGGCTAGGCCTAATGCTTATCGATTATTTTGAGCTTCCATTCCGATTCTTACCATGAACTAGATCTATACTGTCATTTGCTACTCTTTGATTTACGTCACAGAAAAAAAAAAACCCATGATTACGTCACTAGAAAAAAGAAAATCTACACTTCACATCACTGTGCTGCAATTTTCGCAAAAATCACTTAAGCTAATTATTAGTTCAACCGCTATTTTAACCAGTAGCCTAATCTACTTGTGTTTGATACGCTCTGACTTTCGTGACAATTGTAATTGATGAGTCTACAGAGATGAAGTGCATGTGTGAATGTGTCTCTGAGACGATTGTAAACGGTAATTATTGCGGTGCTCTGCTGCACACGTGTACAGTGTTAATATAACGTCAGAGTTTCCCATAATAACTTTAAATCGTGGTTATTCATGTATGTATATAAGCTCATGAGTTTAACTTCTTGTTCTCTGTGATTCTTAATCGCCTTGTGCCAGATGACTGTTGGAGATTTTTGTCCTTTGTTATCATCATCACCATCATCATCATCATCATCATCAGTAGTAGTAGCAGTATGTCAGTTGTTGTTGTTGCTGCTACAGCTGCTGTTGTTCTTGCTACCATCATCATTCTCCCATTTTGGTAGCTTGCTAGAAATGTTGTAGTGTGTGTGGCCAGAAAGATGGTGACAGCTATGATCTAATTCCAAATGTTTAAAAAAAAAGAAGAAATAAACAGACGACGGTGAATAAATACGACAGACGATAATAGAAATTTTTACCCTTGGAAAGTACACAGACTGATGGTCCGAAGTTTTTGTTTTTTGTTTTTTGCTCGATTTGAGAAAAACAGATAACTTATCAATTGAAGTACGGGCGAGCGAGCGGGTGACTGAGAGAGCGAGAGAGAGAGAGAGAGAGAGAGAGAGAGAGAAGAGAGAGGAGAGAGAGAGGGGGGGAAGAGAGAGCGAGAGAGAGCGAGAGAGAGAGGGGGAAAGAGAGAGAGAGCGAGAGAGAGAGGGGGGAGAGAGAGAGAGAGGGGAGAGAGAGAGAGAGAGGGGGGGAGAGCGAGAGAGAGCGAGAGAGAGAGAGAGAGCGAGAGAGAGAGAGAGCGAGAGAGAGAGAGAGCGAGAGAGAGAGAGAGCGAGAGAGAGGAGGAGAGAGAGAGAGAGAGAGAGAGAGAGAGAGAGAGAGAGAGAGAGAGCGAGAGAGAGAGAGAGAGAGAGAGAGAGAGAGAGAGAGAGAGAGAGAGAGAGCGCAGAGAGAGACGAGAGAGAGAGAGAGAGAGAGAGAGAGAGAGAGAGAGAGAGGGGGGAGACAGAGAGCTGCAACAAGCAGACAGACAACAAACAAGAGCAGACAAGGCTGTGAGTTAGCTCACCTCTAATCCACACCTCAATTCTCTCATCTCAAAGCCAGATTTTCTTTTCTACGCTGTATAACCGCATTGTCACAACAGCTTATTCTATGTGTAATATTCATTCATGCTGCCCTCCCCGCCACAGTACCTCGCCACCACGTCTCTCTCTCTCTCATCCTCTCTCTCTCTCCCTTAAAGCTTGCGCATGGCTTCGTACTTTACAAAGGATTTCGGTTTATATTATCTTCGGTTTATAATATATTATATTATATCATATTGTATATTATATCATGTTTATATTATATTGTATTACATTACATCATATTATGTTAGTTAATTAATATATTTCATATCATGTTATACCAATTATATTGCATATATTACACTATATTGTACTACACTATATTATATTACATTATATCATATTATTTTACAAGATATTATATTATTCATCTCCTATCTTATCCGGAAGATCAACGCTCAGACAGCTAAGTAAGTTTTAGTGGAAGGGGAAGGTAGGGAGGACTGCAGAGTGCTCTGCTCGTTAGATTTGAACCAAGAACATCGAGTTCTCTCTCTATCCAGGTAAATGCGTCACTCACAGAACACGATTTTTTTTATGTGATAACGAACACTGCTTTAAGCAGAAACGTCCAAAATAAAACGTTTTGATCCAACAGTTTTGTCAATAAACTGAAATCTGAAATGCTAAAACACACACACACACACACACACACACACACACACAAGAGAAGGGGAGGGGAGAGAGAGAGAGAGAGAGAGAAATTCTCCACAAATAGAAACACATTCCCTGTTACTTACCAAGAAGGGACAAAAACAAGCAACTGACCACAAAGATTTCA
>CM031620.1:23479908-23511801 GCA_018398815.1 Conus ventricosus | reverse complement strand
GGAACACGAAGAAGGAAGAAGAGAGGAGAGAGAGAAGAGAGAGAGAGAGAGAGAGAGAGAGAGAATTCTCCACAAATAGAAACACATTCCCTGTTACTTACCAAGAAGTGGACAAAAACAAGCAACTGACCAGCAACTGACACATTTTCCAATAACTCTATTAATCTTTTCACTTTTACACATAATCTTATTTCAAAATTACCGTAGGTTTAAATTCAAACGTTTCGCAAACATGTGCAAAATGAGGAGTCGGAGAGCGCGGACGAGGGTACGGTTGGAGCAGGGTCGGGGAGGGGTGGAGTGGGGGGGGGGTGGGGGAGGAACGCTGATGAAGTCAGCAACTGATTATGGTCAACACGGACCAGGAAGGCAACGTCTGCTCTTATGACGAAGCAGAGACATGGCCATGACCCCAACTGATGCTAATTCATGCACCAAATCACCTAGCGGAGTGAATATAACCGCAGCAGAAGCAGAAATCCCCGCCGGAAGCAGCATTCGTCTGGTCTTGTGGGCGCTAGCTTTCCTTTCAGCATTGGAGCAAAAAATGCATCTCGTCTTTCTTATCTCTGTTTGTGTCTTTCTGGCTCTTCGAACATTTCCGTTCACCTGATTATTGGTTCGGCGAGTTCGGTTGTTTCGCTCGTTTATTGAATTCGTGTATTCATCCATTTATTTCTTTGTTTGTTCATGCATGTATTTGTTCATTTGATTATGCAGTTTTTCATTTATTTTTCCATTCATTTATTCATAGAGTGGCAGAATCCCTAGCTACGTGTATAAACATTCCACACATTTCTGTCGAGAAAGACCTCCCGACATTTCAAAAACGTGAGAAACGTTTTCTTCGTTTCTCAGATTGTGACGTGAGGTTCACCAAGGCCCATAACTTGGTGTGCGACTTTTCTGTAATCCCACCACTAAAATAACAGCCCGGATATACCCCCTTGCGGTCGTCGGGCTATAAACAGCGTGAGAACCGAACCTTTGAGGTAGCCACACTCTGTCTTCGCGGATGATGTCTAAAAATCGAGCACCACCGTGCAAGTTTTGTTTTGTTCTTCTGTCTTGTTCTGCTATGTGTGTTTGTTTGTTTTTGTTTTGCTCCCTTTGTTTGTTGTTGATGTTTCATTCACCAGCAGGACCCTGCGTTATTCATACTGAAGGGAAGGTTGGTTTACCTACGCCACGACTCCTGATATTCTTCTGTCCTCGCCTTGTTCTCTCTCTCTCTCTCCTCTCCTCTCTCTCTCCTCTCTCTCTCTCTCTCTCTCTCTCTCTCCTCTCTCTCTCCCCTCCGTAGTCTGGATTCGAACCTTCACCCAAGGAAGATCTAGCGGTTCGAGGTCAAGTCACCTTGTTACGGACGTCTTCACCTCTGACCTCATTGGATACCAGCTACAGGTTGAGAAATTGAAGCCTCACCTTTGACCTCACTGGATACCTGTTGTAAGTTGGAAAATTGAAGCCTCACCTTTGACCTCATGGATACCTGTTGTAAGTTGGAAAATTAAAGCCTCACCTTTGACCTCATGGATACCTGTTGTAAGTTGGAAAATTAAAGCCTCACCTTGACCTCACTGGATACCTGTTTTAAGTTGGGAAATTGACTCCTGACCTCTGGATACCTGTTGTAAGTTGGGAAATTGACCTCTGACCTCTTGGATACCTGTTGTAAGTTGGAAAATTGACCTCTACCTTATTGGACACCTGTTGTAAGTTGGGAAATTGACCTCTGACTCTTGGATACCTGTTGTAAGTTGGGAAATTGACCTCTGACCTCTTGGATACCTGTTGTAAGTTGGGAAATTGACCTCTGACCTTTATTGGATACCTTTGTAAGTTGGAAATTGAAGCCTGCCTCTGATCTCATTGGATACCTGTTGTAAGTTGGGAAATTGACCTCTGACCTCTTGGATACCTGTTGTAAGTTGGGAAATTGAAGCCTGCCTCTGATCTCATTGGATACCTGTTGTAAGTTGGGAAATTGACCTCTGACCTCTTGGATACCTGTTGTAAGTTGGGAAATTGACCTCTGACCTTTTGGATACCTGTTGTAAGTTGGGAAATTGAAGCTCGCTCTGATCTCATTGGATACCTGTTGTAAGTTGGAAATTGACCGCTGACCTCTTGGATACCTGTTGTAAGTTGGAAATTGAAGCCTCGCCTCTGATCTCATTGGATATCTGTTGTAAGTTGGGAGATTGACCTCTGACCTCTTGGATACCTGTTGTAAGTTGGGAAATTGAAGCCTCGCCTCTGATCTATTGGATATCTGTTGTAAGTTGGGAAATTGACCTCTGACCTCTTGGATACCTGTTGTAAGTTGGGAAATTGACCTCTGACCTCTTGGATACCTGTTGTAAGTTGGGAAATTGAAGCCTCGCTCTGATCTCATTGGATACCTGTTGTAAGTTGGGAAATTGAAGCCTCGCCTCGATCTCACGGGATACCTGTTGTAAGTTGGGAAATTGAAGCCTCGCCTCTGATTTCATTGGATACTGTTGTAAGTTGGGAAATTGAAGCCTCGCCTCTGATCTCATTGGATACCTGTTGTAAGTTGGGAAATTGAAGCCTCGCGATACCTTTGTTGACCTCACTTGCTGATACTTGTTGTAAGTTGGAAGTTGAAGCCTCACTCGGACCTCACGGGATACCTGTTGTAAATCGGGAAATTTAAAGCCTCGCGAAGTACACTTTTGTTGCACCCCGACCAAATTTAGCTAGAACTCCTCTAAGCTGCTTCGGCCATCTCACTGTATACCTTTGTAAGTTGGGAAATTGACCTCTGACCTCTAGGATACTTTGGTCTTTTTTTCACCCCAGAAATCGAGAGCTGTTTTGTGAGATCATGAGCTAATGTGCTTACAAACTCAACATCTACGGCGAAGACTTTGGCGTAGAAAACAGATTCCTTCAAGCTGCTTCTTGATCTTGTAGATATACGCTTCCCCCTATCATACTTTGTTATGGCACTGTAAGTTCAGTCAGAATCATTTAATTCAATAAACGTTAAGTGGAATACGTCATCCAGTTTCGTGCCAGACTAGCTGAAGGTTTCTGGGTGCGTTCCCCCCCCCCCCCCCCCCCCCCCCCATATATACGGGTCCCGTGCACTCTGTCATCCATCCCTTTCAGTAAATCCTCATCCTGTGTTCCGGACGCCACAGCTGTTTCAGACGATCATTTTGTCGCCACTGCTGTGGAGAGCGTTATCGCCGGAGTTTCTGTTGGCGCGGTCTTTCTTCTGGCAGTATCAATGGCATGTATGATCTCTCTGAGCGCTTGGGAACCAGATGGTCCAATTTCTATGTGCGCTCCTTTGGTTTAGTTCTGCTTTGCATGAATTCAGAAGAGCTTTCACTGTCTGTTTGCCCTTGCAGAGTGGACACACAGATTCACCTGAATTCCTCCATTTGATGAGTTTGTATTCGGGGGCGTAGGATCACATACAAATCTCAGCAAGAAGTTCATTAATAAGATGGGTCATACGCCAAATTTCATTCCAGAATGACACTTGATGGGAGTGTGTGTTTTTCCTTACTGTCGACGGCCCCTGTTGACCTTGCTGAACTGTCTTCTGCATTCTTTCGGCAATTTTTTTTTCTTTCTGTATTTCCTGTGTCACCATTGCCTCCATTTCTTCCCCTTCGCCTTTGATCACCACTTTATTGCTGTTGATCCCGGTCCCTGGCTATTGGCCTGTGTGTGTGTGTGTGTGTGTGTGTGTGTGTGTGTGTGTGTGTGTGTGTGTGTGTGTGTGTGCGTGTGTGTGTGTGTGCGTGTGTGTGTGTGTGTGTGTGTGTGTGTGTGTGTGTGTGTGTGTGTGTGGTGTGTGTGTGCATGTGTGTGCGTGTGTGTATGTGTGTGCGTGGTGTGGGGTGTGTGTGTTGTGTGTGTGTGTGTGTGTGTGTGTGTGTGTGTGTGTGTGTCGTGTGAGTGGGTGTGGTGCGAGGTGCGATGTGTGTGTGTGTGTGTGTTGTGTGTGGATGTGTGTGTGTGTGGTGTGTGTGTGTGTGTGTGTGTGTGTGTGTGTGTGGTGTGTGTGTGTGTGTGTGTGTGTGTGTGTGTGTGTGTGTCGTGCGTGGTTGTGTTGTGCGTGCGTGCGTGTGTGCGGTGTGTGTGTTGTTGTGTGCGTCGTTTGTGTTGTGGCTGATCTTCCTGTCCTTGAGATGTTTCTCTGTGCACGTCCTTATCTCCCGACTGTATTTGCAGTCTGAGTTGCAAAGTGACTTCATCTGTCCCAGTAGACGTCAAGTGCTAGTAGCTCTGTGTCTCCAAGAAAAAGTGACATGGATGCATGCTTTCCACAATTCATCATAACAGAACAATGAAATCTGACATGTTGCTGCACACAAAGACAACTGGGCACCGCAAAGCATGCTTACATGACATCAATAAATGACGACCTGTAAAATCACTCCACACAAACAACCTTATGTATTAACGCATGTGCACATATGCTGACAACTACACATTTAAGTTATACCTTCTTATCTCGCCCACATGTACGCTGTTACATACCCACAACGCAACCGCGAAGTACATGTCTATGCGCAGACACACACACACACACACACACACACACACACACACACACACACACACACACACACACACACACACACACACAGCATTGTAACACCAACTCACAACTGACATAACGTATCCAGAGATTAAAAGAAAACAGCATCCTGATTCTAGACAGTTTACTGTAGTCAAAAAGAAACCCACACGCACGAAAGAGCACGTACACATTCACCTCTTTTAAATCAAACTGTGTCCGGTTCTCAGTCTTGAATTCTGAGGGCCGGTAACGTCTTTCAGAGGGTGAAAATTCATGGTATTTACTGTGCCTGTAACTGCTGTCACTCGGAGTCACTGGAGCCTATCTTCCCACTTGCCGTTCATACAACACATGTAAACCATTCCTCTGTCACTCCCACTGTCATGCTGCTAACCTTCATCGTTTTGCTCAACAGAAGAAGACGTCCTTTCCTTTAATACCCGATCTGCCATACTGGCAAATGTAGGGAAAGTTTCGACCGATTCAGTGAAACATCTGTAAAATCCCTGTAGAAGCCTAATGTTCCTGTGATAGATACCTTTCTGACGTTTTGCATACAGTAAACTGTGGACTCAGATTACTCAATGTCAAAGACTCCGAAATCTTTACATGTTCACACTCTCATTCAACTGTCATGTATTAAATGAAATAATCTGCTACAATATACTGCCTTTTTCTAAAAACCAGTTAGTATTTCAATGGTCTTCTGACCAGTGAGGTTTAAGTAATTGTTCTCCGACAACTTGCAAGCGCATTCTTCTTCTTCTTCTTCTTCTTCTTCTTCTTCTGCGTACGCAGGCTGATACTCCTGCAGACACTCCCTGTGTAGACAGGCAAGTATTAATCCCATCTGCCCATGACCGTTTTTTATCCCGCCATTAAGGCAGCCATACTCCATCTTCGGGGAAAGTGCGTTCATACGGTCATAGTATACAGAGTCACCTTTATACGAACAATGTATACAGAGTCAGCTTCATACGGTCAAAGTATACAGCCATATTCATACCGTCAAAGTAAACAGAGTCACATTTATACGGTCAAAGTATACAGCGTTAAACAGCTCTTGACGAACAAAGCCCCTCAGAACATTTCATAAGGGGAGTGTTGTCAGTGCAAATACAGTTATTTGTGTACGGACTAAAAAGGGCAGGTGATTTGACAGGGCCTTGAGGAAAGCCAATCGAAGTATGTCTCGCGATGAATGAGCTGTTAGATCCCAGAGTGATTACAAGAAAGCTTATGATCCAAAGATCACCTTGCAGTCTGACATCATCTTCAAGGAATTTCATGGCCATACAGTAGGGCTGCACGGTGTTGAATGCGAATTCATTTGAATGTAGGCCAAGGATTCCCTGTGCTGTTTCCCATTTGAGAATAACTCTTTCACATTATTTCATAACGATAGATGTCAGAGCTACAGGGTGGTAGTCGTTCTGTACATTGTCTTTGTCGTTGTTGTTTGACAGTCCTGTGATAAGTTCTTCATTATTTCGTCTTTTGATTTTCAGCAGAGAAAAGTCATGAAAAGCATCTAGTAAAATGTAGTGGCGGTGAATAAAATGTAGTGGTGGTGATATTCTGGAGAATATTTCACATCACCGGTACCTGTAGGTTTGCTGCCATTGCCAAGAGCCATACATCACGGATGTATTGCACACTCAGACTTAACAGCATCACACGCACGTGTCACTCCAAACGACCCATTGTATCAATACTTGCACCGTCACGCACCACTGTGCAGACTTTCGCCAAATAAAATGAAGCATTGATCTGGAAACCGTAAAAATGTTAAAAAAAATCGCGGAGTGTACGCTACTGTGGCTACTCCTCGTGAAAACCCACACAGGTACGTTTAGCTATTTGCATGTCTATTCGTTGATCTGGGTTTCATCGATTCTGTTATGCTAGTGCTGATATTGTATCACGGTCGAGGCCAGGGGAGCTTTAGTATATGCATAAACTGCTAGCATCACAAGTTGTGTTTATCATGGTAGCTTTCGTGTATCCTTCGCTTAGTCTCGTTTTCCCGTTATGTACCTTACAAGGAATCGTCAGGGTAATCTCCTTGGCTCCTGACTGATTCTGCTGTTGCCACTGCTTGGCTACTGTGAACATGACTGTGTCAGCCACTTTGCCTTTTCGCACAGCCAGTTGTGGCTGTTCTCAGTGATACATAATGCAAGAGAACAAAAATCCGAATCCCACGTCGTTAGCCTAAACGTTACTGCGCAGTTAACTTTAATGCAGACCAAATTTGCCACCAGCATCATTATTTCAGCAGGAATTACGGTAATCTGCAACGCTTAATGGACGAGACTTTATATCCAAAGGAAATCAATAATGGATGAGGTCAGATGTCTGGCGCTGCTCATTAAAAGTATCTAAATAGTTGATACATCTTCCATGCTTCCTGTGGTTGTGCTGTGTTATACTGTACGTTCGCTAATAAGGCCAGTACATTGAACGAGCATTGGACGTTTGCGGCGCCATATATGGTAAAGCTGTTCCTAACCGGAAAGTTCGCTCGTTCGTGGACAAAGGTCATTGACTTATGACAGATCCTTGTTAATCTCCGATTTAACCTACCTCGAACTGTCCTTTGTGTTGCCACACATGTTCCGTTGTTTCTAAACTCAGCGAGCTCCTTTTAGAAATTCATGGGAGACGGCGTATCTGTGTTCACTGATGAAACAGCTCGCTTGAGTGAAGGAACCATTCAGAATTTTTACCCATCCAATTAATTACGGCCCAACAATAGAAATGAGAAACCATATGTGGAGCTGCATGTTGAATACTGTTGTTATGTTGTCAGGGTTCGTTGTAGTTTTGACCAGAGTGCAGGCCCGTTATGCCTGGGTTCGTCAAAACAAATTAGAGTACAGGCCCTTGAATACTAGAGGGCGCTGGACGCATTGTAAATAAATAGCGGGAACGCGGTAATTTCTGCCTCTTACCTACTGACGACTGGAGAAAGAGCAGACGTATTGAAGCGGTCATATGAAGGTGAGTGGCAAGATTTCGTATTCCCGTCTATTCTTGACATCTAATTAACCACAAGCTATTCCGGCATTTTGTTCGACTCTAGATACTGCCTGCACTCTGCACAATACTGTTTATGTGTTACATTGTCAGTGTTGCTATTGATTAATTATTAGGTCTAATATTCTTTGACTCGGGAAACAAGGATTTTGGTTTATTATATTCAGAGTAAGGTTGTTCAGAATGGCTTCGGAAAATAAGAAGGTGGGCACATTCGTGAAGCACGATGTGCTGAAATCATTCAATGGAGAAGGAGACGTCATTGCTTGGCTTCAAAAGGCGGAGTTGGTGGCAAAATTGACCAATGTGGTAGACGTGGCCAGTTTTGTACCACTCTATCTGGAAGACGGCGCGTTAGCAGTGTATTTAGAAATGGATGCAGAGGAGCAAGGGGATTTTAAAATGATCAAAAGAAGACTAAAAGAAGCATTTACGGACAATGAATTCATGGCGTACAGCAAACTTAAAGAATGCAGGTGGACAGGGGAACCAGTGGATGTGTTTGCGAACGAGGTGAGGAGGATAGTAAGAACGTGTGGGCTAGAAGGAGCGGGACTCGATAGCGTAGTCAGACTGGCATTCGTCACGGGGTTTCCAGAGGGGATTTCAGCCGAGCTACAACAAGTTGTGAGCGTCGAACCAAACATCACCATGTCTATGCTAGTTGGACGGGCACGGATATTGACTGTAAATCGACTTGGGGCAGGAGTTTCAGCGCCTGCAGTGACCGTTATAGGGTCCAGTGGAAAGAAGCCAGGAAATGGGAGAGGTTGTTTTGCATGTGGGGGAGGACACCTTATTCGGGATTGCCCTAGCCAAGGAGATAAGACCGCCGCCAAACGGAGATCGGTTATTTGTTACCGCTGTGGTGGTGAGGGGCATATTGCAGTGCACTGCACACAAGAGCCAAGAGGACAGAATAAGGGAGGACGAGACGGTGGGTCAGGTGTCGCAAGCGCTGCAATGGCGGTTGGAGGGGTGCCGGTGATTGTGGTGCATGTTGAGGGTCAAGCAAGACGAGCGTTGGTCGACACTGGGTGTTCAAATACAATGATTCGGGCAGACCTGGTGCACACGTGGGAAGGCAAGGTATGCACACAAGCTTTTGATGGGAGGCGGGTGAACGGCAGAGGTACCACCATGATTGAAGTTTCCATTGATGGAAAAACAGTGAGGACCAAATCCACAGTCGTGGATAGACTAGTGGGGGGAATAGACGTTGTCATTGGGATGGACGTAATTCGACAGTTGGGGGGAGTGACGGTTGGAGGCTCGGAAGTGGAGTTTGGTACCGGCATTACGTGCGTTGCAGTTGATCCACTGGAGTGTCAGCATGACTCAATGGTCATTGAAGATAAGGACTTTGTAGCGGCTTTTGATGGAGACAAGTGGACAATTACGTATCGCTGGAAAGGAGGAAACGTACCTGTCTTACGGAACAAGGTTGCTATGTATGACCAACATATGGATGTAAGTAAACGTGCGAAATTTGAAGATGAAGTAGACAAATGGATTGAAGAGGGAATTCTGATGCCGTGGCATGAGGACGTCACAGAAGGAATTATACCATTGATGGCGGTGGAGCAGGCTGCAAAAGGTAAGGTGAGGCCGGTATTCGACTTCAAAGAGTTGAATGAGTCAGTGGAATGTCATACCGGCGATGACTTAATCGATGTGTGTCACGATGTGTTAAGGCAGTGGAGACAAGTGAGCGGCGAGTCAGAAATAGTGGATTTGAAGTCAGCATATCTCCAGCTGCACGTGAGCCCCGAACTGTGGAAGAATCAGTTGGTGAGATACAAAGGGAGAACGTACTGTTTGACACGACTGGGCTTCGGGCTGAATTGTGCACCACGCATCATGACAAAAGTACTGAAAACAGTATTAGCGCAGAAGCCGGACATTGAGCGTGCCACCATTTCATATGTCGACGATATTCTGGTGAATGTGACACAGGTCAGTGCAGAAGACGTAACAACACACCTCAACAAATATGGGTTGGATGCCAAACCAGCGGAAAAGTTGGAAGGAGGAACAGCCCTTGGATTGAAGTTGACGCGAGATCATGCCGGCAAGCTCTGGTTTGGTCGAAGCAACGACCTACCAAGTGTGGATCATCCATTGTCGAAGCGGGAGCTATTCTCTTTGTGTGGTAAGCTCACTGCACATTACCCAATTGCAGGGTGGCTGAGATTGGCGTGTAGCTACGTGAAACGACAATCTAACGGAGAGAAGTGGGATGACTACATTGGCGACGCGGCACAGCGTATGATTGAGGACATCTTGCAGCATGTTGGGGAGGAAGACCCTGTCAAGGGAGAATGGAAAGTAGCACTGGCGACAAGCGGAACAGTTTGGTGCGATGCGAGCGACTTAGGCGAAGGGGTGATCTTGGAAGTTGACGGAACGCCGGTGGAAGACGCTGCCTGGCTAAGGAAGTCTGACGACTATCACCACATCAATGTGGCTGAGTTGAACGCTGTGGTGAAGGGGGTCAATTTGGGAGTGAAATGGGGATTGGAAAAGATAGTCATAATGACCGACTCAGTAACTGTGAGTAGGTGGGTGGATTTGACGTTAACTGAGGAAAGAAGGATTAAGACGTCGGGCGCAGCAGAGATCCTTGTCAAACGGAGGTTGGCGGCTTTGAAGGCACTGGTTGATGAACTGGACTTAAAGCTTGAGGTGAAAACAGTCTGCTCAGCCAAGAACAAAGCAGATGTGTTAACCAGGATAAAGAAAGATTGGAAAGAATTGGTCAAGGCGGAGACGAGCGTGAGAATGGGATGTGTGGCAGTGTCGCCAAAGGAGTTGCATGAGCAACATCATTTTGGAGTGGAGCGGTCATGGTACTTGGCTCGACTGGTGGACCCAAGAATCACGAAGGAGCAGATGAGGACCGTAGTGAAACAATGCGAAAAATGCCAGTCCATCGACCCAGCTCCAGCACAGCATTCAGCCGGAGAATTGAATGTGAATGCGACATGGGAAAGGCTAGCCGTCGATGTGACACATTACTGCGGAGTACCATATTTGACTATGGTGGATTGCGGGCCGGGGAGGTTTGCAATCTGGCGTCAGTTGAAGACAGAGAGAGCGGAACACATTATAACGGAGCTTGCACAGGTCTTCTACGAACGAGGTCCGGTCACACAACTTTTAATGGACAACGGAGCAAGTTTTCGGTCTGAAGCGTTTGCACGATTTCTCAGGGACTGGAACATCACACCCTTCTTTAGAGCAGCATACCGCCCATCAGGAAATGGAATCGTAGAAAGGAACCACCGTACCATCAAAACGATTGCCGAGCGAGGAGAGATGTCGCCTTTGGACGCTGTCTTTTATTACAATCGGTCGCCTCGGTACGGTCAAGAGGAGAGCTCGGTGCCACAGCAATCGGTCATGACCTACAAGTGGCGCTTGCCTATCATGAACCAGGAAGAGACATCGGAGAGAGCATCAGCAAAAGTGTCGGTGGGAGACGAAGTGTGGGTAAAGCCACCGGACGCACGGTGCACGTCTCAATGGACTAAAGGGTTGGTGACCAGAGTCAACTCTGAGAACAACATCGAGGTGGACCACGTGCCAAGGCATACATTGGATCTGCGCGCGGTAGAGGAACCCGACGCTCGCCCGGAGCAAGACGCCCCTCAGGATGTGGATCAAAGGCATCCCCAAGACGCCCCTCAAGAAGAATGCGGCGAAGAAGATGTGGATCGAAGGTATCCCCAAAGACACAGACAGGTTCCGGCCTGGCATGGGGATTACGTAATGTAAGTGCTGCAGGAGCAAGTCCTGATCATGGCGTGTACATATGTATATAGTTGAATAGTTAGTTCTTGTACCTACGTTGTGTTCCTTCTTTTTTTTTTTGTATTTGTGGGTTGATTAAAGGGTTCTTTGAATCAAGAGGGCGTGTTGTTATGTTGTCAGGGTTCGTTGTAGTTTTGACCAGAGTGCAGGCCCGTTATGCCTGGGTTCGTCAAAACAAATTAGAGTACAGGCCCTTGAATACTAGAGGGCGCTGGACGCATTGTAAATAAATAGCGGGAACGCGGTAATTTCTGCCTCTTACCTACTGACGACTGGAGAAAGAGCAGACGTATTGAAGCGGTCATATGAAGGTGAGTGGCAAGATTTCGTATTCCCGTCTATTCTTGACATCTAATTAACCACAAATACAAAAGGAGGAAGTGGGTCAAGTCGCCGCCAGAGGTCGCTACCGACTTTCACGCTGCTGTCCTAGTTTTAAAGTGTTGCGTGGACCGTGAAATCAACCTTAACTGTCTCTTTATCCATTCATTTTATTTATTATTCGTTTGACTCCCAAACACCGTAAACTTCATCCTTCTTTGACAGCAAGTCCATGCAATCTTTTTCGTTGTTTTAATATATCGGGGGAGGGAGAAGGGGGGAGGGGGGGGGGGAGCGCTGGCGGCAAGTTTTGGTGCAGCAGCTATTCTGACGATCAACTTCGAACAACGGGAGTGGATTTGAAGGGGGATAGGGGACAGGGGGGGGGGGGGGGGGGGGGGGAGATGACTGGTTTAATGGGCTAGGGGGTGGGAACTTGGGGGTGGGGGTGGGGATGGGGATGGGGGGTGGGGGCTAAACGCTGGAGGTGGACTGGAAGAGGGAGGAGTTTCAAATCCAGGATCTGAACCTTTCTAGAGTGAGCGATGACACCTCGTCAGGTACATGACATTTCCCTCCACTGACGGTGCCTGAAAAGAACAAGTTCTTCTTGCGGCTAGCATTACAGGCTAGGAGAATTTAGCTCAGCCGGAAACTCTCTTTGCTGGTGGGCTTGGGGTTGGCCTGAAGGGACTGTTTTTTTTTTTTTTTTTTTTTTTTTTTTGGGGGGGGGGGGGGGAACCTCTTCGTGGTGATCCTACAGAATTCTTTTTTTTCGCCTTGCAGCGCACTTCCGGTGTCTCCATGGCAACAGATTCACCCGGGCGAACACGTCTTCGATACTTGATGAACGACAGAAGCGATTGGTTTAAAGAAGTCTTTAATCATTCCACAGCACTTATGATTTGAAAAAAAAAAGCAACAACAACAACAACAACAACAACAACAAAAATATATTTCTGTGTGTTCTGACTCAGAGTCTAATACAGATTTTACCTTGGGAAATTTTCGGCCGGCTACTGCTGGTCTTCATCAGCCTTAACAACCCGGAGTCGGAAAGTGTCTTTGCTCAAACAACAAAAATGACAAAGGGCTGAAAGAATTTTAAGCTTATAGAGTATTCACAATTTGCGCTTCAGTTTGTACGTCACGGCTGGTGACGCATGTCATTGTCATACAATCACTAACCATTATCGTATACAGATAGACGAGCGGAAAAAATCAACATAAGAAGGTCATTTCATTCAAGTAATAATCACGCAAGATTTAACCCATTCAACAAAGGTGTGACTTGATGCACGAAAAAAAAGAAGAAAAGTTTGTCAATTTGAAAAGCATAGACAAGAGGTAGAAAAGCGAACAAGGTGAAAAGAGTAAAGCTGAGCGCGGAGAGAAGGGAGTGTACTCCATAATCAAACATAAACTGACCAGTAACGGTCATCCATCAGCAAATTCACTGATCTGAACATATCTTACGATCAGAGCATTTGAAATGGCGATGCCAACATCAACCATGTCATGCTTCTTCTCCACAATTGTTCAGGAGCGTGGCATGATCGTTCGGTCGTGGAAGGTCATGGACGTGACGACAGACGGGTGGCGATGCACGACTTGGTGAATGACGCGCTGCTTCTTGACCTCGTTTTTCAACCAGTTAAAAGCCCCATCATTCCCACCCACCCACCCTTGCACCCTCCTGTTTCCCTCCATCTCCACTTCCTCCTCCAACCCCGGCATCCTTCCCATTTCCTTTTCGCTCAATTTTGTTTCCCCACATCTTGTAACTCCACGCCATCCCTACCCTTTTCCTGCCCCCAACCCTCTCCCCGGTCGTTCTTGAAGAAACGATCCGTCCCTTTGTCATAGGCATCTGACTGCGCAAGCTGTCTTATACAACTATGGTTACAAACTGGACACGTCCGGAGATAATCTTCTTTAAAATGCTGATGTGTGTGTTTATTCTGGGTGGTGTTTGTCGCGTGGTTTGTAAGCTTGGGATTTATTCTTAGGCTGGATCATGTTGTATAACAACATCGTCACACAATCTCTCTCTCTCTCATTCTCTCTCTCTCTCTCTCTCTCTCTCTCTCTCTCTCTCTCTCTCCCTCTCTCTATGTTGTACCTTTTGGCCCTGGAGGGCTGGATGCAACCCCACCCCCACCCTCCACCCCAAAAAACAACAACAACAAAAACAGTGATCTTATTCCATAACCCTCTGAAAATAAAAATTCGTTCGTTCGTACGTTTGTTTTCTTTCTCTCTCTCTCTCTCTCTCTCTCTCTCTCTCTCTCTCTCTCTCTCTCTCACACACACACACACACACACGCGCACACACACACACACACACGCATACACACACAGAGGTAAGGTAAGGTAATGTTGCTTATAGCCCCAGCCGACCGCAAAGGACCATATCAGGACTGTCACCACGTTGAAGTCAACTCACAAGTCATCACGAAAAAAGAAAGAAAAAAAATCACCATGCTTACATCTCTTTAAGACACACCTTCTAAGAACGTACCAGAAACTTCGTTAAAAAAATCTTTCTTCCGTGAAATCTTAGATCAGATGAAAAATGTTAATCTCTATCAGAAATTCAAAGATCACGTCAGGTGGGACATCTCTGAACAAAGTTTTAATGGAGTCTGTTTATGTCTCACATCGTGCAAATCCCAACACTCTAAAAGAATGTCTCACTGTGAGTGATACACGACATGGAATGCACCACGGAGCTTCTTCACCTTAAAAAAAAACAAGAATGGGTGTAAAACATGTGGCCTGTATGCAAACAGCACAAGACTGTTTCGTCTTTACGGCCACCTTGGGAGCATGGTAAAAACTCTTTCAGGTTTCGGCTGATTTTGTACAATTTGTTATCCGTCTGCGAGTTCCATTCCTCTTGCCAAAGGTCTTTGACATAAGCCTGTGTTTTGGGTTTCAGGTCAGCGCGAGGAATAGACAACCTGCTCAACTTTTCCTCTGTGGGACTCTTGGCAAGTTGATCAACCACCTCGTTGCCTCGAATGCCCACATGGGCTGGGAACGCAAGCAAAACTTATGTTGTATCCATCTGATTTCAGAGAGGTGTACAATTCGAACACTTTAAGCAGCTGAGGGTCACACACACACACACACACACACACACACACAACACGCACGCACGCACGCACGCACGCACGCACGCACGCACGCACGCACGCACGTACACACACACACACACACACACACACACACACACACACACACACGAGCATTGTTAATTTTCCAGAAACAGTAAAACGTGTTTTTCCATAATATACCACAACATGAATACAACAAGGGAAGAAATCAAATAAATGCGATTTAGAATTCCTGATAAGACGTTTCTGGGTTTTCATCTTTCCTCAGCACATATTTTTTCCCTTTACTTTTTATTTCAAACTGATCTTATCTCTCGTATTTTTTTTCGAGCCATATTTGTCTATAAACACACTCGATGCATTTCACAGAGATAAACAATATGGAAACAGACAGACGCTTGCGTTTTTAACCACACATTAATAATAACTGCGGTAATTTTGTTCGCAAAACGAAATGGTGATGATAAACACTGTGACAATGCAATAGAATCCTTGGCTTCTACTCAAAAGGTGAAACGGTCGATAAACAGTTCGCGGGGATGTCACGTGGTTTGTTGGGCAGTGGCGAGGAAGGGGGGAAGGGGAAGAAGGGGAGGAAAGAAGGAGGAGACTAACTGGATTCGTTTCGTACATAATCACCGCGTTACCGTTCTGAAACCTTGTACTGATTTTTTTTTAAAATGTGTATCAATACTTGCACATCACTGTGCTGACTCGCGCCATGTAGAATGAAGCACTAATGTGGAAATGGTTAAAAAAAAAAAAACAATCGCGGAGTGTACGCTACTGTGGCGATTCCCGTGATAACCCACGCAGGGAGATCTAGCTATAGGCATGTCGATTCGTTGACCTGGTGTTCATCGCTGATATTGTATCACGGTCTAGGCCAGGGCAGCTTTGGTATATGTATAAGCTGGTGTCATCACAAGTTGCGTTTGTCATGGAGGCTTTCGTCTACTATTTGTTCGGTCCCGTTTTCCGTTGTGTACCTTTCAAGAAGTGGTCATAATATTCTTAATTCTTCTTGGTCTGCAGGTCTGTACGTATGGTTTTGCGTGAATCCTAGTTCTCTAGGTCTGTCTGTGTGTATGTGTGTGCGGGCATGCATGTGTATGTGTTTAGTTTCGTCGTACTTTAGAGGGAAAGAGACGGTCATGCCAAAAAGGTCCTGTAACCGGTCACGTCGTGAATAATTTCAGAATTCAGTCACGTGGTTTTGTTTTGCACGCTCTCTCTCTCTCTCTCTCTCTCTCTCTCTCTCTCTCGCGCGCGCGCGCTTTGCTCTCTCTCTCTCTCTCTCTCTCTCTCTCTCTCTCTCTCTCTCTCTCTCTCTCTCACTGCATAAGATGCGCTTAGTTCGAAAGGAAAGTCTTCGTTACAATAGCTAAAGAAAGAAAGAAATAGGAGGGAATAAAAGACGGGAAGAATGAACGAAGAAAGAAAGGACATGTGATTGAAAGGGAAACGGAAAGGAAGAAGCAAAGAACTAGAGAAGAAAAAAAAACTAAAAGAAAGAAGAGGGGTGGGATGGAGGGAGGGTCGAAGAAGATAAGAAAACACAAAACGGAAAGAAAGAAAAAATATGATAGAGAAAAAAGACGAACAGCCATAGTTAAAAACCTCAGAGAGAGAGAGAGAGAGAGAGAGAGAGTGTGTCTGTGTGTATCAAAACAAGGTTACTGCCGGTGCGTGGGGTTGGGGTGTAAACTATACAGCAAGAGGAGACGTGTTAGCCAGCCAAAACTTGGGTTCAAAGAAAGGGGCGTGTGTTACGTAGCCTACGGTCTACGTGTGATCATCGAACTGTTTGAGAGTTGATCGAGTTGTTAAAGGCAGAACGTGAAAAGGGAGCCCAGTCTTCTCGATGCAAAGAGGAAATAGTGCGACACACACTCATACACACAAACAACTTTCATACAGTTCCCAAATATAGATTCCATTCCCTAAATATAGATTCCCTTTCATTCCCGCCTTTCATGTCTCGGTGTTTGGGGGCATAGTGTCACATGTTGACGGAACTATTCCGTTTTTTTTTATTATCCAGTTCAAATCGTTTGACAAAGGTTTGACAGCAAGGTTAAGAAATAAAAGAAAAAAGTACACTTTTTTTTCAGACGAAAATAGAAGCAAGGTCAGATATAATATCTTTCAAGTTTTTTGTTGTGAGAGATATGGGGTGCCCGGGTCATGCGATGTTTTGTACGTTTGAATGACAGCAGGGTATTTTTAGAATGGCTTCTTTTCAGAAATGTCAATGGGACATCTATTTATAGAAATCATTTCAACCCCTTATTCAATACCCACACAATGGTCCGTTTAAACATCTACGGCTACGTTGAAAATATTTTCTTTCGGAGGTGGTCGTCCCACGGGTGTATTGTTCGAACCCTTGGAAGCTAAGCCTTTGAAAATGAAGCCTTTCAGCAGGTCACCTGTGTTTGGAGTTTATGATTCTCTCTCTCTCTCTCTCTCTCTCTTCTCTCTCTCTCTCTCTCTCTCCCTCTCTCTCTCTCTCTCTCTCTCTCCATGTTGCCTAAGAGGACGTCTTTCAAGTTCTGGTCGAATGCCAACAGTACAGTGACCCTACGTAGCTGGGTAAGTGACGATGACACAGGGATAGAGAGCCACGTGTGAACAGTTCAGCAGTTTGCAAGAATGTTAAGCACTAACCCCCACACTCAACCGAATCTTTCCAAAACACCCTTTTTTCTGCATATTGTTTTTTTTTATTACTTTAAAACGCAGAGCGATCAGTTAATGTATTATGTGCTCATTTGTGTTCAACAATCATACGTATGTGCGCTTACTAGATGTCAGTACCGTTTTGTTTCTGTTTGTTTATTTAATTTCTTTTTTTTTCTCTGTATTTACGTGTGATCTGTGCTATCGGTCATCCCACTGACCGAGATTGTTTCGTCTGTTTGGCCTAAACACACACACACACACACACACACACACACACACACACACACACACGCGCACACACACACACACACACACACACACACACACACACACACGTGCGTGTGTGTGTGTGTGTGTGTTGGGGGGGGGGGGGGGTGTGGATGCGTGATTGCGTGCGTGCGTGCGTATGCGTGTGTGGTGTGTGTGTGTGTGTGTGTGTGTGTGTGTGTGTGTGTGCGCGTGCGTGCGTGAGTGTAGGTATGTGTGTGTGTGTGTGTGTGTGTGTGTGTGTGTGTGTGTGTGTGTGTGTGTGTGGCGCACCCGCGCGCCGTAAGCAGACTGAACGCCGTCAGTTTCGTTTTCCTTTTCTACGCCCAACTGACCGACCTTTTTCGAAGCGTTTTCATGCAGATGTGTACAGTTCAGACCATGGATACCCAAGTGTTACACATGCACAAAAAAAAAAAGAAAAAAAAAAGAAAAATGAAGTGTGCGGTATGATCGTGTTTTTCCTTTACCGATGTGATCTTTGAATTCCTAAAAAAAAAAATTAAAAAAAATAAAAAGAAAAAAAAATTAAAAGAAAAATCCATCGACTTCAACGAGATGAGAGTCTTGACGTGTTCCTTTGTGGTCGGCCGGGCTGGAGCCAACATCAATTGAATGAAATCGCAAGACTTTGAATTATCTCACCTCAAGTTGACAGACCTCTATGAGTGATATCCTGACTTTTGAGAGGCTTTCAAACTGTGACACATTAATCATTTCCGCATAGAACATGGCGTCCTTTCATGTGACAAAATAAACCAAAAAAGGTACATACACACAGTAAAGCATGATTATTTTCAGTTCACAGTGTATTAAGGTACTATGATTCTTTAGGATTTTTCTTTTCTTTTTTCTTTTTCTCTCAAAAGCATTGCTTCGTACACATCAACAAGAAATGGATACCGTTATATGCGTAACAAGTCACGAGTTACGATTTTTGTTCTCACTGAAATGTGCGGCTAAAAATTAAAGGTTCTTCAGCTACGTGAAGGGCAACTTTATGCTGCTAGATAAAACCAAATTCTGGAAAGCTAAATTCAGCTACGTAAGTGGTGTTTCACATACATCTGAGAAACATCTTTGAGTAAGGAAACACAAACCAATTATAAAATATTCTATATCTGCGTCGATATGTTACATTACTTATTTCATTGGTCTGCTAGATTGGTAATGTTGTGTGTATATATTAACTTAGTGGGTTTTTTAATGCTGCTTTTGCATGTATTTGATTCATCTTCGTAAACTGTGTCCCTTTTTCTGGTATTTTCAAAGACAATTTCTTCAACTGGTACAAAAGGAATCGATATGCGTAATCTACTGAATCCATAAGAATTGATTAATCAAAATAACTAGCGACCGTGCCACAGTGGTTAGCGTCGTGGATTGCGGGCTCTGAGGTCGTGGGTTCGATTCCCATCATAGATATTTATTTGTGACGTTGTTTTTTTTTAGCCACGAACAGCTTCTACCCAGGCCTGGGTTAAATATTGGCTCAAATGGGAAGACTAGAACCATACAAGTCGAGTTTGATCCACAAAATGGATGGGTCACTGAGAGTGTTGATTAAAATTTCTTGGCCAACACCACAAGTATCTGTATCTCTCGGGCCTGGTTGACGCCAGGATGCATTATGAAAGGAAGCATAGAATACAACCCTGTCATTTGGTCTCAGACCACTATGAAACCCCACAGCATCATCTTCATCATCCTCAACGATCGGCATGAAAAGTCTTAAATTCTGTGGCTCTTTATGCCTGTCTATCTCTTTGATTACCTTCCCATGTTTGTATACTTGATGACTTCATGTACACATCGTCGGAATCGGAAGGTTTATGGGGACTGTCATTGGACAGACATAATGGCCGCTTCTAGACGAGGGATGCACACCTACACTGGCTCTGCAACGAGGCAATTATTGTTGTCAGTGGTGAGAGGAGAGAGAGAGAGAGAGAGAGAGAGAGAGAGAGAGAGAGAGAGAGAGAGAGAGAGAGAGAGAGAGAGAGAGAGTGATTGATTGATTGACTGATTGATTGATTGATCTTTAATACCCAAGGATGAAGATTTTAGGCCAAAGCCTAGTCTTACAATCTGTCCTTGTCATGCATACATTATTTCAGCACATATCATTCATACAGACAATTGAACATAGCAACATGATAATCTAATTCTACAATGATAAGCAAACTACTCATAAAAGCACTAATGAGATGAGGGATGGTAAAACAAAAGGAAACTTACAAGCAAACAAACAAACAAAAACTACAGAGAGAGAGGTCAGAGGAGGGTGGGGAAGAGAGAATGTTAGGTAGGGGGAGGAGAAAAGGGATGGTAGACAGAGTGGGAGTGGGGATGAGCGATTTTAACGGAGTAGGTTTTATGTTTAGACGATTTATTCAAAGTATGGTTCACAGAAAACTTAGCGAATGGGCGCTAATCTTTGTAATCGAACAATTTAACTACTTAGAGAGAGAAAGGAGAGAGAGAGAGAGAGAGAGAGAGAGAGAGAGAGAGAGAGAGAGATGCGGTAGTAGGTGGAGTTCTCCGAATGTTGGATCAGAACAGGCACCACTGAACATCACCGACGTGATTCGACAGTAGTGCAGCGTCTCCTACGGTGGGTTGCCTCATAATGCCTTGATTCTGACTTCTCCCTGTGGATTTTCCGGTGTTGAGCTGCGATGGGGCAAGGCAGGAAGTGGCTATGAACACAGAGTCATAACCATCGGCAGGGAAGCCACTCCTCAGAAATGGCACAGAAGATCACACTGAACAAAAACTTTTTCAAACGAATACGACCACGTAGTTTAAAATTTAAAAAAAAAAAAAAAAAAAACCGAGGTTCTGGCACGGTCGTTATTAGTATTATTATGAATACTTGTATAGCACCTATCCTCGGCCAGAGACCAAGCTCTAAGCGCTTTACAATCCACACTCGTTTACACAACGGGCTGCCTACATGGGTAGTGCCCACTGAAAAACTGCCAGCTGGCGCTTCATTCAGTCTTTTCCCGTGTCATCCAGTCAATATCGTTCAATATCGTTCAATATCGTTAACTCAATTTCCTTACTTCCTTCTCTCTTTCAATTTCTCACGCAGGGTGCATGCTATGTGTAACGTGCCATCCATACCAACGGCCAAACTGGCCTTCTCTTCCGAAAGTTGGTGATGGGATTTTACGTGTGTGCAAGATGTTATGCGTGCGTTCACACACGGAACCTCGGTTTACAGTCGCATTCGAAGGACTGTATGAAAAAATGGAGTCAGAACCAATGTTAACTCTCTCATCATTGTTATTACTGTTATCATTATCATTGTTATAATCATTGTTGTTATTTATTGTTATTATTAGTATTAGTAGTAGTAGTATTGTTGTTGTTCTTGTCATTGTTATGATCATTATTATAGTCATTATCATTATTAGTGCTGTTGTTGTTGTTGCCGTTGTAGTTTGTTGTTGCCGTTTTGTTGTTTGTATCGTCATCATCATTTTCGTTATCGTTACTATTATTATTACTGTTATTACATATTTTGATGTGCTTTTGTGAAAGCTGTTCGTCGACAACACTGAAATAGCCTTTACAATTAGATGAAATGTATACTAAGAGCAAAATCTGATTTGAAAGCTGCTTATAAAGATTGATTAGCGAAAAGAAAAGAGAGAAGAAGAATTTCTCCAATGGTTCGCGATTCACATCCAGTCATCATTTTCGTAAGGTTATTGACCTGTAGAAATGTGTCAAGATTATATAATTTAACAGAATGTCCTTCAAACAATGCCTAATCAGTGGACAGACAGAAAGCGATTTCAAATCCAATCTTGTTTTTCTAAGATTATTTCGTTATGCAAATCTGTGAAGATCATGCAATTTATACTAACTGACTCACAAAGACCTTGGAATGTCCAGAGAGAAGAAGAAGAAGAAGAAGGAGAGAGAGAGAGAGAGAGAGAGAAGAGAGAGAGAGAGAGAGAGAGAGAGAGAGGAGAGAGAGATGAAAAGAAAGAGTGTTGGATGTATGTACAAGAACTTAAGTAGCACTTCATTACGAAAACACACACACACACACACACACACACACACACACACACACACACACATACACATACACAAACACACCAAACTCATAGTAAAAGAGAGAGAGAGAGAAGAGAGAGAGAGAGAGAGAGAGAGAGAGAGAGAGAGAGAGAGACGTTGGAAGGCATTATTAGTCGGAGCAACGACCAGGATGTCTTGCTTTGTGTCATGCATTAGGTGTTTGTATTGACTTAACAATACGTTGGGGTGCTGATTCCAAATCCGTCGAAAGCCGAATATAATTGCTTAGCATTTTGGGCTGTTGTTAAAAAATCCCAAATGTCCGCCATTTGTTTGGTAAACTGCACATATAGAAGACGCATGACGCACAATTGTGACTATTTGGTACTCCAGTATCAGCACGCCAACATATTGTGAAGTCAATACAAACACCTGCCATAGATCTTAACCAATACTGATTTCAAAATAACAACATGGGCACTACCAGAAGACTCCAGGGATACATAATAAAAGACCTACTGTAAATGAAGACCAAGCGGTTTTATAAAAAAAAAAATCGTAATACCCATCTGAGGCTGATAACCCCACACACAACTAGAACAAGACTAATGATTCAAGGGCAATAATCGCTTTAGAATTTTCTGAGACATTGATACATTTAGCTTGGGGTCACAGTATATCAGCCAAATATTCATGATGGTGCAGAATACAAAAAAGCTATGTGTACAATCAGAGATAGATGTAAGACTGTCTCCCAACTGAAAGAGCTCCGTCAAGAATAACAGTTCAGCTCCTTATACTGTTTGCAAGTAAAAGAAGATGAAACCTAAGCACGAAAGGAATCTAAATCAAACAGGTCGTCACTGTACTGTGGGCATTTCCTCTCAATACTGCTCCCTTCTAAGCTGTCAAATTCAGAATTGTGTTCATAAAGAATGTCGTATATTTCCAAACCTCTGCGACAGAAAACTGGGCGGGCCCCTTACTAATGAGACATGGTTTGACAAAGATTGCTCTCATACTCGTAAGGAAACCAGATTGAAACTTCGATCATTTAAGCGCACGCGTGACCCAGGTGACAGGCACACATATGTTGAGGCACGTAAAGAATACAAATCACTTTTGGAACATAAATGTAAACGATTCAAGGCGGATAAAGCCCAGCTCCTCTCAGATATTTTGCACAATCCTAAAATGTTTTGGAAAGAGTTAAAGTTGGTCTGTCAAGAAAGCAGACCACCCCAAAGAGCATCTCGACATATGAATGGCAGAATCATTTTATGAATGTGTTCCAGTCTAATCTGGCTGATCAAACGAGTAACTTTAATCTGCCACCTACAAATGCCAATGTACAGCTTGACCCGCTAGACGATAAAATCACGAGTGATGAGGTACAAAGAGCTATAAAGTCGTTGAAAAACGGAAAGTCAAGTGGCCAAGATGAAATTCTTGCTGAAATGCTGAAAACGGCGGGAAACCATGTTATCCACTTTTTGACTGAATACTTCAACGATATTTTTGATAAAGGCCAGTACCCTGAAATGTGGTCAAGTGCTGTAATAGTCCCTATTTTTTTTAAAAAGGCAACCCCCGTGTCACCGACAATTATAGGGGAATATCGCTTCTGAGCTTACTTGGTAAATGCTACACCTCAATCCTCAATAAAAGACTTTACAACTGGCCAGAAGCGAATGAAAAAATTGGAGAAACGCAGGCAGGTTTTAGACGAGGTTATTCAACCTCAGATCACGTATTTACGTTGTATGCTTTAACGCAGAAGTACTTGTCTAGACCTGGTGGTAAGCTTTATGTCGCCTTTATCGATCTCCAAAAAGCGTTTGATACAATTAAGCGTGATACTCTGCTTGGGTCATTACACAGGGCAGGTGTATCATTCACATTTTTTAACGCAATCAAGGCAATTTATCTTAAGGTGACTGCACGTGTTAGAGTTGAAAATGAACTCACCGAAGCTTTTGAATGTCCCCGAGGCTTGCGCCAAGGTTGTGTTCTTAGTCCAACTCTTTTTGCTGTAATTATTAATGAGCTTGCAGAACATGTCACAGGTTTCGGCAAACATGGTATCCAGTCACTACCAGACCTTGTTGAACTTTTTATTTTGCTGTTTGCTGATGACCTAGCATATTGTCATGTTCGCCTACTGGCCTACAGCGCCAGCTCGATTGTGTATGTAAAATGTGCACCAAACTCGGACTAACCGTAAATATTGACAAAAGCAAGATCATGGTTTTCAGGAAGGGAGGGTATCTGGGAAGGCATGAGGAATGGTTCATCAATGGTGCTAACATTGAAGTTGTAAATAGTTATGTGTATTTAGGCTTTACATTTACCACGTCAATGAATATGTGCAACAGTGTAAAGCAGCTTGCAGTCAAAGGTAAAAAGTCCTTGTTTGAGGTTCTAAAAGCTCACAGCTCTCTCAACCAAATGATAAGAAAAACTTTTTTTAAAATATTTGATACCATGATTCAACCTGTTTTGTCGTACACTGCTGAGATATGGAGTATCTTGGTAAAGGATGATCCTACTGAAAAAAAATCATTTATTTGCCTGCAAAAGATACTTAAAACGTGTCCCTACGAACACCAAACCAAATGGTTTATGGTGAGCTCGGCAGACACCCTCTCATTATCAATGGTTTTATGAAAACTTTGAAAATTTTGGTTCAGATTGTTAGATATGATTGACAAGCGCTTACCTAAGCAAGCATACAGGATGCTCATGAATTTAGACTTAAACGGCAAACGGAACTGGGTATCAGAATTGAGGTTTTTACTGAATAGAACTGGTTTTGGATTTGTATGGCTTGCTCAGGGAGTAGGTGATGTGAATCGATTTTGTAATGTCTTCAAACAGAGACTCCTTGATATGAACCGTCAAGACTGGGAGCACAATTTGACTACCAGTGACCGTTATGTTCTCTACTGAGACTTCAAATCTGACCTGTGTCCGGAAGTTTATTTAGGTTGTATAAAGCAGAAATGTTTCAGAGACGCTTTAATTAGATTCCGACTGGGCATAACTAATTTGAAAGTACATTGTAACAGATATGTTAAACCTGGGGTGACTGTTGATAATAACTGCCCCTTTTGTCCAGGTGAAATTGAGAACGAAACACATTTTTTGTTCTGATGCAAACAATATGATAGTATTAGGCATGTACATATGAAGAATATAGCGCCTTGCAATGAATGGAGACAGTTTTCACATTTGATGTCAACTCATAGTGAAGTCAAAATAAGGCAACTGGCTTGGCATGTCTTTAAATGCTTTGAGATTCGTGATAAACCGTAAGTTTGCTTGAAATGTATTCGAGGACTTTTTGTCCCTGTTTAGTATTATGTGCTTTGAACATTGCGATCTCCTCCCCCCACCACCCACACCCCTACGCCCAACCCCTCCCATCCCCGTTACCCCCCCCCCCCCTCCTGCCCCCTCCCCCTCCTCTTCCTACGCATGCATTGTTCAATCGTCTCCAATTTATGTAAAATTGTCAACTCATGAAATGGGCCAAGGCCTGAATTCATTAAAATCATTCATTCATTCATTCATTCATTCATTCTGAGCTGTCAAATTCAGAATTGAGTTCTTAAAGAACGTCGTATATTTCCAAACCTCTGCGACAGAAAGCTGTCGAAGTCTGACCAAATGTGTATAAACAATGCAGTGACTGTGCAAATTTGAAATTCATGTCTCTGGTCACTGCAACGGCATAAGAATCAGCGGCGAATTTTTTTGTAAATTGTGAACACTGCCCTATTTGATATTTAGATGTTGAAACATGACTCGTACTAGGCAGAGAAACGGTGAGCGTTTGCGGAACTCATAGTTACAACATAAATCTGATACAGACCGGATGGATGAGCGAGGTGTACACAGTGGGTACGTTCCGGCCAGGACGGATATGACATGGCCTAGGCTGCTTTCAACCCTTGGTGGTTGAAGTTGCCTAAGATAATCTATACCTGGGGAATTCACTACCCGGGGGTGGGGTGAGGGGGGGGGGGGTAGTGTTCGGCCTGTTACACCAGGTTTTGTGAGGAAAAAAGGAAAAGAACAGAAAAAAGACTTTCCCAAAGCGTCTTGTTTTGTGAACCGTATGTCCATAAAATAACAATGCGCACACAGTTCATCACATGATTATGACTGACCACGATTCAAAACAAGAAATTAACTATGATAATAAACGACAAATGTCGCTTCTGCTCCGAAAGGTAAACAGCTTCACGGTCGTGTTTTGCACTATATCAAGGTCTTGGGTGTTTCGTAATCGTCTAACTCATTCAAGGTTGTTCCGCTTTGTCACCGACTCCGGGGGTCAGTTTCCTTCAGTGCTGCCTCTCCTTCGACAAGTTTAGTTCACAGCTAGTGACAGTGCAGGGATGACAACAACATGTTGACGAACCAATGCCCACGGCATAATGCACTCCACGACATTCACCTTAATTGCTTCCTATGGACCACGCCACCCACACACGCGCTGGGCGGTTAACGCACGGACGGTGGTGCTGTCTTTCACCCGCGTCTCAAATTTATTTTCTTCCCTGTCCTCATTACCTACCTCCCCTCGCCCCCCCCCCCCCCCCCCCCCGCCCGTCCCCCCCGCCCGCTCCCGCCTGCTTTCATCGACGTTCTCTTCCCCCATTCCTCTTCCACCACCCACTTACATCCTTCAACTTTATACAGCTAGTAAATACATTTACCTGGTACCGAATAACAGTTGGTTATAGGCATAGATTGAAAAAAAAAAAAAGGTATTGCGACTTCAGTACTGGAGAATTGATCGTTGATGGAAATGAACGTCTCTTTCGTTTCCCCTCCCGAACAAAAAGGAAAGAAAGAAAATAATGGGGAAAATAAACCTTGAATGACTCAGCTGTATCCACGTGCGCGCGCAAGTAAGCGGGGACGGACACACACACACACATACACACACACACACACACACACACACACACACACACACACACACACACTTACACACACACACACACACACAAGCACGCGCGCGCACGCACACACACACACACACACACACACACACACACACACACACACACACACACACACACACACACACACACCACAAACGCGCGCACAGAGAAACAGACAGACAGACAGACAGACAGACAGACACACACACACACACACACACACACACACACACACACACACACACACAGCTCCTTGCCTCTCTTCCTCTTTCTTCCTCCCTTTTTCCCCCAAGCCTCCATTTTCCCTCCGACCATCTTCCCTCCTATCTCTTTACACACACGCAGAGAGAGAGAGAGAGAGAGAGAGAGAGAGAGAGAGAGAGAGAGAGAGAGAGAGAGAGAGAGAGAGAGAGAGAGACAGAGAGAGAGAGAGGGGAGGGAGGGAAGGAGAGAGAGAGTAAGTATTATAAAAGATGAATGAATAAATAGATGATAATAAAGGCGTTTTTCGAATTTCCGTGGTCGACCTGTTTTCGACAGAGGTATACATTGAAATTAATGCAAAGGTCTCACATGAGAGAACTGTAAAGCTTATTTTAGGCACAGTGTCAACACCAGCAAAACGAACCCTAAATATCATCATGCTTGCTTGGGCCAAGCTTCTTCAAAAGACCAGAGCGCCTGCAGTTCAGTCTACTGTCAACGTGAATGTTGTTTGAATGACAAGAAAACTAAACGACCAAAGTTTCTTCTAACTGCTCTTAGAATGTATGGCAGATCTAAACTAAAAGAAGACGGCCAAACCATGAAAAAATTCACCCAGACCGTTAAAGTGAAAATATGCAACACCTTGGCCACCACACACACGTTGATTTTCATCCATAGATTTTCACGTAAAGCATCGTTTGAGAAATCTGTTATCTAGAGACAACATCATGGCTGTCGATATTCACTGTGTTATTCGCTAAGAAGTGAGTGAAGCGGATGAATGTATCCAAGGTGAAAATAAAATCCTCACAAAATGCTTACCAAACAGAGAACATCACTACTTGTAGAGTACCAGACAAAAGTCAGTACATAATAAGACATGAACTTTTTTTCCGGATCCTTAACGCTTAAATACATTCATCAGATTTGTATCTGAAATTATGTAGAGGGGAGAAGTTGAATCAGAAGCTGGGCGGGTTGAATTCTCTCTCCCTCTCTCTCTGTTAGTGTGTGTGTGTGTGTGTGTGTATGTGTGTGTGTGTGTGAGAGAGAGAGAGAGAGAGAAGAGAGAGAGGAGAGAGAGAGAGAGAGAGCGCGCGCGCGCGTGTGTGTGTGTGTGTGTGTGTGTGTGTGTGTGGTGTGTGTGTGTGTGTGTGTGTGTGTTGCGTGCAGGTGTGTGTGTGCGCGCGTGTGTGTGTATGGTGTGTATTGATATACATACGCATGTATACATATATCCATCTCTCTCTCTCTCTCTCTCTCTCTCTCTCTCTCTCTCTCTCTCTCTCTCTCTCTCTCTCTGTGCGTGTGTGTGTATGTGTAAGTATCTGCATTTGTGTGTGTGTGGTGTGTGTGTGTGTGTGTGTGTGTGTGTGTGTGTGTGTGTGTCTGTGTATTATGTGTGTGCGTGTGTGTGTGTGTGTGTGTGTGTGTGTGTGTGTGTGTGTGTGTGTGTGTGTGTGTGTGTTAGTGTGTTAGTGTGTGTGTGTGTGTGTGCGCGCGCGCGCGCGCGAGCGAGCGCACACACGCGCGTTTGTGTATGCGTGTGTAAACATGTGTCGGGATAGGAGTTTTTTCGAAATACGGTTAGCTTTCTACCGATTGATGGTCAAACCGGTGCTGTGTTTACCTGCTGACAATGGTCAGAGGTACGCCAATCCCGCACGCTTGACTGATTTCCTCCACACATCAAAAGCGCTTCCAGTCTCGGACGCGGTCAGGCTGTCTCACTTTGAGGTGGGTATAACCAGCCAGGTATAATGGGCCAGGTTTAACCAGCCAGGTATAATGGGCCAGGTATAACCAGCCAGTATCTCTTAAAAAATGATCGTCTATGGTGTGATAGGATTTTCACCCAGGACCTGTCGGACAGGAAGACTATTCATGCTGTGGTCTTAACTTTTAGTCAGTATTTCATAGGGATATGTCACAGTCGTGACTTTATACGATCAGTTATTCACAGGATATGTTGTAGTCTTGACATTATTTTTAGTCAGTGTCTCGTAGGATATATTTTAGTCTTAACTTTAAGTAAGTATCGCACAGGATATGGTGTGTTCGCAACTTTTAATCAGTATCTCAAAGGATGTGTTGTAGTCTTAATTTTTTAGTCAGCATCGCATAGGACATGTTGTAGTTCTAATTTTTAGACAGTATCGCACAGGATACATTGTATTCTTGACTTTTAGTCAGTGTCTCGTATGATATATTCATAAATGTAGTCTTAAGGTTTAGTCAGTATTTTATAGGATATAGTTTAGTCTTCACTTTAAGTTAGTATGCGATAGGATATGTTATGGTCGTAACTTTTAGTAAGCATATCATGGGATATGTTATAGCCTAAAATGTTTGGTCAGTGTCTCATAGGAAATGTTGCAGTCTTAACCTTTTAGTCAGTAGCTCATAAGATACGTTGTAGTCACAACTTTTAGTCAGTACCTCATAGGATATAACACAGTTCATTTTTTAGTTATTCAGTATCCCAAAGGATATGCTGTACTCTAAACTATTAGTCAGCTATCTCATAGGGCGTGTTGTGGTTTTAACCCTGGGTCAACTAATCTCAGGCAGAAAATTAGTTTGTCTGGCCGTGGTTTCCTTCTTTACTTAACAACTCTCGGGCTCAAAGGCGGTTCATGCCTTCAGTGTTAAGTAGGTTACTCAAGACCTGACCAGCGCGTTCGGCTAATGCGTAGGTCAGACATCTGCTAAGTCGTAGCCACAAGACCTTTTCTTCTTCAATTCTCTCATCTAAGCTTTAATTCATTTATCCATCAGCTTTAAATCATGCGCGATGTGGTCTCAAACCTTAGTGGATGTTGCGTAGCGTATATGGACTAGTCCGCACGCAGTAATGCCTCCTTGATTAGAGAGACCATGGACATCATGAGTGTGCAAGCGTTGGTGTGTGAGTGTGTGTGTGAGAGAGTGAGTGAGTGTGTGTGTGTGTGTGTGTGTGTGTGTTTAAATTCCCCAAGTCTATGTTTCCCCAGCTTCTCTCTCTTTCTGTCTCTCTGTCTGTCTCGAGCAGTTTTCATCTCTCCCTTTCTCCACTTTCTCCCCCTCCCTATCTCCGTTCCACCCCCGTCTTTCGCTTTCGCACGCAAATGCACACGGTTCTCTCCCCTTCCTTCGTTCATCGTCTGGAACTCCGAGGTTCATCATTTTCTTTCTTTTTATGGGATCGCTTTTAAACCCATTATTAAGGTAGCCATATTCTGTCTTCGTGCGTGCGTGCGCGTGTGTGTCTGTGTGTGTGCGTGTGTCTGTATGTGTCTGTGTCTGTGTGGGCCTGTGTCTGTGTGTCTGTGTGCGTCTGTTTCTGTACCTGTGTAGTTCGAGTGTGTGTGTGTGTGTGTGTGTGTGTGTGTGTGTGTGTGTGTGCGTGTGCGTGCGTGCGTGCGGGCGTGCGGGCGTGCGTGTGTGTGCGTGCGTTTGTGTGTGATCGATCCTGCTAACACACGATGACCCACTCTTCTACAACGAATAGGTGGAACAGTATTTCAATTTCGTGTCAGGAGTTTTCTTTGTCTCTAATTCTGTTTTTAATGCAAGCGTTTGCATACAGGCTTTCGCTCTAAAGTTTCTTTCCAAGGACTGAGACGGGGTGGAGTTATGCAATGACGTCCAATCCAAAGAGAACACCTCTAACCTGTCTGCCTCGAACGGGAATTGAACTTAACAATAATTGATCGAGAGATCAATACTTTTACCGCCACGTTAACGGGGCGTTTTTTCGGCATGGTTAACTCGGAACGTTCCGATGTTTGTTTTGAAGCCGATCGTAAGAGACCAGGTTTTACGAGTCAAAACGGTCTACAGTTGTAATCATTGTCTGTGATGGAGGATTACCGGCATTTGAAGAGGACAAACAATTTCGTACGTCTGTTCGAAGGTACCATCTTCATGAAAGATGTAACACGGGCTGAAGTGACATGCAGCTTTCGACAATGTAGATGTCCTTTTTTTTTAAAACAAACAAACAAACAAACGAGTGATCATGGCCATAGAACGTTTTCTTATTCTAAACGTTTGAACTTTTGTTTTGTTTTTAAAAGTTAAGTGTCTCTAAGGAGCTGAAGTGAGAGAAGAAAAGTGGTGTTACTCGACCGCCGAAAAGAGCGGAGCAAACTGTATTGTCCTTTCCTTGGTCCATTTCTTTGGCGGTTTCTGTAGGCCTACTGCAAGTTGTTTTTATATCGTCATATACACCATCCTCATCGTACATATATCCGCGCTTAATTTAAATAAAGCCTAAGCGCCTGCTAGTTTTCTGAGGGAGAGAGAGGAAGGGATATGACACAGATGAAAATCAACAAAATTTGGGAAACCGATCATAAAACAGAATGTGAACGTAGTGATAACGTGTCCCAGTAAGTTTGGCCAGTAAAAGAAAAACAATACACGACGGAGATACAGCGCCAGTAGACATGAAGGTAGGTCAAGCACTCACACCGCCACCACATGCGGACGTCACATGTACACCCGCCTCCCTCACTCCGCTCACCCCCCCCCCCCCCCCAAATTCCTTCCAGCCGCCACCATCACCCATCCGCCACCACAACATTGCTTCTCAACACACACACACACACACACACACACACACCCATGCCGTCCCCCCACCCCCACCCGCTCCGCGCGCGCACGTGCACACACACACACACACACGCACGCACGCACGCACGTACACACGCACGCACGCACGCACACACGCACGCACGCACGCATGCACGCACGCACCCCCCCCCCCCCCCCCCCCCCCCCCCCCCCCCACACACACACACCAAGCTGAAGAAGCCTAGAAGACGTATGAAAGGGTCGTTCACATTAGAAATAGCTATGTTCCTCCCCCCCCCCCCCCCCCCCCCCCCCCCCCCCCCCCACA
>CM031620.1:23467408-23474908 GCA_018398815.1 Conus ventricosus | reverse complement strand
TCCGTTGCAACGTTTAAGCGAAATTTTTCTAGATCCCACTTTCGCTTAACCGAAGTTACCATTGCCAAACTGAAATGATCAACCGACGTTTGTTAATCTGTAACAGAGACACGTACCTATCATTAAATGCAATCATTTTAACAGTTTAAAGCCATTTAAGCCATCTGGCACCATCCGATGTGTCAGGCTGATCAGGGGAAAATCTGGGGTTTTCTTCATTTTGAATATACATTACTGTAATTCATAGATTCTTGGGAAGAAATCACAAACGCAAAATTTTAGTAGAATGAATCCTTCAATCTGGTCAGAAAGAATTTGTGCGACTGTTTTATTTACTTCAACTCGACTCACTTAAGCCAGTCATGGGATTGGGCCTACTTGCTCGCGCGCGTGTGTGTTATACGTGTGTTTTTTGTGAATGTCTGTCAATTAACACATGCAAAGCTATACACACACGCACACACATACACATATTCACTAACACACACACATATATCAAGAGAACAGCACCTTTAATTCCAGTGGCAGCGTCCAGCTGTTCCAACTAAGTTAACTTTAGAGGGGAGATGGCAGATGGTTTGTGGAAGATAAACAAAAACAAAAAGCTGCATTATTTTAAGGTAAATCAAAGTTGAGATCACCATTATTTTGGCTTTGAATCTTAGTGATGCGTGAAAACTGAAATAGCAATTCTAGGCCCGTTCGTTGAATTAACTTATTTGTTTATCCAACTTTGAATGGAAACAAAAGGTAGAAGAGTGGAAAAAGGACCATTGTTTGCTAATAACATTTCAACCTAAGGTGAGTGTGTCCACGCGCATGTGTGTGTGTGTGTGTGTGTGTGTGTGTGTGTGTGTGTGTGTGTGCGCGCGCGCGCACATTAGTGTGTGAGGTGGTTGAGTCAAGTGAAGATGCACATTGTGTTAGAAAGGCTTTTTGCACGTAAATCCGTCTATACACGTGATTAAGCAAAACAAAAGGAAAGAAAAGAAAAAGCAAACAGACGGGTGAACATTAAAAATTTTTGCTACTCAAAATGAAATGTACACAGAAAAAAAAGAAGGTTTGTTTCAGTCTCAAAGAAGAGGTGATTGGCAGTGGAGGGGGTGGGGAGGGAGCTGATGAAGCATCATTTACAATAATAACACTTCAAACGACAAAACGAAATCTTAAGCCACAATGCAATTAAAGTACACATGCAACACACAATAAAACAACTGCAATGAAGGGGGACTGAACGTTCACTTAAAAGCATATGAAAGGGAAAATAAATCGAATCCTTGGAAGTGGAGCAACATCAACAAACAAATCGACACAATGACAGCACAGACAATAACTATCATGTATTGTAATGCTGTCAGTTCACAAGATATGAGTGATTTTAGCCTATTTTTATTTTCTTTACCATTCTGAACTGCCTAAAAAAACAACAACAACAAATAAACAACAACAAAAAAAGAAACAAACATACAACCAAAACCCAACCAGGGCAGGATCTTCTAAGAATAGGCTATAACCACATCTTTCTGATAGTCCATCTTCAGAAACCATCCTAAATCTTGACACTGACCACTCTCTCGAAATGGGCGCAGAGGTTGCGTAGGTAAATCCTCTCCTGGCTTTCCGCCGTACCAGGTACAGGGAAGAGAGGATTGTATGCCAGCCACTTCCTAGAGGTCGGCGAGCACACTGTGAAGACAACGATGGTTGTTTGCAAGAGAGTGGCAGCTGCAAGGATCTCAGTCTCAGTTCCCCATGTTTTCATGTACAGAGGTGAACCTCTTTCATTTAGGTATTCTCCCAGATCTTTCCCAACGTGTCTGGAAAAAGTGTTGGCATGTTTTAACATGAAATCAACAATTTTTTCACGAATCAGTTTGTGGGCATTTTGAGTGCCACAAATATCCGCACTCAAAGCTCTGTACAGGCAGTTTCTGTCGCCTATGATGGTATTCATCTGATCAGGCTCCCGGAGAGGTTGCAGGGTTCTTTCAGGCAGCAAATGTGGTGTGGGCAGTCCTAAGTTTTTGCATGTTTTGTTCCTCCAAGTTTCGTTGGTCGGAACAAACATTTCTTCAGGCGCTTCTTCACATGCATCGATCTTAACATCAAAGTCATCTCCTTCAACATTATCTTTTGTCTCCTTTGTCTCTTCTTTCTTCTTTCCAAGAATAGTATCATCCTTGACCTTATCTGGACCCACTGTCTTTTGCCTTTTACAACCCATATCCGGTCCTTCCTTTTCTTCCTTTACGTTTTTCTCTTTTTTCTTTTTTCCCGTCCCCTCATCCTTGGTCTGTCTGCTCTGTTTCATATCCGCTTCCTTTGCACCCTTTGTGTCTTCACCCAAGTCCATGTTTTCGTCACCATCATCACTCTGATAGTCAATCTATTGACAGGGACTGAGATCCTCCTCTTTCCATTCTTGATCATCTTGAAATCTTGCACCCTTTTCCTCTTCGTGATCATCGTCTCCTGTATTTTTCTTAGTCTGTGACGTGTCTCTGCAACATCTCTTTGTCGCAGCTGAGTCTGCTTCCTGATTTTCTTCGGGTTTTTTTCTGCTTGTCCACTTGCCACTATTGCTACCGTTGCTCTCTGTGCATTCAGACTCATGTTTCCAATGAAAGAACTGAAGCCGTGTGCTTTGAGTTTTATGTGTAGCTTGAATCAGGTGAGTGTTGACGGCTGAGGTCTTTGCAAAGGTGGGTTTCAGAAGACTGTCAGCAGCTGACCCTGTCTGCATGCAATACAGGTTCAGTGTCTGCAGGCACCCAAGTACATCTTGCTGTGTTACCTTTTCTGCTGGCTCCCTGTTGTCATCAAGTGTGTCATCTTCATTAAGATCATCATCAGATCCATTGTGTTGAGACGCTGACGTGGCTAATGACTGTGAGCCAAATGCTGTTCGGTCACGAGCGGCAGATGTAGCAACATCAGCATCCACATTGATGAAGTCCTCCGCAGTGATGTTCCACTCTCTGTACAGGCGGGACAGCAGTGGCTCAACTGGAAACGTTTGTTCTTCTTGGCAGATGTCATCCGGACTGCTACTTGACTGAGCAGGCACTTCAAAACCAGCCTTCCTGAAGCAGTTGCTGATGGTTTTGGTGTCACACGTTCCCATGCTTGCTTCAGCAGTGTAAGAGCTTCCAGACTATTTCCTTCCTTGAACTCTTCCTTTGGCAGGCCTGCATCAATGTGCTCCACGTACTTCAATAGCAAGGCTGTTCTGTAATGCATTATGACATTCCTGATTATGCCCTGATCGACAGGTTGCAGTGTTGCTGTTTGGTGGTAAAAACAACAGCTTAGTCGTTTTCAGCTGCAGTTGGTTTTTGTCATGTGAAGAGCAGTTGTCCAGAACGAGAAGAACCCTTCTGTTTTGGGCATACATTTTCTTGTCGAATTCAGTCAGCCACGATTGGAAGAGAGCAGAGCTAGATCTAAATCATTTTCATTTCGGTGCCACAAGATAAAAGTCTACCCCATAAAATGAGTCTCTTCCAGTCCAAATATTATTCAGGCGACTTACACTTTTTGATTGTAAAAAAGCTGTCAAAGCGTACACTTTATTCGGCTTTTTCTGGGTTTTTTTTTTTACATTCTGTGTACTGTGAGAGTGTGTGTCCACAAGTATCTGTGCTTGCGTGTGTATGTGTGTGTGTGTATATTAGTGTGTGTGTGTGTGTGTGTGTGTGTGTGTGTGTGTGTGTGTGTGTCGCGCGCGCGTGCACGTCGTGCGCATACATTAATGACGTCAGGGCTCTGCAGCTTCGTTACAGGTTGTACTTTACCAGAGACTGAAGAGGAGAAACCATGTGCAGCCACAGACGTCCCAGTGGTGCTGCCATGCTTTCTCACAAAACTTTCGCTTATCCGTCGTGGACATTGCCTACGGGATTCGAGATAAGTTTCAGGTATCCGAAGTTTCGCTTATCCGTCGTTTGCCTTATCAGTCGAAAAATAAGTCTTCCAAAGAAGAGCTTTGGCCGGGAAATTAAAATTGCTTTCAGTTATCCGAAGTTTCGCTAAACCGTTTTTCAGCTAAACGTACATCCACTGTACCCTCTCTCCTCCAACCTCTACCCTCTTCTTTTCAGTTCCATTCTATAACTTCAGTCTTTCACCCACGCCAGTTTTCATCATGATCGAAGAGGTAAGTGACTGTTTGTTCTTCCATTGTTCTAGTCTTTCCAACGTTGTTTGTCCTGGCTGAAGAAGAGCCAACAGGTCGAAACGCGTAGTGTCTGTATTCTAATTTGTTTGTTCCTTCGTTTAGTGGCTCAGTAGTTCTTTTTTTGTTTTTGTTTTTTGTTTTTTTGTTTGTTTTGTTGCTGTTGTTTTGTTTTTAATAAAAATGAAAACCAAGCATTAATTCACTTCACCCTTAACTCCCACCCCCAAGCCACCCCACCCTCACCCACCCCCGTTCGGCCAATAGACACAGGAAATGTACTACATTCACTTCCAGAAATATTACTGTCAGTGTCCTTTTCAGGAAAAATTTGCAATGTTCTCTATATCATCAAATAATTAAGATTAAACATACATCAAAGCCATTAAGACCTACTGGCTAAAGTACAAAAAAAAAAGAATTTGTTGGAAGAATTTGCGGTCTAGTATAATTTGTTCACTGCAGCATGAGCTCTTTAGCGTTTTTCTGACAAATTTTTCACACAATTCGACCAGTTTAAAATTTGGAACCAAATGCGACTCAAAAATTACTGTAAGAAGGTTCCGCTAATATACGTATTCCTGCACAGTCCTATCTGTAAAACATTGTTGTTGTTGTTTTAAATAAAAACCTCCAATTCAATCTGTATTTTTAATTTCATGTACATTTGAAGTCAGTATATATTCATTCGGGTAAATTTTTGAAGTCAAAGACGGTGACAGGCGTGCACGAACAACAACAACAAGAAATTAAAATAAAAGGAGACAGAGACACGCAAACAGTCAATATATCCATCACCTCGAAAACAAACAAACAAACAAACAAGTACACCTTCCCCAAGTATCTGACACCTGTGAAAAAAAAATGTACAAGCAAAACTTCGAAAGTCTTCATTAAACACGCAACCAACAAGTCGCGCAACAACGCAAAACAAACACGTGATGTTTTCCAGTCAAATAAACGGTATCCTGTCAGGTGATGCACAAACAAAGCCCCGCAGCACAACATCGTGATCGTGCTTTTAGTTAGCATTCCCGTGTCAGGGTAGACAGTGCATTAGCAAATGAACCAGGGCACGTCTGTTTACGATTGACGAAGGATCATTTCGCATTCTTTCTTGATGAACGTCGTGAAGATGCGTGATGGGGAAGCGTGCACCTGGATCTGGCTCATTTGTTTGGTGTTGTTTTTGTGGTGTTGTTGTTGTTGTTTTTGTGGTGTGATTTATTGTTTTTGTGGTGTTGTTATTGTTTTTGTGGTGTTGCTATTGTCTTTGTGGTGTTATTGTTTTTTGTGGTGTGATTATTGTTTTTGTGGTGTTGTTATTGTTTTTGTGGTGTGATTATTGCTTTTTTGTGGTGTGATTATTGTTTTTGTGATGTTGTTATTGTGTTTTTGTTGTGGTGTGATTATTGTTTTTGTGGTGTGTTATTGTTTTGTGGTGTTGTTATTGTCTTTGTGGTGTTGTTATTGTTTTTGTGGTGTGATTATTGTTTTTGTGGTGTTGTTATTGTTTTTGTGGTGTTGTTATTGTTTTGTGGTGTTGTTATTGTCTTTGTGGTGTGATTATTGTTTTTGTGGTGTTGTTGTTGTTTTTTGTGGTGTGATTATTGTTTTTGTGGTGTTATTGTTTGTAGTGTTGTTATTGTTTTTGTGGTGTTGTTATTGTTTTTGTGTGATGATTATTGTGTTTTTGTGGGTTGTTATTGTTTGTAGTGTTGTTTTGTTTTTTGGTGTTATGCGTTACCAGGTTATTCCATGGACGGACTTAAGTTGTTGTGTCAACCTTATACCTGTCTGGACGTTTCTACGAGTTCCTAATATCCCTTTATTTCCTATTCTCTCTCTCTCTCTAGTTGTTCATAATATATTTTCTGTTGTCTTACCTTCTTCTTCTCTCTCTTCTCTCTCTCTCTCTCTCTCTCTCTCTCTTCAGAAATCTGGGTCATCTCACCCTCATTCTCACACTATGTAGCAAGGACTTCCAATAATCAGAAGAGAGGACAAGGAGGAGGGTGACAGAAGCAGACACAAAATATATAATGCACACGTATAGAAATAGACAGTGAGATATACAAGACAGATAGAAGACAGACGGACGGACCAACGGAGGACAGACAGAAGGCAAGATGACAGAAGATAGATAGATAGAAGATTATTAGATAGATAGATTACACTTAGATATACACAAAGAGCAGAGAAGATGAGAGCAGAGAAGAGAGTGAGGAGAGAGATAGAGAGCAGAAGAAATGACGACGACAGACAAACAGACATACAGACGAGAATTACTTCACGCTACTCATCTATTTCCCCAAACACAACACTGCACACTGTAATCGCGTCCAACACCACATTTGTTGGAGTATCATCTTAGGGCACCACAAGAATACCCCCGCACTACCACTGGATCGTGAATCGGCAGTGTCTCTTCTGATTATTACACACACGTAGCTGCGCTACGACAATACTGTTTTGTGGTCCATTTCGCGACAAACAATCAGCTGGCACCGAACATTTTCATTTTGTGTTATACTGAGCTGCATTGAATATTACTCTTTTGTATGGTGTTGTGCTGTGCTGTGCTGTACTGTACTGTGCTGTATTGTATAGCATTACACTGCAATGCAATGCATTGCATTGTGTTGCATTATATGCTAAGTATGGACTGGTATGGTATGGTATGGCGTGGCATTATATTGCATTGAACTGCATCGGGTTACGTTGTATTGTATTGCATTTTATTGTATTGGACTGGATTACGTTGTAGAGTATTGCACAGTGTTACATCGCATTGAATTACATTTTTTTTTTGCGTTGCATAAAAGTGCATTGCTTTGTATTGTATTGAACTGCATTGCATCGTATTACATTGCACTGTACTGTGTTGTGTTGTGTTGTGTTGTGTTGTGTGTTGTGCTGTGCTGTGCTGTGCTGTGCTGTGCTGTGCTGTGCTGTGCTGTGCTGTGCTGTGCTGTGCTGTGTTGTGTTGTGTTGTGTTGTGTTGTGTTGTGTCACCCTGTCGTCAAATCAGGTTTCTCGGTATGAAATTCGAGCTCCTCTCTCCGGGGAGGAAAATCATCACCAGAGTACGGCGCCACATTTCAAATTTTATTCCTCTTTGATTTTATTTCACTGTCAATGTGAAATTTTCTATGGAATCTTGCTCGAGGTAACTCTTTTACTCTTGCGGGTTGTTTTACTCGCGCTAAACGCTCGCTACACACGGGACGTAGGTCAATGGATCTTTCGAAAGATCATCCCTTTAGGTATGGTGAACGGGAGGAAAAAAATGGGAAAAAAAACAACAAAAAAACAGATTTTCG
>CM031620.1:23452408-23454908 GCA_018398815.1 Conus ventricosus | reverse complement strand
ATAAGTTGCAGTGTCCACACCCCTCCCTTTCTCTCTCTATCTCTCTCTCTCTCTGAAGTCATGGATCTCTTAAGATTTAGTCGTCATTCATTAAAAGTGAAGATTCTCATGATATTCAATTTCTCGGCGTGGAACTTCTTCTAATTCTTCCCTTCCACTCTTCTCTCTTATCAGTATTACTATTCTCTTTTTTTTCCTTATCGTTAATATTACAATTACCATTATCACTATCGCTAATATCGCCATATAATCTAACTATCCTCTAATCCCTTTCCGTTCTCTCCTTCTTGTCAGTATGTTTACAATCATTACTACAATTACTATTATCATATTATGAGGTTATTTTATGCATTTTTATGATTACATTACCATCATTATTATTATTGATAGTAATAGTAGTAATATTTTCTTTACTTTACTATCATCATTACCATTTCAAACCGTATTGTCTCCCCTCCCAGCAGCCTCGTTTCCGTTCCAAATCCATTTTTTTTGCGCCCAATTTGAGGAGGTAAGTGGCCGTCTGTTCGCCCTTCGTTTTCATCGTCTTGAATGTTGTTTATCTTGCATGGAGGAGACCAAATAGGTCGAAACGCGTAGTGTTTCTTTTTTCAAAATTGTTTGTTCTTTCGTTTTAACCGCGCAGTTTATTCTCCGTTTTTGTTTTTGTTTTTTTGTTTGTTTTGTTTTGTTTTGTTTTGTTTTTTCAATCTACGACCAGAGCCGACTATAATGCCATGACCAGAGCAGTTTAGTTGCGGTGTGTGCCGTAACTCGAAGAAAGCTCGTTGCTTTCAGATATGTCGATGGGGAAAGGGGTGTAAGCGCAGGAGAATGAGAGAGAGAGAGAGAGAGAGAGATAGAGAGAGAGAGAGAGAGAGAGAGACAGAGAGACAGACAGACAGACAGAGACACAGCCAGAGAGAGAGTGGAGAGAGAGAGAGAGAGAGAGAGAGAGAGAGACAGACAGACAGACAGAGACACAGCCAGAGAGAGAGTGAGAGAGAGAGAGAGACAGACAGACAACAGACAGACAGACAGAGACACAGCCAGAGAGAGAGTGAGAGAGAGACAGACAGACAGACAGAGACACAGCCAGAGAGAGTGAGAGAGCAAGTGTATAACAGTTTCTTCTGGCTAAGAGCATAGATTCATACGAAAGGGGTAGATAAGATAATGTTGCTTATAGCCCAGCCGACCGCAAAGGCCACATCAGGGCTGTCCACCACGTTAAAATCAACTCACCAGTCATTTAAAAAAAAAAAAAAAAAAAACCTTTCACACATCTCGTTAAATGACATCGTCTACAAACGCACCAGAAACTTTGTTAAAAATCTTTCTGCCGTAAAATCTTAAATCAGATGAAAAATGTTAATCTCTCTCAAAAACTCAAGGATCACGTCAGGCGGGACATCCCTGAACAGGATCTTCATGGACTCCGCTGTAAAATGTTTGTGTCTCACATCGTGCAAGTCCCAACACTCTAAAAGAACATGTTTCATTGTGAGTGGCACATGACATGGAATGCACCACGGAGCTTCTTCACTCTTTAAAAGGTAAGAATGGGTAAAATACGAATGGCCGGTGTGCAGCCGGCACAGAACCGTTTCCTCTTTACGACCACCCGACGTAGATGGGAGGAAGTCCTTAAGGTTTGGACGGATCTGAAAGAGTTTGTTATTCGTCTGTGTGTTCCAATCCTCCTGCCAGAGGTCTCTCACATAATCGTTAATTTTGGGTTTCACATCTGAGCAGGGGATATAAGTGTTGGACAGTTTCTCTCTTGTGGCATTCTTGGCTAAACGATCAACCATTTCGTTCCCGCCGATGCCAACATGACCAGGAACCCAAGCAAGAGTAATGTTGTAACCGTCCACCTTCAACTTGCTAAAAAGTTCAAAAAAAAGTAAAAGTTCTGGATGCTGAAGGTTGCGGCCAGCTATGGCCTCCAAAGCTGACAGTGAATCCGACAGAACCAGAAAGTCCCTCTTCGAAGAATGTGAGATTATCTTCAAAGCCAGTACCAGAGCAGTAAGTTCAGCAGAATAGACAGAAGCATCTGAATGTATATGTTCCAACAGTATCTGAGAAGGAGCCCCAGGGCAGTAGGCTGCACAGGCCACTCCATCCTCAGACTTGGAACCGTCAGTGAAAACCTTTTGATAGGATGGGAATTTGGAACAGAGCTCAGCATACAAAGCCTTGTATGCCAGAGAGCTGGTAGACTCTTTGCGAAAAGCTGCAAGATCGAAAACGAATCTCTGGTGTGAAAAAGGTCCACGGAGGTTGATCAGGAAACTTGGAAAAATCGGACACAACTCCTAGGTCTAGACCTGCATTTCGCACGTGAGGCCGCATACGAAGACCAAACGGCGGGAATACATTTCGGTTGTTTTCAAACTTACTTTGAAACGGAGGGTCAAAGACACAGTCATAGGCAGGATTCTGCGGTTCTGAGAACAGATAAGGGGCGCTGATAAGAAAACTTTGCTGCACCTCT
>CM031620.1:23434908-23447408 GCA_018398815.1 Conus ventricosus | reverse complement strand
ACTGTGTTTGTTTTGGTCTCAGCCAAGACCTCACCGACCCCACACCAACCACTCGGGAGAGAACGCGCGCGCACGGCAAGGGAAGCAACTGTTATCCCGTCCTACCCCCACACTGTTTACCGTTCTTGGCACCACGAGGGTCGTTATACACCCCCGTCAAGGCATGACGCATTTTCTGTCGTCATCGATAATTCTTTTTTTCACCGGCACCTCCGGTTCTCCCAGCGTTTGGATCGTACCTTTGCAGGATGTTTGGCAATCGGTTTAATGGGCTGGATGGAACAGTTCGATCATTGTGTTTGGAGGGTGAAACAGACGAGAAAGGGGGGGGGGGGGGGGGGGGGAGGAGGAGTGGGAGCGGTCTAAGAGCTCAACGGTTCAATCTCACCCAATTTCCCCTCCAGTCCTGTCTTTTTTTTTTTTCTTTTCTTTTTTTAATGCACTCTTGTTACGGGAACAATTTTCTGCGGCCCTTCCGGGTATGTAGCAACACCTGCACTGTTTTGTGTTGTACGGTGTTTGTTTTGTCGTCAGTGTTGTTTTGCTAGGCCTGGTGTGGTGCGGTGTGGCGGTCAGACGGCCCTCCATTGTTGCACACTGTCCAGGTCAACTTAAGAAGCGTGGTTCCAGAACGGGTGTAGGAGAAAATCCCCCCCCCCGGAGAGAATCCCCCAGGGGATAATCCCCCCCGGAGAAAATCCCCCCCCCCTCCCCTTCCTGTAATAGAGATGCGGAGAAAATCCCCCCACCCACCCACTCACTCACTTTAAACTTGTTGAAACCAAGTCCCCCACCTGAGCACAAACTTTACAAAACAAGATCTGAAGGCAACTCACTGACTTCACAGTTTTTTTAACCAATTCAGTTTCGGCCACACTTGATGGACACTTGTCACTGTGTGTCTTTGGGAAGCACAATGGAGATTGTGACAAGCAACAAGGGGGGAGCAAAGATATCCTACCAAGGATTTCTCTATACCAAGAAGGCAACAAAGAAAACTCGGATCCGCTGGGAATGCAGTCAGAGGAAAGGACTTTCATGTAAAGATGCTATAACTACAGATCTGAACAATGAAGATATTCAAGTAAGCACCATGCATTCTCACGAAGCTGACCCACATGCCGTGGAAATCGTCAAACCACGTGGGAAAATACGAACTCAACCCCAGCAGTCAGCTGCATCTGGAGGTCGTCCAGCCCAGATACTTGCCAGTGCTCTGGTTGAAACTACTGATCCAGTGAAAGCACGTCTGGGCAGCATGGATACTTTGAAGCGATCAATCCGCCACCAACGCCGTGGAGCCCTTCCAAAGGATCCAGCATCTCTACGGGAGATTGAGATTCCCCACGAATGGAGAACTACTGGTGGACCAGATCCTCAGCCATTTCTTATGCACGACAGGGGTTCTGACAGTGGTCCACAACGGATGATCATCTTCGCCACTGACCGAACGCTCAGACACCTTGCAAGGGCTGATGAGTGGTTTATGGATGGCAACTTTTCCATGGCACCAGATCATTTCAGCCAGCTCCATGTGATCCGTGCACCAGTGGGAGACACGTGTGTTTCCTGTGTTTATGCCCTTTTACCAAACAAAACACAGGAGACCTATGAACAGATGCTGCAAGCCATACTGGATCGTTGTGATGAGTTGCAACTCATGCCGATCCATCACAAGTCATTGTAGACTATGAAAAGGCTGTGATTCAAGCTCTTCATTCGAAATTGGGCGAGCATGTGGAGGTGAAGGGATGTTTCTTCCACCTCACTCAAAGCACTTGGAGAAGGATTCAGCAGCTTGGGATGACAGAACTGTACAAGAATAATGACGATGTGAAACTTTTCTGCGGAATGTTGGATGCACTTGCGTTCCTTCCAGTAGATGACGTACCAACTGGAATGGAATACTTGCGCGACAACACTCCAGATGGTGCAGAAGAGCTGCTGGAGTATTTCGATGCCACCTATGTTCGCGGCACCTTTCGTCAGGTACAGCTGCCAGCAGCCAATGATGATGCTCCGGCACCAGTGAGAGTGCAAAGGAGACCTCCACTGTTCCCCCCTGGGCTGTGGAACGTCAATGAGGCCACGATGCGAGATGGAAACCGTACAAACAACTAATGTGAAGCCTGGAATCTTGGTTTCTCACACCTGGTTGGTCACAACCACCCATCTCTATGGACACTAATCAACGCACTGTAAAAGGACTACGCTCTCGTGTGTGCCTCTCTGTTGCAGGATGCCTGTGGAGAGCCGCCAAGAAAACGTGTGAAGCGTTCATCCAAAGACCTTCAGACCAGACTGAAGGCGATCTGTACCCAGCATCGCGACGGGGTCAAGACTCTGGAGGAAGCTTTCAGGGCTCTCGGCCATTGCATCCGCTTCTAGACAAAGTTTAGCACAGAGAGAGAGAGAGAGAGTAGGGGGTGGGAGGAAGAGAGACAGAGCAGTGAATTGTGACTTATAAAAGCCTTCTTTTCTTTTCTATCTTTTCACTTTTATCAGCGACTCTGTATTGTGTAAATTGGTGTTGCCATGGCATAAAATAAAATAAATTTATGTTTACACCCTCACATACACGAGCACACACACACACACACACACACACACACACACACGCGCGCGCGCGCACACACACAGAGGTGGGGGGGGGGTTAGAGAATTAAATTAAAATTATAAAATAATAATTGTTTTTATAATTGTTTTATGACTTTCACTGTAATATATGTCCGCCATTTTGACTGTGACTTGAATGTTGTGCTTTCACAAAAAGCCCTCGCATCGACGAAACAAGCACACATAACACCACTATAGTCACAAAACATTTTCTTGGATCAATCTTGGATCAGGCGCACGGGGAGGGGGGGGGGGGGATTTTTCTCCACATCTGTATCACACAGGGGGGATTATCTCCGGGGGGGGATTATCTCCGGGGGAATATCTCCGGGGGGGGGGGGGGATTTTGTCCGTACCCCGTGGCGGTACGGTGTGGTCGCAGGTTTTGTGCGGTGTACTGTTCGCTGGTCTTGACCCTTGTACTATAGTACGCTGACCAACTTTTTTTTTGTGGTCAAACCTCCTGTTTGTATACGTGCGAGTTTTCTCAACGGCGGCCTTTGTCTGGCCCGTGCGCGAAACGCTCCCCCCCCCCCGTGTTTTTTTGTCTCCTGGAATGGACCGGGTCACATGCGCGCTCGCGTGCATACACACACACGCACACACACAAGCACAAAACACACGCGCGCTCGCGCGCACAATTACATGGAAAAGGACTGACCAGCACAGATAGACTATCCGAGAAAGACAGACGGACGCACAATGCGTTTGTACTGTTGTTTGTGAACACATTCGTGTGTGTGTGTGTGTGTGTGTGTGTGTGTGTGTGTGTGTGTGTGTGTGTGTGTGAATGTGTGTGTGTATGTGTGTGTGTGTGTTAGCGCGCATGCTTCCGTGTGTGCACACACACACACACACATACACACGCGCGTGCGCGCGCTCGCACACACACACACACACACACACGAAGATGGACAAACATTCTTGGACAAAAATCCTAAAACGTTAAAACACTGCATCAAACACGCCCACTCATCGGTTAATCAGTATTTTTTTTTTTTATTCACATTCAGTTGTCTACATGTTTTATTTCAACACAAGACATAATTTGGAAAGAGAGGGGGTTAGTTACCGCCAAGGACACAGACAAACAGAGTACAGGACTAGACACAATGCGTTTCGACCTCTTGGGTCTTCTTCAGGTGAGAAAACAAATACCATTTAGGACAGTGACAAGAAGAACATGTAAGTGGCTACATGTTCTTCTTGTCACTGTCCTAAATGTTAAATGTTTTCACCTGAAGAAGACCCAATAGGTCGAAATGCATTGTGTCTAGTCCTGTACTCTGTTTGTCTGTGTCTTTGGCGGTAACTAACCCCCTCTCTTTCCAAATTTTGCCTTATTTTCCGCCCTCAGTCACTCCAGTTTGAAACTCAACACAAGATATATTTCCTCTAGTGCATATATGTAAAAAGCTACATAAATACACGGGCAGTCAGTTCACGTCGTTCTGTTCTTTTTAAGAGAGGCGCGCGCGCGCGCACACACACACACACAAAAGCGCACGCTAGATAGAGAGCTCATTTGCACGCGCGCGCGCGCGCGCCACACACACACACACACACACACACACACACACACACACACACACACACACACACACACACTGCGCCTCTACTTCTCACAGTTCTTAATCCCAAAGAAATATGCATTAACACAGCCTACAAGAACAGACGTCGATGCATTTGTACAAAAAGTCACACTCGCGCGCTTCTGCGTACAGATATATATATGCGCTGTTAAGTTCATGGAAACGAACAGAACAACATAGCATACTTACGCAAAGTGGGGCATGAGGGGTCACACACACACACACACACACAACACACACACACACACACACACACACACAGAGAGAGAGAGAGAGAGAGAGGAAGAGAGAGAGAGAGGAGAGAGAGAGAGAGAGAGAGTAAAAGATTGCTTGTACATGAATGTCCTTCATACACACTGCTTGCATAAAGATTCGCACCAGGAAATGTTCGGTCATACTTGTATCCGCAGTAAGCTTGTGATTTGTGTCATTTGGGCATAGACACAGACACACGAGTACACACACATTTTATTTACAGGTCCCGGTGAGTAAACATAGGAGGTGCAGTCCACACTCAATCCAAACATGAACAAATATATTTCCCATTCAGACATGGCACCATTTCCAAGGTTTGCAATGGCCTTTTGGCATGTTTGGTTTTATCTAGTTGCAAAGTGAGGCGACTGCAGGCGGAGATCTAAACAAATTTCAAATGTAATTAATGGCGAACCGCCAACAAAACGTAGACAAACGAATCACAAGGCAGAATCTTGTGATTCGTTTGCCTGTGTTTTCTTGGCGGTTCGCTAATAATTACATTTAAAATATATTTGGTTATGTTCTTCCTTAGCGAGTTATTCTCTCCTTTTTTTAAAGGTTAAGACATGTTTACAGTCACATCTCTGACAACAAACACGGTTTCTTTTGATAGGATTTTCACCTCAATACATGAACAATATTAAATGCCTTGCGGGTGCACTTTTCCTTAGCGGAATGCAGCTACAGAGAGAGAGAGTGAGAGTGAGAGAGAGAGAGTGAGAGAGAGAGAGAGAGAGAGAGAGAGAGGGGGGGGGGATTTTCACCTCAATACATGAACAATATTAAATGCCTTGTAGGTGCAATTTTCCTTAGCGGAATGCAGCTACACAGAGAGAGAGAGAGAGAGAGAGAGAGAGAGAGAGAGAGAGAGAGAGAGAGAGAGAGAGAGAGAGGATTTTCACCTCAATACATGAACAATATTAAATGCCTTGTACGTGCACTTTTCCTTAGCGGAATGCCGCTACAGAGAGAGAGAGAGAGAGAGAGAGAGAGAGAGAGAGGAGGGAGGGAGGGAGGGAGGCATGGTGGGAGGGGGAGAGAGAGACAAAGAGAGATGGGGGAGAGAGAAGGAGGAAGGGAGAGACAGAGACACAGAGAGAGAAACAGAGAACGGCTGAAACATAAAGAGAGAGAAAGAGAGAGTGAGAGAGAGAGAGAGCGAAAGAGAGAGAGAGAGAGGCAGGGTGGGAGGGAGAGAGAGAGAGAGAGACAAAGAGAGATGGGGGAGAGAGAAGGAGGGAGGGAGAGACAGACAGAGACACAGAGAGAGAAACAGAGAACGGCTGAAACATAAAGAGAGAGAGAGAGGGGGGGGGGGGGGGGAGATACAAAGAACGGCTGAAACGTTGGCATATATCTGTTCACCCTCTGGCTCACAGTCCTCTTCACAGACACACTACCACACTACTCATCGTTTACTTCAGGTGTATGTTACCGCTGTTCTCTCTTCTCTCCTTCCGTTACTAACTCCATCTTCTTTATTAACCTGTTCTTTGCTTACTTTCCCTTTTGCTCAATGATTTTCTTTTAAATACATTATTCTTATTCATTAACATCTCTTTCTTTCTCTCTTCCCCCCACCCATTTCATCTGTTTCAATAGTATTCTTAGCTTGTTATCTTCTTAGTTTTATTCCTTTCCACATACTTATGATAACAACAACGATAATAATGATAATAATAATATCAATAACAATAATAATAATGGTAATAATATAATAATAATGATAATAATAATGATAATTTATGATAATAATTGTTATTATCATTATTATTTTATTATCATTGTTGCTGTTATATTCTTTTATTATCATGATCATTGTCTTCTTTCTCGTTGTTGGTGTTGTTGATTTTTATTATCATTGTTGCTGTTATATTCTTTTATTATCATGATCATTGTCTTCTTCTTTCTCGTTGTTGGTGTTGTTGTTTCTATTGTCATATTCTTATCAATTTTATGATTATCAGTAATACTTTCGGTAGCAGCAGTAGTAGTAGTAGTAGTGATGGTGGCGGTGGTGGTGGTAGGAGTAGTAGTGGTAGCAGCAGTAGTAATAGTAATAGTAGCTGCAGCAGCAGTAGTAGAAGTAGTAAAACATTTTTGTTATTATTATGATCATTATCATTAATTTCATTACTCATACCTAATGATGAGCTTTATTCCTTTTTATTTTCTAAATTTTTATGCATTTGTATATTTCTTAGATTTTACATTACTGTCCTTCCCATCCTATCATTACAATTGTAATTTTCTTATCATTATCATCATCATTATCATGTTCAGTATGTTATAACTGTGACTATTCACAGAATTCTCAGACATTATCTTACTATTTTTTTTCCATTTTTACTGTTACCACTAATTACTGTTATAGATACTGTTGTTACAAACTATCATAAAGATAGTTATCATTTTGTCATCATCATCACCTTTATAACCATTATTGTAACTATTCTTCTCTTTCTTGTTCCTCTTTCTCTTCTTCGTCCTCTTTCACTATTATACCATTGTTGTTACTGTTGTTGTTCTTACCATTGCTGCTGCTGAAATTGTTGTTTTTGTTGTTACAGCTCTCATAACTATTATCATTATCATTTCCATTACTGTACCTTTGTTGTAGTTCCATTTTTTATAAATCATTATTATCATTTTAATGTGTAACTTCTCCCCTCAAATTCACTCTCTCCTTCTCATCAGTTCCATTCCGTAGTTTTAGTTTTTCACTCACGCAACAGGGCACCAGATCGATAATACAAGTAGCTGTCCGTCCCTTGTTTCCCTTGTTTTGAACGTTGTTTGTCCCGCCTGAAGACCAACAGGTCGAAACGCAATGTGTCTATTTTGTAATTTTTCCTTCGTTCAGCTGCTCGGTAAGTCTATATTTGCATCTCAAGCAATATCATTTTATTCCACCCGAACAAATTGCAAAGAAGAGGCAACACAGCTGCTGTAAGACTAATCTTCTACAAATGAACCGGTGACTACAAAATTTAGTCCCAGAGGAAGAGGAAACGAAACATACAAAACTTCGCTTTTGTTACAGTTGAGTTCTGCGAGTTCGTCTCATTTACAAAAGTAACCAATGGTCAACCTCCACTGTAGACTTTAAAACTCTATGGCCTCTTTTTCATACAAGAAATGCCAAGAAATGTAGCTATAAGGAACACTGGTCGCCCTGGACAACAACCGCAAAAAGTCAAAATCGAGCGATGAATGCATCGGGTTGCTTCTACTACACGATCTCTTATCATCTGAAAGCGCCGAAGAGAACACACGCAAACAGATCACAGCACTTAACTGTCCTGTTCAATCAAGAACCCACCTGGTCTCAGACGATAATACGAGGCTGCCTGACCACGTTTACAGCTTGCGCTTGACGAGCGTTAAAGCATCAAAGGCAACTAATGTTGTAATATCCCACAAACTTTTCCCTCCGTTCTTGTCTTGTCTCCTCGACAAAGAAGACTATGTTTTCACTTGGGTCTTTCAGTTACCGCATGTATTTGTCTGTCCACAATATTAAGCAAAACAATCGAACCCAGTCAATGTAATTCATATTGTTTATAGCCCGCCGACCGCAAACGGCTATATCAGGGCAGTGGCCTCGTTAAAGTACAAATTTCAGAACAGATTTAAAGAAAAAGACATTTCGGTGAAACTTGGTAGAAAGATTGAGTGTGTCTCATGGGCGAAAGAACTCAGTTTTTGCGCAGGTCCGAAAAAGAAGGGAGGATTCAGGAATGGTTTAGAAGCTACAGGTTGAAATATAAGAAGAGGACTTGATTGCGCAGACGACTGAACGGGGCCTTTTCAGAGCGGACATTGCTCAGGCATAAGTCCTGTCTCGCACGCACTCACGCACACACGCACGCACGCACGCATGCACACACAGCTATTTCAATACTGTATTCATCAATTGGTAACATGGTAAGTAATCCGTTGATATTCTATTCGCCGACTGAGAAAAAAAAAGACCATGCACAGCGCGCCAGGAAATAATCAAACACATCGCCACCAGGTTTGGAAAAATAAAATAAATCAATAATAAACATGATAGAGCGACAAAATTATGTGAAAAAGGCCATTCGGCCAGGGTGGGCAGCCAGCGGCCACTCTGGTCATAGTGTTCTGTTTCATGTCCACGTCGCCAGATTCCAAAAAAGCTGGCGTATTGTAAATTTTGTAGAGCACCACAGAATTACTGACTTTGGTTTGTCTCTATTTGGTGCTAAGAGCACAGATACAATCAGCCGTGTCTCCCTGATGAGTATGATCCAGCGGACGAAAGGCCTAAGAGCAGGCGATACATATGGATCTGCCTTCAAGAGGGATTGCGATGGTTCCCTCATTCAGCTAGTGAAGGGTTTTTTCATATTCATAATATACAGTTTCCCATTTTCTTCATCTTCAACCCCCCCCCCCCCTCCCCCTCTTTTTTTTCTTTTTAATTTCAAATCTTTGCCAAGTCATTACTATAATGATGGAAAAATTGTTAACCTGCACTTGTGTTCCCCCACTACTTAATTGTTCAGTATTGTATTGTAAATTTACATGAGAAAAAAATGTGTAGATAGTCTAGAACAAGGAGAAAAGGGCCGAAAAGGCAGAAACACGGTGGATGATATTGAAGCAAAATGAAAACACACCGAGAAAGTGACAAAAAAAGGAAAACTACTAGAGAAGAATCTCCAGAAGACTTCAATCTCCAACAGAACTAAAATGGTATTCCGAGTGCTGGTCTTTTGTATGAGATTCCCTATGCGCTCAGCGCATGTAAAATAACCCGCAGCACCATGGGGAATAGTCCTTGGTCAAATTCCATAAAAGATGCCCTGTGAATAGACAAAAAAAAAGACCGTAAGCATTCAGAGAAAAAAAAAGTACAAAAAAGAGTGGGTGGGTAGCTTTCTCCGGTGCGCGATCTCCCAAGGCAGTTTAGAGCACTTTTAATACAGACAAATCTGTTGCTATGGCAAATGTACACCGTACAATTACTAGTACAGAACACAGGCAGCAGGAAGCTGAAGTCCGCTGGCAACTTGACTCAGTATTCGGCGAGCTGAGCTCGTGACCTTCATTCATCTTCATCCCTATAGTGTCCTCAATCAACAAGCTGATTATTCTGACACTTGACCTGGAGCTATACCAGGTTCAATCCAATCCAAAGTATTGAAATCACTTAACCGTAGCCGAGCGTACTCTGTTGTGATATCAATATACCACCATACAAGACAATGCTGTGATATGCAATACGGTTCAGTGTGATACAATAAAACGTAACGCCATCCGACCCACTTCAAAACCATACGCTACAAAACGAAAATGGAAAGTACTTTGGTACAGTATGACACGCTGTTGTTCGATACACTACAATAAAATACTAATAACGAACACGCACTTCGTTGAAAGACTCTGGGACGGTAGCAGAGAAACAGAAGCATAATGATAGAGATAGAAACCAACTGTGCTAACTGTTCATGAAAGTAAACAAACAAGAAAATAGAAGTTTTTAAAAGGTTCATAACCAAACAGCATGTAAACAAAACCTTAAAGCCATCAACCAATGCAGAATGACCTGAATAAACTAAGTAGTTTTAAACAAAAATTTGATACAAAACTTGTAAACAGAAAACCAAAGCAGGCAAATAAAAATACAAAATGGTGGATGCAAACGAAAAAGTTTTTAAAAAAACAAAAAAACGTTTGAACACAAGCAAACAAAAACTAGATTAAAAAAATGTTTATGAAAAATCGCGCGTGCATCGGACTCACGGACACTTGAGTACTTCAACAGATCACCGAGCTTGCTCATCACTTCCTTCAAGGGCTACAACTCTTTGACGGATCTCTGCAAGCAGGCATCCGGGCAGCTTCTTGAAGAATTCTGTCAACAATCCCGCCGGCGGCTGACCCCACAACAGGAATGGCTTTTGAGTCACGTGGTCAGCCGAAGTGCTTATTCACAAAGCATCCTCCAGAGGGGTTCAGGGGGAAAGGGGGAGGGGGGGAGGGTTGTGAGCGGAAGCGCAAGTCTGCCTCTATATCACTTGTTCATCGACGCACATGTGCAGAACACTTTCCTAGTCGTGTGGTCGCGCAAAAGTCTTCATTGACTCTGTTTTACCGCACAAAAACGAACAAACCCCCGCAAACTTATAATATGTGCCTTCTTCGCCAAAGAACGTGTGCAGTCCGGAATACCCTCAATATCGTCACGTGCTCGTTGAACACGTGCGCAGGGAGCTTCACAAGGTCACGTGACTCGCTCATCCAAAGCGCGAGCGCAGGACGGCTTCGAGGCTGGTGAAGGGGCTCTCCACGAGTGTGATGAGGAAGAAGGCGAGGCCGTAACCACAGACCACATTGGAGACAAACGCGTACACCTGTACAGACAACAGCTCGCCGTCAACACAGCTGGTAAAGTGGGCAAGAACACGAATGAGGTGAAGTACGACGATGCACAGGATGAAGAAGACGATGACAACGATGATGATGATGATGATGATGATGATGATCATATGATGTGATGATGATGATGATGATGATGATGATGATGAAGATGACGGTGATGGTGATGATGATGAGGGTAATGCCAAAAAAACAAAAACAAATCCAGGCAGTATGAAGATGACTTTCACTTGCATAGCCATCGTCAACGCAGCTGGTGCACAGCGCAGGATGCTTCCGGGACATGGACAGATTATGAAGATAATAACAACGATGATGATGAAAAAAAACCAACCTAGCCGTTCCCAGTTCATGCTGCTTATAGCCCAGCCAACTCCATATCAGGGCAGTCATCTCGTCGAAGACAATATCTAAACAGATGTTTAAACAACAAACCTATTCAGCTTATCAAAATAGTAATCAAAGAACAAGAAGGGTAACTCTAGCTCCATTGGTGAAATAAATTGACGCCCGAAACGCCAAACGAATACTGCTTACGACAGACAAACGCCTAGCAGAAATGACCACACAGAGCACACAGAACAAACGATGAGGCATCCTCTATAGAAACGTCTGTTCTGCGTGCTCTTTCTTGTCATTTCTGCCAGCCGATTCGCTAATACAGCCAGCATTCGTTTGGAGTTATGGGCGTCTATTTATTTCATCAAGGGAGCAAGAGTTATCCTTTCTGTCCTTTAATTACTGTTTACTGTTCACTGCCCCATTTAAGATTTCCTTTCTTATTAAAACAGGTTATCAAAACAGAAAGAAAAAAAGGAAAAGACGCTACAACTGCTTACAAATCTTTATTTCGTAAAATCCTTCATGAAAAAATTTCTCTTTCAGGAACTCAAAAATTCCATCAGGCGGGGCATCTCTGCATATTTTTTTCTTGGAGTGTGCTGTAAGATGTTCGTGTCTGACTCCCAACACTCTGTATGAACACGTTTCATAGCAAGAGATACATCACATGGACTGCCACCACGGAGCTTCTTCACATTAAAACACACACGCACACACACACACACACACACACCACACACACACACACACACACACACACACACACACGAGTGAGTGTAAAAGGAATGGCTTGTGTGCGATCGGCACAAAATTGTTCCTTCTTTACGGCCACACAGTGGCACATGGTAAAATCTCTAAGGTTTGTACGGATTTGAAAAACCTTGTGATCCATCTGCGCGTTCCAGTTCTCTTTGCCAGAGATATTTGAACGTCTGAGCTTCAGGTTTTTGATCGGTGCGAGGGACAGTTAATCTGCTCGGTTCTTATATGTAGACTTTTAAGCAGACTGATCAACCACTTAATTGCCTTGGATACACCGACATGACCAGGAACCCAAGCAGGAACTATGTTGTAGCCATCAGAGAGGTATACACTTCAAACGAATTTAGAAGCGCTCGAGATTACGGCCAGCGATTACCTCCATAGCAGAGGGGGAGTCCGACATAGTGAGGAAGTCTTTCTGTGGTGATTCAGAGACCATTTTGAGTGCCGGGACTAACGCTGTGTCCCAGCAAAGCAGCTGGAGCTGTCTGAGGGGAGTGTATTTGCAATAGCTGTCTGAGG
>CM031620.1:23424908-23429908 GCA_018398815.1 Conus ventricosus | reverse complement strand
CCCCCCCCCCCCCTCTCCTGGGGAGTAAATCTGGCACCGGCCCAAAACAGCCCCCCTAGAGAGTTAAACTGGATCTGGCCTACAACAGCCCCCCCCCCCCCCCCCTCTCCTGGGGGTAAATCTGGCACCGGCCCAAAACAGCCCCCTAGAGAGTTAAACTGGATCTGGCCCACGACAGCCTCCCCCCCCCCCCCCCCTCTCCTGGGGAGTAAATCAGCACCGGCCCAAAACAGCCCCCCTAGAGAGTTAAACTGGATCTGGCCTACAACAGCCCCCCGCCCCCCCCCCCCCCCCCTCTCCTGGGGAGTTAATCTGGCTCCAGCCTGGGACAGGCCTCCCTGGAGAGTTAAACTGCCCTGGCACGAAACAGCCCCCCCCCCCCCCCCCCTCCTGGGTAGTTAATCTGGCTCCAGTCTGGTACAGGCCTCCCTGGAGAGTTAACTGGCCCTGGCACAAACAGCCCCCCCCCCCCCTCCTGGGAGTTAATCTGGCTCCAGCCTGTACAGGCCTCCCTGGAGAGTTAAACTGGCCCTGGCACAAAACAGCCCCCCCCCCCCCCCACCCTCTCTCCTGGGAGTTAATCTGGCACCAGCCCAGAACAGCCCCTCTGGAGAGTTAAACTGCACCTGTCCTAGAACAACCCCCCTCCATGGAATTAATCTGGCACAGCCCAGAACAGTCCCTCTGGAGAGTTAAACTGCACCTGTCCTAAAACAGCCCCCCACCCCCACCCCCGCCACCTCCCCCCTCCTGGGGAGTTACTCTGGCATCAGCCCAGAACACCCCTCTGGAGAGTTAAACTTGACCTGTGCTAGAACAGCACCCCTCTAGGGGAGTTAATCTGGCACCGTTATGGAACAGCCCCCCCCCCCCCCCCCCTTTCCCCAGAGAGTTAAACTAGACAAGGCCCAGAACAGCACCCTCTCCTCTGGGGAGTTAATCTGGCACTGGCCAAAAACAGGGCCCCCCCCCCCCCCCCCCTAGAGAGTTAAACTGGACCTGGCCTAGAGCAGCCCCCTCCCCCCCTCTCCTGGGGAGTTAATCTGGCTCCAGCATGGTACAGACCTCCCTTGGGGGCAAACTGGCCCCGGCACAAAACAGGAACCCCCGCCCCCCTCCCTTCCTGGGGATTAATCTGGCACCAACCCAGAACAGTCCCTCTGGAGAGTTAAACTGGACCTGTCCTATAACAGCCCCCCCCCCCCCCTCCAGGGGAGTTAATCTGACACCGTCATGGAACAGCCCCCCCCCCCCCCATCCCATCCCCGGAGAGTAAAACTGGACCTGGCCCGAACAAACCTCCTCCTGGGGAGTTAATATTGCAACAGCCTAGAATATTTCCCCTGGAAAGTTAAACTGGATCTGGCTCAGAACAGCCCCCCCCCCCCCCCCCCCCTCCCTGGCACCAACCCAAAACAGCCCCAGTATAGATAGTAAGTAACAAACCTGAACACACAAATGAATAAGATATGCAAGGGGGGGGGGGGGGGTACTTCTGTGACCGGCCCAGAAGTTCTAACCCTAAAGTTGAATCAGTCTATATGACGATGTTGATTTAGATACAATGTCCATGTGTGAGCTTATGACTAGTAAAAAAAACAACCCTGAACACATTAATAAAGGAGATATGCAAGGGGGGTGGAGGTACGTCTGGGAACGGCCTAGAAGTACTCCCCCTAAAGTTGATTCAGACTCGTTTTTAATGTATATTCATACAAAATGTTCATGTATAAAGTTTTGGCCAGTAAATAACAACCCTGAACACATCAACAAAGGAGATCTGCAAGGGGGCACTTCTGGGACCCACCCGGAAGTATTCTCCCTAAAGTAGATTCAGACTATACTTTCATGTTGATTGAGATAGAATGTCAATGTGTGAGTTTATGACCAGTAAATAACAACCCTGAAAACATTAAAGGCGATATGCAAGGGAGGTACTTCTGGGACCGGCCCAGATGTACCCTCCCTAAAGTTAATTCAGACTGGTTTTCAATGTTGATTCAGTTAGACTGTCCACGTTTGAGCTTATGACCAGTAAATAACAATCCTGAACACAATAAAAAAAATATGCAAGGGGGTACTTCTGGGACCGGCCCAGAATTACTCCCCCTAAAGTTGATTCAGACTATATTTCAATGTTGATTCAGGTAGAATGTCCATGTGTGAGCTTATGACCATTAAATAACAACCCTGAACTCATTGATAAAGGAAATATGCGAGGGGGGTACTTCTGGGACCGGCCCAGAAGTACTCCCCTAAAGTTGATTCAGACTCGTTTTCAATGTTGATTCAGGTAGAATGTCCATGTGTGAGCTTACGATCATTAAATAACAACCCTGAACACATTAATAAAGGAGAAATGCGAGGGGGGTATTTCTGGGACCGGCCCAGAAGTACTCCCCCTAAAGTTGATCCAGACTGGTTTTCAATGTTGATTGAGATAGAATGTCCATGTCTGAGTTTATGACCAGTAAATAACAACCCTGAACACATTAATAAAGGAGATATGCAAGGGGGGTACTTTTGGGACTGTCCCAGAACAACTCCCCCAAAAGTTGATTCGACTATATTTCAATGTTGATTCAGGTAGAATGTCCATGCACGAGTTTATAACAGTAAATAACAACCCTGAACACATTAATAACGGAAATATGCAAGGGGGGTACTTCTGGGACCGGCCCAGTGGTACTCCCCTAAAGTTGATTCAGACTAGTTTTCAATGTTGATTCAGATAGAATGTCACTGTGTGAGTTTATGACCAGTAAATAACAACCCTGGACACATTAATAAAGGAGATATGCAAGGAGGGTACTTCTGGGACCGGCCCAGAAGTACTCCCCCTCAAGTTGATTCAGAATATATTTAAATGTTGATTCAGGTAGAATGTGCACGTATGACTTTATAACTAACATATAACAACCCTCAACACCTTAACGGAGATATGCCGGGGGGGGGGGGGGTTACTTCTGGGACCGGCCCAGAATGTTTCCCGGGAGTACTTTATGAAAAAATGGGGTCCATTTTTTTACCCGACCCAGATGCACTCTTGGGAGTCATTCAGGCGCGGCCCCAGTAGTACCCCCCGGGAGCACTTCTGGACTGTGAGTACTTTGGGGTTGTTACACCGTAAACCGCTGTTTTGTCGCACTTCCGCCATTTTGTCGCACAGAGACAAAACGGTGGACCTTCAGCCGCTGTTTTGTCGCTATCCCGCCGTTTAGTCGCATGTGTGACAAAACGGTAGGGTGCGGTAAAACCGGTTTACAGGGGGTGCTGTTCTGGACCAGGTCCAGTTTAACTTTCCGACTTTCCGGGGGGGGGGGGGGGGGGGGGGGGGGGGGGAGGGTCTTCAGGGTCAGATTAGCTCCCCAGGGAAGGGGGGCAGTTTCGAATCGGTCCAGTTTAACTCTCGGGGAGGAGGGGGGGGGGGGGGAGGCTGTTCTGGGTAGCACTAGATTAATCCCCAGGAAGGAGGTGCTTTTGGCCAGGTCCAGTTTAACTCTCTAGGGGGCTGTTGGGGGCTGTTTTGGGGCAGGTACAGTTTAACTCTCTAGGAGGGACTGTTCGGGCCGGTGCTAGATTAACTCCCCAGAAAGGAGGTGGAGGGGATGTTCTGGGCCAGGGCCAGTTTAATCTTAACTGGGGGCTGTTTGGGCTGGTAACCTCGGGGGGGGGGGGGGGGTGGGGGGGGGCGTTCGGGCGGTGCGATTAATCCCCTAGTCGTTGTTGGTCCAGTTACTGTTTCGAGGCCATGTTCCTGGTGGTGTTAAGTAGCTCCCAAAGGGGGGCTGTTGGGCGGTCATTAACTCCCTGGGGGTTGTCTGGCCGGAGTTAACTTACTGGGGCTGGTTTTCTTAATTGGGGGGGGGGGGGGGGGGGGGGGGGGGGGTATTCTGGGCTGCGTGCCATAACTCCCCATTTAAGCTGTCGCTTGTTGTGCTCCATGTTGCTGATGTTCAAGCACAATGTTCCTGGTTGATATTGTTTGTTAAAGTAAAGTCTCCCCAAAGACGGGAGCTGTTCTGGCCAGGTCCAGTTTAACTCTCCTGGGGGTTGTTCTTGGCCCGTGCTAGATTAACTCCCACTGTAGCGCTCAATGGCCTTTCTTCCATTATTGAGCAGGGGGAGGGTATTGGGAGAGAGGGTGGGGGGGTCTGACTATGTCTGGGCTGCTGTCAGTCATAAACTCCCGGGGAGGCATTTCCAGGCTTCTGTCCTGGAATGCTCTCCACTGCGGTAGTTTAACTCCCAGGGAGTCATTTTGATGTCAAAAGTTTGGGCCCAGAAGAACTCCCGGGAGTTAGTTTGGAACAGAACCAGTTTAACTCTCCAAGGGGGTGGGGGGCTGATTTGGGACTGCCCCATGTGAACTCCCGGGAGTTAGTTTAGAGTCAAAATTTTTAGGTTTAAAACAACTCCCGGGAGTTATTCTGAGACTGGTAGGGGTTCATTTTGAAACAGGCCTAATAAACAGAAAGAAGAGATAGGGAGGCCGTTCTGAACCTGTTGGGGGCTGCTTTGATGCAGACCCATATTAACTCCCGGGAGTTAATATGAGACAGTGCTATACTGACTCCCGGGAGTTAAACTGGAGAGGGGGCGGTTTCACCACGTTACACCGGGTACAGCTTTTTCGTGTGATTACTGAAACCACCGCCATCCTCGAAATAATCTGAACTAATCATCGTCTTCCCGAGGCACAGGTCTCGCTGAATTCGATAATTGTTATGGCGAAGTTGGTTCTAGTTATGCGGGCAAAGTGGGACAGATTAGACTAAACGATTTCATTTCATTGATGTGTGGCGTTAACCCAGAGTCCAAATGTACCATTTAACACAGCATTACCAAGGATTACGAACCGCTTCTCATCTTGTTAAATAACGGCGAATTAAAGAAATCTGGACGATGATTCAGTCCTTATCATTGCTCAACCTTGTTGTTCAATCTGTGATTTTATTATTGTTGGGTATAACTGTTCCTTTCAAAACTATTGATCATCC
>CM031620.1:23412408-23419908 GCA_018398815.1 Conus ventricosus | reverse complement strand
GGGCGATGCGTCGGGTAAGAGAACCGTCACACATTGGGGATGGTCGTCCGGGATGCTACATAAATGAGCCATAAGTGATATAGATGGATTTTGATTCTGCTTGGTTTGTTCATTGCAGGGATTTGCAACTACTGTCATAACTTGTTGACAACCTAGATTGGTTGATTCTTTTTCGGCGAGAAAGACCGAAAGTCATGTGTTGAATGTTTTGATCTTTTTATTTCATGACTGTGTGCCTAGTATATAAACTTGCTTGATTTGGTTGCTGTTGAGGTTGATTGTGTGTAGACACAACTATTTGATCGCTTTTTTACAAGTGATCGAGTGGCTCTCTCGTCTTAGCTTACTGTGGTTGTTTTAATAGCTGATCGTAGGATTAGATGCCTTCAGACTGTCGACCTGAAGCGAGGTGCTGAGACAATGGGTCCGCTGGAAAAAGCAGAGGACCGCATAGCAGAAAGGCCACAGCCTTTCGCATCCAGGGTCCGGCAACTGAACGGTCTCAGATCAGATGAGACCTGTTGCCCGTGTAATCGAGCCCATGCCAACATACAAAGGGCCAGCAAAGAAAAGAGAGAGCAAAAAGAGTAACCGGGACACCAGAGGATGATGAGAAAGGGAACGGGAAAAATCAAGAGGAGCGCGAAAGAGAACGTGTAAAAAGAGGAGAGAGCAAGGAGTTCACGGGACAAAGAGGCGAGCAGAACATAGATGACGGGACAAAACGAGGAGAGGCGAGAACGAGCAAACGGGGACCCCGAGGACGAAGAGAGAAAGTGGAACGCGGGATTACAAGCGGAGCGAGAATGAGGAACGGGCAAAGGAGGCTGCGAGTAAATCGAGACCGGGAATCAGAGGAGATAATGACGAACGGGAAAAGAGGAGAGTAGCAACGGGTGCAAAGAGAGGAGAGAGAAGAAAAGAAAGAGAACGGGAAGTAGAGGAAAGAGGAAGAGGAAGATAGGCAGTTTGAGTTCGAAAAATTAAAATTGGAAGCAAGACGGGAGTGATGGCAAAACCAGCAGAATGTGAACTATGCACCATCCTGTCAGTCCCAAGTCCACATATGCACAAGTTTCGATTGATAATCCGGACCATTTTAGAAGGATTTCAATTCGAATTTGATACGGAATGCCCACACCACAAGATCTGGGCTTCCCCGAAGACGGTGTGCCACAAAATTGTACCGGCGCTGCTGATCACCCCAGCTAGGGATGCTTTTATTCTGCTTCCCCCGGAAAACAGACAGTTATGAGTCAGTGCGGCAGTGCCTTTGTTTCTGAGGTATCATTGTAACGCCGATAGATTCGGATAATTGTTCAGAGACAGAAACCGTTCGTAAATCCGAGAGCGCCGATTACAGTTCCTTTTATCGGCCTTAGTGGCTCTTTTTGACAATGTGATAAGGTTAGGGAAAATCGTCACAAGCCACATTTTGATATCTTTGACGGAGGACGCTAGTTAAGGCAGCAAATTTCTCTCCACTTGTCGGAATCGGATTCACATGTATTCTTGCGCGGAAAGAGAAATAGGCACGTTTAGAGGAGTTAGTGAAAGTGCAGACAGGTATGATCTGCATGATCAGCGTAATGGGATGAAGGATGAACAGTGTCCCGTAATGCCAGCCACCAGTCAGGCAGTGATTCACGATAATATCACCCCGGCGGCTGATGGACCGCCTGTTTAGCAACGGCTTATAAGGTCCGTAGGCAACCCGGGGATCAACGCGAATGTTAGAGTGAAACGACACTGTTTAAGTGTGGGATCCGAGAGGGTCATCTTGCCAAGGCTGTGCGAGAGTGCTGATTCACTCAGTGGTTGCTGATTGCTCGCAAATCACCAGGACGGCAGGTGCCACCACCAAACTACTAGGGCAGTAGTAAACCGGGAGCCCGGTGACCTGGCTTATTAGATCTTATGGACTGACACTCTACGGGCAATGGTAGAGCCGTGTTTTGTGAGAGCGGACAGACTATACCGAGGAAACCACCTGCGGGCGCTATGCAGATGGAAGCATTAATCGGCTAACTTTGGACCCGTGTTCAAAGCGAGTAGCAGTTTGTCGGAGTCTTCACTGCAGCAGTGCAACTACAGTCTTCACCTATCCATGCTTATGTTAGGGTAGGTCATCCTCGCAGCTACACCAGCGGCTTGCAGTCAAGTAGGAACGCCAAAGGCAAGTGCCAGAGGTAGATGTTAACAAGAAGCAGGATGTGAGTGCACTAGGGCGTTCCGTAGCAGTAGAGCTAGTGTAGGCCATGAAGGTGGCCCCGTGGTGGGTGGTGCCAGTGGACATGAAATGGCCGTTCTCCAGTGGCCCCCCCCCCCCCCCCCCCACTAGGTTGCCGTGGGCCATAGGTTGCCTTACTAGTCGGGGGTTTTCACACAAAGTTTGTTGGCGGTGCGTGCAGCTCAGAAATGTAGGAGCCGCCACTGGTGTGCGGACCTCAGGTCGGGCCACATGGACCAAGAAGTAATGTGACACCAGCTCAGTCTGACGTTGGGACCCGGGAAGGCCAGTAATACCGCTGGCAAGCAGGACGAGGTGGGAGCGTATCGTTGTGCCCGCGTCCCGCCTGTGCCGCCGTCCGCTGTGCGCTGCAGGTGACCCCATCTTCATTACTCCCAGGCTCCGTTACTCCCGGTCGTTCCTGCGCGATCTTCTCCCTAACCCTATCTCCTAACCTATCCCTACCCATAAGCGTCTAACCCTGAACCTATCCCTATCCTATCCTTAACCTTATCCCTAACCCCTAACCTTATCCCTAACCCTAACCTATCTACCCTACCCTAACCCTATGATTTGGTCTTGCATTTGCACGCAGCCGCCTCTACAGCTTGGATCATAGCGCGGTCTTGGCGGCCCGCGGGACGGCTGGTCTAAGGGGGTACCTCCCTCGACGGTGACCAGCTATCGTTAAGGAAACGCCCAGACAGTCAGCTCAAAGGAGCAGATCCACAGTCGTCAGGCAAGGGTAAAGTAAAAATAAGGCTCATCAATTAATGAGGGCATAGGCCATGAGCGGGCTTCGAAACAAGGAATTTCTCAGAGAGAAGGAAAACTCGGTCCTGATAAGTGACGTGAGCGGAGTCTTCTACTTAACATTTGGAAAAGGGGAGAGTGATCGTCGTAGCCGTATCCGTGACTGGGTTTGCGACAGCCAGTTCAGTGATCTTGCGACAACCTGACCCTGAAGGCACTGCCCGCCCACCGGCGCTACCTTCAGGATCTTTTTGCCGAATACAGGCCAAGAGAGTGATCGCGCAGTTTTTCACGCGCTCCTTTAAGGACTAAACTGTGTGAAAGGACCCTGTGCTGCCTTCTCATGTAACAAGCTAGGAAATGCGCAACCCCCTCTGCGAACCAGGGACTCTTGGCGAGCACCCCACGGCCGGTCAAATTGCGAGGGCGGAGGTAGGTCAAGGGTTGGTCGTAATGTCCTCCTGGGTGTTGCTGTTGTAAGTGTGAACAAACAGACAGCAGAGACAATGGTAGAGCAGATACCTACCGGGGTTGCCTAGTGCTCTGTGGTGCGTGGTGTGTGAGCAGTATCTGTACCGGACAGCTACTGTGTAAATAATGTAGACGGCAGTTGTGTATTGCACTTTTGTCATTGCCTTTATCACGGGCGGGGTTGAGCTCTATGTTATGTGTTCATTTTCAGTTTTGATATATGTTGCTTTTGTATCATTGCCTTACTGGAGCCGGGTTGATCATGTACATGCTCAACGTGTTAGGATTTATGATTTTTCTGATTGATACCTGATTGCGTCTGTTGTTTTGTCCCGCTCAGTAATAATGTACTTAGTTGTGACTCAGATGAATGTTTGATTTGCCATATAGATGTAGTGAGACGTGTGGCAGATTGTGGCACACGCTGAATTTGATTTTGATGTTTACGTAAGGCTGGCGCCATCGCCCTGAAATTGGAATGTTGTCTTGTGGATAGTGGCCCCACAGCTGAATTTGATTTTGATGTGAAGTAGTGTGAGGCCAACACACCGGATTGACACATGTGTTACTCAATAGGTTGTGCTGTATTAGAAGTGAAGGAAATGATTAATCAACATGTATGACATGCTGATTAGCTAACGTGTTATAGAGAGGAGTATCTTGATTATATGTGAGCTAGTTTATGACTGAGTGATTCAATGGGACCTATCTGACTGATTGTATTGTTTTAATTGGGTACATTATCCATGTTAGAGATGTTGATGAGACATAGTGATAGTTTTACAAGCATATGAGGTAGTTGTTATCTGACATGCATGAGTATGTTTTATACTCCTATTGGAGAAATTCGTCCTGGCGAAACTGTTGATTGAACACTTCTTAGGTTACGGGGGTGTACTTGAGACGGACCGCTATGTTCACGAGGCAGTTTAGGCATCAATTAACGGGTTAGTTTTGCTTGTAGTTTGAGAGCACGTTCTGGGTTCTTCAAGTGTGCGGACCTCATGCAATCACCAGCAGGGGAATACCACCGAGTCATGGTATACTGAAGGAGGGGGAGTTTTGAGAGTTACTGGGACGTTGTTTCGCCCATGTCGAGGATAGGTGACAAGTCGTTTGCCGACTGCCGGTCCTGGGTAGGCGGGAAGTGTCCAGTCCGCCCCCCCCCCGCCCAGCCATGGCAGGTATTCACTGGCGTTCTCCAGTGAGGCTGAAGGGGAAGGCGGTATCGTGTCAAGGTGACCGTCACGGGTTAGGTGACGTCATGCTGCAGGCAGAGTACAGCGACCATGCAGTCGTATTGTTTGGGGATATGAATGGTAGGTATCGGCCTATTGAGTGGTTGCCACCTTGGTTGTCTTATAGAATGTTGTAACTATCGAAGCCCTCATTCTTGGTGGTTAGAGGAAGTTCAGGTTGTTGTCCAATTGGGTCGCTTGGGGAAATCGCACCCCCACCTACTCCCCCCCCCCCCAACATGAGCTTTGAATAGGCGGTTATGCATTACACTAGTGGTACCCAGTCTTTGTGGGCGTCGCAGCTGTGTGTGGGTGTTATGTGTTGGTGATGTGATTTGCATGATGGAAATAAATAATTGCGGATTTATTGGTTACATAATCGTGGTTGCTGGTGTTGTTCGATAGACAGATGATTCATTGGTTGAGCCATGTTATACTCGCCCTGGTTCTCTCTTTCTTTGAGACCGAATATATAGGTTTGTTGACAAACCAGGAAGTGGGTGGGCACTCACTTACCGTGAAAGATGAACTCGCTCCGTCTTGACCTGAGAGGTGGGCTCACGAAACAAGACACCCGCGTTAGCCGACGGTTTAGCTGTCGCTCGCATTGTCTCCTGGTGGGGCGTATGACCGTGGACGTTGCTAGTTGCCTCGGCGCGACGACGAGAGCGACATTGTACCCGTGTGGGGCTGTCCCGACCGCCACGGACGTGTAGCTGTTGGGGCCTAGGAAGGGAGCTGCCACCAGGAAAACGGTGGGTGGTTTGTCCAGCAGAGAAGTCCTGTGGGCGAGGCTGCCAGGACGCCCTTTCCGATGGAGAGGAAGCGAAAGTCCGTTAGGAGATCCGTGGAGACTCTGTGTGATGGGTTGGACTCAAGCTACCCCGTTGCCTAGTGTCCCCAATGGGATTTGGCAAATCGGTGATGACCAACGGTTGTTGGAGCTTCGTCATCGTCGCCCAAGTGGTGACGGAAGAGAAACTGCGCGTAACGCGGAGCTGCTGGCACGTTACGGAGTTTTATTTGACCTCTTTTAAGTTAATATATCAGTAGCTGCAAATGAATTGTGGGAATAATGTCTTTCCTGGTTACAGCCGGCGATCACTTGAAGGAAAGGTGGATGCGATTTATGAGATTGTCTGTTGATGTATTACTTGTTGTCTATGCTACAGATAGTTGTGTTGTGTCGTGACGGGGAGGGGGGCTCCGGAGTCAGTTAAATAAGGTGACTTTTTTCTCTGAATATGTTATTGAGCTTTCCGTCACCTTTGATGCGCGGCCCCCGATGGTCTGTATGACAGAGTGCGTGGTTGCCTATGCCTAGGAGCGATTGGTTGTGAAAAAGCGATCAATACTTCTGTCTATAACCCTGCATCCCTGTCATATGAAAATGATCTGATACTAACGAGGCGGAGCGTCGGAGCACCCGTCACAAAGACCGAAGAGATGTTTTCAACTTGGATTCATGTATACTGGGTTCTCACTGTTTATGAACTCTACATTTAAACGTATTCTGAGAAATCTTGAGACTATTAAATTCGGGAGCAAAATATACTTTCGGAATCTATCATCACAACAAACAGGCAAACTAGCCTATGCTCCTAAAACGAAAACTAAAGAACGAAAACATATACATCATACATCAAGAGACAAAATCAGCCTCATTATCAATAACTTTCTCGCCAACCGAAGTACCATTAACTTTATAGTTCAAGTGATTTCGCCAAAGAAATGAAAACGACACAAGTTTCTAGTGAACGATTCCCCTGTGAAAGTGAAATGTCATGTCTAGCGTGTTCGTTTATTTGCGTTCTCATCGATGATAAAAACCTGCTCTTTCTCGTGCCTTTCACTTCTGCTTCTTTCTCTTCAATTTCTCACTTTTCTCTTATACATTGCCATTCTCTTCTCACGATCCCGCTCGGAAATTTATCATGTCGTCTGCACTCTCACGTCCGTTCTGGCAACTCTTGAAGAAGCCAGTATTTTGCTGAAATTGTCTTATTAGCCGTGTTTTGGTTGGTCTGTTCTGCGTTGATTTGTATTTTGACTTGCCTTTTACACTGTCGCGGTTTGACATGAATGATTCAAGGTGTGCGTGAAAGAAACAATAATGCAAATGAACTGGGCATTTAGTGTTTTCGACAGCTATCTCAGCATCTCAATCATAGTACGTCTATTGCCTTACGCCAAGCGTTCAGTAACGGTCAACAAACTAATATGGCTTGGCAGACAGCTTCATATCGAAATATGGCAAATGTGGTGGTTGGTGGGTGGGTCAGCTCCTCTAGCTGTCTTTTGGATGCTTGCTTTATATAGACTTGCGGTAAAATGAATGCTATGTGCTTCATTATGTACGGCACACAACACACCAACCACGCAACGCACGACACGCACGACCCACATAAACATACACATTAACACACACCACGTCATACCACAACCACACGCACAGCCTATTCCGTGCCTCAATCGCGGAACGCATAAGATAACGACAGCATCAAGTCAAACAAATGATATATGCTGACAGACATCGGGTTACATAATGATATGCATCACATGTGCACCTTTAGCCGTATTCGGTGTTTGTTACCTAGTGAACTGCCGTATGGGTAGGCAACACACACACACACCAAAACCCCCCTCCACCCCCCCCCCAGATACCCCGACTCCAACCACAGCACACACACACACACACACACACTAACCCGCAGCACGCGTCACGAGTCAACAACACAGCACGCATGCACGTACACAACACACCCCCAGCTCTGCCTCCACCCACCCACACACACACATTGATACATG
>CM031620.1:23392408-23407408 GCA_018398815.1 Conus ventricosus | reverse complement strand
AGAAAGAGAGGTAGATGAGCGACAGAGTGAGTGAGGAGAGACAGACTGCGTGGGACACAGCACACTCACACACCCACACACACACACACACACGCACACACACCCTCCACCACACACAATGCACGCCGACATATGCGCGTGCGCGCAACGACACATTTCATAAAAATTGATCCTATATCTTAACCCATACAAAATCTAGATACCCACTTCATCATCATCCACTCCAGTCTCTCCCTCTCACGCCTCTCTCTTGCCCCCCCCCCCCCACCCCCCCCCCCTCCCTCTCCCCCCCCCCCTCCCCCTCTCCCTCCCCCCCCCCCCCCCCCGAACCCCCCCCCCCCCCCCCTCCCGCCCCACCCAACGCTCCCCCGCCCCCCCCCCACGCCCCCCCGCCCCCCCTCCCCCCCCCACCCCCCCCCCCCCCCCCCCCCCCCCCCTCCCCCCCCCCCCCCGTCACCCCCCCCCCCCCCCACCCCTCCCCCCCCCCAAACTGCCCTCTGCAGGTTGCCGTTTTAGTTGTCTGCAGTCAAAATCGCGTGGTACCCCCATCTGCATAACCCACAGCGCCACCCAGCAACAGGCAAATCAAGGGTAACCATGTCACACACAATCATCAGATTCTATCGGTACCGTCACCATGCAGTGGTATACTGACACACACATTCATCAGATTCTGTCAAACATCCGGTGCGTAATCGTACCATTCCAGGGTTGTACTGATGCTACACACAGTCATTGTAATTTATTACATACGGACTTGGTACCGTTTGCATTAAGGGTACACTGACACACACAATCACATTAATTATCATTACTGGCAGTAGCCGCCGCACCCTGGGTACACTGACAATCATCATATCTTACCAACATCGGCAGTAACTGTACCTCCTCCTGGGTATACTGACATACACAATTGTGTGTGCAGTACCCGTACCTTATCAAGAGTACAGTGACAACAATCATTATATTTCATCACTACCGGCAGTACCCGTACCTAATCAAGAGTACAGTGACACACAATCATTATATTTCATCAACATCGGCAGTACCCGTACCTCCTCCAGGGTATATTGACACACACAATTACTATAAAATTATTTTATCAACATCGGCGGTACCCGTAGCTTTCAGGGTACACTGGCGCACACAATCGTTGTGTTTTATCAACATCGGCAGTACCCGTACTATTCAGGGTACACTGGAGCACACAATCATTGTATTTTATCAACATCAGCAGCACCCGTTGCATTCAGGGTACACTGGAGCACACACAATCATTGTATTATATCAACATCGGCAGTGCCCGTTGCATTCAGGGTACACTGACACACACTATCATTGTATTTTATCAACATCGGCAGTGCCCGTTGCATTCAGGGTACACTGGAGCACACACAATCATTGTATTTTATCAACATCGGCAGTGCCCGTTGCATTCAGGGTACACTGACACACACAATCATTGTATTTTATCAACATCCGCAGTGCCCGTTGCATTCAAGGTACACTGACACACACAATCATTGTATTTCATCAACATCGGCAGTACCCGTTCCATGTTAAATCTGTGAGCTGACAGTTGTAGTGTAAAATTAGCTGATCCAGCTGACATTCCCTGATAGGGATGTTTCGATCATGTTGAAGCAGCCTGTTGACACATGTTTTCTTAAAGAGTGTGCCAGCGACCATGTATCCCTAAAAATGCAGTAAGCGCGAGGACGATTTTTTCGACAAATTGTGCCGTTACTGGTTTTCTCCAAAAGGACGGGCCAAGTTAATCATAGCTCCGATCCAATAGAAGGAATCAGTCGGACCAACGGCGGCGGTGAACCAGGTGAGAAGACTGCGAACCTGAAGGCCGTTCGGGAGAGCGCAGGTTTCCGCCATGGTCAAACACTCATTCCCTCACCGGATCCGGTTTGTACTCCGGATCTTCACCAAAGCTGACAAATTCGTAGAGACCAATGCATCTTATAAGCCTTTTTTTTCATTGAGATCTACGCATTATTTCGTGAGACACTTGCAAAAGCTTTTTTAATGCCCCGTCTCAAAACGTTAAAAACAGAAGAAAAGAAAAATCTGGATCGGTCTACTGATCTGGACCGGCACCAAACTTTTAACAGGTTTATGCTTGGGCCACATTCCATCTTTCCCCCCCACGTTTCCTCCAAATCGGCTCAGGCGTTGTATATTCGTTCTGACAGACACAAAACAAACTTAGAAGGGCACCGGAAAGAGCACATGTCAGACTGAACGAGGATTTGCCCTTCGGTCAAGCACCACACCGAAACTTAATGGGTTCCAGCTTGGTCACGTCCCTTCTCTCCACCAAGTTTCGTTTAAAATGGGCTCCTTGCTTTTAATGCAGTCGTGCTGAAGGATTCTGGATCTGTTGTTTGATCTGGATTCGCATCGAGTTTCTGTGTCTATTTTTAATGGTGTCGTCTTTGGGTCATGTTCTGTCTTACTGCCAAGTTTGATTGAAATCAATTAGGTAATTTCTGTGTGATCTTGTTCACAGTCAGGCAAACTAACTGACGTGCTTGAAAAGGTGACTTCGTTGGCAAGATAACAAACCACAGACGTGGGTGAAAAGATCAACTCATTGAGTGAAAGGATAACCTCATTGACAAAGCAACTAACCCACAGACGTGGGTGAAAAGATAACCTCACTGACAAAGTAACTAAACAGACATGGGTGAAAAGAAAACCTCACTGACAAAGCAACTAACCAACAGACGTGAGTGAGAAGATAACCTCATTGACAAAGTAACTAACCAACAGACGTGAGTGAAAAGATAACCTCACTGACAAAGTAACCACAGACATGGGTGAAAAGATAACATCTTGGTAAGCCTTGGCAAAACAATAGACACAAAGACATGGGTGAAAAGGTCATGCTCTCGGCAAGGTACAACACAAACAGATGTACGTGAAAAGACGACTTCCTTGGCAAGGCATTAAAAAGAAAAGAATACAGACGTATATGAAAAGAAAATCCCCGAGTCTCCTTGGCGAGGTAACAAAAAAAAAAAGGTGCGTGTGAAAAGATAAATTCCTTGGCGAGGAAACAAACAGGACGTGTGGGGAAAAAAAAACCCAGCAAAGTCTCCCAGGCAGAAAAAAACATATCAGATCGCCCTTCTTCTTTAATCTGATCAAAGTTCAAGATGCGCGGGCGGCTGTTTTTTTGGTTTTCAAAAAATACGTGTAATCGAAATACATTGCTGATCTTGAACCCAATTTCCATCAAGGTCGCGGTACAGTGATTGGTCAAGCTGGAACTACAATTCTACTGAAAGTCAAGGTCAGAAGTCAAAGGTCAAAATAATGAGTGATATAATTTATTAGATGGTGAGAAGTAAAGCTGCCTCGAACGTCTTAAACTTCCTGCTTTCACATTTGTGCCACGGGTTGTGAGCCCGATGCGACAGTAATATTGAAACTTATAATGTTCAAACATGTATCATTTTCCTTGCTGAACACTGTAAAGTGTCCTACTTTCTAGCAAATAATCATCTTTGCCACAGAACAGGTACAGTACAGATAAACTTTGAAAGCCACAAGTGGACTCCTTCACTTATGAACAACTTTGATTCGTTGCCAGCCTTACGGTTCGTAACAGTGTCTTTCGTCTATGGGTAAGATGAGCAAAACAATGTAAAGATACCTTTGCCAGTGTAAACTGTATTTCGTATGTGACAGAGTTTCCGAGTGAATGTGCGCTTTTTGTCACATTTTAATTGCTTGTAGATAATGAAATGCACGAAAATCAAATTGCTGTTCTACCTGTCGATAATCTTCCTATTAAAAGAAAAGCGTATTAAGCGATTTTTTGACTGAAATCAACTTTTAACGCATTTGTACTAGTCCAGCTAAAAGTGCAATCCCCGCACAGACAACTAATGAGCTATATTTGTTGTCATCGGTCAGTGTCCTCGAACATCAGCAAATGCCGGAGACACACTCTTCCAACGGTACGAAAACGAGGTGGCAGAATAATGCGAGTATAATGATAACTAACCGATTTAGCATCGTCTAAAGTTCGCATGCACGTGCGCAAACACGCACACGCGCGCGCGCACACACACACACACACACACACGCGCGCGTACACACGCACACGTGCCCGCGCACGCACCGTCTTCACTTCATACTAACTAAATTCAAGATTGACGCTGGCACGGACTTGACATACAAGAACAATCCATACCCATTCCGGAACAAGAATGTGAGCGCCTTCATCAGAAGATCATCCACCCCCCCCCCCCCCACCCCCATCCACCCCCAAAAAATCGTCTAAAATACATGAATTAAAATTGCAGGAAACATGCCGTGTGTGCACTGTGTACAAATCGCTCCACCCCCTTTGTAACTTTTTAGGCGAGCATTTTTTATTCGTTTGTCGAGAGCAAGTTCTACCGCAACACCTCCACTCCCAACCCATCCTCCCCACCCCCTACGCAATCTGACAGACAAAAAGAAAGGCAGGTAGACAGACAGGCGCACAAAGAAAGACCAAAAAAGAAGAAAAAGACTGGCAACCAAAGACAGGAAGACAAAACACAAAAACGAGGGCAAAAAAAAATTAAAAGGAAAAGACGCGCGAAAAAAACAACAACAGAAAAACAAAACAAACAAAAAAACCATCGAGCGACTTACAAGAGAAGCGGGTAGAGAACCAAGGGCGACAACAGGTACATCTGAATGTCGTTGACCAGGTAGTAACTCCACGACATGCACTGCAACATTCATAAATCAATCAATGAACCGTAACTAAATGAGTCATCAGACTGCCTCCTCCACACACACACCACACACACATACACACACTCACACACACACACATATACACACACACACACACACACACCACACACACACACACATCATACGCACACACACACACACACACACACACTCACACACACACACACACACACACACACATCACACACACACACACACACACACACACAAACTCTCTCTCTCACACACACACACACACACACACACACACACACACACACACACACACATTTTTCAGTTCTTAACCAAAACCGAAAAGAAAAAAAAAGAAAATAAATCACACGGTTCTGAACTTCAAAGAAACTCGTTTTCGTGCCACACATGAGTGAAGAAGGGATATGCAGTTTGAAAAAAAAATGAAAACAACTTTGACGACGCTTTGTTTCGTTTCGCCCGTATCTGTGAGACAGGCAAGGTGCGTGATTGCACCAGGAACGAGTTGTGACTTTCATCCTGGAAGGAAGAGGGGGGGGGGGGGGGGACGGAAACTGGGAAGGGGGAGGGGCATTTGGGCTCGCCAGACCTGATGGCCAGTTGCAAAAAGAATTGCCTGCAGAGAAACATTTTTAAAAAAATTATGAATGCCAGAGTTAGGATCCATCTTCCCTTTGACAAGTCTTTTTCTGAATCCCCCCCCCCCCCCCCCCCCGGGGGGGGGGGGGGGGGGTCATTACTGACGGAGTCTCCCTGTACGCTGAGGGTCCCGTCGTCATACGCTTAGAGCGTTTGCGGGCGGAGCTGACAGTTGTGAGTTCGAACCACGCGGGAGGGGTGGTGTGGGGTGGGGCCTGGAAGGTTGTATTCTTTTTCGGCTTGAAAACCCATTTCTGTCCATCCACCAGTAAACAGGTACCTGATTCAGCTCAGGGAAGGTCAGAGGCGGCGGATGGAAAAAGAAAGATGGGCCCTGCCTTCAGTCAGGCCTTGCCCTACACACGTTCAGCCTCTGACAGTTGACTGCCTTAACGGCCCTTTGATAGTGGGACTAACGTGGTTTGTTTGGGTTTTTTTTACTTCACGCGATGGCAATAAATTCTGTCTTAAAAATGCCTTTTCATGCAGTTATTCCATGTTGTGTGTTTTCCTTCTCTTCAAGGGGGTGACTGGGTGGGCTTCTTGGGTGGGGCAGGATGGGTGCTGGGTAGAAGTGTGAGAGTGTTGCGCGTGGGGTGTACTGTCTGCATTGCGTTACTTCTGTTTTCGGATTAAACCAGTCGGTTCGCAGGTAACCCTATTCGTTACTTTGACGAGTCACTTAAACACACACACACACACACACACACACACACGCGCGCGCGCGCGCGCGCACGCGCACGCACGCACACACGCACACACACACACATACAAACACACACAATCTCTCTCATTCTTTTCTCCCCAAACACACACACACACAATCTCTCTCATTCTTTTCTCCCCAAACACACAAACACACACACGCACGCGCGCGCGCGCACACACACACACACCGCCCGCTCTTTCTTACACACACACGACAAAGCCAGCTGGCGCAGAAAAAATCAAGGGAAATAAGCCAGTCTCAAAAGGCAGGGAGCAACCATTCTTTGCTGGTCTCCCTTGTGTCTAAAACGATCTGTTGCAAATAAGAACAACGCACTGTCTTCGGAACATGTTCAGTTTCCAAATGTGTCAAACAAGCAGAGTGGGTTTAGCTCACTCGATTCATGCCGTCATTCCATTCTCACACCCACTGGGCGCGGCTGAGGAAGGGGGAGGGGGGTTGCGCGCGCGCGCGCGCGTATGTGTGTGTGTATGCGCGCGCTGTGCGTGTGTGTGTGTGTGCGCGCGCGCGCGTGTGTATGCAACTGAGTGAGTGTGTGTGTGTGTGTGTGTGTGTGTGTGTGTGTGTGTGTGTGGTGTGTGTGTGTTTGTGTGGACTTTTTCTTCAGTTCGGTGATAAGAACAGCGATCAAACGTTTACAACAAAATCAGTCATATTCACCGTCATGGCGTTTTCTGGGATTTTCTACACACTTACAAAAGCCTTTCTTACATCACTTGAAAAACAGCAGTTTGATTTCAGATCAAACCAACAGTTGCGGAGTTGAAACCTCTTCAAGAAGACACGTTCTCCCAAAAGTAGTTTATGGAGACTGTGTTCCATAGTTTGTCATTTGCCCTCCAGTTCCCTGGTTACTGTTCTGGGGAAATTTTGTAATGTGATACAACATGCAGAATGTGTGCACTCTCAAAGTGCATCATCAAGGGAATCAAGATCTACCCCAGTTTCACAACCAATAATCAAGATCTACCCCAATTTCACAACCAATCATTTTCGTCCTTTGACTTCAGTAACAAATACGACGACAAAATTAAATGTAGTTTCAGATTCATCCCTGACGTCTGTCAGTTGTGCATTTCTGTATTTAAAGAGAGACACAACAACTACTTTGTCCCGTTGAAGTTTATGAGCGTAGTAGAAAAGCACACAAGTGTTAGCTTCATGAGCACACAGTTAGTGGAGTTTTTTTTAAATCAAAAGTTTAGCTCGAAGTTAACTGCACTATAGTTAGACTATTCGGATTGGTGTATCTGGAAACTTCCTTTCCAGGGTCAAGAGACTGAAAGCAGCGAGGTGGCCCCATTTAAGAGGTTAATACAACACGTCATCACAATGAACAGCACTAAAATAATGGTTGGGGAGCGTGGAAAGATGTCTATCATTTAGGCTACTTTTGTTCCTGGCAAGAACCAAGAAAACATTCTTCACATTCAATCGGAACCAAGAAAAACATTCTTCACATTCAGTCGGAACCAAGAAAACATTCTTCACGTTCAATCAGAACCAAGAAATCATTCTTCACGTTCAACCGTGCTCACTGTTCCCATCACAAACTTGCCCCATTCACTGACCATGTCGTCGGCTTTGTAGAAGTTGGAGAAGAAGAACGCATTGGCCCACCAGTGGTCCCTGCACTGTCTCGCGGCATGGGTCGTGCTCCTCCACAGCAAGCCTTGCCCGAAATACGGCAGCAGGGTGGTGTAGGACAGCAGCGCCACGTAGTAACAAGGCAGGATCCTGGGGACAGACAATGAACGATAGAAAAATTATTCGGGAGAGAGCAGACCACTGCCAACGTCAAACAAATCATAGTTCGAGAGCGAGTGAAAGAAACTTTTTTTCTTCGCAGGGGAAGTAATCCTTGGCAAGTCCTAAGCGAGTTGCTTCTCGGTCATTTCCCATTTGTAAACACGTTCAAATATCCATGGCACCTGTAAATAATGATTTTTGTCAACGGTTATCAACGGTTGCAATCTTTAGATCCGTGGAAAATTTGTGATGACCTTTCTGAACGGATTCACCGTCCAATTCAGGATCCGCGCCAAAATTTAATGGGTTCGTCTTTGGGTCACAGTCACTCTTTCAACTGAGTGCGGTTCAAAATAGGTCCGAACTTTTTGCGTCATCAAATTTGCGATAGTCATGCTGATGAGATCCTAGATCCACCGTTTCATCCCAAATCCGCACCATGGATTTACACCAAAATTTCGTGGGTTCGTCCTCGGGACACATTTCGTCCTGCAACAAAGCTGGGTCACAATGGGCCGAGTAGTTCTTGCTCAATCGTGCCGACCCAAAAAAAAAAAAAAAAAAGAAAAGACACGCCGAGGGTACCGGTGGGACGCACAGAAGTCCTGTCCTCAACTGCCGAACCAACCAGCCAGAAGCAGTCCTGCACCACCCTTGGAATCCTGCGCTGTGTTGACGTAGGGTGCAGGCACGCGCAGGGTATTTCATTAACACGTCAAGGGATATAACTGCTCCCTGACAGATGCCATTGTGTGATGGCCACTGGATACGACACGACAGAACCTCCACGGAACGGTACCCACGGATGTACCAGCCCATTTTGCATGACTGCACAGCCCACCGGCAAAGAAGCCACCGCCAAGCGAATTGCTGCGAGTATCCCGCAAACCCACTCGTCGACGTTTCGCCGACAGGTGACGCTAGTACAAACAAATCGGCATGGGAGAAAAAAAGGACCTCGACAGAGGTTATAGCATAACGTTTCTAAGAGGAAGGTTTCAGACACATCGAGGAATTAACACGGAAAGAGTCTGGACACAGATGGCTGGTTGGAAATACCGAGACTTTTCTCACAAAACCCATACATCTTGAAAATAACACACATTTTCTTTAGTGGCTGCATGTGTGTGTGTGTGTGTGTGTGTGTGTGTGTGTGTGTGTGTGCGTGCGTGCGTGCGTGCGTGCGTGCGTGCGTGCGTGCGTGCGTGCGTGCGTGCGTGTGTGAGAAAGCGTGCGTGCGTGCGTTCCTCACTGCCTGCCTGCTTGCGCTGTGCATTCGCGTGATGTGAGCATGCGTCCAAAATCTTATTGCTACAAAAAAAATATATCACTAATGGAAAAACTAACGGTAGAATCTTGTACAACTTAAACGTTTTCCTACCATCTTATAACTTATTTCGCTTTCCGGTCGTTTCAGACTGCAAACGTTTAATCAACACCACCACAGGTGAAAGAAGAGTAGAAGACGACAGAATACCAACCTCATCAACCTATGCACGTAAAACATCACGACTGCTTTAACGGTCAACACACGGGTGCCAGGTTTTTCCCGCAACTGTTTACTCTTCGCCCGTAGAAAATGATAGCACACCAAGCAGCCACTGAAAAAATATTAACACAAATATGAAACAGTAACACGAGTATGTCTCATTTTTGTTGATTATGCCTGCATAAAATGATCGCGATCAGTCAGCTATTAATAAAACGTGAACAAAATTGCAGTTCGTTTCTTGTACGTCATTCTCCTGTAGAAAGTGATAGCATATCATTTATCAAGCATCTGCTGGATAAGCTAACATAAATATAGCTCATCTCTTGCACATTCTTCTCAAGCAGAAAATAACAGCACATCAAACACTTTTTTTTTTTTTAAAGTATGAGCCTAATTACAGCTCATTTGTTGTGTAGCTTTCTTCCAGAGAAAATGATAACAAATCAAACCTGGACAAAAACAACAGAGTTCTTTACTTGCACTTCCATCTTCCGCTGAAAATGATTGAACGTGAAACTGCAACCAAAGAAGATATACTTAAATTTAGCTCTGTTTCTTGTTCATCCTTCTCCCGTTGAAAATAATGACACATCAAATAGCTACGGAGAAATGAAAACATAAATGTAGTTCATTTCTGATACATTTCTGAGTGTGTGTGTGTGTGTGTGTGTGTGTGTGTGTGTGTGTGTGTGTGTGTGTGTGTGTGTGTCAACCTCGGGTGATGTCGATGGAGGAAGGACTAGCGCACAGCCCAAACACACTCACAGCTTGCTTACAATTCATTCATATATCATGCATTCGTCACATCAAACCACTAGTAAAGTCTATAACTTTACTACACATGATCATAGAACGAAACATCAATGCATATGGAATCAAACAAAATAAAACATTCTCTCTTTCCTGAACTTCACAAAATCATTTATCTAAAACATCATTAACTAACCCGGGTATAAATAGATTTCTACTTTACCTGGCCAGGTGATCTTAACTATTCACGAATCACTGTCTTTTCTTTTCTTTTCTTTTTCTTTTCACTGTCACTTTCACTAGCACGACACAACTGCTGGCACTGGTTTTGGTCTGATGGCGCCTGGTCAGGTTAGACTGTTGGCACTGGCGTTGGTCTGTCGATGAAAGTGGCGCTGGCCAAGTATGAGGTCGAACCCCCGGTTTAGATAGAACAGTGACTATCAACATCGATCTGTTCTCCTTTCTTTCTTCCTGCATTAACGCATTGCACTCTCTCTCTCTCTCTCTCTTCTAGTCTGCTCTTATCAAATGGACATGGTTGCTTTTCTTTTCTCTTTTTTTTTCTTCTTTCTTTTCCTCTTCATTAGTTAGCAACTCTCTCCACATCTCTCCTAAGTCCTTCCTCTGCAGACTATCTCGTGCTAATGCCCAAACTTCACTCCTCTCATCTCTCTGCCTTTCTCCTGCAGAGACTACACTCAGACCTCTCTCTCCCTGTCTCTCTGTTCGTTCTCCCCCTCGTTCTCCCCGTTCTCTCTCCCTCTCACATCTTTCTTATTCGTTCCGATCTGTCCAAAAAGGGCGAGTACCATTGGTCCGTATTTTTACCCCTGACACCCGAAGTTAGCTCCCTCTAATTCCATTGGATATTCAAATCATGACAGTCACGCCGACACGCCTTACTCTCTGTGGTGGTCAATTGGTCATTTAATTGATTAGCTAGATTTCACCCCCACCACACACTACCTTCCCCCCTTCCCTACTTAACTGGCGCCGTGTGGCTTAAGTCGTGGGCACTGGTCACTCTAAATTGGCTAGCTGAGTCTGGGTAGGCGCCACGACGTCTAACTAACAATGACGCTGGTTCCACAAATTGGCCAGATGAGCCTGAGCCAGGCGCTACGACTCGTCTCGCTAGACATCGAGGCGTCGGTCAAAACGGCTTAGTCTGTCTGGGTGGGTCGGACCGTCTCCGTGAAGCCTCTCCACTAAGCTTAATTGGCCGGATCCGAACCATGGGCTCGTCTATGTGGCGCCTAGAATGTTTGAGTTCAAGCTTATGTCCGAACAAATTGGCTGGCGACTCCACGAGTTGGGTTGTTTCATTTTTGTCCGTGACAATTTCCCCCTTGCAAAAGACCATGCCCCGCATTGTCTCAAAACAACGGTACAAAAAAGGACAACAACCGAATTTGCTGACACACAGCTACACGTGCAAAGTTTGAAAAATACTTTACAACCAACGGTTTATAAATTATAAAATATATCATTAGTGGATACCACTCCAATGAGTTATCATTGACGTGCGCTCTTGCGTTATTTCAATTCATTTTATAACGACCTCTGTACACACTTATGCGATTCCCCTACCTGCGGATTTGCCATATCTTCTCTTCACAATTCTTATGAAAAGCACAATATAATATGATCACGATCCATGACACTTCACTGAGGAATCTCCATCCTCACTTATTGCAAATAATGCATCACTACACAAGCGACTGTATGCTCCAAGCATAACTACATTCACATGAACAAGTCTCACAAAGAAAATATGAACAAGTCTCACACAAAAATATGAACCATAGCCAACTGGGAATGAACCCATATCCCCTCAACGTAACTGTAATCAACACATATTATCAACAAAGCACCCCGGATATGACTGACTTCCTCTGAGTTGCGGCTTGCTAGACTACACGGCTTAAATAGTCAGCTCCGACATTCTGTCGACCGGGAATGTACTGCACTCGGTACCTGTAGGGCTGCAGTGCCATTGCCCAACGCAGAACTCTGCTGTTTTTCAGCTGCGCCTCCTGCAGGAATTTGAGTGGTTGGTGATCTGTCTCTATCACGAACTCTTTCCCATACAAGTATTTGTGGAACTTCTGCACGGCCCACACGACAGCTAAACACTCCTTCTCCACCGTTGCGTACCCTTCTTCACACTTTGTCAACTTCCTGCTAGCATACCTCACAGGGAACTCGACCCCTTCATGCTCCTGCAACAATACCGCACCTATCCCACCGCCTGATGCATCTGTCCGCAACAAAAATGGTTTGGACATATCTGGTAGCTTCAAGATGGGACGGGAACCTAGTCTTTCCAACACCGTCTGCAGTGCTTGCTCTGCAGCGTCTGACCACTCGACCACTGCCGGTTTCCCTGCCTTGACCAAATCACTGAGAGGACTCGTGATCGCAGCGAAATTTGGAACAAACTCCCTATAGAAACCAATAAAACCTAGCAGACTCCTGACTTCTGTTTTGGTCTTTGGTCTCTCTGAATTCATCATCTTCTCCACCTTTCCTCTTTCCGGCTGCTTTGTGTCGCCTCCGACAACAAAACCTAGGAACTCCTACTGTCTAGCCCTTCATACAGTGACATATCCCTGTATGACTCTTCTGGAAACTTAGGCAACAAAATCTCCCCTTCTTCTGCTGGGTCTCCTTCACCTCATCCATGATTGCTGCTGCGCCTATGTGCTGAGTCTCACGCTGAATATATCTGCGGAGAAAATTCGCATGGAAAAGTTTTAGTTTCCCATTCACATTAATTCGGTAATCCCGACCGACCTTTTCAGTGATGGTGAATGGTCCTTTCCAATGCATCAGCAGCTTGTTGTGACGCGTGGGAAGCAGCACCAGGACTTGATCTCCCACCTTGAGGATTGCTTCCTCACCTTCCTGTCATATTGCTTCTTCTGAACGACCCTAGCCTCCTGCAAACCTTCCCTTGCAAACTTGCATGTCTCATACCTGTGCCCACCTTTGGAACAGGGCGAGATTGGGCCAATCAGATCGATAGCCCCCCTCCTGAACGGTGTGTCAATTAAAGGGGGATGTTTAAGAGGCGCCTTCCTCTTCACCCCTCTTGTGGCTGACCTTTGACACACGTCACATGACATGCAGAAACGCTTGATGTCTGCCATTGCCCCTGGCCAATGAAAGTCATCAAAGATTCGGTCAGCTGTTTTGCTGGTGCCGAGATGACCCGCCATGAGCGACTCGTGACCCACTGACATGACAGTGTCACGATAACCTGCTGGTACCTCTAACTGAGTGGTCACCTTACCTGTCTTCCCCTTGGTGAACACTCGGTACAACAGCCCGCCTTTCACAAGAAATTCTGTCTCACCTCCTCTAACCTCCTGTTTCTCTCCACCTCTTGCCAACTCCCAAGACTTCACGAGCGAAGGGTCTTGTTCCTGCGCTGCCCTAAACTCATCAGGCGACACATCTATGCCTGACTTCCTTGCTGGAACGACTAACGGTTTATCAACCTTTTCCTCCTTCTTGCTCCGTGTTTGAACTGCTGCCCCTGTAGCAGTCAACAACTCAGGATCCCCTGGATCCCTTGCACCTGGAATATTTCCGATGATCAGATCATGAAGGGGTTTCTCCATCACCAACGCAGACAACTCGCCTGAGAAGTAAGGGGTACGTACTTCTATCTTAGCAACTGGAAACTCCCTCACAGTGCCATCGATTAGAGTACAGGTCTGGATTTGCCCTGTCAAATCCCCTTTCTCGACCAGCGTTGTTCGTACTACCCCGCATGAACAACCAGTGTCTCGTAACACTTTCACCCTCTGCTGGCCAATCCACCCTTCTTCCACTGGTAACGAACCACTCAGCCTAGTGCCCTCCATCCCTGACACTGACTGCTGTCCAGTGCTAGCCATAGGCTGCACTCCACCCTCTTCAGATCGGATCCCTGTTGGTTCCACTGCAGGTCGTTTCCCTTGACGACCCTTATCCACCTCTTGCAAGGCTGCTGCCTTCTGGAACCTCATGCGACAGTCCCTCGCCACATGTCCCTTCTTGTGACAAATGAAACACCTAATGTCCCTTTGCCCTTCCTTCTGCCCCCCACTGGGTTTGCAGACTTTGCAGAAAGCTCTCCTAGTCTCCTTGCACTCTTCTCACCTGTGCCTAGCACCTGTTTCTCCTGCACCTTAGTGCCCAAACGTGCCTCTCTATACACCTCTGCGAACTTCAACAACTCTCCTGCTGTGTCTGGCTGTCTCTCTTTCAAATGTATGGTTAACTCAGGGCCGCAACCTGACAAAATCTGTTCTTTCATAACTAGCTCTTTCAATTCAGCGAACTCCTTTTTCGTACCACTCAACTCTAACCATTTCTCAAAATAGTGATCTAGACGTGCACCAAACTGAGTGTACGTCTCACCTGCTTGTAATTTAGCTGAACGAAATTTCTTCCTGAACCCCTCCTCTGTGAGGTCAAATCCTTTCATCAACGATTCCTTCACAGCGCCGAAATCAGACTGTTGTTCTGCTGGTAACGCAGTGAAAATCTGCAATGCCTTACCCGTCAATAGCGCTGACAAAATGACTGCCCACTCTTCTGGAGGCCAACCCTGACTGGTCGCAAACGTTTCGAAACGACTGATGTATGCATCAATCGAATCGGTTCCTTCAGAGAATTTTGGCAACTTGGGTCGGGGGGCATAGCTGCGCACAGAGTCACTGGAAACTGAACTCCCATCCTCGGTGGTCTCCCTCTGTATTCTCACTTTCTCTAACTCTAATTGAACTTTTAATCTTTCTGTTTCCTGCGTTTCCCTTATTCTTTCTGTTTCCTGCGTTTCCCTAGCCTGATTATCATTAGCCTGAATCCTTAATTTTTCTATTTCCTGCTTCATTCTTTCTGT
>CM031620.1:23384908-23387408 GCA_018398815.1 Conus ventricosus | reverse complement strand
CAAGTTAAATTGTTCGGTGATTTACTAGACGTATTATCGATGAGTTCAAACATTTTCTTTCTTAATTTTACGTCTTGCCTTCTCCCTTCCCCTCTGTTCGTTCGTTCGTTTTTTCTTTTGTTCTGCTCTGTACATTTTCAGCTTTGTGTACCTTCATCCCGCAACGTTTGCTGAGGACACAGTCAAACACACAGTGGAGTCAGGAATTCTCACACAGAGGGCAATTAGCAGGCAAACACTGCTGAACAGCGTGCTTCGGTGCTGAACTGTATCGTACCGTGACAGAAAATTGGCTCAATGACACGGTTATGTGACTTTCAGAAATTTATATTACCTAAATATATCCACACTTCTTCAGTTCTGTTATGCTTAAAAAAAAAAAAAAAACATCCAAGAGAATTTTGAGATATGTATTCAATAAAACACATACACATACCGTTTTCTTTTCATCATCTCTTGCCGTCTGTCTTTCTTTCTTTCGTTCATTTATGCCTACTGTTTTCCGTTTCTTTCTTTCTGCCGATTTTATCTTCTTTCTTTCTTACTCTTTTTCATCCCTTTTTTTTTCCTTTTTTTTTTTTTTCCTCCTAGGTCTTGAAATTGAGGAATATGGGGGCTAGTGGATAACGCACTCGGCTAGAAAGCGGGATAATGCTGGATCCGCGGTTCGTTTCTAGTACGGCGCGGGTTTATATCCCCTGTTCCACTAGACCTGTAAGTGGTGGTCTCTGTGCTAGTCCTTCGGATGAAACAATAAATATCAAGACCCTCCATGAAGCACAACATGAGCCTTCGTTAAGAAAGAAGAAAAGAACACATAGAGAACAGAGAGAGAAAGAGAGAGAGAGAGAGAGAGAGAGAGAGAGAGAGAGAGAGAGAGAGAGAGAGAGACGCGCGCACACACACACACACACACACACACACACACACGCGCGCGCGCGCGACAACGAAAGAATCCTCCATAGGGAATTTTTGTCTCACAAAAAGCTAAGCTGACAGATAAGAAAAAGAACACATTTAAACAGAAAACAACAGAACTGAGAAGTATAGGTGTCCCTACACTGTGACGGCGTGACCTTACCATAGAAAACTGGTCCATTTTTTTGCAGACAGAATCTGTCATGGCTTTTGAAGTTTTAAAGGATCTCTGTTTTGTCTTCTTAATGTCACCTGTCTTCTTAATGTCACTATCTGAATGTCAAAGGAAGGCAAACTGAGAAGGTTCCGGAAAATGAAGTGGATTTTTGTTTGTTTGTTTTGTTGGTCTTTCCTCTTTCTCATCTCTGTTTCTTTGTCTCTCTCAAAATAAGGACAGATTGATAATTACGTGAATATACACATAAAGAGAGAGAGAGAGGGAGGGAGAGAGAGAGAGAGAGAGAGAGAGAGAGAGAGAGAAGAGAGAGAGAATCGCCAAAGGCACACGCACAAGGACGGTTGTGTGTGTGTGTGTGTGTGTGTGTGTGTGTGTGTGTGTGTGTGAGTGTGTGTGTGTGTGTGTGTGTGTGTGTGTGTGTGTGTGTGTGTGTGTGTGTGAAGTCGTCCTGATCTCGTCAGTGAAATTTTATTTTCAATTCGCCAATTAATAATGCAAGGTTCTAAAATAACATGGTAACTAATCTTCGAAGGAATGAACTGGCTGATAATTGTGCAAAAGAGGCTTCAATGTTTAAACTGAATAAGAGTTTTATGTGATATTCCTTATTCGGTTCTTGAGGTAAACCATATTCTGACAAAAGCACTCTGGGACCAGAGAAGAACACAGTACCTTGAAGCTGCCATTCAGAAGAACAGATGGGATCTTTCTGTCCCCAGCAGTCATTGTTTAAGTCCTCCAGGTTCTGTTCCGAATCGAAATTTATTACACAGAACACAGCTGGATAGTTGGTTAGGCAGGTTTTAAGACCCATCTCCTTTGTGTGTCTGTGGTCAAAAATTTAATGTATCTCACTTTTTTTGTTTTTGAATGTTCCATCACAACAGCGTATTTTCAATGTCTTCATGATAAAATTTTATCTAAAAATCTACATTTAACATTGCATAGTATTTTCGCCCCAACCCACAAAATGGGTGGATATAGCCAATTCAGCTGTAAATCTGATCAAGTCTCATCCACTTGGCAGATTTTTCTAACGGAATTGTTTTTTCAATTGTTGTTTTTTTTCCTGTTGGTTTCTTTTTGGATTAGTGGTCTGATGTACACTTAGAGCAAAGAGTTTGTTACATAACATAGCTGTCCGATTCTCACGTGTACTAGGTCGCATTATTCCATTTATGAAACTTTTGCATATGCTGTGGGCGCGCTAGAAGAGAGAGAGAGAGAGAGAGAGAGAGAGAGAGAGAGAGAGAGAGAGAGAGAGAGAGAGAATTTGGTTTTGTTTGTATGTGACTGTGTGCGTGCGTGCGTCCATACGTTTTTGTGTACATGTGTGTTGAGTGTGCGTGTGCGTGTGTGTGTGTGTGTGTGTGTGTGTGTGTGTGTGTAGGGGGGGGGGGGGCA
>CM031620.1:23374908-23382408 GCA_018398815.1 Conus ventricosus | reverse complement strand
TAAAATATAGAACACAATACTGGGATCGACAGCATCCAACTCTAGTCAATTAAAAGCTGACTTTAAAAAAAAACTGGTGCGTCTGAGGGATTATAGCCGTGTGTGCCAATATAATTGGGTTCGTTTGTTTTTACTGTATATTATCAAGTGAGTTTAATTTGACAATGTACGTAAACTTCTTGTTCCGTTGCTGCTTTTCATCACTTATGTTCTTGATTTACTTCGCTGTTTAATTTTACCGGTGTGTTCCTTTATGCCATTTCTTTGGCAGTGTACTCGCAGTTCCTTGTTTTCCATTATCAATTTGTTGTTTTGTTACTTTCTCTTTCATGTTTGTTTTCGTTTATCGATTTGAACACTTCATTCTTATCCGCCACATTTGTGTGTCCCCATTTCTATTTCTTTCGCGTTCACACTGGAATATTATTTCATTTCGTAACGTTACGGCACGAGCACCGATCAAAATGCCCTTACATATATTGGTGCTTGCTCGCCGGCTAAAACAAATCCTTTATTAAAATGGTGCTGCTCAATCACCAACCAAAACGAACTTGAAAAAAAAAAAAAGGAAATAGTTGGCATTGGCTCACCGACGACGTTGGGGTGGTTGTTGAGCATGGCCATGGTGTTGCCCAGCACGATCCAGCAGATGCTCATCACGCGCACGCCGTTGAGGGAGAAGAGGTGGTCGGCGTTTCCTTCCGCCAGCACTCGGCGAACGCTCCGTATAAAGGAGAAACACAGCAGCACCTCAGCTAGCAGGCTGCTTCTCTCCTTCTGCTCCTCCATGCCCACTGCAAGGTCATTTTGGGTGGTTAGAGGAAAGTTTGTGGGTTTGAATAGCTGCCGAGGGTGGTATCGAGGAGGGGGCGGGCGAGCGCGTGTGCTTGTCTATGGTGGCGGTAGGGTTGGGGCCGTGGGAAAGAAAGAGAGAGAGAGAGAGAGAGAGAGAGAGAGAGAGAGAGAGAGAGAGAGAGAGAGACAGACAGACAGACAGACAGTGAGAGATGGGGGAGAAAAATCAAGAGAGAGAGAGAGAGAAAAGCGGAAGCGGAAGTTCATTGAGTGTAGGCCATGGCCCGTTCTGAGTTGGGACAATATAATGATAATACATTTTGGAATGAGCCCGGAGAAATTTGATAATTGTATTACAGAACCTGACCGTTACGTGGATCTTTTAAATGCCTTATACAAATATTCTTCAATATTATTCCATTTCGATTTTCCATGAGCTACATTTAACAGACACGGGTTCTTGAGCTGTTTTAGGGGGAGTGTGTGTGTGTGTGTGTGTGTGTGTGTGTGTGTGTGTGTGTGTGTGTGTGTGTGTGTAAAGTTATTTCGCAATTCTTGGAAGGCAGAACAGAACAGCAAAAAATGCTGTTCATTTCTCTGTCATTTTTACGCAATGGACGTTACAGCATTTTTGCCAATATTAGTGTATTGCTATTTCTTTGCAAATGTATTCGTAATTCCAAATTTCATTCTTGTCATGTAACTCTCTGAGTGTCAATCAATGTCAATCAAAAGATATGCTTCACCATTCCTTGACGATTTGTTCAATAACAAGCTCACCTGTCACTAATTAGTTTATGTTCGTCCGAATTTCGCCATCTATTATCAATCAACCTTTAACGAAGTTCTTTCAAAAAGACGTTAACATTTCCAACCCCTTGATGATCCAAACAAACCAAAACCCATTTGGAAAAAAAAAAAAAAAAAGAGTACCAGATGCTAAAGATTTCTCACATCGTACGTCTAAGTTAAGCAGCATTGCATACACCTTAAGAAGAAATCTATCTTCACCAAGACGCCAGACTTTAAACCAATGGCAAATACACCGCAAATACAAGTTGATATAGATGGGACGTCGACCTGTATCCGCATTTACAAGAATATTTGGTGTTTTGGGTTTAACTCTTAATAATCTTCGTAGAGCAAGGATATTAACTTTTTCAATTTCAACAACAGGCTAATCCAGACCTTATACTGAATAATTTATTGAACCTGCAAATAAAAAAGAAGATGTACAACAAAAGAATTATTATTAATCTTGCATAGTTTCCTTAATATGCATAGTACAACATGATTTGCCCTGCTCGAAAGGTCCTGACGTACAGTGAAAAACTGAGACGGGCAGTAAAACATGCCAAAACACCCATTGCCTCGCCGGTATCCCCCTTTTAAAGATACAATGCTACTCTTGTACATATTTATCTAAATTCGCAGTCAGCCATGCGCCTGTATAATAAAGACTACATAACTGGGTTTGGAGTCAAACTAGACTTTCCGATAACAGAGTAACATTGTCAGCAATTATAAAGACTAATGATTTAAGAATTTCAGGAGACAATGTCACTCCACATCGCCCGTTTTCACTTATTTCTCAGGCTATTCATTCTTGAAAAAAGAAAACAATACATGACCACAAGCATCACCCTGTTTCCCTCCCTGTGTGCATAACATACACTGTTGGAGTTCGTGGACAGATCTTGCTGTTGCTCTCACATTAGGAAACACATATTTATACCCAAAATAGCTTCCATGCCACACCATTTTTTGTGAAGAATAGGTCACAGTAGTTTCCTTAAAATGGAATCAAAAGCCTTTTCAAAATTCTTAATCGCTATATACAGTTCATGATTTCATAAAAACTGCTTTCGTGTAATTGCCAGAAATATTAACATTTTATCTACTGTAGGATATCCCTTTGGAAAAAGTCTGAAATTTGCCGAAAATGTTAAATTATTTCAACCATATTTGTCACGGATATCAACAAAATCATAGTTTGCTACGTATATCACAAAGTGACGCACCTTTATGATTACCAGGGTCGTTAACATTATCTTCCTTAAAGCAACGATGGTGCTATAACTGGTTCCATCCAGCCCTCAAGATATATTCCTCTGTCAACAAACGCCTTGAATAACTTAACAAGAAACCCGACAAACATTTCTCAGACTGAAGCACCTGGCCAGCCGATTTGTTGTTGTTGTTGTTGTTGTTTTAACTTCTTCTTTTGAAATGGGGTTATCATTAGTTTCGTTTGTGGTTTCCGGATCAGTCTGTTAACATTTCTTCGAAAGGTTTGTGGAATTATTTTGCCAGTCAATACAAACAACAGAGTGTATGAGCGACATTTTGGATGACGTTTTATGTACATTACGCCAGAAGTCATTAGGATCATTCCCCAAATATATAAGATTATGTAACAGACAAGCGTTGTATTCTATTTTTCCTCGTCTGCATTAATTTTATAGTCTTTTCGTGTTTTACAATAATTTTATCTGTCTATGTAATTAAAAAAAAAAAGTTTTACGAAATATTCTTGCGAGCTTTCTGGCAGATTTTTTTTAGCTACCTGATATTCTGGGTCAGACCAAACATGACGCTTACTGACTTCTTGTCCTCTTGCACATCTATACATCGAGTACCCCCCCCCCCCCCCTCCCACACACACACACGCACAAACACACACGCACGAACGCACATACACACGTACACGCATGCACGAAAGTGCGCGCGCGCACGCACGCACACACACACACACAACTGAGCGAGCGAGCATGCGATCAAGAGAGAGATATATAATATAGTGGGTGAATGGGTGGGTAAGAGCGCGCGCACGCGCGTAGTACACAACATCCGGCTCTGTCAACACTGTCTGGCACGCTTCTTAATGTTCTACGTATTGTACGTTTTCGTTGCTTTACAGATTCATGATGAAACCAATCTCTCTGGGTAACTTGTTTGTTTGTTTAGGGGGAGGGTTACTCTTTTCTACACAACCGCATTCAATTTCACATGTTTTCCTGACACAAGATCCCATGCAGCTTAAAATGTAAAATAAAAGATAGAGAGAACCAGACCGATGGCGGTAGCAGAGAGAGGGAGAGAAATAGTGTGTGTGCGCGCGTGCGTGCATCATGCGTATATGTCTATGCATATGGATGGGTGGGTAGGTGGGCTGGTGTGTGTATGTGTGTGTGTGAGTGAGAGAGAGAGGGAGAGGGAGAGAGAGAGAGAGAGAGTGAGAGTGTGTGTGTGTGTGTGCGTGTGTGTGTGTGTGTGTGTGTGTGTGTGTGTGTGTGTGTGTGTGTGTGTGTGCGTGCGTGTGTGTGTGCGTGCGTGCGCGCGCAAGTGCGTGTGCAAGGGCTCTGTGTGTGTGTGTTTGTGTGTGTGTGTGTGTGTTTGTGTGTGTGTGTCTCTCTCTCTCTCTCTCTCTCTCTCTCTCTCCTCTCTCTCTCTCTCTCTCTGTCTCCTTCACCGATCACTGTCTGTCACGTAACAATTCTCTCACCTTCCGAATCTTTCCCAGAGTTCTCCAACGACTCGCTCCACCCATGGCCGTGGTGCCGCCACCGTACGCTGCCATCGCTCTCCTCGTCTTTGTAATCGTCTTCGTTGTTGTTGTTGTTGTGTACGGACCGAGCCCTCGAGCGGTGGCCCGACTTGTGGTAGCGCAAGTGGGACGTGTTGTTCGGATCCTGGCGGGAGGTGGTCTCCTCCGGATAGTCAGCAGCGGGTTCTTGCCAGAGGAGCGGAACGGGGTACGGGGCTGAGAATCGTCGTCCGTTTCGTCGTCGTCGTTGTTGTTACTGTTGTTGTTGTGGTGGTGGTGGTGGCGGCGGTTCTCTCCGGGCGAGCTGGTCTGGGACCTCCCCAGTTTGGGCGGGGTCCCGTGGGGCCGTTCAGGTGGCAAGGTCTTGGACCTGCCCCAGGCTCTGGGTGACGTGGGGGAGGACGGGAGGTGCCTTCGCCGGCCACGGCCCCTGGTGACGTAGGACCATCCGTGACGTCATCAGAGAAACGGAGGCGCACGAGGGACGTTCCGCGTTCATCTGAAGGAGAGGTGTTCCCCGTTTCTTTGTTCGCTCCAGGGGAAGAGGATGTAGGTTCCGAGGTCTGAGAATCGTGCGTTGACTGCGTGGCAGGTGTATTATCCTTTTTTGTGAAAACTTCTGGGTTGAGCTGCCCAGTCTCAGCGTCGTCGTCACGTTGTCTTTGGCCGACTTCACTGACAGGTTGCGGCGTGCGTTCGCCGCTGGTTTCTGGTGTTTGAGGCGCTCCTTTCCGACTGTCGGTCCCAGCGTTAACGTTCACAGATCCCGGTGTTTGGGCCGATCCTTCCGACTCCGTCGCCTTGCTGGTATCTTTTACGTGCACAGCTGCATCAGGATTCTCGTTCAGCACTTCACTGTCGTTCGTGCTGCCTGGGTCCACCTCCGTGCTGTCTTCTGGTCTCGCTGTGTTTTCAGGCAGAGTTCCATCCCTGTGGGTTTTGCTGGCCACGACCGAACCTTCAGTGCCGAGTCCCTCACGGTCACTGTCTCTGTCGCCTGCCTCGCTGTGGCATTTAGGGTCCAGTTCGCTGTTATTGCCGTTCTTCAAATACACTGCGCCCGATCTGACGTTGAAGGCCGCGCTGACGTGGTTCTGTGTACCCGGTTGACTCAGATCGGTGAAGTCAGAGTTCAACGTTTGGAGTTTGCTCTCCTTGGGGAGGTGGCCGCGCCGGACTGCTGCTGCACGTCTTTTGCTGGACCGTCGGATCGGGTCTGCGACACACAAAAGACTGGGTGGTGCAGCAGACATTTACGCTCACGTTAAGATTCGCTCAGGCGCGCGAGCACGTAGATATACGTGCACGTGCACGCAGTATGTCGTTTATTGTCCACATTTTACTAAATATGCTTCGTTCCAGTCCCCATGTATAGAAGGTGTGGCAGGGAATTTAAGCAAAATAAAGCAACAACGACTCTCTCTCTCTTGTTTTTCATTGTGAAAATTGTCTTTGCCTGTAATTTTTCCTCACGTATCCCTTCAAAAGGGCCTTGGTCTTATTCAGTAAATTACCATCCATCCATCCATCCATCCATCTCTCTCTCCTCTCTCTCTCTCTCTCTCTCTCTCTCTCTCTCTCTCTCTCTCTCACACACACACACACACACACACACACACACACACACACACACAGCTACCCATCCTTCCGAAAACACCACCCTCGCCTCCCGAGCCCTGCACTCACCCCCAGATCCCCGTCCCCAGACAGCCTCTTCACCAGTGTCAGTTGAGCCGCTCCCATGTCGCTGGAAGGGATCCCGTGGCTGTTCCGTCCACCTTCCTTCGCCGACAGCTCCGACCGACCTCTTTGCTCTGACCGGACCCTGCCTCTAGGCTGTTCCGTTCACCTCCCTCCGCCGGCAATTTCCGAGCGAGATCTTTCTCCTCGGTGGGGAAAGAAACGCGGCTGTTTGTTACGCCACCCTTCTTCGGCAATGTCCCGTTCCGGGTGGCTGCGCTGTCGTCCATGGGTATGTCGGTGGAGGGTCGAAGACTGTGTGGTCCGAGTCGCCGTGTACGGAGCGGCGTTTCCCGTAGAAGCTGTTGGAAATCCGACGTATGATGGAGGGCTTGTGGTCTGGGAAAAGAAATGAGAGAGAGAGAGAGAGAGAGAGAGAGAGAGAGAGAGAGAGAGAGGGAGAGGGAGGGAGGGAGGGAGGGAGGGAGAGAGAGAGAGAGAGAGAGAGAGAGAGAGAGAGAGAGAGAAAGAGAAATGTATGCAGAGAGAGATATTCTTGCGCGCGCGCGCACACACACACACACACACACACACACACACACACACACACACACACACACACATACAGACAGACAGACAGACAGAGAGAGAGAGAGAGAGAGAGAGAGAGAGAGAGAGAGAGAGAGAGAGAGAAATGTATACACACACTTGTATTCTTGCGCACGCACGCACGCACACACACACACACACACACACACACACACACACACACACACACACACATATGCAGAGAGAGAGACAGAGACAGAGAGAGAGACAGAGACAGACAGAGACAGAGACAGAGTGAGTGAGTGAGAGGAGAAACTGATTTGCATGCAGACTCAGTATCATCATTAGGGATCATCTCCTAGTCGACTTCAAAGGGACCATATCCGCCATTTCTCTGAACAAGGTCCAACCCTGGTTATATCACTTCAGTATACGAGTTGTTGACAAAGACGTATCACAGACTTTAAGCGCGGAACATGAATTTAAAGTCCACATTGTGGCCCTCAAGACAAGAAACACGATCAAATCTGATCGCTGTTTTAACGTTTTACTGGGGTAAAAGTGTGTGTGTGTGTGTGTGTGTGTGTGTGTGTGTGTGTGTGTGTTGCGTCGTAAACTCCATTCCCAGTGAATTTTTAAAGGTTCAGACCTTTAATCTTCACGATGATGATGATGATGATGATGATCTAATAGTTTGATTCAATATGAATGAGTCCGTATATGTTTCACTTATTTAGTTCATTTCATTTCCTTAATGCTTTGATTCATTTCGTTTATTTTCGAAGTTTATACTTGCTCTACCCGTTACTCTCACGACCCAGATTCTCCTTTGCACGAACCTCTTGTGTGTTTTTTGAAATTAATAAACATAAATGTGCCGACTTCTCTGGTGTTGTTTCGCTTCCTCCTACTCGATACACCTTCACTTC
>CM031620.1:23339908-23364908 GCA_018398815.1 Conus ventricosus | reverse complement strand
TAGACTTGGCATTTTGGATATTGCTGTACATCAATATCAATACAAACAACATTCCAGTCGATTTAATCTGTCCATTATGTAACCAAGTGAAAGAAGATGAGAGAACAGTAAAATGCCAATCCTAACTCACATCCCCCCTCAACTAGTTTCGGGCGGATGCGACCTAGGATTGGCATTTTACTGTTCTCTACTGTTCTTTGATAATCCATCACACATTCTCTTTCAATAACCAAAAAATAACGGCCCTACAAACATACATACTGTGTAGGGTTATCCGTTTTTAATACTAATTTACTAAACTTTTCAGATTTCAGTTTTTGTTTAATCCTATGTTTTTCCTGATCATTTTCAATAACATCATTTTCGCGCAAACATTCTTCAAATGAGTCTCTGTCTTTCATGTGAAATAACACTACAGTCTTTAACTGTTCTCTAAAGTCTTTTAAAACTGAGTTATATTTTTGGCATAAAATCCACACACTTATCCTAGCATGCCTTCCACTGAAAGCTAGTTTTGACAAAGTGTTTCTCTTTTTAACTATGTCCCTTTCTGCCGAACAGTCATCTATAATAAATAGTGTTTGCGTTCCTTCAAACAGTCTATAAAACTGTTCTAAACACTCACTCAGTTTATTGCTAGGATCAACTAAATATATGTCATCATCTGTCCATATAAACCTTCTATCATGATATGCTTTGTTCCATTTAAGTGTTGGGCAGAAAATCACAATATGATTAAAATTATAGCGATAAACTGTTTGTAATAGGTTTAGGACAAATATTGTTTTTCCACAACCAGTCTGCCCACAAATCAATGAGCAATGAGGAGTTTTTGTCATAAAGTTTAACTGCTCCATGGTTTTATAGCAGAATTTAATCTAATCCAGTTATTATTTTTATCATACTCTCTGTCAAAACTTGTTCAGTATAATAAAACCCTATGAGGCCTAAATGTGTAAGATTAATCCAATTTAGTTCTGTAAGATTGTTTCTATTTAAGTCAACATTGATTTTGTTGCTTGTTGTTATGATCTTAATATCCTCGCCATTGTGAAGAACGACGACAACAACGTTAAGACGTTTAACGTCTAAGTTTTGCCAGCTAATATTAATTCCTTTTATAAGGTCATCACTAACGCCCACAACCCCATCCCTCTCCACATCTTTAAAGACAGAAATTTCAAATATCATTGTGAACGTGTCTCCTAATTTTCTGCTTGGAAAGAACTGTAATTTTGTAGAAGCTTTTTTACAACTGTTTCTTTTCTGTGGAGGATGTACTGCTTTTTCCCATACGGCGTTATTTCAATTTCTTTCCGACTATTGTCGTCCGGCATAAGACTTACATGTAAAGGACCAGAGTTGAATGCTTTTCTGAAACTTTTTTGACGGCTAAAATATGTAAATGGGCTTATGAATTCAAATTTTATGTCCCATTCTAAATATGGTTCTAAGTGCCATTTGAGGTCAGGTTTTCGAACTATTTTATTCATACTGGCCAACATTATTTGCTTCTAGATTGCGCAGTTGTTCTAGTTTAGGAAACTTTTTGCTGTCGCCAACCTCTTTGCGTTTATAATCACCATCTTTAGTGTACTCAAAACCATACAAAGCGCCTATCTCACCGTTCTGTTCAAAGTCCGCAACGTCTGCAAGGTCTTTTAATTCTAAAGTTATACACCTCACAGGAGCTAATGTAACTCCCGATTCTTCTGGCCCACGCGACATTATTTTTTAGTAGCGTATTATTTTATTTCTAAAACAATGTGTAGGTTATCGCATTTTACAACTTTTCCTGCTTTGTCTTTGATTTTTATATTAAATGATCCGACCCTCCCACAAACTAATCTTTTAAACTGTAAATTAGGGAATTGTATAATTTCATAATCGCAATATGCAGCTTTCCTGATGGAAGAGCTCTTAAAACAGTTGAGGGCCTTCCGTCATATAAGTTTTCATCAGTGCTCAGCTCATCTAAATGAACATAGAGTAATGAATGTAATGCAAGATCGAGCGGACTTTCCCCTCATAAGTAGTTTTGGTCGGTGTAACTCTAAATCTATAATTGTTAGCCGTAAAGCCTAACATTTCAGCTAGCTCTTTATCAAAATAGTAACCTCCTTCTTCTTCAGGCTTGAATGTTAACATTGTTTCAGATTTGCATTGTTAAGTTTGAGAGTAATGTCAAAGTTACTCATTGCTTGTTTTAGTGAGCAAAACCCATAATAACCATCAGGTATTGTTAACTGGCTAACTATGGCCCCGGTTTTGTTAACTTTTAGAACCTTATTATTCTTCCTGGATTCACTTATATTAAACCAAAACGACTTTGTAAAATATTCAGGACGCGACCTTTTTGGGCCCCCGAAAATTGTTACAATAGCATTTTCAAAAAAACGAAGAGCGTCTTGGGTTGTTTTTTAAAAATTTTTTTGAACGAAAAAAAAAATGACGCTTCAAATAACGAGCAAAATATTCTGTTGGCCGCACTACAATTTTAAAAATAAGCAACGAACTCGACATTGCTTGACCCAACTCCCTCTTTTCAAAAAAAGGGTGATACCCATGAAGCATCTTAACCCCCCTTTTTAAAACCCCCGCATCAAAAAGCGTTTTAGTCACCGAGCAGTTTTATCAAACCATTAAACTTTGCTGGTTTTGCGCATAAACTGGGTGGAGGTCGACTGACTTTTAAATCCCCCATATCCTTGGTGGGGTCAGTGTAAAATTTTTCATTTCTTTTCCCCTTCGGGCGTATTTTGACGAACTGCAAGCGCCATTCCCCAAATGAAAAAACCATTAAATCCACCAAAACAGAATAGACATAAGGCTTTAAAAGATCTTAACGAATTCAATATTAACATCAAGACAGGCTTAGACAAAATGGATCAAAACAGGCCAAGGCGACCTTTTTTTCGGGCACGCCAAAAGTAAAAACTATACGGCTCCCTCCTTTAAAATCTTTCTTTTTTGTCAAAACGTTGACCCGGCCCCCTACAGCAAGACATAAAACAGCTAAACAACTTTTATCTTAACACTTCAAAGGGGCCAAAACTGGGGCGGGAATAGAACGAAAACACTCATTCGTATTACGTTTGGTTGTTTGCTGGGGCGCAAGCACACAAGATCGAGCATAACTGATCCTTCTACTGGTTTTTGTTTGCCAAAAACAAATTTAGCAAATTTAGAGACCCCAATTAATTCTACATTGATTTACCTTCAAGTATTAAAATACCAAATGTTTTTACAATCCCAAAATCGAAAGTAGACTTTGCCTTTGGGCACTGGTTTAACATCTACCTTCTGACCCAACTCCAGGGGAACAATAATGAACTACAACAATAAAAATTCTTTTGAAAGGCAATAAAACAAAGGTTTGGGGGAAAAATGACATAAATTCTGACCAGTATATTTACAAACAATAAAAGAACACCCAAAATAACTTAATCCCCGAGGCCCAACCCCAAAACCTTGAAGACTCAGAAAGCCGCGGACCTGTCGCGATACCATGAAATGAAAAGACAGCGTTTTGTTTTTGGGATTAACGGGCATGGGATTATTGGCTTAATTTACAAATTAACCCAACTTTTACAAAAACTAATGTCCTAAGGCTCGGCCAAAAGCCAACACTTTGTTTGCAGTAGACAAAACCACTGACAATACCCCCCAAATTCCGGTAAAGCGCTATAGCTTTACCACTAATTTTTTAATAAATTCGCAAATATCAAGCTTTTTTTTTAACCCATGATTTATGGGTGAGGCGATGGCGGTGGAGGTACGAATTTGGCCCCCGCCCCTTTAATAGCCAACACCCAATGTACTTAAATGCAAACCAAGGGCATTATAACGCTTGCAAATGTGACTCCTTGCCTCAAAACAGTGTTCGTTTCGTTCCAGGCCCGTGTCTTCATATAAAAATTTTTTGAATTCTTATTTTTTTCACTTGTTTTCGAATTTGGGTCTTTTATAGTACGCTCTAGTCTTGCTGATCTTTCTTTTAAAAGATTTTTTATCTTTGTCTTATTTTTTCTTTAATAAAGGGCCCTACATGGAGTCGTCAGCCTAAACGATTTTCTTTTTTCCTTTTATAGCCATCTAGTCACCTAGTTTTGCTAAATTGTTTGTTAATTCCCTCTGATGTTTTCTCAAAGCAGATCAAGGGGCCCTATTTCTCGAAAGGGTCGGTGAGGTGTATAGCCTTTAAATGCTGTTTCTTCTGAAAAACGGGTTTTCTGCTTCATTGCATTTATTATTTCATCTCCGTTTGTTTTTAATTCTTCAAGTTCCTGTTTTGTTTTGGGGTTAGCTGTTGGGATTCCTGCATGTGTTTTGAAGTTTAGAAACTGCCTCCCCCCTTTAATTTCGGCCCAACGACCGGGCATTTGATTTTTCACACTACTTTGTAAAATTGTACTTTTGGCTAAAAACTTGAGGGGGGGTTTAGTTGTAAGCCGAAAAATTTGCCCTTGATCGTTTTTTTAAAAAAAAAATGACCATCTTCAAATTCAAAATCATTTGGGTCTATAAATTCGGAGTCTTGACCTAATTTTTTGTAAAATGCTCCGACCGTACTTTCGTTAATTCCCCGCATTGAAGCTTTGGGCGATGCTGTGTCAAAGGGATAAATTTCACTCATGTCGTCCCAGACAAAAACATCAAATTTTCTTCGCCTTAAATTCCTCCCATTTTTTAAATAAAAACTTTTTTTTTGTTTCATAAAAACAAACAAGCACATGGCTCGATTTTGACCCAATAGAAAGCTGAAAAACCCCTTGGCGTGAAAAAATAAGCGGAAAAATTACTTTTCCAAATAATCCATTACTATTGATGGGGATAAAATTCTTACTGTTAAATTCCAACCTGGGAGCGTGAAGGATTGTCCAGGCTCTGCCACTTCTTTCAAAATAAACTCACATCAGAAAAGACCCAAACAGGACATTGTGCAGAATCGGGCGGGAAATCGTTAAAAAATTTCTATAAAACTTGGGGGGCAAAAATTTTTTTCTTTACATAATGCAGACATTTTTTTAACCATTCTGACTAGGCTAACCAGAATAAAAGGGCCGATCTTGCTTTTTAAAGGGAATAGAAAAAAAGAACACTAAAAAAAAGAATAGGCGCGGGAGAGCTAAAGACGAAAAAAGCAGAAGCAGTAAGTTACTTTAAAAACGCTTTTTCCATTCCTAGATTTTTGAGTTGTTAAAAGCGCATCCCCCATACTTTAAAGGAGGATAAAACAGGTGTCATATAAACTAACTTTTAAGAATAAAACGTGTTATTCTATCTACAGAAAAAGCAGAAAAAGTACAGCATTTCTGACATCACTTGAGTTTGACGCTGTTAGAAACCCCTAATTTAGCAAGGATGATTGAGCAACAATACAGTCACAATTATAAATTTTACGAAAGAGTGATTTATCATACAAAATATCCCAAAAACAAGGCAACCTATAGGAATTTTGTTTTTTGCACCGCAGCAAAATCACTTAAAGGTATTTTATTGCTGGTAAATGAAAAAAACCATTCACAAGCAAATGAAAAATTTATTAACCAAAAATAACGAAAGTGCAATGTACAAATTTAGGGGATCCTAACCAAATCTACCTAGCGGCTTAAACCTCACACATTTTGACGAAAAAAAGAAAATTTTTTGGAGGCGGGGGGGGAGAAATCCAACAGTAACCTTGTGTCTAAAGATCTACACCCTTTACAGTGAAGATTGAGATTAATTTTAAAAACAAAAAAACTTTAGGGTTGACCAAGGGCAACGGAGGAAAATCGGTTTCATGGAAACGGGGGAACGGAGAGACGTAATAAACATTCAAATCGAAAAAGAAAAAGATCCGCAACCCGCTACTGCATTTTTTTTAATATAATGCCAGCTAATATTGGGATAACAGATTACAAGTGTACTATCTAAATTATTTTTTTATTTTTTAAAAAGCAGTCGTTCGGGTTTTTTCCAAAAATGCCTACAGACCGAGAGCCCAAGAGAAGAATAGTAGAAAAAACCCCTACATAAAAAAACCCTTTGATTAACAAACATTACACAATGAACAAAAATGAGCAGGACCTTTTAAATACGCAAAACCAAACGAAGGGATTCTGCGCCTTTTTAAACTTTACAATTTAATACTGGAACATCGACTATAACGCTCAAAACAGCAGGGCATGTTTTGGCTTTTAGCAACAGGTATTGGGGGGGACCCGCACTTTACCTCTAGGCGGGCCCTTTTTTGCTCTCGCCTTGTCATTAGCTGTAATGGCTGGGAAAAATTAAAAAATAAACCCAAAAACACACAGCATGGTTCAAAAAAAACGCAAACTTTGCTCTTCAAACTGACAATAAATAAACACAGCTACTCAAACACACGGATAAAAATTTTAAACCTTTTTACAGCCCATTTTGATGACACAAAAACAAAAGTTTGACTTTAAAGAAAGGCGGGGGCAAGTTTTTCTCAAAAGCCAGACCCCGGCAGAAAAAAAAGGAATCTAAAAAAAAATAAAAGAAACATTAAAATCTTTCTAAACACCCCCACATTAACAACACCAAAAGGTTTATACTTTTGTTTATAGTCCAAGCGCAAAAAACCGTCGATATTGTTCGATTAAGAATTTTTTTTTTTAATTTAAATTAATATTTTGGTTAAAAAGAAACTCACAGGGTAAAAATATATGAAGGCAAACGAATTTTTTGAAGGAATGCCGAAAGACGTTTTTTCAGACACGAATATAGATTTAGAAGTCATTGACCCAACAAACGACACAAGTGTTTTATGCATTTCTCAAGTTTCCCCGCAAACTAACAATAACCCCATTAAAATAATTTAGCTGTTTTTTAAACGCATTAACAAAAAATGAAAAAACAGAAGTCTGGTCTCAATAAACAGCAACTATTTTTTCCGTAATGACTTTAACACCCGTTGGGGAGACGAACTGCTTACACAGTTTGCGCTGCGCTGAAGAAGCCAAAATGAAGGCTCTGGGGGGTCAAGGCAAGTCCTAGAACAGATTAAAACATCAAGTTGCGCCGATTTTTGGCAAGGCTTAATTCCGCTACCTCCACATTGTACGAAAAAGCAGTTCTAAACATAAGGAAACAGACCAAAAAATGTTTATGTGGTGTTTCTCGCAGGGTGCATCACTTGCTAAAAACGCAGAGAGATATCTAACTATCGCCCGTACATCAATGATCTTAACTTTATGGGGTGTCCTTTTTCCCGTTTTGTAGAACAATTTTTCAGTTTGAAGGCAAAACAAACCCCTAACTGTCAAACTACACATGGGGGGGAAACAAACTACAGCCATTAAAAATGTCCAAGAAAAGTCCCCAAAGATGGCGAACCCGACAAAAAACATTTGACTTACACTGATGCTTTGCCAGCGGGCTAAAACCCATTTCACTTTTTCGAACAATGAGTAAATAATGCAGCATGCTCAAAGAATGGCATAAAAAGAAATTCTGCAAAAAGTTTAACAAGATTCCATCTTTTAACCCGTTGAACATATAAAACATTGTAAAATTCTGTAGCGTAATACAGAACTAATTCGCCCCCACCTGGGCTAAAGTTTGTTTTTAAAAACTGGGAAACGGACAACAATCTCCATACTTTTTACGCAACTCAGTCGCTATTGTTCCTTAGAAGGGCCACGCCAAAAAAACTTCGAAAAACATCTTAAAGAGTAATCACAGATTTGTTCTTTGCCTTTATCATTTTAGGGCTATGGCGCTCATTTAACGCCAGAATTATACAGGGGGGCCCGATGCTGCAGAATACTTCTTTAAAAAGCATGCAGCAATGCGTAAAGATTTTTTCTAATAATCTGAATTTTTCTAAATCATATGGGGCCAAACCAAGAACATAAGACTCAGCCACTCCTGTTTGGGTTTGTGGGTTTTTAAACTCATGGGGGAAACCAATCCAAAGTAAGAAACCAGATCACATTAGGGAAAATTCAAGGGGCACACATAGTAAAAATGCAATCTTCAACTAAATTTGATCCTAAACATGAACTGCCCTCTTCTTTCATAACTTGCGAGTTTCACTCCCACCTTATAAAAAAACAGTGGACGAAAGCCCCTTTAGGGGAGCATGCAGCCAGTCATCAAAAAGTACAGTGTTTCACTTAAATAACATGTCTTTTTTTGACTCATCGCACAGAGGGTTCATTAGGTCGCTGGGTAGTCCTTAAAATCCCCCCAATAAAGGGAAAATATTTTGACCCAACCTCGTTAAAAAAGGGGTTTACCCTTTAGTACATGAACTTTGGGGAAAAGGGTTTAAGAAAATACCTTCCACCTAAAGGCGCTTCTTTCTGTCTTAGAGAAAGGACATATATTTTGATTCCCATGCTCAAGATGCGTGGCAGAAGTTAAGGTAAAACGATTTGGGGACTATCAACCATACTTTAGGCTATACATTTTGTTGGGGGGACGTCTTTTAAAATTATAGAAGACCGTATGAAACATTTAGCCGGATCCTGCAATTACATTTTTTGCACCCGGGATGACGGGACCTTTCTAAAGTTTCTAGTACAAATTGATTTAGTCAGATTTTCCAAAGCTTCAGAGATTGAAAAAAGGATGCGTGGGGGGAATTATATGGCACGATCATTACGTAAAGCAAACAACAAATACTGGCACTAGACCAAGAAAAAAGGGCTAACTATCTCATGTTTTTAATGCAAAAAATCTGTATGGGGGCAAGGGGCAATCATTCCATTTCTAACTTCCCGATGTACACAGTACGAATAATAATTTAAAAGGCATTAAAGTGGTTTAAAATTTAACGCCTATCAACAGGGTTTTATTCTAGAATTGACTTAGAAATCCTCAGAACCCATGACCCCATAATGACTTTCCTTTTCACAGAAAGTCAAAGATGGACCAAAAAGCCACCAAACTTGGCCCATTCTCGGGCAAAAAAAATTATGTCGTCTTTCAGACTTTTACAATTTTATTTAAGACATGGTTTGAAGTTGACAGCTGTTCATCGTATTATTGCTTTTGATCAAGAACAGTTCATGAAACCATACATCATGAAGAACACTGATCTCAGAACTAAATCCACAGATGCTTCAGAAAAAGACTTTTTCAAGTTGATGAACAACAGCTGTTTCGGAAAGACTATGGAGAATCCGCACAAGCGCAAAGATGTCAGATTGGTCACCAAAGAGAACGAAGCAATTAAGCTGACTTCAAAACCTAATTATCAGGACTTCAGAAGATTTCATGATCAGCTTTTTGGCATAATGATGAAAAAAAAGAAAGTCAAATTAGACAAGCCCGTATTTTATTGGGTTTACTGTTTTAGAATTATCAAAGCTTTTGATGTTAGAGTTTCTTTATGACTACTTTAAGCCCTCGTATCCTGAGTCCAGAGTGCTTTACACAGATACAGATAGTTTTGTTATAGATATCCCTACTGAAGACATCTATAAAGACATGGAAACCGAAGTAGCTAAAGGGCATGCGGGTGGTACGACACATCTGATTACCCTAAAGATTCGCCTTTGCATTCATCCGTTAATAAGAAGGTTTTAGGAAAGATGAAGGATGAATTATCTGGAAAGGTGATCAAGGAGTTTGTTGGTTTAAGGTCAAAAATGTACAGTATTTCGAGCCAGGAGAAAATCATTAAGAAAGCAAAAGGAATACCCCCGCAGTGTTGTGCAGTCAAACATATCACATGACAACTACAAAGAAGCATTGTTTTGGCAATAACACTTTTCATCATGTCAACGTAAAACTACGATCTAATCTACATGAGATCAACACAACAGTTGTAACAAAGAAGTCGTTAGATAGAACAAACACAAAACGTGTGTTTGTTAATCCAGAGTTTTCATATGCAATCGGGCACTGGAGAACCGTAAATTAATTAAAGCGGAACTGTGTCTGGCGGAATTATCTGCAGTTCTTCTTTCACAAAAGATCTTTGAGGAGCTGGTTGTTTTGTTGTGTCAGTTTCTCGTAAATAATACACGGGCGGATTCATTTTTACAATTCTTTTATTTCGTACAGGTCAACACTCCAAACCGGATCAGTTGCCCTGATGCGAGTGTCCCCTTCTGCTTCCCCCGGTAAATAAAGGTACCTTACTTTCAAACCAAACGGTAATAGTTTGCCGATGAAGACTCTCCTTCAACAACATTTATTGTTTTTCTTTTGATTGCTTGTACTGGTTTTAACCCTTTAAATTCTTCATTATTCATTGCGCGCAAAACTGAGGGCAGTCTTCTAACCCATTCTGTGTTGCGAGAATTGTCAATCAGCTCTCTGTGATACTGTAGGAGAAAAGTCTTTCGGCTAACTGTTTGTTAAAGTTTTCAACTAAAGCCTGTGATCTGTGAACTCCTGGATGCCTCTTTTAATGGTAACTCTATGTTTTAACAATAATTGATTCACTTGCCCTTTAAATTCTTTTCCATCATCGACTTGAATCATGCGAGGATAAGTTAAAGGGCCTCGTTGATATATCAGTTGTATGGCAACAGCAACGGCAGAAGCACTCTTTTGTGTTAATGGTTCCGCATCTTTGTATCTTGAAGCTATGTCAATGACTGTGAGTGCGTACTTAAATCTTTTTCGTCTAATCCTATCAGAGGGTAAATATAGAAGATCCATTTGATGGTGTCGTTTGGAGTTGTATTAACAAAGTGTGGTCCTCTGTATTCGTCTAGGGGCAGGTAAATAAATTTGCCAAATTGCTTGTTTAGATAACCATTCCTTTGCTGTTTGTTCACTGACTCCTGCCGCTTGGCTTAGCTTTTGTATTGCTGTGATACCCTTCCAATATCCTTTGGGCGAATAATAGATTTTGTTCATTTTTTATTCAGCCAATATTATGTGCAACAAAATACACGACGGTCATACCAAAGGCAATAAACGCGATTTCTTGCATCTTTTGTTTTTCTGATGGTTGATAAAAGTCACTGAATTTTGGTGGGGGCAATGTCTGGACCGGTTTGCCTGTTACTAGATAATAATTGTTTTATTGCTTGATCAACATCTTTAAATATGTAAGCTGCATGCCCCTGTTTTTTCAGTGTGTCATTAATAAAATCTAACTGCTCAAGTCTCTGCTTTTCATAGGCGTCTTGTGCAGCTGCTAGTTGCTCCATAGCTTTGTTATGTCTTTTTCTCTCGCCGTCATCCCGCAGTTTACTAAACGCGAAATTACTTCCGCTAAAAGCAAGCGCATTCACCACAGCGCCGCCTATCATCATTACGAGCGAAGCCATTTTTTATAAATGTATTTTTTTTCTTACATATTTATATTGTCTGGAATTATTCCTTGCTTAACTAAAAATCTTTCGTAGCAAACGAAGCTGCAACAATAGCAATCAGCTTTGCTGAATCCTCAAAGTCTAGTTTGCCAAGATCTGCTGGTTTAATTCTTAACAAGCTTTTACCAAGCATTGAGTATCCTACACTTAGTCCTCCAATAACAGCAGAATGGTATACAAGGTTGGTAACAGTTTTTTTCGGTGCTCATTTTTTTAAAATAAAATAATTATAATTAATAAAAAACATGAACAGTGATGATCTACTACAGCTACAAGGCAGCCTAAACCTTCCTGAACTTATGAATGACCAAGTTGATGATCAAGCTATTATGCCCAAAAAGGAGAGGCTGTATTCTTTGGCAGCATGTGGGAAAACAAAACAGTTCCTCGGAACTGAATTCAGCATTGAACAGATTCAACAGATGTCGCCGCAAGACATTTTAAAGTATCATAACAGGTATGAAGCGCAGCTGGGGTCTAGAATGGTGAAAAGCGTGGGGCAAACGGTTCTTAGTTTGTACACTAAACTAGTCATAGATTTGCTCCCATTGATTCTGAACAAGATCTTACGTATGATTTAACGCAAGATCCAGTTTTAACACAAGTCATTAGAGTCTCTAGGGTGTGATCTATACTACAGATTTGGAACATTGTTATCGCCATTAATCATGGGATTAATAACTTTTAATCATATAGATTTTGTTTCCCTTCAAAATGAACGAGCTGGAAAATCATCAGAACCAGAATCAGGAAACATTGAATCAGGTGGAGAAAGTAACCAAGCCAGAAAATCAGCAGAATCAGAAAACACTGAATCAGTGGGGCCGTGAAAAGCATCCTCATCCTGGGCGTGTTAAAGCAGGAAAAAAATTAGCAGAGTGGAACAGACAAAAAAAATTAATGTGCAGAATATAACTCATCATGAAAACATAACACCGCCAGCGCCAGAACAAGTTGATTCAATGCCCGCTATAAAAACTCCATGTGATACAAGACCTACAGCACCAAAGTCTTCATGGAATATTGAACTTAAAACTGTTGCCATTTTTGGCGCCATTGCTGCTGTTGGGGGCAGTTATTACGGTTATAAAAATAATAACCAATGGCAACAAAAACAAAAGCAATCAAAAAAATCTGAACCACTAAATGCAGAAAAAGCCAACAGCACGCCAAAACCGCCAATAACAAAGCATCATTTTTGATCCATTTATAATGCAATAATATTTTAAGAACTTAATTTTAATTTTTTTTATAAAAATAGATCATGGCGTATATAAAATGATAAAGTCAATAAATAAAGACATGGAGTCTATAAAAGACATTTCCATAGACCAGAATTGTAATCAATGTGGTTGCTTAGGATGTAAGAACTTCATTAAGATCTATGCAGAGAACGCTGAGCAAGACATCCTCAACGATGACGCGTTTTTTGAGGCGTGTGTGTACTATATTAGACATCTACTATTTAAGATAAAAACATAGATTGTCTTGTTTTTTTGATAATTATAAGATAACTCAAATAAGAACTTGGGTGTACTTAGAGGATGACTTAGTTATGATCTTGAGGTGACTTAATCAAGAACTTAATCAAGAACTTATTAAGAACTTGAAGTAACTTGGGGTGACTTGGGGATGACTTAAGGACAACTTGAGAATGACTTAAGTAAGAACTTGAGGATGACTTAGAAGTGACTTGGGGTAACTTCAGTTAAGAACTTGTGGATGACTTGAGTGTGCATGCGTGGGTGGGGGTGGGGGGACGTGCGTGCGTGGGTGGGGGTGGGGGTGTGCATGCGTGGGGTAGGACAAAACACAAACAAACAAAAAACACAAACAAACAAACACACAATAGACAGTCCAGGGGTGGGGGTGGGGGGACGTGCGGCGTGGGGTGGGGGTGGGGTGTGCATGCGTGGGGTAGGACAAAACACACAAAACACCAACAAACAAACAAGAAGTGAAACTACTAGGACCACTTCTTGCTTTGTGGCTAAACAGGCTGTGTCTTGCTCGCAACCTCAATCAACTAGGCCAAGTGATCAATGTGATCACTTGGGCCTAGTTTGCCGCTGAGCTTTGCAGGTGCAGCCGCGCTTTGCAGGTCAAGTGATCATATATGATCACTTGGCCTAGTTTGCAGGTGCTCCGTGCTGACGTCATTGGCGGCAGGCTGCTGCGCTTTGCAGGTCAAGTGATCATATGTGATCACTTGGCCTAGTTTGCTGTGCACCTCTTTTCTCAACCGAGCTTGCAACTGGCTTTAGCAGAGTTACAGCATAATTGCTGTAGCTAAGCTTTTATGGCAGCTCTAATCGCCAGTAGTAGTACATCCGCATTGTATATTTAAAGCATTTATATGAAGATAGTGCTAGCCACACACTACTCCTCTCCATACTGGTAGATGTAATAAGGTCTGCCTAACCCTATCTAGTTTGTTTGCCAGAACATTCGAAAATCGCCATTCAGTTGCATAAGGGCACACTTGAAAGGCAGATGAACTGGTTAGAATTAGAAAAGTAGAAAAGTATACACATCTTAAATACACAGATCAGCTTGCCACATAAACACTGAATCTGTAGTTAACAATCAATCAAGTCTAATACAAACTGAGAACATTTTTACTTGGAGGAACAGCAAAAATGTTTCAAATATAAGTTTTTAGCATACGAATCAGCCGTGTTTACCTCCGCCTTAAGAAATGAACGCCATGTTTTTTAAACATGGCTTTAGCTGTCCCAAGCCAGCTCCCAACAATCAACGCGTGATGGTTTTGTTTGCTTCGGCCAACTTTCAACAATGCAGCGCCATTTATTAGATAAGAAACCATCTCATCAATAGTCAAACACGTATTAAAAACTGGCTGTATCTTTGTCAACAATATTGCCTTCAACGTTTTCATTTCCTTGAGCCAACAAACCTTTAAGATACACAATTCTGTTCTTTGGTAAACCGGTTACACACCCACAGCACAATAAAACGCGTCGTGCTTGCCCGGCAGTCAGTGGAAGAATGTGTGGGTTAACCTAGTCATGTGAGCGCCCGCTGATTGGCCAGGCTGTAACAGCGCCGCCACGCGGGCAGTGTTGGCTGATGTAATATGTTGCAATCGAGCAGGCTGGACGGGAAGGAGTGGGGGTAGGGAGGAAGTGCAGCAGTATTGATTTTTTGGCCGGAGACACACCTGCAATGTAGACAGGGAGCACGCCACCGTAGGTGAGGGTATGCCTACTGTAAACCAGGGACACATTTTTTTAAATAGTGTGTGTGTGTGTGTGTGTGTGTGTGTGTGTGTGTGTTGTGTGTGTGTGAGAGAGAGAGTGCGTGCGTGCGTGCGTGCATATGTGTGTGTGTGTGTGTGTGTGTGTGTGTGTGGGTGTGGGTGTGGGTGCGTGAATGCGTGCGTGCATTGTGTGTGTGTGTGTGTGTGTGTGTGTGTGTGTGTGTGTGTGTGTGTGGTGTGTGTGTGTGTGTGTGTGTGCTGCGTGCGTGCGTGCGCGACGTATTTTGTGAAACGCAGAACACGTATGTCTATGGCTCCGTGTCTAAATGAAAATATCACAAGCAATCCTTCGCCCCCACGGTCAGGTGACGCCAGCCCTACCTTATGGCGCCATAATTACAGGTCATAGGATCCGTCCAGGGTACTGCCTGCCACAAACCCAAGCCCTCTAATTAGGTTGTTCGCACAGTGTCTCAGCCAAGTTTTTAGTTTGGTGACTGTCTCCGCAAAAATGATGGTATTGAAAATGACTGTATGCGCGAAAATGATTAGGAAAACATAGTTTGAAGTCTTACTTGTCAGAGAACGTATAAATGCCAATCCTGGGTCACTTTCGCCCGAAAACTGGTTTGAGGGCGAAAGTGAGTCAGGATTGGCATTTATACGTTCTCTAGATGAGGTGCATTTTGTCTTATGTTGTCCTGCACTAAATGATTTAAGAGCGCGATATATACATTTAAAGTACTATAAATATCCCAGTCTTTTTTCTTTAAGTTTGCTATTTGCATCAAATAATGAACGAAAAATTACAAACCTGTCTATCTTCTTACGATCTGTTTTGTTTTCTTGATGTAGCAATTTTGAACATATCATATTTTGGAATGATTGTTCAGCCGAACCCTTTCATGAGGGGCAATGGCCTATTACTGAAATAAATTTCCGTATCCGTGCCTCTTTACGTGCGTGTGTTTGTGCGAGTTTGCACGCTCGCGTTTTTATACTTGTTTGTACGTGCGAGTGTGCACGTGCGTCTATGCATACGCGCATGTGTACGTTCCAGAGTGCATGTGTGTGTGTGTGTGTGTGTGTGTGTGTGTGTGTGTGTGTATGTGTTTGTGTTTGTGTGTGTGTGTGTGTGTGTGTGTGTGTGTGTGTTGCGCGCGCGCGCGCGCGCGCGCGTCCTTGCGCGCACGTATTGCCACATGTCACCATTATCTGACAAACTGAATAGTTTTGTGTTCCCATTCTTTTCCATCTTGTTATCTACCTGGTCGTCAAACACAACCAAGGGATCTAGAGTGGTAGAGGGCACGCACCTGTTTAATCCTCGTATTATTCGCTTCCTCCAAGGTCTCTATTCAGAGGACTCTGTATGTACAAATTAGCAGACCCCTGTTGTTGTTGTTGTTGTTGTTGTTGTTGTTGTTGTTGTTGTTGTTGCTGCTGCTGCTGCTGCTGCTGCTGTTGTTGATGCTGTTATGATGACCTTTTTTTTTCTTCTTTTTACTGGCCCAAACTTCTTCATTTCTTGTTATCCACAACGTACGATTCTATGTGCATAATAAGGCAAGCGTTGTTCCTGAAAGCAAATATCTATGCAAGGGCTAGCACAAATGTAACACTATTGGGCTAAAACTCTCAGAAGCAACAAGTCGTCGTCGTCGTCGTCAATTCGTAATCGCGGTGGTCGTCGTCGTTGTTACTGATCGGTCGGATTCGTCATCGTCAAAGTCAAATAGGCTAGCTGTTGTTATGTCGTCGTTGTACTGGTAGAGGCAGTATATCAGTGGTAGTAGTAGTCTCGTAGTAGTAGCGGTTGAAGCAACAGCAGCAGCATCATAAGCAGCAACAACAGCAGCATCAGTAGTAGCAGAAATATTATCATCATTATCATGGATACTTTATAGCGCCTATCCTCGGTTTAAGACCAAGCTCTAAGCATTTTACAATCCGCATTCGTTTAGAAATAGTAGTAGTAGCAGTAAAGCACTTGCAGTAGTAGTAGTAACAGCAGTAGCTGCAACAGCTGCAACTACAGTGGCTACACTTGTTACTGCTGCTATTGTTGTTGTTGTTGATGATGATGTTGTAGGAGCAGCAGCAATAGCAACTGCACCAGCAGTCATTTTACTTATGATGATCATCAATCACTCTTGCTTAATAAACATAATCTGAGAAAGTCTTAAACAAACAACCACAATCCTGCATATTTTGATTGTTTGTAAACACGCTGGACTGTCTTTCTATATACTTTATTAAATTCAGCAAACTGAAACCAACCGTTTTTCTTCATGAAAGATATGTTTATGTGTGTGTTTGAACTACACGAAATATCCAGTTCCTTGCTTCGTCTTGAACGGTACTTTTCAGTTAATGTTAGTGAAATTAAAGAGAACTGAGAGAGAGAGAGAGAGAGAGAGAGAGAGAGAGAGAGAGAGAGAGAGAGAGAGAGAGAGAGAGAAAAGAGAGAGAGAGACAGAGACAGAGAGAGATCCAATTCCTGGCTTTGTCTTTAGATTTTCTGTAATGTTCGAGTGAACAACAGAAAGACAGAGAGAGAGAGAGGGGGGGGGAGGAGAGAAAGAGAGAGAGAGGTAGAGAGTTAGAGAGAAGGAAGCAGGCAGGGAGGGAGGGAGGGAGGGAGAGACAGAGATAGAGAGTCAGACAGACACTGACACACAGACAGAGACGGAGGGTTAAACACAAAGACAGAGACGAAAGGAAGGAGGAAGAGAAAGACGGAGATGGAGAGCAAGGGGCTGGGGGGGGGGGGGGAGATAAAGAAGAGAGAGAAGAGGGTATGGAGCGAACAGAGACTGAGAGAGAGACAGAGAAAGACAGACAGACAGGCATTCAGACAGAAAGAGACAGATTCTGTGTGTGTGTGTGTGTGTGTGTGTGTGTGTGTGTGTGTGTGTGTGTGTGTGTGTGTTGTGTGTGTTTGTAAGACACAGAGTGAGACTGAGAGGCAGAGAGAGAGAGAGATGTGATGAAACGGAAAGCCCAGACAGCTAGAGTGAAGTCCTCCCACCCCCCCCCCCCCCCCCCCCCACCCCCCACCACCACATAACGGACTAGCCCCAAGAGAAAGGTGTCCGTCTGGCCCATTATTTCGCCTTGCACAAGACAAGACACTCGACATGGTTGTGTGTGTGCGTGCGTGTGTGTGTGTGTGTGTGTGTGTGTGTGTGTGTGTGTGTGTGTGTGTGTGTGTGTGTGTGCGCGCGCGTGCGCGCGTGCGTCTGTGTGTGTGTCTGTGTCCGTGTGTTGTCGTTTCTTCACTCATGATTTTTACAGCCTAGAAGTTCTGAGGTAGGAAGAAACTGGGGGAGAAGGTCGGGTGGGATGGACCGGGCAAAGGGGAGGGGGGAGGGGAGAGGGTGGGGGACGGGTAGCGGAGAAGGATGGTAAGGGGGTAGAGCGTGTGTGTGTGCTGGAAGAGGGGGGGGGGGGGACGAGGAAAATGTACTGTGGCACTGTGAGGGCCAGGAAGGCAGAGGAAGGAGGAGGAAAAAGGGCGTGTGTAGAGAGGATTATATGCTAAAAACCATTGTCTCCACGCCTATTCCCGGTGAAACGAAAAGTTTTAACTCCCCGAATGGTTTAACTCCCAGGGAATTAAACTGTTCATTTGTAAATTTTAACTCCCTGGGAGTTAAACTAGAATATAAAAAACTAACTCCCTCTGTGTTTCAGTTTGACTCCAGGGGAGTTATTCTGACATACCACCAGAATGACTCCCACCCACCACCCACTCCCCGCACCTCGCTACCACCCATGCATCTTATATATATTTTTTCGAAATGTGTGTGTGTGTGTGTGTGTGTGTGTTGTGTGTGTGTGTGTTCTTACACTAACTTGCCAGATCAAGATTTGTCAGGTAGAATTGTTTCCTTCGATGTTATTGGTTTCTGTGAATTAGTCACGTGTCCTGAATGTTATTGAAAAATGTGTGTTTTTCTGATTGGCTGACCGACTTTCATTTTTAGCTTGGCACACGCACACCACCACACCTGCGACGAGTTACTTGACAACTTCATCAGATCGGTCCCAAGTAACCACCCTCTTGTACAAAAACAGGCACCAACCCCCCCCCCCCCCTTCCCCACCCCCCTTCTCTATCCCATGTGTCTCACACACAAATTTCTAATCTATGCCAACCCTTTTTCTCCTTCCTTCTCTCCCAGATGTAGCGAGTCAATACAAGCAATTTTACGTCACGTCGCGACTACTCGTCATTCTCTCCCCACCTTCCTTACCCTCTCACCCCCCCCCCCCCCCCCCCCCCTCACTCCCTAATATGGCGGCATGACACAATGAAAAATTGAAAATTTTCCATTTCTACACCATTTGAGTGTAATAGCCTACACTTATGGGTGACTGTTTGATAGTCGCATAGATTCCATGAGAGAGAGAGAGAGAGAGAGAGAGAGAGAATGCGAATGCGAATGCGAATCTTTTATTCAGATTAAGGCCAAAGCCCCATACTGAAGGGGGTTTCATAAATGTAATACATGTCACGAATAAAACGAATCAAAATGCTAATGATGAAATACCGTAAGAAACAAACAAACAAACATAACCTCAAGATATTGCAGTCTGAATTCTCTTGTTTCCTTCATAAACATACTTAGCTAAATTCAATAGTGTGTTCTCATTACTTGTCGATAATAAGAGAATGAGTCTAAAGTTACATGGTTCTGTATAATATTTGGATTGGATAAGTTTTATTCTTAAATCACTCAGAGCAGGACAGCAAAACAAAAAATGTATTTCATCTTCAAGAGAGAGAGAGAGGAGAGAGAGAGAGAGAGAGAGAGAGAGAGAGAGAGGAGAGAGAGAGAGAGAGAGAGAGAGAGAACGCCAAAGACTGAAGGTACAGTATTTCTACCAAAAGCATCAAACCATTAATTCACGTATATACAGACTATACATACAGATTATATACAAAAAGGCATAGTAAAATATCAAGGACATGCATAGATGACACATGAATATGTACACGGACATTTCCTTTCCCTATGATGATGATGATCATGAACATTAAATCCCCTTCTCCATTCTCTTACCGAAAGACACCTGGGAATAGGTGGGTGGGGAGTCATCTTAGTCATGATCAGATCAACTCCCCCTCTGTCACAAAGTAACTCCCTGGGAGTCAGAAAACACGTGTACACATTAACTCCCAGGGGAGTAATTCTAAACTGTGAAAAACTGACTCCCCTTAGTGGGCGGGGAGTTAAACTTTTACACGCCTGGATTAACTCCCGGGAGTTAATCTGTACTAACTCCCAGGGGGGGGGGGGGGGGTCATTCTGTTACAGGGCGGGAGTTAAGTCTGATATATGTACAAAATGACCCCCCACCCCACCCCTTTAATGTTTCAAGAATTTGTTGAGACTTGTACAAAAAAGATTTTAGAACATTTTAAGTTTTACCGAGGGAGTTATTTTGGCACAGGGTGGGAGTCATTCTAGTTTAACTCCCGGGAGTTAAAATTTACATATGAACAGTTTAACTCCCTGGGCCAGTTGTATAACAGCAAGTTAGTGAGTGGTGCCTAGCTCATAGTGAAATCGCTAGCTGATAGCTACCTACAAGGTACAGCAGGTGGCTAAACTTTGTTGTATGAGCAAGATTTAACACGTAGCTAGCTAACTGCAAGCTACGGCCGTTAGCTGTAGCTAGCTATAAATAGATCGGGAGATTTCCACTACCCGCGCAAGCCAAACTCCTTATATGGTGTTAGTTTCCGGAAAAGAAGCCCAACTCGGCTTCTCGGAAGGCGTGGAAACGTGCTAGATCTACAGCTGGTTCATCACTGAAAGATGGCGAAGAGAGCAAGGAAGCCGAATTTTTCTTCAGCTGAGAGAGTCGCTCTCATCGAAGAGTTTTCGCTGCGGAAAAGTGCTCTCCAACAAAAGTTCAAAACAAACTCTGCAAACAAGGACAAGCAAAAAGCGTGGTTTGAGATCTGTGAAGCCGTTAACAGTGTTTCAACATGTGGCCGATCAGTGGTGGAGGTCAAAGAAAAATGGTCGAAACTTTCTTCAGAGCCCCGAGTTCAGCTTCGTGCTCGAAATACCCCCCAACTGGGTCGGGCAAAGTGGATGAAATGCCCGACCTCGATTTATTTGAACCAATTTTTGGCGACTCCGACCTAATCGAAGGCATTGGCGAGGATGTGGGGTGGTTTCGACTCTGGTGACCCAGCTTCCAACCAAGGTAAGCCACTTTCTTTCTTTCCACTTCCGTACATTGTGCCGATTTCACGTCAGTGTCATAATACACAACTGTGTACCAGGCGCGCGTGTTTGCTATGTATGTGTGTGTGTGTGTGGTGTGTGTTTATGTTTTTATGCAAATGTATGCATGTGTGCATGCAAAGCTGGTGTGTAAACACATGTGGAGGAAATGTAATATAGTTGTTGTGTGGCTATATAGAGAGGTGTGTATACACTGCATGCAAAGTGTCAAGTGGATTGGACCAAAACTGTGGCTTTGTATAGCGAACAAACAAACAGACAGACAAACAGAGAAACATATTCAGTCTTATATAGTAGATAATCACCATGCATACTAACAATATGTGCATACCAAATTTATAGTGTCTGAGATATATCCCCATCATCACTCGTATCTCGATTGATCTTTGGGCAATCTCTTCAAACTTCAACCACACTGCTCACAGACTAAAAATGTATCGTGAAAATTATATTTATTGAAGGATTTCATCATGTACTATATGATCCAAAAGAAAATAATCGCATAGACATATAATGATTTTGTTCAAATTGTTTTGCAGCCTCCGACAGAAGTCGTTCTCCATCGCAAGAGCCTATCCAAGGGTGGCAGATCGTCACAGATGAATGTGGCATCTTACGAGTTGCAGACAGCACTCCTCCAGGGCGAGGAACAGCCCACCCTCTGGCCGCAGACCAGAATCTGCGGCCACTGTCCCGGAGGATTCTGACACAAGCTGTAGCAGTGGCACGATACCGCCAGAGCGTACGGTCCCGACATCAAGTTCCACTGATGGAGTATCCGCATTCCAAAGACCACCACAACATTCGGATCCAACGACAAGTTCCTCTGCCGCAGCATCCGCATCCGCAAGCACCTCAGGCCAGCCGTTTAAAAGGACACCACTAGGGAGGGGGGTACCTGTCCCAGAAAATCAAAGTGAGTTGTATTGTAAATATCTTGCTATATCTACTGAACTGAAAGAACGTATGAAGCAACAACTGCAAGATGGTTTATGTGACAATGAACTGAAAAAAATGCTGACAGAGAAAGCAATGTTGGACATTCAGTGCAGTCAAGCTAATCTTGAGAGGGTGCTCTGTGGAAGGAAACAAGATGCTGAAATCCATGACCTCCAAAAGGAAAAGCTGAAACTGGAAAATTCAGTCACTTAAAGCCAAGGGTAGTGATGCCAATTAGTACACTTTTTCAATGGCAAAGAAAAAGCATTTACAGCAAAAAATTAGCACAAAGCATAATACAGTGGAACCCCTCTTTTAAGACTTCAAAAAAAAAAAGAGAGGAAAAAATCGGTCTTAAATGCGACGTAATCTTAAAAGAGGGGTACTTTTACACAGAGAAAGAACAATCTGTAAGAATTTTTGGTCGGTCTTAAATGAGGGGAAGTATTAAAAGAAGGGTCTTCAAAGAGGGGTTCCACTGTACATGTCTCTGTCAATAGGAGCAGGATTAACAAATTTTGTAACCTATGTGTATTTGCAAAAAAAACGAAGTATGTTTTCCATTGTTTGATTTTTTTTTCCTAAAGTCAGGACAGGCGACTGGGAACACGTTCGAATGGCGTGCAATCTTGTTTATTTGCATTAGCTTTCATTTATAAATGATTTTCATTTAGTTTTGTTTCATTTTTTTCCAAAATCAACTGTAAATGTTTTTGCCTTTCATTTTAAAAAATAACTGGACTGTAAAGAAAGTGAAATAAAGAATTTTTTGGTTAAACCTTACTGTGATAGTCACTCTCTCTTCTCTCTCTCTCTCTCTCTCTCTCTCTCTCTCTCTCTTTCTCTCTCTCTCTCATTATGCACTATGTATATATTCATATGTAAGTGTATGTGTGTGTGAGTGAATGTGTGTGTGCGCATCTGTGTGTCTGTGCTTTGTTGTGTTTGAGTGCATATGACCCATTTGCAAAAGGTGATGTCAAAAGTTACACTTTTGCTTTCGTACCATCAACAAATCAAATCACAATTATAATTATAAAAGTCTTTCTTTCACCTGTGATAAACACTGGATTTCTTTTGTCATTGTTACACGCATACAAGAGCACCTTTTTTAGAATGGGTCATTTATGGTTGTTTTTTGTTTGTTTGTTGTTGTTGTTGTTGTTTTTTTGTGTTGTTGTTGTTTTGTTTTGGTTTTTTTTGTTTTTTTGGGGGGGGGGTTGTGATTGTTGATAAATTGTAACTTTACTTACCTTTACTGATTTACGAAACGATTGACCATGTCTTGGCGAACAACCCTGCCACCTCTGACTGGTGGCATGTCACACTCATCGGTTCACCATCATTGTCGCCGTCACCACCAGCGTCATCATCATTGTCATCTTCGTTCAAAGGGGTGCCAAAGTCAATTGCCAAATTATGCAGCACAATGCATGCAGTAATGATTCTGCAAGCCCTGCCAGTGAATATCGCAATTCTGCATGAAGGCAGTGAAAACGGCGCTTCAACACTCCTATGCACCGTTCCACTGTGCATCTTGTTGTTTTGAATGCCTGATTGTACCTCCTCTCTGAACATTACGTGGGTTAAGGAATGGGTGTCATCAGCCACTCTCGTAGAGGATAGGCACTGTCGCCCAAAATTACTCCATCTAATATCGGAGGCTGGTTTTCGAACATCCTCCACAATGCACTTTCTCGCAACATCCTTGCATCGTGCACAGATCCTGGGTTTCTGACAACACAATTAATCACTCTAAGGTCAGTATCACAAACAATTTGGACATTGATACTGTGTTTTTCCTCGTCTATTTACGTACTCGTGTTCATTTCGAGTTGGTCCCTGAATGCGCACTTGTGTGCCATCGACACAGCCCAAAACATTGGACAGCCCAGGCCGACGGCCCATATTCATAAAACGGCGTTTCTGCACATTACCCCCTGCTTGGTTAGGCAGTCTGACGTGATCACGTGCACTCTGACAAACAGCTTCAGTCACACGATGAATGGTACGCGACACTGTCGACTTGTCAACGTTGAAGGTGTCCCCTGCAACTATTTGTAAACATCCTGTCGCGTAAAACCGCAAAGTCATGAGGACTTGTAATTCCGGAGAAAGGGCACCTTTCCTCATGTATCCAAACTGCAAGTCCTCTCGCACCATGTCCACAATTTGATTAATATCTTGTCGTCTAAAGCGAAAACGTTGAAAAAGGTCAAGTCATCATATTCATTTAGAGGATGAAAATGTTCTCTGAACAGGCGAGGCCTTCTTTGATAGTGCCAGTTTTGCTGCTGATGTATGAAGCCAGCCATTTTGTCAGACCAAAATGAACAAAGACTGTTGGGATATCTCGACTAACTTGTAGTTAGCAGACTTAGCGATGCTGTGGGGCACCTCTAAATTTCGGCGCTAAACTAACTATCAGCTAAGGATAACTACTTGTTAAAGTGCCCATGCAACGACAGTTACGCTAACTGCTAGGATTTAACTTGTAGCTAGGGATTTACCAACCAGTTAGCCGCTAACTTGCTGTTATACAACTGGCCCCAGAACTCTAGCCCTAACCGACAACCGCCGTTCCCTCAGAAACATCATACACTGCACGGTGAAAGTCTAAACTTTTATTTTTTCAGACCGTACACTGACCCATCAGTGTGTTCGTTTCTCAAATCCATTCAGGAAATAAAAAAATCATTTCTCTGTACTCTGGAGGATAGTGCAAAGGACGGAGTGGAAAGGTCAGCGCAGAGAGGAAGATAACAAAGCACACGCACGCACGCACGCACGCACGCACGCACACACATACACACACAACACACACACACACACACACACACATAAACACAGTCACATACACACACGCACGCGCACACACACACACACACTCACACTCTCTCTCTCTCTTTCTCTCATACACACACACACACACATAGACATACACACACACTCACATATACAAACACACATTCACATACACACACACACACACACACACACACACACACACACACACACGTACACATGCACGCGTTGTTGCTTTCTTAGTGTGTTATTTGCTAATTCGATGTTAAAGGATTAATGCGGGTTTTTTTTTTGTTTTTTTCCCCTCATATTTGGTAGATCCTCACTGGTTTTCATATGTCCATAGCTTTGATCCTCATTGATTGATAATTATGAAATATTTTTACCCATTTTCCCTGTGCAATAATTGTATCTTAAGCTCTTGTACACACCCATGCAAGTACCGACATACACACGTACGTTCATATCAAACTTAACAT
>CM031620.1:23307159-23337308 GCA_018398815.1 Conus ventricosus | reverse complement strand
CCCTTGCTTCGCTAAAACACTAAAGAACTCGCTCTGAACAGCCGGGGTGTGTGTGTGTGTTGGGGGGGGGGGAGGGGGGGTTCTTTTTCCAGTTTTTCCTTGCTGTGCAGCAGATCCGACTGTCCAACTGTCCACAACTAGCAAATAAAAATACATAAGCAGTAAATGAACAATTTACGGATGGAAATGAGAAGGGGAAATTCTGGTGTGTGTATGTGTGCGTAGTGTGGTGGGTTGGTATGAGTATGAAAAAAACGAGAAAGAGAGAGAGACTGTCTGCATGTACTTATATAAATGTAATACAAAGTGTATGACACAACAAGACATTCTTATTATGGTCAGTCAGTGAGAAAAGTCTGACAGTGAAACAAAGCCAGACTACCAAAACACAAGAGATATGATTTTTTTTTCTGTCTGATCTTCCCTGTGCCTCTAGTGGCATACGATCATGCTACTCATTCGGTTTTGCACAGAGAGCCATACCCAGGTTTGCCTTTCCTCAGCCCAAGCACCAGCAGTCCAAAAGGAGCAAGTATACGACAGAGTCATCAGCATAATGATGTTGGTCGTGAACAAGAGAAGAATCAATATCAAGTCATCATGAGACAACCCACCAGAGGAGACACAGCACTGCTGCCAAGTCACCTTGAGGTGTTCAGCAGAGCCTCTTCTGATGCAATACACAACGAACACCACGCACACTACTGTCGACAATCACTGCTAAGTTGTCAAGCCAGCAAGAGTGGGAGCTCCCCTTCCGGAGGCACAACCAGGTTTGTCCAATAAATTCCCCATGAACTTGCCATTTCCCACAACTTTCAAACAAACTCACCAACAGACAGATAGACGACATAGAAACTGAGGTCACCACGACAACCACCCTTTGAACAGCCACAAAACATTAAGATTCTTTTCTCTTTTTTATGATGATCACTGCAGATGAGGATAATGAACTAAAGGTTCTGTAATTCACAGTCTACATGATAGGGTTGTATTCTACGTTTCCCTTCAAACTACATCAAAGTGTCAACCAGGCCCAATGGATACAGACATTAGAAGTCTGAGCAATATTCTCAAGGACATATCCATTACGGGATAAAACTCGACTGTGTGGGTCCAGTCTTCCCATCAGACCACACAGCATATCCAATCTTGCAAGATCTGGTCATGGCTAAACTTGCAATATTAAATGCCATATTCCCATTAATAAATGCCACTGACAGAAATCGAACCCACAATCTCCTAACTCATCAGAGATGGGATTCTCATAATGTGAAAAAGGAGGAAAAAAAGTGGCGGGGGTCCGGGGGCCGCTGAAGGCCCCCGGTGGGGTCCAGGGCAAGGCCCCTGGTGGGGGTCAGGGGCGAAGCCCCCTGAAGCTGAAGATTTTTAGAATTTAACCTGCAAAAATCAGCATCTGAGACACCAAAGTATTCAAAAGTATTAATAACCTTGATCCTACAAAAAAAAAAAGACTTTCTCACCTTCGCCATTGATGTCTGTCAGGAAATCATGAAGACCATTGATACAGGATTGGTGATTTTCCAGTTGCTAATAGTCACACAATTTTCCAGCAGTTGCAAGTCAGTTTCTCATTACTGTCCTTCACATCACATTTCAGCGAGCAGTTTAGTTTTCTAATAGTAATAGCCATCCTTCAAAATACTTATTAAAAAAGTTTACCTGAACACCAATCAAATAATTTCTTATAGTTGTCCTTCAAATACCACGGAGGATTCTGATTCCTTTATAGAATAATATAAGTGAGAGAGTTGACTAAGGATCATATTCAAAGTGTGCAAATTGTGTGCCCACAAGCACTTTTTTTTTTCTTTTCAACTTGATCCATCTCTATTACAATAAGAAAAAAAACACTTCACACTTCTGATAACTCTTCAACATTAATGATGTCACTTGCTAAATCTAGTCACCAGAGTATAAGTATGCATGCATATCTGCTGGTCTGCTCGTTTGTATGAATGTGTGTAACTGATTTTTCCCCCCATGATATCTATACCAGAAAAGAAAAGATTTTGTGACGCGGTGGTATAGTAAAAATCATTTTTCTTATTATTATTACTAGTACTAACGACTTTTTCCGTACTATCCTGTTTTGTTTACTTATGTTTTGTTTGCTTTCTGTAGAATGTCAATAACACCCTTGCAATTTTTTTGTTTTGATCTCTCTCTCACTAAAATAGTTGTTGTATGCTATTTATTACGTAAAATATTGACTACACAATTGTGTATAGGTCCTACTGTGACATTGATGTAACCTGTTTTTTCAAAGAGAACCTTCATTGCAAAATAATCAGCTTGATGATTGTGGCATTACATCTATCTGGAGATAACCTGCAATATTATTAATATCATTACTTCAACAAAACAAATAGCATTACTCTTCACAGAGAGAGAGAGAGAGAGAGAGAGAGAGAGAGAGAGAGAGAGAGAGAGAGAGAGAGAGAGACGGGGTGGGAGTGAGGGTGGTGGGTAGATATTGGTTACTTCCCATTTGGTCTACTCCCATTTCGCCTACTCAGAAATGTTGTGAGCACGACTTGGCCTAACGGCCTTCGTTCATTCGTCCTTCGTCCTCTCTCGGGCTTCGCCCTACTCTAATCTAAAGACCATCGATTCTGCTTTGGAGTAGACTGGGACACTGGTTACGCCAGGGGGAGCCTTGCAGTATGGTCAGTATGGAAATAGACGAAATGGGAGTAGTAACGAAATGGAGTAGACGAAATGGGAGTAGACCAAATGGGATGTTACCGACTCGCCGATGCTCCAAACGATCCAAGAGTCTCGTTTGTAAGACGATCTTTCACTCTTACTGGGTGCTTTTCAGCAAGAACGTGGTTGATCAATGCTGACTTGCCCCGTGAGCCATACCTGATCGCGTCATTACACCATGTGCAGACTGCTTGTCCTGGATAGGTGATTTTCCTCATGCAGTCTTTCAGTCTGAGAATCACACTGTGGCTGACGGCGCCTTTGGAACTGGTCAGCATCACTTTTGCGCTCACTTCCTCCTCAACCACTTCCAAGTCCATTTGTTTTAACTGAAGCATCGACTTGCTTCGCAAGAACTTTCTCGCTTTCTGCTATCTGACGAAACATTCTGGTTTTCGCTACTCTCGTCAAACCGAAAGAAAATGGCGTCAGGAAAAAAATTCGCAAACAGTTTGCCGCGTTCTCAAACATCAACTTCCGCTTTGATGGTTCGGTCAACCGCAGAATGAAAACAAAGACAGCAGTCTCGACCGGCCCAAGCAGAAACCGGAAACATCCATTTGCGAACGGATCAATTGAGAACACAATATCGATCGACCTCTCGCCGTACATAGCTTCATCACAAACCTACCTCTACCCCCCCCCCCCCCCAATTTTCTCAAACGGATTTACACTGATCTCAAAAACGACCCCTGGGGCCATCAAAAAGACGGAAATCCGCCAATCGGCGGAAAAATCCCATCTCTGCTCATTAGTCCATAAGGTTAACCACTGTATCACAGGAGCTGGTGTCCAGTAATATTTCCGTCTGGGGTTCCTTCGTCAAAGAAAAGCAAAACCTGACCACAATCACAGTTACGCAAAATCTAACCACCATTTAAATCACACGTGTTAATGGTCACCACTCACAAAAGAAACATGAAAAACACACCTCTTTGATTCCTGCAACTTTGGCAGCTCGATCTCCGAAACAACAAAATGGGGTGAAAGGTAGGAACTTCACCGACGTGACATGACTGTTGAAAACACTCAGCCAGCCACACCGCACTCAGTACATGAGGTCTGTCACATAAACCCACTTTCTCATTAGTATGAGGAATTAGCATCAGTTCTGTTATGAATATTTTGCCTCTGAACGAAAATCCTCTAATATGTATTTTGAAGACAGACCCTATATGCATCTAAAGAGACCATACAAATTAACACTCTATTTACATTCCCCTAATGTAGCAACTACTGATGTCATCATGACATAAACCTGTGTGCATATATGTGCAACTGCAAGTTTTCAAACTTATAATTTTATTAACCTATGACTACCATATGGGCATGGACCCCAGATAAACATACTAAATATCTGCTCAAACACAAGCATACGCTTGAAAGCAACCCTAATATAATTATTCTCACAGGAAAATATTCTTCAAACTCCAGTTTACCCAATAAGGTTTTTCTTCTCTCTCAATTATGTCAGTCAGTATGTTTTTTAGTTTCAACAGACTGAAAAAATATAACAAAATGTGAAACATAAAAGTATCAACATTTGTAGCTTAAATAACACACACGCATACAAATTCATGCACACTACACACACACACACACACAAACATACATTGCATGCATGTGCACATGTGCGTACACACTCAAACATACACACACACACAAACACACACACACACACACACACACACACACACACACACACACACACACAGAGTGAACGTTACCTGAGTTCCATACTGTTGAGAGTATCGATCTCTTTGTCCACCTTGTCCTCCATAATCACATGGGTCACATTAATCCCCAAGTCACTTATCCTGCACAGCCATTGCTATCCGTTACAGCTGACACCTATCTCACAAACCACAACAACAACGCCAGCTGTCAGTTCTCTATCACCTACAGAACAACCAAACCAATGTTGACTCCTTGACACTCTCAGAAGACAAAAGTCTTTTTCGCTGGTTAGCTATTCTGAAAACCAACTTAAAACAGTTGCCTTTACCTACAAGTCACTCTAGGGAAAAGCTTTCCAAGAAGAAGCCAAACCCCCCAGAAATTTTTAGTGGTATTCTTCCCAACCTTAGCACATTCCTTCCTCCCCTACAACCCTCCCTCCCCGGCCTCCTCCTTCTTCACCAATCCCGCTCTCTCTCCACACACACACACGCACACACACACACACACACACCAACAATAATTACTTGACAACCTGCTCCTTTCATGAGTGGAAGTCTTGACACCGCCCCACCTCCCCCCTTCTTTGTCTCCTGCCCTGGGTCACTTGCTTACACAGCTTTTACTAATATTTCACTTAAGAAGCATCGACTGATCTTTGCTCAATGTTATAGCATGACATTTTTCCTTTTCATCAGGCAGACAAGATGGCAATGACCTACTCTCACTAAGAATTCACATTTTTTTCACAATCTTTCATGTTTATATCTCTCTGAAATCTATTCACAACTGGGAGACCTGCTAGATAACTAACAGAAAAACCTAAGTTTGGGGGTTGTTGGTCCTTCATGCAACAATATATCAAAACCATAAATGTATTGCTCAAAAGAATCAGTGGGCGTCTCCCTGGCTAGTGTGTGCAGCACAGATAGTTGGCCAGCAGAACAGAAGAGCAGTGAGAGAGAATTCCAACATGGGGAGTTTGTATTATACTCCCTGTTTGGCTAGTATACTTACCATGTCAGACCATAGCATTCCACGGCAGTTAGTTAGCTCTGCAGGCCCGAGATTTTTTGTGGCTAATGCAGTAATAAGACCATCACGTGACGTCCACACTACTTCCGCAAGGGAAGAAACCGGTGTAAACTTCCTGTTCCTCATTCAACAAGGCCAATGCGCAAGGTAACCCCGAGAACCAATAGCGTTAGCGGGAAGGTAGGGAGGGCATTAGAGTCTGACATGGTAAGTATACTAGCCAAACAGGGAGTATAATACAAACTCCACATTTGGCGTCATATACTTTACCATGTCAGACCATAGCAGAATTCAAAGGAATCGGAGGAGGGCTTAGTGCCCTAATGGTTCTTGGGTTAGCAGAGGAATAGATACGGCTGCGTTAGCCGCAAAAGAAGTCCCTAGAACCATCACCCTGTCATGCGGACACCCCTAAAATAAAGGCTTATGAAGGGATTTTCTGGATGCCAGTAGGCTGCCTCGGGGATGTGGTGCAAGAGGACAGAGCGCTGAATCGCTGTGGAAGTGGCCAGCGCCCTGCCCTCATGGGCCCGGGAGATAAGACGGGGAGATCCTTATACGCCTAGGCGTAGGCCGATCTGCCCATCTTGGAAGCATCTAGAGAGGAAAGGGAGGAGTGCCTGGGGCGCGGGTTCCCAGTAGCCCCGAATGGAGCCAGCTGAGAGTCTAACAAAGAAGACAGGAGAGATAGGAACTACCTATCTGAAAATTGGAAGGCCAGATGGAGAAAAGAATGAGCACAGAAGGCCATATCTCCCCTTGGAAAAGGGCTCACCCTGTGGGGGATTGGGAGTGGAGGGAAGGCATATGTTATGAGGCCAGACCAGGAGGGTGAGCGACTCTGGGCCTGAACACTGTTCTCCACTGGGCTGAGGGTTAGCCTGCTGAGGGTCCCTTCACTCAGTAAGGAGGAGGAACCCCGCTATGTGTGTCGCCAGAGGGTGAATCCCCGCACGGCAACAGTGGAGAGGGGCCTCTATTCGGGGGGAGAGGCTGAGGGAGCGAGCCCCCTTCCCCCACCCCCTTCTTTATTTTGTTGTTGTTGTGTGACACAACAAGGCACCGAAGTGTTGTCCGTGGGCAGGAGAACAAGTCGGTGCGAGACTTGGAGTTGGAAGCAGGGGAAAGGAGGGAGAGGCTGAGGGAGCGAGCCCCCTTTCCCCCACCCCTTTCTGTTGACATAACAAGGCACTGAAGTGTTGACCGCGGGCAGGAGAACCAAGTCGGTGCGAGACCTGGGGTTGGAAGCGGGGAGGGGAGCCTGCCCGTCGCTCACTGTGCGTCCCGCACTCCCGAGGTATGAGGGTTCTCAAAAGGGGACAGCCCGAGATGGAGGGGAGTGTAGAGGTTGAACTAGTGCCACTCTCCCTACCCGTCCGCTTGTAAAGACAGGAACACGAACGAGCGTGTATTTAAGATACTGAGCCATGCGCTTTACCGCAAGCATGTGCGATCGAAAATGGTACCATGCGGTGAGGCAATATGGAGGAGAACCAATCGTAGTGGAAAATCCAAGATGGCGGGTCGATTGACCGGTGAGGGTTAGGTCATCGAAAGAGAACCAATGGGCGCGAGAGTAAAATCGACTGACGCACTGAAGGTAATACGAGGGGCCGAAAGGAGACTCCGTAGAGGAATGTTAGGATAACAAATGTTTATTATTGGCTTAAATGATTGACGGAGATAGAAAGGCGAACTCTTCTTCTTCTTCCACTTCTTTCTTAAAACACGTCCGCTATCCTAATTTGATGGTAGCAATGTGGGTACAAACCCGATCGACCGTACTAGACGAGCGATCGAAGAAGATGATCAGGAGTAGTGATGCAAGGAAAAGAAGGAGATAATAATAGAGGAGGAAAACCTCCATAGCAGTGAAGCGGTACGAAGACCGAGGACGACCACGCAGGGGTCGGCCTAAATGGCGAGAATAAAGATGGCGGCTCGAGCGACCAACGAAGATCGATCGTCGATGTGAATGACCGAGATGGCTATTGGGAATAAACAACACGCCGAGATCGATGGAAATCGTGGAAATGGGGAAAAAATAACGAGAGAGTTGCTGACGCGTTACTACAAGGGTGACGCCTTCCCAAACCCGCGAGTAAGGGACGAATGGAGAACAATGGGGTGAAGAGAAGTCGTGAGCCGTCACGCCTAGAGCGTGAATAAAATGAAATAAAATGCCATCCATAGCCTCACGCGGCAATGGTACCCATGTCGAACGTAAGCCACAACAGAGCAAGTAAAGAAGGCAAGCACACAAGCAATCTCTAAAAAAAAAAAACAGAAGTATAGGCAAGTCAGAGCAAAAACCTGTCCTTGTTAGGCAGAGGCCGAGGTTGAATGAGAACAGGAAGTTTTAACACCGGTTTCTTCCCTGGCGAAGTAGTGTGGACGTCATGTGATGGTCTTATTACTGCATTAGCCACAAAAAATCTCGGCCTGCAGAGCTAACTAACTGCCGTGGAATGCTATGGTCTGACATGGGTAAAGTATATGACGCCAAAAACAAAGCTGCAAGGCTCTGTCAGATTTACACATAACAACTCTCAAGCACGCCAAGAACTCAACTGCATACCTAGTATCATCTGACGAACATTTTCCATGATAAAACATGTGTATGAGATGCTTTTGTCATTATCCAAAACATGTGTTTGAGATGCTCTTGTCATCATCCAAACCTTGAGCATGAGATGCTTTTGCCATCACCCAACGAAGAGGGGGGGAAAGCCAAACAGATCACTATTGTGCAGTGATTTAAACAAGAAACCAGAGTTGCTGTAAGACAGAGATCACAGAAGTCACTCTTATAAAACTCTTGTCATGTTTAACACCACAAGTAAACGTTGGCAGAGGCAGAAGAAAACCAGGGCAATTCTTTTTTTTTTTTTTCCTCAACTTTAACTCTGCAATTAACAGTGACGAAGATCTGCCTCTTTGCACTCACTGAATTTCTAATTTCTTGACAGAGGCACTAGCAAGAGACGTTCTCTTGGCAGCAGTGTTACAATAGATTCAAGATTTTACATATGCACATAATCAGAAAGGCATAACATGAAATTTGATCCAATAAAGTTGAAAGAACTTTGCATTGAATCACGTTGTCATCTGATACATTCACAGTCAAGTGCATTTGCCATGCTATCTTTTTTATCATGTCTGTTTGCAGACTGCGTCCAACACATACTGAACAAAAGCAAATGCAAGTGATGCGAAATGTGTAAGTTCTAAATTAGTAACCGTAGCGCTGAAAAATACCCTGCAGGACCAAAAGCTTACCTGGTAGCCCCTGTAGCATTGATAATTCTTCTACACTTGTTCAGCAGTGATCCCTGGATGCCAGAGCTCAGGTAAACCCTGCAAGAACTCAGCACATGTTCTTTTGCTGCTTGGCTCCAGTCCAGTTTCTCAAAGTTGTCCACGTTTGTGTCGCTCAGTTGCGTCCGCATGAATGCTGTCTCATCAATGTGGGCAGTGGATATTGCACTGATGTCTGCAATGTTGGGATTGATAGCTGGACATAAAAAAATGTACACATCATGAAAAATATGGATGAAAGGGTGAATGATGTTACGACATAGACTTTTTAACGTCCTCACACTCTCTCTCTCTCTCTCTCACACACACACACACACACTTGTACAACTGAACACTGGATACATGCACACATCTCACATATACCAACATGCAACCTGTTCACATATGCACACATAGTTGCTAGCATACATACATGCATGTACATGAACACAAGCACTCTCACACACACACACAACACACACACACACCACGCAACGCACGCACGCACGCACCACGCACACACACACACACACACACACACACACACTGCGCGCACACACACACACCACACAACACCCCACAATAATTACTTGACAGCCTGCTCCTTTCAGGAGTGGAAGTCTGACGCCGGAGGAACCCGTCCTGTTAGTCACAGGATAGTTCTTCTCTTCCTGGCAATAGTTCTTGTCTAGTGATCGTAAATCCAACTCAGATTCACTATGGATCTTCCACTTAGTGGCGTAGTCATATTTCTGACCTAAACACACACACATACATTCACAAATTAAACACACACTGGTCATTTAATCCTGGCAAACAGACATATAACTACAACAAACCCAATACCTGATAATAGAAATAAACATTATTGATTTAATGCACACTTTCCTAAGACTTGCAGCAATTCGTTACTTTCAGAAAATGCCTGATGGAGAACAGAACCATGGTCCATTACAGTACCCTCCTTTGGCCACTGCACATCTTCTTGCTCTGCTGGTTCATTTGTTTCCTGTCAAGGCAACATGCTTAAGGAATGGAACAGGAAGCTGAAGGCATGCCGACTTATAATATAAACCATGGTAACTCCAGTTTATTTACTTATACATCACTGTGCTGCAACCTACTGTACATTTCTAACGCAGCTGAAAAATGTTGTCTGTGCACAAGTGTGCATGCATAATATACAGCAAGTCCAATCTCACTCATGTCCACTCAAACATGCATGCTCATTCATACAGACCTAGACACACAAGCAACATCACCTTACCTTACACAATGACAAGGCAAAATATTTCTTTTTCAAATTCATCATTGGTCACATTTGCAAGACAACAAACACTCATACCTATACACAAACGCACATACAGAAAGACACCACACTTTCAAAAACCTGCCTCACCTTTCGGCTCTTTTACTATCAGATGTGTGCACTCGTTCATCTTCATTTCTCCAGTATATGTTCCACCTACAAAAAATCAAGCCGGACGAACACCGAAGTTGATACCAACATCCTCAATAGCAACAATGCAGTAATAACCTGACTGCCAGCCACAGCAAAAGACACATTTCAAGCAGATTTAAGACACTATCGCGCTACCAATGTCAAAACCTGCCAAACTTCCTTCAGTCGAAACTTGGGACCCAGGAGTTCCAAGAATACTTTGCTTTTACTCTGACCACATCATGACAGCAAGGACTTGCAACTTTCTTTCTTATTTTCAAACACCATTCTACATTACGACATTAAAGGGCAACTTTACCTCCACTCCATTTTCTGATGTATATTCACTAAATATAACACCTGTTGAGCAGGTGAAGGTAACTTAATACTTTGGAGGCTTTGTTTCATCTGTTCCAACTCAGTCTGTTCATTTATCACCCTTTTCCAATGCATACAAACTGAAAAAATTGGGGCTTCAAGGTGATACTTTTTTTCCCCTTGTATCAAAGCAAATTCACTATATTAATCAACCTCACAGCATTTCCTTTGATTTCACTGCATTTATTATACATACCACATGGGAAGCTTTTGCAATTCAATTTACAGGAGAGCTCACAAAGTGTGCTTTCCACCATTTCTACTCGCCAAGCCTAGATTTTTACACATTTTAGCAACACTTCACCTCACCCTTCCAAAAAACAGATCTCAAAGAAGATATTTCCTAAACAAAAGCTTCAAAAGCTTTCATACCCCAAAAAGCACAATATTATATTTGAAGTTTCTTTCTTCAGAAATTAAGGATCTGCATATGTTTTTCAAGAAAGAAACACCTGAAAAGTTATGAGGGGTGGCAGCTATACAGCTTCAGTGCAAACTGGCGAGTGATCAGTACCAATTACAGACAAGAGAAAAACAAATGTCTGTTGTTCTATGGCACTTTGGTTCTCTCTATGGACTGTTCCCTTTAAGACCAAGAGATCCTAGCAGGTGTTCTGGATGTCTTCACATGTTTGCATGGAAGCCTCATATCATTTTATTCTACCATTTAGCAGTCTTGATCTCATATTCAGATAAGCAAGCAAGGTATTTTTGCGTTTTCCATTTTTTTTTTTTTTACAATCCTGCAGATGCAGACATCAATTAAGAATGGTCTATGTACATGTGTTCTTCATGCATACATACAGAGGATCAAGCACTAGCCAGTCAGCATTCACACTGAACTTGAGACTGGACAAGTCTCAACACTAGATCCATGAACTGCTGCCTGCATCAGAACTACAGGTCTCAAAGCACTCTGTTTTGTATCTGCTGGACAATGGATAAGACCTATGTGCAACTGCCATAAAGCAGCCTTCACATCACTGATGAAAACGTTATCTCAAGTATTCAAAAAAAACACTTTTTTCCTTGATAAAGATTTCAACAAAGATTCTAAATGAGGGGAAAAAAACATTCAGGTAAAACTCTGCATCTTGTCACTTTCTTCAAAATTTTCTATGATTAACAGAATAAGACAATACAAACCTGTTAGTTTTCTCTCAATGTTATTTACCCAGTGCTTCATACTTTCTACACAACTGGCTAGTGATCTGCTCTCAGCACAACCCATGACAATGGCTTCCTTACCTTCTGTTTCCACCAGTTGTTTGACTTTGTGTCGCTCCTCCCTGGTAAGGCCAGATACTGTGATCACCAGACCCTTGAAGATCGGGCACCGGTATTCTGCATGAACGCTGCCTCCGCACAATCCACGTATCTGTTCATCAGTCAGTCATGATCACTTTCATGACAATAACACACAAAACAGACACTGAAGACACAATTCTTGGATCTCCATATCTGAGTATTTCAACACTGAAATTTCTCTGCAGTCTGTGTTACCATTTCTCAGCAAGTCTTCATACTATCTTCTGATGAACTAATTCGATTGTCTAACATAGTGACAAGTTTAAGCCATGCTAGTTTTTAGTTCTTGATATCAAACTAAACGAGATTAAACGATGTTATAGAATGTGACACCACTCTGCAAGTGAAAGGAAGGACGAAGGGGAAATAAGGGAGAAATCCAGACATGGCAAGATCCAAAATCTGAAACAGCTAACTACTGTTGGATCACAACTGACCTGTGTTGAGCGATCTCCCAAACCTCAGTCACCCACTCTATAGACATGAGGGGGTATTCTACTGGCTGCAACCTGCAACAGTGTAAGTCATCATAACAGGATGGTAGACATTACATACTCCACGTATTCTGTCAAACTATGATTTATCTCAACAAGACGCTCCAATTTTTTTTTCAATCAATATTCTGGATCCATAATTTTTTTTTTTCAATCATATTTTGGGTCCATAAAGGCTGACAAGTTCTGAATTCCACTAACAATTCCATAACTTTTCCATTCCATTCTGAGCAGTTTTCAACTCGGCATCTAATCTATATTTCACACACAAAATGTATTCCTACTGTTATCAAAGTCACCAAAATGTCCAGGCTTTGTTTTTCAGTATCACTGCTTGGATCATAATTCCATGACCCTTCAATTTCAGAAATTTACTTTCTTTCTTTTTTTTTAAAAAATCCATGGCCTTCCAGGTACCATAACACTATATGGACCCTGTCTGTAAGCACTTTGAGCAAACATATTTTTGACAATAGGATTTTACCTCACATCTAGCTCAAATGTGTGAATCAATTTAAATAAGCAGCTTCTCTGTAAATCTGCATTTAGATTAAGATGACAGATAAAATGGTCTACATTTGTGTATGTACTAATTTCCCCTTGTAAAATCTTGTGCCTTCCAATCACAAAATTTGAAAACCACAATCGAAAGGAAAAAAAAAACCAACAGAGAAAGAACTCCAACAGCAACTCACAGCGTACTTCTGGCTGCCCACTTCCACGCGCCACCAGATGTGTGACATCATCTGTCAGGTTACCTTTGGCTTCACCCGCCATCAGTTCAACCAGATGGTGCATTTGATCCTGAAACCACCAGACACGCTGCTCACTGCTCAATTCATGAATGTGGCCGACCCTGAGGCATAACTCCCTATCTTGCAGGTTACGGAGTGTTGAAGACAACTAAATGAAGACTTCAAGCACCGTTGTACAGGGTATATGTATTAAATGGTGTAGTAGAGGCAAAAAAATTCAGAAAAGGGTTGGGGAATAAGGAAGTGGTAGGTATGGGTGAGGTCAGTAGATTACCCTGGAAAGAGGGTGCAACATTTAGTTCTGATCTGTGATTAAAGTGAATACATCTTCTCTTTGCCGAACCAATTTTTGAAATATGCTAGCAAAAAGAATCAAGGCGCTTCTTTACACCTGTGCCATACCACTAGTGTGCCAATGTATAACAAGCTAAAGGGCAAGAGAGAAGTCAACTGCATCAAAAAGTAATTTGGATAGTTTCCATCACTAGAATATTAGTACATCCCATGCACTCAACGATTGTAAATACATAATCACACACACAACACTACACACACACACACACACACACACACACACACACACACACACACACACTGACTGATTGAAACCATTTATATTGTCTGATTAACCATAGGTGTACTGCCATTTCAAACAAAATAAATAATTCAGAAAAGTACATTTAAAATGATAAATTACAAAATATAAATAAGACTGTCAATTTGTTATTTCAGAGATGATAAAATTGTAGAGAAATTATATACAATACTTTAATAGAATTGTTAGGTGACCAAAGTCCAATGACGGACAAATATCACTCTCTTCTCTCTCATACCCCAACTTACCCCTATCCCGAGAACCTTCACAAACACACACATATACACATGCACAAACACACACAGACACACACATGAACACACACATACAGTGAACATACCCTGATCGTTTTGTCCATACTGGTGCAGGAAATAGTGACACCCTTCATACACACACTGTAAATTTGGACGTTTTTTCTGTGGTAATTCCTGCAAACAAAGCATCCAACGTTCACAACTTTCATTCTTGCAAAGACAGTCTTCAAAAATTAACATAAAGCGTAAAACACTGTTACAATACTTTTTGAGCATGCTCTGAAAAAAGACAACTGCTCTTTTTCCTCAAGCCTCTTAAATGATAAATCATTCCACCAAAACAGCATATTTTTCCTGCTGTATCTGTATCTGTCTTTCCCAGTTTCAAAGTAATAAAAATTCTAAAGGTATTAGGTTATGGAAAACGGTAGGGTAATGGAGGAGACAAAGAATTCACGTCACATACAAATAAATAACAGAATGACATCACTATCAAAAGAAACTTGTCAAACCTGTATGTGTTGCTTTAAATTACAAGAATAATACAGTGTGGACTGGATGGATAGCAAGTTGACTGAATGGAATATCTTACCATTTTGAAGTTCAGGCTGGCCAAAATGCACTGTGGTCCAAATAACCTGCACAATGATTTTAAGAAAGTGGCACAAAGATTTTAAGAAAGTGGCACAAAGATTTTAAGAAAACGGGTTCCATTGTTTTTATTCCTCCTTAACAATGAATCTTGGTTCTGTTCTATGCTTTCTTACTTTCGTGTGGTTTGCTTTCCAACACTCAACACAATTCTGTTGTAGCACACACACTGTACCTGTAAAAGCCTTGACTGGATGTCATTTGACATTTTTATGTTTTTAAAACTTTAGAATGAAGAAGTATAAAACAGTGAAATAAAGACAAACTGGAAAAGAAAAACAGAAATGAATTATGCGAGGGAAAGGCTTAAGATAACAACTTTGTCAAATTTTGTCTTAAGCCATAATTTGCAAGTACCAACATTTAAGCCGCAAATTACTTCCCTCTTTATAGTTACACAAATCCTCCATAACTTATATATTCAAAGTTAAGAACACACTGATTCCATTTCCATTTCCTATTCAAAACAAGTTCCAATTAGTTTCCATCCTCACTAATTTTGTAGCAATTCTATTCATTACTTTCAAAACTGTTGTGGAAGTACATCATGAGAGCAAGATTCATAAATGATCTGAAATATAGCAATCCACCTCCACACTCAGCACTCAAAAAAACAGTTTGCACAGTACCATTTGGTTTTCAAGATAATGAAAGTTTGATCAATGATAACAAAATAAAATTAAAAACCCTGACATGCACGCATTCCAGTTCATGAGGATAGAACACATCCAGACATTTCACTGCAACCGCTCACTCACCTACAGCCCAGAAGTTTCAGATGCTCGAAACCAGGCCCTTCAAAAGGTTCCATGACATAAGCATGATTCCTGTCAGCAGACTCTATGCTCAGACACTGGTCGTGGTCAATCCATTCTGGGGTCAGTCCATGCTCCTTCAGCAACTGACAGTGACACACAGCAGTTTGCTTTCACTTTTTTGGTCAAATGTTACATCTTCCATGCCCCCTTCAGTGACGTTACCTCTACAGCACTCATTCTTGCCAACCGTCACACAGCCACATCCAGCTTCCTCCAATATACATCAGTGTTGTTCTCATGCAAAATAAATTTGAACTTTTTTTTTTCTTTCCTTTTTTGTACATGGGCCTTTTCTCTCGTGGAAGACTTAATTTTCTCTGCTTGTGTGCTCAGATGTGATCAACACTGTATGCACAGAAAAGCAACCCTATTTGTGTATGTGTGTGTGTTTTCTGCTGGCATGCATACCTGTGCATGCGATTTAATGTACTTCAATGTAAGCGTGTGTGTGAGCATTCATCTACACACACATTTATGCTTCTGCATTCTGGTTAATATTTGTTCTTTTGTGTGCAAGACTCCAGGAGATCTGTATGGTCTTTTTCCTAGATCATTACTACTTCATCTGAAAAACGAAACCTTATTCAAAAAGTGTGTGTGTGTGTGTGTGTGTGTGTGTGTGTGTGTGTGTGTGTGTGTGTGTGTGTGTATGTGTGTGTGTGTATGTGCGTGTGTGTTGTGAGTGTGAGTGAGTGTGGTGGAATACTCTGTGTGTGTGTGTGTGTGTGTGTGTGTGTGTGTGTGTGTGTGTGGTGTGTGTTGTGGTGCGTGTGAGAAAGAGAGAGAGAGAGAGAGAGAGTGTGTGTGTGTGTTGTGTGTGTGTGTGTGTGTGTGTGTGTGTGTGTGTGTGTTGCAGGGATGAAAACAGTTTTTTAAAAAAAAAGGAGATTGGCGGGGATCTGGGGGTTCACCATGGGCCCCCAGTGGGGTACATGGGCAACAGCCCGGCGGGGGTCAGGGGGCGGCGCCCCCTGAAGCTGAAGCATATTTTGTATTAAATATGGCATAAAAATCTTTAGAAATCACTTTCTTGCTTCTAAACAACTCATTCTATAGATCAGCTTTCAACACCATGAAGACAGACTGATATGGAAAGAAACTATGTCAATTGAGACAAACATTTAGTATGATGAATCCTCAGAACTCTAGCTAAAGAAAATTTGACAAACAGTGCTTTCAGGACATAAAGAATAAGGCCTGTTGATAAGTAAATCAGAGTGGGAAATCAAACTAAGTAAATCAGATGTATGAAAACGACTGCTGGACTTCAATAAACACAATATGAAAAATGATTACTTTGAAGTCCTTTAAAAAAAAAGTGAAGCTTTTGGGCCTTAGACCCTTCGTCAGGAAACACTAAACACAAAAAAAAAAGAACATAAAAGAACAAATGACATAAAAACAAACTGATGTCACAACAGTACACCCCCCCCCCCCCCAACTTCCCTCTTACAACTAATCATATCCCCCCCCCCTCTTGACAAGTGTGTGTGTGTGTGGGGGGGGGGGGGGGGGGCGATTGTGTGTGTGTGTGTGTGTGTGTGTGTGGGGTGTGTGTGTGGGGGGGGGGGGGGGGGGTTTGTTTGTGTGTGTGTGTGCGAGGTGGGACGGGGGTGGGGGGAGGGGGCGAAGTGTGTGGGGTATGTGTGTTGTGGGTGAGGGTGGGGGTTGGGGAGAAGGAGGAGTAGAGGAAGTATTAGTATATAGGTAGTGGGGGGAGTGGGCTGGTGGAAAGGATTTCATAGGGGGCTGTTAGCAGACACTTAACAAATGTAGCAAACGTTTGCATTATACCAGGGGAAAAGTGTTACACAATACTGTTGTGACATCAGTTTATTTTGATGTCATTTGTTCTTTTATATTCTTTTCGTCACTTTGACGTTTTTCCCTTGCTTTGAAGACTCTACGAGTGGAAGTACTTAGAGTAGGAGTCAAACTATCTTTGGAAATTAAACGTAGATTGTTGCATACCCAATGATCTGAAAACATGCTGTAATGGTGTGGGAAACACACACATTTTCTGTTGGTGACTGGGACGCTCGATGTGATCTCTGATTGCCACAAAGCCACGACTACCAAAGTAGACACGTTTTTGGCAAGGCTCGCAAAACACTTCAAATTCGCCGTCTTTGTCATGTTTTCTTATTGCATCCGCGACTCTGCGGTCACACACGTCCTTCTGCTGCCACGCGGTCTTCTAGTGGTTCACATACTTCTTTCTTTTCTTTTTTTCGTTTTGTTTGCACTCACTAGCGGCAAACTCTCACTGTGAATCGACGCCATGATGATAAATGATACTGGAAGGAAACAGAATGAGAACTAGCCTACGCCGTTTGAGAACATTACCGACAGAGAAGAAATTCGCTGTGCAGACAAGTTGAGATCGTTTCTGAGCATCATTCTTCGAATAATTTTTCGGCGGAGACTTTTTTTTTCGGCGGAGATGCGAAAAAATAACGGCGGAGACGGCGGAGGAGTTTTCATCCCTGGTGTGTGTGTGTGCACGAATGTGTGTTTTCTGCTAGCAGCCACATATATATAGACAGACATCTATGCACTTTCATACAAGTGCTTGTGTATGCACATAAAGGCTTGTGCTTGCTGCATAACATCAGTCTTCCTTATAGCATCTATAACCAAGGGTTCTTGGGACTCTCTGTTGAAAAGCCTGAAAGTCCTTTGTGAAATCTAAGGGTCCCTACCATCAAAATAAAAACATGAAGAAATTCTAATTAAAAATACAATAATGCTCCACCAACATACTTATCCATTCTGCTTACTTACATTGGATGCTTCCACTAGCCTTGGGTCAAGGTCGCCTTGCTTAGGCTTCACAAACTTCATATGAAATTCGTCACTCATACTGGCCAGACTTCAAGCAAAACTTGTCTGAAAATGACACATGACACACATTCAGGGTTATCATGGACTTGTCAGTGCCCTCATAAACTACATGTTGTAGTTTTCAATCACTTTGAACAATCTGCTGACTGCTCTGGGGGGAAAAATGAAGATGAATCTTAAAGGAAGAGCATCATGGCCTCATGTACCATGGCTTTATACACTTCAGGCAAATTTTTGCTCTCCTGATGGTAAACTTTCTAACTGCTCTCAAACACACGCACAAACACACACACACACACTCACAAAACAAGCTACTTATTTTAAGTCATATGTTGCAAACACCGTAGGGAAATAAATGATAGAGGATGTACTGCACAAGTAAACTATAGAGGCATAACCGACTGTTCATATAAACAAAAACATGGCAAGTATGGCAGATCTGACCTCTTGATAAGAATACATGCCACTGTTAGTCATTGCAGGTGGAGATAAGATAAGATAAGATAATGTTGTTTATAGCCCAGCCGACCGCAGAGGGCCACATCAGGGCTGTCACCACGTTAAAATCAACTCACCAGTCATTGCAGGTGGAGAACCATGCCATAAAGATTATGCCATGATGAATGAAGACGTCAATGGTATATAGTGCACAGATGAAAAGGATAGGGTGTCATATTAACAAAGACTTAGACTGATCACTATATTCATGACTCAACAAATCAAATGAACTGCTTCAGACTCACAAAAAGAACCATATTTTTCATAGACATGACATGTTTCTGAACCTGTGCAAGGGACTACCAAGCAGTCAGCTTTGATTAAAAACTTCCCAAAATAACCAATAAGATTAGTATACAGGATTCAAAATTATTCAAAGATCCATATACTGGATTATCTCACACAACCCACTTTAAAAACAAGAAGAATTAGGAGTAATCTTATTCAATTTCAACCTGCAAGATTTTCAGAAATACTGATGACTGGAAAGTACTTGACTTCTTCAAATTATCAAGTTATGGCATGACAAGAAACAGTGCTGACTAAACATTACTGAATGTAGCCATAGCAGCAGAAAGAAATTTTCATTTACTAAATATTAATAATAGAAAAAAAATCAATAAATACCTTCAAAAGCCTTGCTGACAATTGGAAAGACAATGAAATTTAAGGTATAAATATGACAAATAAGCGTAAAAAAAACCCTGAGCATAAACTTGCGAAAACTTTTATATTTCCAAATTTTACGCAGCACAGAGAGACTTTTAAAAACCTGCTGGCAAGCTTAATGCAGTCCCTAGGATTCCTGATTCCATAAATGTCGTTTCAGACCCTCCCCTGTAAAAGAAAAGATTCTTTCAAAATTTTGAAGCTGACTTACTCGTCAACTGATATTAAATGAGCCCTCGTCATGTCAGATCATCTGTAATCAAAGTGTTCTTGATATCATTTAGGATTGAAGCACTTGAAAGACAAACGTATAAAAGCATCTTCGGGCACATCATCCAGATCTCCACGAGAAAGCCGTTTAAGAATTTGAGCGTTTGTTTAGATCTGATCGGTAGATGTGATTAGGCCTATGTGATTTCGAAAGTTTAAAAAAAACAACAACAGTAAAATGTACTTGTTGCTTATGTACATCGCAAATACTTTTCTTACCTTTATAACCACACTCACAAGCGCTTTTTCACTTCAATTCATTGATCTGTCAGTGTTGACTGCTGCAGTAAACACCGTAGTTCAAGTTGTAGAGTGAAAAACTAAAAAAAAAACTGTCGTCTGTTATTCCTTTCAGTTTCACGTCGTCTTCTGGTCCAGAAATTCCCCAATCAGCTCAACTAAAAAGCACCAATACTGATCATTCTGCTTCGATGATAGCTGCTCATTTCACCATGGACCCGACTTCATCCATGGTAACTAATGATGACGAAAGTGTAAAGATTAAAGCCTAAATCGACCTTAGTTGAGGGCAGTTGGATTACCATTCGTGAAGTGCCGCCATTTCCTATTCTAAGTCACGTGACTTCGATACAGTTTACTTTGGTCGATCTATATGTACAGCATCTGTGTAGTGCAGTCGACAATATGCACACAGTGGTGGAAAGAAACTGGACTGAGAGCTTGACAGTAGAAGTCCCCTGATGCTGCTGAGAGTCAAACCTGCAATTTTGGATGGGTGGGCTTTTGGATGGGTGGGCTTCAGGGAGTACTTTAGAATGGGAACGAAGAAATGCTGTCTCTATGTGTGTGTGTGTGTCTGTCTGTCTGTGTGTCCGTGTCAAAATGTGTTCCACTCGCTCCAGACAAAACTACTGGGCTGATCTTTCTGAAAATTTGCAGGTATGTTCATTATGGGTCAAGGATGATGCCCGACGTTTTTAGTTTACCGTTACAGCCGTTACTAACGGCTGTAACGGCCTGTAACGCTTTTTCTTCTTTATGGAATATCTCAGAAAGTACTTGGCCGATCTTTCTGAAAATTTGTAGGTAAGTTCATTATAGATCACGAATAATGCCCGATGTTTTAGTTTACCGTTATAACCGTTACTAACGGCTGTAATGGCCTGTAACGGTTTTTCTTCTTTATGGAATATCTCAGAAAGTACTTAGCCGACCTTTATGAAAATTAGCAGGTATGTTCATTATGGGTCACGGATGATGCCTGATGTTTTAGTTTGCCCCGTTATAGCCGTTACTAACGGTTGCAACGGCCTGTAACGGTTTTTTCTTCTTATGGAATATCTCAGAAAGTACTTGGCCAATTTATAAGCGGTTTGGATGATCTTGTGACAAATCGGATCCTCTGTCCATATGTAAGTGATGTAATGCTGAAAATGGATTAAACAACCGTTAAAAAGCGTTATTCTGCCGTTATTTCTTATATATAGGTGGATTTTAATGAAATTTGGTATATAGAAAGGTTATCACACACAAATGGCACTTCTATATAGTGTTTTAAAATTTGACCGTTAAAAACCGTTATTCTTGACGTATTGTCCGATTTGGATGAAATTTGATATGTACACAGGCTTTGGCCCAGTGAGGACTAAAATACCGTTTCAAAAGTGCATATCGGTTAAATAACCGTTAAACCGTTATTTTGCCGTTATTTTTTATATATTGGTGGGTTTTATTGAAATTTTGTATATTAGAAAGGTTATCACACACAAATGGCACTTCCATGCAGTGTTTCAAATCTGACCGTTAAAAACCGTTATTCTTGACATATTGTCCGATTTGGGTGAAATTGGTATGTACACAGGCTTTAGCCCGTGAGGACTAAAATACCGGTTTCAAAAGTGCATATCGGTTGTATAACCGTTAAAACCGTTATTTGCCGTTGTTTTTTTATATATTGGTGGGTTTTAATGAAATTTTGTATGATGGTAGTCCTTCGGATCCGAAGATGACGTGAACGTTTCTGCAGCTCATCGATGTACGCGGAGGTGGCTCTGCAGCCCCAATCTGGAGGCGCAGAGTCTGGAACAGTGGGGGCACTGGAAGTCCGTTGTCGTGATCACTGCTGCTGCTGCTCTGTGGCGTTGATCCCTGGCGCAGTCAGCTTTTGGCGTCGAGTACTTTCGAAGTTGGTAGCGGCTTTGTGAATTGTGGCCCGCCACAGAGGTCGGTCACTGGCGCACTCCTCTAGTTCTTTTGGTTTGAGTTCGCACCACTGGAGGTTTGATTTGACCGAGTCCTTGTACCGTTTCTTTGGGCGTCCTTGGTTTCTCTTGCCTTGCAGAACTCTCCATACAGCAGTCGCCTTGGCATACGGTGCTCTTCCATACGGATGACATGCCCCACCCATCGAAGCTGGGCCTTGATGAGCATGGACTCGATACTTGTAGTGTGAGCACGGTCCAGGACCTCGAGGTTGGAAACACGGTCCTGCCAATGGATTCCGAGTATGGAGCGAAGAGCTCGCATGTGGAAGTTCTCCAGCTTCTTGACGTGTCTGCAGTACAGTGTCCAAGATTCGCACCCATAGAGGAGAGAGGGCAAGACCACTGCGTTGTAAACTCTCAGTTTTGTAGTCAGCCGAATGTTGTGTTGACTAAGCACTCTGTTGCGGAGTCTTCCCAGCGCCTGGCTTGCTTTGCTGATTCGGGCATCAACTTCCCTGTCCAGGGAGCCATCACAGGAGATGGTACTTCCTAGATATCTGAAATGTTCAACGTCCGCAAGCTGGGAGTCGTCAATGACGATGGTGGTGCCGAGGGTTGGTGTTTGGTGCGGGTTGGTGAAGCACCTCATCTTGCCGAGGCTGATTGTCAGGCCGAAGAGCTTTGAAGCATCGGAGAAGCGGTCAAGCATCGTTTGCAGATCGGATTCTGCATGGGCCACCAGTGCGCAGTCATCGGCAAAGAGGACTTCTTGAAGGAGATCTTTGATGCTCTTTGTCTTGGCAGTGAGGGCGACAAAGGTCAAAGAGGGAGCCGTCCAGACGATAGCGGAAGTAGACTCCCTTCTCCAGGTCTTGGACAGCGTGGGACAGCATGCAGGTGAAGAAGACGTTGAAGAGGACCGGAGCTAAGACACAGCCCTGCTTCACGCCATTGCTGATCTCGAAGGCTTCCGTCACGTTTCCACTGGAGAGGACCTGGCCGGTCATGCCATCATGGAAAGAGCTTGATCATTTTCACAAACTTTGCGGGCATCCAATGCGCTCGAGGACTGTCCAAAGAGCTTCCCCTGTTGACCGTGTCAAAGGCCTTGGTCAGGTCAATGAAAACAGAGTATAGGGGCATGTTTTGTTCGATACACTCTCCTGAAGCTGTCTGACAGCAAAAATCATGTCGACAGTGCTTCTGCCGGGTCTGAAGCCGCACTGCGCCTCGGGAGGTTCTGCTCGGAAACAGTGATGAGTCTGTTGAGGATGGCTCTGGCAAAGATCTTTCCAGCAACGGAGAGTAGCGAGATGCCTCTGTAGTTCCCACAGTCGGCTTTGCTTTCCTTGTTCTTGTAGAGGAGACAATCAGGGCGTCACGGAAGTCATCTGGCATCTTCTCCTCCTCCCAGATACTCCGCAGGACATCGTGAAAGCTTTTAGGGCATTGGGGCCTGCCGCCTTGTAGATCTCAGCAGGTATTCCGTCCTTTCCTGATGCTCTACTGGAGCTCGTCTGGAGGATTGCTTTCTGGATCTCTGCAATGGTGGGGGGTACTGCAAGTGTGTCTTGTATCGGCTGCTGAGGGATCTGGTTCAAGGCATCCGAGTCGACTGACGAGGGCCTGTTGACCAGGTTGCTGAAGTGGTTCTTGCCAGCGCTTGCTTAGTCCTTCTTGGTCCTTAATCAGGTTGCGCCGTCGGAGGACAGTATTGGGGAGCAGCCTGATGCTGAGGGTCCAAAGACTGTCTTCAACGAGCCAAAGAATTTCTTGGCGTTGTGAGAGTCGGCGTAGCCTTGGACTTCAGTCGCTTTGTCCTGCCACCACTGGTTTCCGCATCAGACGTAGGTCGGTCTGCACTTTGGCCTGGAGAGTCTTGAATCTCTCGCGTTTGGAGACGGACGATGGTCATTCTGCCACTCGATGTAAGACTTGTTCTTCGCATGGAGGGCTTCTTTGATCTTCTCATCGTTCTCGTCAAACCAGTCTTCATGGGCTCTGATTTTTGCTCCGAGGACCTCTTTTGCAGTCTCAGCGACCATGTCCTTAAAAGAGGACCATTTTTCTGTTCCATCTTCAGGGGTCAGACCGTCTTGGAGCTTTTCTTCAAGTAGTTGTTGGAACTGGGAGAGGCAGGTCGGGTCTTTCAGTCTGGAGACATTGTAGGAGGCCCTGACAGTCTTTGGTCGGTTTCTGTGTGGCAGTGGTATGTGCAGGGTCATTACAGCCCTGACCAGCCTGTGGTCAGTCCAGCATTCAGCACCTCTCATGACGCGGGTCACCCGGACGTCCTTGATGTCGCGTTGGCGTACGATGATGAAATCAATCATGTGCCAGTGTTTCGACCTCGGGTGCATCCAGGTGGTCTTGAACTTGTCCGCCAACCTGAACAGGTGTTGGTGATGCAGAGGCTGTGTTCCGCACACTTGCTGAGGAGGAGCAGGCCGTTGTCGTTGACCTTGCCTACTCCGTGTCTGCCGAGAACGCCTCTTCCCAGCTGCTATGGTCTCTTCCTACTCTGGCGTTGAAGTCCCCAAGGATGACGAGTTTGTCATTTTGAGGAGTTGACCTGATGGCCTGGTCAAGTTGTTCGTAGAACAGCTCTTTGGTGTCGTCTGGGCTCGTGAGCGTGGGTGCATACACACTGATGATTGTGAGGTGTCTTGACTTCCTGAGGGGATACGCAGTTTCATGAGGCGTTCATTGATGCCAACCGGGAGCACAGGTATGCTTTTGAGCAGGGCTGTCCTGATGGCGAATCCAACGCCATGGATCCTGTCTTCGGCTTGTGGCTTTCCCTTCCAAAGAAAGTGTATCCACCTCCCTCTTCTCTTAGGGAGCCTTCATCAGCAAGTCGGGTTTCGCTGAGTGCAGCAATGTCTATTCGGTATCGCTGGAGTTCATTCGCGACAAGCGCTGTTCTTCTCTCCGGTCTCGACGTACTGGCTCTGTCCATTAATGTTCGAACGTTCCAGGCTCTAAAAGGAGTTTTCTTTGCTTTTTCTTTTGCATTTTTCGACCGCAAAATGGATGGGTCTGTCAGCCGTGGTAAGCTGACCAGACTGTAAAGGGCAAGCATTTGTTCGGGGCACCTTTTCTAGCCCCCTCCCCCATGCGGGGGTGGGCAGTGCTGTCCTAAAGAGGCTGCCCAGTCGCCCACGGGTGCTGCCGGACTCTCCTGTTGCCCTCGGATTCAGGAAAAAGAACGACCACCTGCCCATGGACCGCCTACGTGCAGGATTGTGGTCATCTCCCCCTGTTGCTTCGCCACGTGCCCATCGCCGCAGGACTTGAGGTGTGTGCGTTGACAGATCGGTGATGAGTTGCATAACGGACCTGTGCGTGAAGTTTTATAGTGGGAAAATCGTTGCACGGGGGTAATCCCACTCTCTCAGCCTGGGGAGCCTTGATTCAGTGGCACGGAGAACAGTTACGACGGAGACTGCCAGGCTGCAGTGGATGACCAGACTTCTCAGGGTGTCACGTCCATGCTTGTAGCGCTCCACAACACTTGCTGCCACCCGCCTTCACAACCGTTGGATCACCGATGATCTCTTTCGCTCGTTCCGCCGGGAGTCAGTCTTCGCATGCAGTAGGGCTGACACAGCCCGAGCCTAACTCACGGAGGGTTTCAGACCCGACGGCCACCCACACCTGGTTTAGCCGGCCTGCCAAAGCCGTTGCCCGGGGAGTTGCCTCTGTTGCATGTGACAGCTTCTAGGAGCCACAGGTGTGAGCTGAGTGACATGTGAGGACCAGTGGCGGACGAGCTGCCCTAGAAAAGGACATGGCAAGCCCCCCTGCAAAAGGTATAGAAAGGTTATCACACACAAATGGCTCTTCCATGCAGTGTTTCAAAATCTGACCGTTAAAAACCGTTATTCTTGACATATTGTCCGATTTGGATGAAATTTGGTATGTACACAGGCTTTAGCCCAGTGAGGACTAAAATACCAGTTTCAAAAGTGTACATCGGTTAACCGATAAAACCGTTATTTTGCCTTTATTTCTTATCTCACGAAGCACTTGGCCGATTTATAAGCGGTTTGGAAAACTGGGAGTACGTTTATATGCTTCGCATCTTGTTTTTTTACCACGGATGTCTTACTCACATTGCCATCGGACACCTGCTATAAGTTGGAAAATTTAAACTTTATGACGTTCCGTTTTTTTTGTACTCCCAGTTCTTATAGAACAGTGAGTACTTTAGAATGGGAACGAACAAATGCTGTGTGTGTGTTGTGTGTGTGTGTGTGTGTGTGTGTGTGTGTGTGTGTGTGTGTGTGTGTGTGTGTGTGTTGTGTCTGTCTGTCTGTCTGTCTGTCTGTCTGTCTGTCTGTCTGTCCGTGGTCAAAATGTGTTCCACTCGCTCCAGACAAAACTACTACGCCGATCTTTCTGAAAATTTGTAGGTATGTTCATTATGGCCACGGATGATGCCCGATGTTTTAGTTTACCGCTATAGCTGTTACTAAAGGCTGTAACGGCCTGTAACGGTTTTTCTTCTTTAACGGAATATTTCAGAAAGGACTTGGCCGATCTTTGTAAAAAATGAGCAGTTACGTTCATATGGGTCACGGATGATGCCCGATGTTTTAGTTTACCTGGTTATAGCCGTTACTATAACGGCTGTAAACGGCCTGTAACAGTTTTTTCTTCTTTATGGAATATCTCAGAAAGTACTTGGCCGATCTTTCTGAAAATTTGTAGGTATGTTTATTATGGGTCACGAATAATGCCTGATGTTTTAGTTTACCGTTATAACCGTTACTAACGGCTGTAACGGCCTGTAACGTTTTTCTTCTTTATGGAATATCTCAGAAAGTACTTGGCCGACCTTTAGAAAATTAGCAGGTATGTTCATTATGGTCACGGATGATGCTGATTTTGTTTGCCCTTATAGCCGTTACTAACGTTGTAGCGGCCTGTAACGGTTTTTCTTCTTTATGGAATATTCAGAAAGTACTTGGCCAATTTATAAGCGGTTGGATGATCTTGTGACAAATCGGAATCCCTGTCCATATATAAGTGATGTAATGCTGACAATGGATTAAACAACCGTTAAAAACCGTTATTCTGCCGTTATTTCTTATAATAGGTGATGTTAATGAAATTTGTATAAGAAAGGTTATCACACACAAATGGCACTTCTATATGTGTTTTAAAATTTGACCGTTAAAAAACCGTTATTCTTGACATATTGTCCAATTTGGATGAAATTTGTATGTACACAGGCTTTAGCCCAGTGAGGACTAAAATACCGGTTTCAAAAGTGCATATCGGTTTGTATAACCGTTAAACCGTTATTTTGCCGTTATTTTTTTTATATATTGGTGGGTTTTTAATGAAATTTTGTATATAGAAAGGTTATCACACACAAATGGCACTTCCATGCACTGTTTCAAAATCTGACCGTTAAAAACCGTTATTCTTGACATATTGTCCGATTTGAATGAAATTTGGTATGTACACAGGCTTTAGCCCAAGTGAGGACTAAAATACCGGTTTCAGAAGTGTATTTCGGTTATATAACCGATAAACCGTTATTTTGCCGCTATTTTGTATATATTGGTGGATTTTAATGCAATTTGTATATAGAAGGGTCATCACCACACACATGGCACTTCCATGCAGTGTTTCAAAATCTGACCGTTAAAAACCGTTATTCTTGACATATGTCCGATTTGAATGAAATTTGGTATGTACACAGGCTTTAGCCCAGTGAGGACTAAAAATACCAATTTCAAAAGTGTACATCGGTTAATAAATAACCGTTAAAACCGTTATTTTGCCCTTATTTCTTATCTCACAAAGCACTTGGCCATTTATAAGCGGTTTGGAAAACGGGAGTACGTTTATATGCTTCGCATCTTGTTTTAGTTTTGTTTTGTTTGTGTTTTTTCCCCATCGACCAGATCCAACCGAAATCTTTTCAGCTGTCCCTGCCATTGCCTCCACAGTTCTGGTTCTTTTCTTACTAGAAATTGTGAGCTGTTTCCTGAACTGATAGGCTGAAGAGCCTACCCCCCCCCCCCCCTCTTCCCCCGCCCTCCTGCGCCGCCCCCATGCACCTCCACACCCATCTCCATCCCTTGCCTGGCGAGGACTTTGGCTTGGAAGCTAGCTTCCCTCAAGCTGCTGACTAGACTTGCATATAGGCCTACTCTCAGTCTTAAAGATGTGGGCTTTCTTCCATTTAGCTTTCACCATATGGCGTTGTGATTTCAATCATTTGTTTTCATTTTCGAACGGGGGGGGTGGGGGGGGGGGGGGGGGGGGGGGGGGGGGGGGGGGGGGGGGGGGGGGGGGGGGGGGGGGGAGGGGGGGGGGGGGGGGGGGGGGGGGGGGGGGGGGGGGGCACTCGATAGATCCCGTCTTGATAGATCCCCGTCTCGATGTATCCCCGTCTTGATAGATCCCGTCTCGATAGATCCCCGTCTCGATAGATCCCCATCGCGATTGATTCCTGTCTCGATGGATCCCCGTTACTGTTTTGGATCTACCGAGACGGGGACTACCGAGATGGGGATCTACTGAGATGGGGATCTACCGAGACGGGGACTATCCAGACGGAAATTCGTCCACATGTAGTGGGGGGGGGGGGGGGGGGGGGTCTATCGACACGGGGATCTACCGAGATGGGGATCTATCGAGACGGAAATTCGTCCACATGTTGTGGGGGATCTATCGAGACGGGGATCTACCGAGATGGGGATCTACCAAGAGGGGATCTATCGAGATGTGCATGAACCTGAGCGGAGAGCAAAATGTTCGGTCTCACGCTGCCATCCCCGATCATCGGTGGGTGATTGCTGCTTTCTGGAAGGCCTGTTGTGCACGCCCAGTCATCCACCCCGTCCAGGAAATGTCGCTTCCATGCTCATCCGGACGATTTTACAGCTGTAACAGACACATTGCCTTTGACATCCTTCCTGAGAAGAACGTCGTTGCATGAACTTCCCGTGTGGCATACTTTTTCCTCTGGCTGTCATACACGTGATCCTTCATAAGCACTTGGCTGTGACTCAAAGAAACCCCCACACAAAACATGTATGTATGTACGCACTCACGCATCGTGCACACACACATGCGCTCGCACACTCACATGGGCCTGTGCTCACACATCCATACACACACATGTATGCATTCTCTACTCACACATGCAATGATAAAAATGGCACAACCAGTGTTAGGTAGGCACTCAAGGTCTGACCAGAGCGTTGAGCTATGCGTAGGTCAGACATCTACTAAGTCATAGCCACGAGATCCTCTTCTTAAATTCTCTCATCTTAGTTTGTTTGTTTTTTTTTGTTTGTTTTTTCTGTCCCAACCTCTGCGCCACCTCAGAGGCAGTGCACCCACGCCGCACATCCCGACACCCCGTCCACAGCCACAGCCCGGTCGGGCCCGCCGCAGCCCCGGCACCGGCAATCCACAGGGAGCAGTCAATGTCAAGTCGTCAAGAGGCAACCCACCGGAGGAGACACTGCACTGCTGCCGAGTCACTTCGGTGGTGTTTCAGTGGCGCCTGTTCTGATCATAACATACGCAGGACACCACCTACTAAGCCCCCTACTGACGACAATAATTGCTTAGGTCGCGAGAGCCGACGTGAGTGAGCTCTCCCTCCGAGTGGGCGCCACCACGTCCGTCCAACGACAGCCCCCATGGACCTCGCCGATACAGGTCACCTCGACGGAACCAAACCAAGGCCACAGACGTGGAGTGGACATCGAAACTGAGGTCACCATGTGAGCAGGGCATGAAGGGCCGCAGAATTTGAGACTTTTTTTTTTTTTAATGCTGATCGATGAGGATGAGGATGATTAAGATGATGCTAACCGATTTCCATTTCGGTCTGAGACCACATGACAGGGCTGTACTCTACGCTTCCTTTCATAATGTATCCCGCGTCAACCAGGCCCGAGAGATACAGGCACCTGCAGTGTTGGTCAGGAAATTAGAGCAACACTGTCAGAAACGCATCCATTAAGTGGATGAAACTCGACTGTGTGGTCCCAGTCTTCCCAACTGAGTCCGCAGCAAACTCAACTCTGGGTAGGAGCGGTCGGGCCAGAAAAAAAACCCACATGACTCTGATGGGATTCGAACCCCACGACCTCCCAGCCGGGAGTCCGCGACGCTAACCACTTCGCCACGGCAGCTGGTCTCATCTTAGTTATTTATTCATTTATCCATCAGCTTTAAATCATGCGCAGTGTGGTCTCAAAACTTATCAGATGTGATGTAACGTATGTGGACTAGTC
>CM031620.1:23294659-23297159 GCA_018398815.1 Conus ventricosus | reverse complement strand
AGTGTGAGTAGCATGGCTGATGCCTAGACTTAGGTCGAGAGGTACTTCAGTTGATGGAAAGAAGCTTAAGGAGTAAAATTACAGAAGATAATCAGTTAATGGAAAGATACTTTTAAATTATTAGTTGAGTTCCTTTCAGTCAGTAAATCAGTTTCTTATACGTTTGGCTGTAGAGCCACTGCCGAGTAGCATCATAGGTGTATTAAGGATTGGAAAGGGAGAGGAGAAAGGCGGGGTCGAAAAGAAGAGGTAAGGTAACAAGGAATGAAGCATAAGAAAGTGATTTGGGGGGTGGAAGAGGAGCAGGAGAGAGAGGGCAGTTACAAAAGGGGAGGAAAAGAAGCAGAAAATATGTTAAAAGGTTAACAACAGCAACAAAGAGGGGGGAGGGTGTGTGTGTGCGGAGGACGATAGAAGAAACAAGGCATGGTACGAGATGTATAAAAAAGATTGTGCAGGAAGGAAATTGGTTCCCCATCTGGAAAATGTATACCAGGGTTCGAAATACCCACCTACCCTTTGGGAAAAGGGACAACTAAAACTTCTGGCAGACAAGTGGAAATACACTCTTCACTCACTTTTAGCTTGTCCGTTGTGCAGCCAATTTTCAGCTGTCGGTGAAACGGTGACTGAGTCGACAGTTTCAGGGCAGACCAAATCACATTCTACCCTGCTGTTTTTCACTTTCATGTCTCAACCCCACTTCCCCCTCGTTTTGTTTATGAATCTCAGAACAGAACCCCAGAAGAGTGTCCGTCTTATAAAATATGTTAGCAGTGAGCATGCCTTGTGCATTGAAAAAGCTGAAACAAAGATGATCTTACTTTTATTTCCATTTCTTAGGTACATGTGCAGGGCGCATTTTGATCAGCTTTGACCCAAAGTGATAATTGTCTGGTGTCTGTTATTCATGGAGGGCAAGAAGGAAATTTGGCAGGACAAGTAGATTTTTTTCTAATTGACTTGTACAGGTACAAATGAAAATTTTGTGGAAATTTCCAGCCCTGTATGTAATGGTGGCAAAAGATGGTCATCCTGGAGGGGTGATCTTTTTTGAAATGAAAGGAAATTTTATGTGTGAACGATTTTCTTTTTCTATATGTGTTGTCAGGGAGTAATAAATTCAGGCATGTTTCAGTCATGTATTATTGTTGCCAAGATACTGATCCAGAACGTTAACTTCCACTGCAAAAACTGGCACCCGAAAGTGGACACTGTTCCACCATGAAAACAGCGCACCTGCTCAGTGTCAAAGTTCACAGGGGCTTGCTCGGTGTCAAAGTTCACAGGGGCTTGCTCAGTGTCAAAGTTCACAGGGGCTTGCTCAGTGTCAAAGTTCACAGTTCACAGGGGCTTGCTCAGTGTCAAAGTTCACAGGGGCTTGCTCAGTGTCAAAGTTCACAGGGGCTTGCTCAGTGTCAAAGTTCACAGGGGCTTGCTCAGTGTCAAAGTTCACAGGGCTTGCTCAGTGTCAAAGTTCACAGGGGCTTGCTGGGTGCCCAAAGTTCACAGGGGCTTGCTCGGTGTCAAAGTTCACAGGGGCTTGCTCAGTGTCAAAGTTCACAGGGGCTTGCTCATGTCAAAGTTCACAGGGGCTTGCTCAGTGCCCAAAGTTCACAGGGCTTGCTCAGTGTCAAAGTTCACAGGGGCTTGTACATTTTTCTCCTACTTTCATGAAAATTAGAGGCGTCGGTCAAAGATGTGCAATTAGATCTCACATTGAAAACAGTTTAGTGTACAAGAATAGTGATTCAGTTTTTGTTCATGGTATTTTGCACCTCATTCACATTTTAAACACCTCATTTTAAACACATTTCTTTATGCATGGACAAACCTGATGTCATCTTACAATGACAAGATTAATTAAGCAAGATCTGTATATAACCTAATTTCAATTTGTCAGCGGCAGTGGTGTATCAGGAGATAAGAATTAGTTTAACTTATTTCATGGCAGTTTTGTCAACAACTCATTTTTTGTTGGGAATAAATGAGGTGCAACATTTTAAAAATAGAAAGCACTTAATGAAAAGATCTTTTCAGCATTTCTGGTTGGTAACTTAATATGCACCATTTGTCCAAGAAAGCACGTAAGCCTGTCGCTCCCTTCCGCGGATGTAGCCGCAGTTCATGATTGTGAGTTATCTCATCTTGTCAACATGAAACATATAATTATTATGTTCTCCATTCATTTTCCTTCAATAAAATGTATACTTTTGTATACTTTAGAGCAATACTTGAATTTTTGTGATTGTTTCTGTAAGGTTGGTGTTTTTTCCCCAAAATTACAAATAGTTCTGAAAGTCAAAGGTTAATGAAATGGTCCTTCTCAACATTTATGGTTGGCAACTGTAAAAAGCACCATTAGATCAGAGTGGAAGGGACTGCAGTGATTTAAGTGGCGGAAACATTAAAAACATGTGGTGTTTTCATAGCAGGAAAAATAGGTTACAAAGGTTCAGCGTGAAATATGAAGTCTGTCACAAATTAGAGATTGTTGTTT
>CM031620.1:23288767-23294559 GCA_018398815.1 Conus ventricosus | reverse complement strand
ACTTTGACACCAAGCGTCCCTCACTTTTCTTCCTTTCAGATTCACAGTACCTTTACGACACTAAATCGAACAGCCATCAGTCATCAGTCATGTACTCCTTTACATGCCTCCACTAATGTCTGATGTTGGAGGGTCTGGTCAACTCCACAGCACGAAGCATCATACACTGACACGGGATTCTCTAATCTTTGCCGTTTCAGCTTGACTAAAACCATTACATGTCCTGAAGTAGGCGTACAGCTAGAAGGCAAAGTCCTTGCAAGCAACAGACATTTCTTTTAAAAACTAAATTAAAGTGCACCAATGTTGCTAATCATTTAAAAATCTGTTTTGTCTAGGAACAAAGAAAGTAAACATTGAAATGCAACGTTCAGAATTCTTTCAGCGAGACCTGAGCATGCCATCACTGAAACTAAGGCATTTGAAAACGTTTCACTTCAAGGTGGTGAATTATCTCCTATTTTAGTCATTTTAAGTTTTTTCATTTCTATTTTATCATGACAACGACTATACAAATGTAATACCACTATCCAGAAGGAAATATACTCACCTAACATCCTTTCAACCAGACTGTCGGCCATTTTTAATGTTTGTGTGACGTCACCGTAATAAGCAGCCAATGAGGGAGACCACACTGTTTAATATATGCAAGTTCATGAGGTCATTACCATGACGTCACCTCATTGAACTTCCAGCCCAAAGTCAGATGTGTGTGTATTTGACCGTACACCCACCGAGAACGTTTCAGCGTTGTTATGGAGTATTTGAGATTTTTATATGAGAGTAAAGGTAATAGCATTTGACAGTTGATTATGGGGTTCTCGTTGTGGAGTAACGGGAAAACGTACTCCATAAAGACATGGTACTCCACAGGCCCGGTGTTGGGTATGGCATTTTACTTCATAACGTAAGGTAAACAAACACACACACACACACACACACACACACACACATCTACACGTGTATACTTACACTGTGACACGAGGTTGCTATATCTGACTGAGAGCATGTGCGTGGCACACACAGATCCACTGTCACACGTGGCAACTTGACGGATAAGGAACCTCTGTTCAACAAAAATTAGATAAAAAAGACAAGGCACAAGAGACTGTGTTAATGTTATTTGACTTCGGTTAAAATGTTGCGGGTTACTAGTGGCAATAACGACTTGTGTATGTTTAATTCCTGATCTCTTCATTCTTTGTCTTCTTTCAGTGTCCCATATCTCTCTCTCTCGCTCACACACACACACACACACACACACACACACACACACACACACACACACACACACCATCGTTTTACTTCTCGTTTGTTTTTTGTGTTGTAAATCAATGGTAAAACATAGTTGGTTGCGAAGTCTTCTGTGGCGCCCCAACGGTCTTCAGAAACTACGGTATAGGTGTACGACGTGTGTGAAAACGAAGTTGGTCGATGTCTTATTATCTCCAACCTAGTAAAGTATTCATACAAAGCTGATTACCTTCAAAATCTAGAATACTCCCTACCCAGTCCTATCTCCACACCCACACTCCTACTTCCCACATCCCCTTCCCGAATATTACGTCTTACCAAATTGTCGAAAAACTCGGACATCCAAGTTGGCACGGTGAAGAAAACGGAACAGTAATGCGTGCTCTGCACGTGCCCACTTCTATTTCGTTCCAGCTCGGGGTTGTGATTCGCATTCAGACATTCGTCATAGTTTCCGAATTGCGTCAGTCCGCCCATCATCATACCAGGAGACTGTTTTCCTGACGAGTCGTACACTGCAACAGAGACAAGCAAGATTCTCAGTTCATCGACTTAGATAGCATTCGCCTGTTGATCACTTTCTAAACAAAAAATATAGTTTGTGTAACTACGACGGAATTGTTGCCATCAACAAACGGAATTTGAATAGTTACGGATTTCGGTGGTGGAATCAACTTAGCCTGAATAACTTCACAGGTAATTTTGGTGCAAGCTGATTTTGGACAAGTTCGATCAAAGAAGACTGTTTTAAGTGGTGTGGTGTAAACAGTGCATAATGTAGGCGGAAAAGAAAATTAAAGAGGATGTAAAATTTAACGACAAACGTACTGTATGGAGGTAAAAAATAATTGGGGGGGGGGGGGGGGGGGAGGAGTTGGCGTGGTGTGTTGTGTTGTGTCACGATGCGTTGAGAAAGAGGAAGGGAGGGAGAGATGCGATAAAAACTTGGGGGGGGGGGGGGGGGAGAAGTTGGAGAAAAGTATAAAATGATCATGGGCACATCCGAACTTACGAAATGAACCAACTCCTTCTCAAGTGCACCAAGAGTCCTTTCCTTGCTCACATTTCTCCAATTGCTGACGCATTCCCACACGTGCACGCCCCGCCCAATACGCTCAAACGCAATTGCAAATCATACCTCTCCTGTCTTGACTAAATTTCAAATAAATGAACGTGCTCCGGGACATTGCTGTATACAGTGTCTTAAGTAAAGTTTATATATGTATAAAGAAGCACATAAACAGCTCGTACATCCTCCACCACTAACAGCATGGGGCGAGGAGAGAGAGAGAGATGAGAGAGGAGGAGAGAGAGAGGAGAGGGAGAGAGGAGAGAGAGAGAGAAACAAAAGAAGATGACAAGTAGAAAGACAGAAAGGCGGAAATAAAGAAAAGAAAAGAAAACAGATATGACGAAAAGTTCATTGGAATAAATGACAACTTCACAATAAATAAGAAGGAAAGAATGAATTTAAACAAGATGCGAAGCATATAAACGTACTCCCAGCTTTCCAAACCGCTTATAAATCGGCCAAGCGCTTTGTGAGATAAGAAATAAAGGCAAAACAACGGTTTTAACGGTTATTTAACGATGTACACTTTTGAAACTGGTATTTTAGTCCTCACTCGGCTAAAGCCTGTGTACATACCAAATTTCATCCAAATCGGACAATATGTCAAGAATAACGGTTTTTAACGGTCAAATTTTGAAACACTACATGGAAGTGCCATTTGTGTGTGATAACCTTTCTATATACAAAATTTCATTAAAACCTACCAATATATATAAAAAAATAAGGGCAAAATAACGGTTTAACGGTTATATAACCGATATACACTTTTGAAACCGGTATTTTAGTCCTCACTGGGCTTAAAGTCTGTGAGCACATCAAATTTCATCCAAATCGGACAATATGTCAAGAATAACGGTTTTTAACGGTCAGATTTTGAAACACTATATAGAAGTGCCATTTGTGTGCGACAACCTTTTTATATACCAAATTTAATTAAAATTCACCTATATATAAGAAATAACGGCAGAATAACGGTTTTTTAGCGGTTGTTTAATCCATTTTCAGCATTACATCACTTACATATGGACAGAGGCTCCGATTTGTCCAAAGATCATCCAAACCGCTTATAAATTGGTCAAGTACTTTCTGAGATATTCCATAAAGAAGAATAACCGTCACAGGCCGTTACAGCCGTAAGTAGCGGCTATAGCGGTAAACTAAAACATCGGGCATCATCCGTGGCCCAAAATGAACATACCTACAAATTTTCAGAAAGATCGGCCCAGTAGTTTTGTCTGGAGCGAGTGGAACACATTTTGACCACGGATACACACACACACACACACACACACACACACACACACACACACACACACACACACACAGCATTTCTTCGTTCCCATTCTAAAGTACTCCCTGTTCTATAAGAACTGGGAGTACAAAAGCGAAAACAAAAGAACGAGAAAATTAATAACTTGACTTAAAGCATGAAGTAACTGTAGAATAAACAGAAACGTGTACGGATAAACAAATAAAGTAATGCCTGAAACGCCAACACGTCTGTCAATGATGCCACCCGCACCAAAACGCACGCTGACCCATCCTACAGGCGTTTGAGAGGGGTCTGGTGTTTTGGACTCTTACTTGCCTGATGTCGCTTGGTGTTTTTCCCTTGTTCATATATTTTTCATTTTCATCCCTTTTCTCAGCACTGTAAGCCGTGTGTGTGTGTGTGTGTGTGGGGTGTGTGTGTGTGTGTGTGTGTGTGTGTGTTGTGCGTGCGTGCGTGCGTGCGTGCGTGCGTGCGTGCGTGCGTGCGTGCGTGCGTGCGTGCGTGCGTGCGTGCGTGCGTGTGTGTGTGTGTGTGCGCGCGCGCGTGCGAGACAGAGACAGACAGACAGGCAGAGACAGAGAATATGAATACGAATACGAGCTGCATGTTTTATTGAGATTTAGGCCTAGGCCTAGAGACAGAGAGAGAGAGAGAGAGCGAGAGAGAGCGCGCGCAAGGAATTGGGATGGGAGGCAAAGAAAACTTAATGAACTGGCGCATAAAAAAGACATATAAAACCAAAGCAATATCAGTGCGTCACATTCGAAGTGATCCACTCCGGTCTGTAATAGCATTCAGTGCTGTATAGTACTGGCAATCCTTCGCTTTGCGTACCTCGACTGACAAGAGGACGTTCAGAGTTTAAAGCAAAATACCCCGGAGACTGATACGACATTCTTCTATGAATACCTCTTGGTTATTAAAAGTTTGCTGTTTTCCGAATTGATTATCTGCGCGCGCGCGCGCGCGCGCGTGTGTGTGTGTGTGTGTGGTGTGTGTGTGTGTGTGTGTGTGTGTGTGTGTGTGTGTGTGTGTGTAAGTGCGTGCGTGCGCGTGCGTGTGTGCATGTATGCGTTTGTGCATGCGTATGCGTGTGTGTGTGTGTGTGTGTGTGTGTGTGTGTGTGTGTGTGTGTGTGTGTGTGCGCGCGCGCGCGCGCGTGTGCGAGTTCAGCTTTCCGCATTTAACTATCTGAATTACCGACACCACAATGACCACTGCCCACATTCAGTCTTCAGTATTCTGAATCAGATGTCTCCTTCTGCTTCCTCGTTCGCCTCGTAAGACGACCACTCCAGTGTCCCTGGTGACGGCTCCCGTCCTCTTCAGGTACCGAAGGTGCCGTGCAATTTGACAGTCCAACGTCGCTGGTGTCGGCCCAGCCCTGCTCCTTGCCGCGGCATACGGTGGGTCAGCGCGGAAGGGGTTGCGGTCTAATAACTGAATTACCGGCATTCCATTCCGCTGGGCATAGTTCGGCAATTACTGGGAGCGTTTCGATTTCAGTTTCAGCTTCAGTTTCATCAAGGAGGCGTTACTGCGCGCAGACTAGTCCACATACACTACACCACATCCGCTAAGTTTTGAGACCACACTGCTCATTATTTAAAGCTGATGGATAAATAAATTAATGACTAAGATGACTCTCTCTCTCTCTCTCTCTCTCTCTCTCTCTCTCTCTCTCTCTCTCTGACAGATTTCCAATATTACTTGAATTCTACAAGTAGATGTATTAGGTTGTCAAGGGCGTGAAACCTCTCGCAAAAGACATTAAGCGCTTAGAGACGAGGAATGTTGTACATAGTACCGAAATAGGTAATAGACCCATTAACCTGTGTTGCCTTACCTACCGCACACGGTCGAACTGTGTCAAGGAGGAGGAAGCGGTCAGGTGATTGATGGCACGTAAGGTAGTAAGGACTCTCCCGGATTCGAACCTTCCCGACAGCGAAAGGGGGGAGGGACGTAACCACTAGGACCTCGGTGCATCAAGTGGGCGCTACATACTCAGTCAGCTAAGGTCGCTTTGTAAACAGCCTTTGAAGAGCAGGATTACCGAAGAAAGCTTACAATATGTTACATAACTAGACGTCAGGGGGGGGGGAAATAAACTGGGCCACGTGTTTGAGAATTAGATTGCATGAACATATCGGATATGCCTGATTAAAGCAGGGAGTAGGAGATGAATCGATC
>CM031620.1:23278767-23283767 GCA_018398815.1 Conus ventricosus | reverse complement strand
AGGGACAGAAGCTCTCTGATCCTTTTCATTCTCTGCCGGTGAACCGAGTTAGAACTGCGGTGGGGTGGGTGGTGTGTGTGTGTGTGTGTGTGTGTGTGTGTGTGTGTGTGTGTGTGTGTGTGTGTGCGCGCGCGCGCGCGGTGTAAACCGAAGCAAGATGCTTCAAGTAACCAGACAGTTCAGATTGACCGATTTACCCTGTTTAACCGACTTTCCCGAAATCACATGTATTTTATGTGTGCCCATTATTTTTCACGTTTAAATGGCAAAAACATCACACGAACTCAGTCCAAAAAAAAAAAAAAAAAAAAAAAAGAGTCCATTTTGAAAAAGACGGGTCCATACGCTGCCTCCGTTTTCCCCCTCGTCTGACAGGAAAACATTTCCTGTCACGATAGCGCCCTCTGTCGTGAAAACACGTATTACTTCCTTCCTCTTCCTGTACTTTGGCTTTCTGTTCTGCCGTGAAAACGACATGCAAGTTCTAGGAGTCATTCTCTGGAAAGAGAGAGAGAGAGAGAGAGAGAGAGAAGAGACAGAGAGACAGAGAGAGAGAGAGACAGAGACAGAGAGAGAGACAGAGACACAGAGAATACGTGAATGTGTACGTGCGATAAAAATGCGTGAGTGCCTGCGTGCATGTGTTCGTGTCTGTGCATGTGGATACGATTATAATCACGTAAAACGTGTGCGTGTGGTGTGTGTGTGTGTGTGTGTGTGTGTGTGTGTGTGTGTGTGTGTGTGTGAGTGTGTGTGTGTGTGTGTGTGTGTGTGTGTGTGAGAGAGAGAGAGAGAGAGAGAGAGAGAGAGAGAGAGAGAGAGTGTTGGGTGGGGGGGGGCTGGAGCGGGGGGAGGGGGGGTGCGCTCGCGCTTGTGTGTCTGTGCATGCGTGTGTGTATGTGTGTGCGTACGCGCGCGCGTGTATATCTATATGTATGTTGGCGCGTGCGTGCGTGCATGCGTGTGTGTGTGTGTGTGTGTGTGTGTGTGTGTGTGTGTGTGTGTGTGTGTGTGTGTGTGTGACAGAGAGAAAGAGAGAGAGAGAGAGAGAGAGAGAGAGAGAGAGAGAGAGAGAGAGAGAGAGAGAGAGAGAGAGTCTGTGGGGGAAGATCCTCAGCACCTATGCGGAAAATCTAGGATATGTTGGAAAAAGTGAACATAGCAAATTTTTGTCATCAAGTTCTTCTTGTTCTTGTTGATTGGAGTTGGGGGGGGGGGGGGGGGTAGCAAGCGGGTTTGTATGTCAGGTTCATTTGGGTCGAGGAGTAGTTGTGTAACAATTATACAGAATGAAAGTGTAAGCACAACGCACAACAGTACATGAACAAATCCGGACAGTTGATCTCAAACGGAAATGCACTGAAATCAGGATGCGCATGTCCATGTGCAAGAAGAATTACGCAGACACTGCATCGTGAATCAGTGAAAAAAAGAAGGAGACAATGGAAAACGTAAGGGGACGGGAGGGAGCCCCCCCCCCCCACCCCCCACCCCGAAGAAAAAAAAGAATGTGTGCGTGCGTGCGTGCGTGCGTGTGTGTCTGTGCGCGCGCGCGCATGGAGAGAGAGAGAGAGAGAGAGAGAGAGAGAGAGAGAGAGAGAGGGACAGAGACAGACAAAAAGACAGAGACGGAGAATGAGACAAAGTGACACTGAGAGAGAACTGGAAGTTGTAGGGGGAGAAGAATGTCCATCTCTTTTTGGCCCCAACATAAGCCCTTCACGAAAGCGGTTTTACTATTCTTTAACTGGAGGGCTGAAGCTGCCTCGTCTGATCTGTTTGACTGTGATTGTTGGCCAACGACAGGTTCAAATAGTAAGGCCACATCATCAGTCAATAACAACCTCCCCCCCCCCCCCCTCTCTCTCTCTCTCTCTCTTAATTTGTATCCAACGTGTCAACAGACTAGAACTAGTACGTCCCGCGTCCACAAGAAGTGACTCTTAACAAAGTAAGCGTGAAAATACGTCTTCGTCGCAAACATGTTCCCCAAACTCCGCGTATTGCCTAACTCCTCTTCACCCCATCCCGTCCCTATGCGGAAATGTTGCCCCATGTACCCCTCCACTGATAACCTCTGCAGTATGGATACGAATGGTCGTGCCTTCATTAACAGCTTAAATATATAGGAGACGAACCTTTCCCTGCTCTTCTCGTATTCCACCATAAAATTGTACCTGTCCGCCACTCCGACGATTGGCTGATGTCAGAGAGAGAGAGAGAGAGTGGGAGACGTTAAAAGGTCGGTAATCCCCGTGAAAAAGTCACCCCATGTTTTCGTCCTCCCATTTGGGTTGGGGAGGAGGAGGGAAGCATGGGGGGGGGGGGGGGGGGGAGAGAGAGAGAATTATTGCTGCTGCGGTTGCGAAATGTATCACTGGTTATCTCCATCAACTGATCGACAGGGAAGAGAGAGAGAGAGGGGGGGACAGAGACAGACACAGAGACACAGACACACACACACACACACACAGAGAGAGAGAGAGAGAGAGAGAGAGAGAGAGAGAGAGAGAGAGAGAGAGAGAGAGGGACGAGGCAGTGGACAGAGAGTGAGAAAGAGAAGGTAGAGATCGATTATGGGAGGGAAGATGAGAGATAAACAGAGGAAGGGAGGGAGGAAAACAAACAGAACAGTACTGATGATGATGCGACGACGATTATAACGATGATGTGATCATGAAGACGAGCGCGCCCGCAAGAGAGAGAGAGAGGAAGGGAGAGAGACACAGAGAGAGACACAGAGAGAGAGAGAGAGAGAGAGAGAGAGAGAGAAGAGAGAGAGAGAGAAGAGAGAGAAGCCGAAAAAGGACAGGAGACAGAGAGGAGGGGGGGGGGGGGAGAATGAAGGGGGAGATGGGGTAGACACAGGGACACTGATATAAAGTGAGAAAGGGAGGAATATGACAAAAACAGAAAATATCATTTCTCTGGTTGCAAATCATATATACATAAATCATATCCCAAACAGTCCTTCGAAACAGACTACAAACCGAGGTTCTGTGTGTGAACGCACGCATAACATCTTGCGCACACGTAAAAATCCCATCACCAACTTTCGGAGGAGAAGGCCAGTTTGGCTGTTGGTGTCGATGATACGTTACACATAACATGCACCCTGCGTGAGAAATGGAAAGAATGAAGGATGTAAGGAAACTGGGGTAAAAGATATTGAGCGATATTGACTGGATGACACGGAAACGACTGAATGAAGCGCCAGCAGGCAACTACTCAGTCGGCACTACCCAGGTAGGCAGCCCGCTGTGTAAACGAGAATGCGGATTGTAAAACGCTTAGAGTTTGGTCTCTAGCCGAGGATAGGCGCTATACAGGTATTCATAATAATGGTAATAACAAAATACTAATGCGTCTATGGTGCAACGCCAACTTCAATTGTTCCTGTTGTGTACAAGTGCCCTGTCGTCCAACAACCTGATACTAGTTTTGTGCTGAACTCAACGACGGGGCGGGGGTGGGGGGGTGGGGGGGAGGGGGGGGGGGACATCTAAGCAGTAGAAAAGTCGACCTCCTCATGCAAGAGTCGAGGTAAATCTAACTGCCGTAGTGATATCACAGTATTTCTAGCATCACGCATGACGCGGAGGGATGCATTCTTTTTATTCGTGTCTCTCGAGTCCCTTAGGCCCGACGCTGTCCGTCGACTGGCGGCGGTATCCAATCCGATCAATGTGCGTATGTCATGTCTGTGTGCTCAGTGCATTACAGGAAAACAATTGAATGTATGTGTGTATGTATATTTAAACGTGTGTTTCAGTGTCTAGCAGTCTGTATGTATGTACGTCTATGAAGTCGGTTTGTATGAGAGATTGATTGATTGATTGATTGATCTTTAATACCCAAGGAGAGAGAGAGAGAGAGAGAGGAGAGAGAGAGAGAGAGAGAGAGAGAGAGAGAATGTGTGTGTGTGTGTGTGTGTGTGTGTTTGAGAGTGCTCGCGCGTGCGTATTTTCTGCCCGCGTGTGTGTATGTTTTGCGTGATTGTCTACACCATAAGACGAGTGAGCATGTATTCGCACGCACGCACGCGCGCGCACTCTCTCTTCTCTCTCTCTCTCTCTCTCTCTCTTATCTCCACCCCGTTCTTCCGTTCATTCTTACCTTGCCTCCAGAATTTCCATAGATATTGGATAGCTGTGTTGCATATAATTCATCATGAAAATGAGTCTGCAATGCAAATGAAAAATCTTTATTTCACCCATTCCCAACTCCTCCCTCTCTCTCTCTCTCTCTCTCTCTCTCTCTCTCTCTCTCTTCTCTCTCTCTCTCTGCCTCTCTCTCTCTCCCTGTCTCTTTCTCTGTCTCTGTCTCTCTGTCCCTGTCTCTCTTTCACTCTCTCTCTCTCTCTCTCTCTCTCTGTCTCTCTCTGCCTCTCTCTCTCTCCCTGTCTCTTTCTCTGTCTCCGTCTCTCTGTCCCTGTCTCTCTTTTACTCTCTCTCTCTCTCTCTCTCTCTCTCTCTCCTCTCTCTCTCTCTCTCTCTCTCTCTCTTCATATGTTCAAGGTAAGAACATGGTTTCTGTCTGGGGGGATTCCCTGTGCTCGTTGGTATTCCTGCCCCTCACCCCACCCCCCACCCTTCCCCTGATTTCCCACCTTCACCTCTCACCCCCACACGTTTCCCCTTCCACCCCTGCACACTCCGCTCAACCTCCCCCCCCCCCCCTCCTCCCCCCCACCCCTTCCCTTACTTCTTCTTTTCCTTTTTCTTCTTCTCGTCGCTCTCTCTCTCTCTCTCTCTCTCTCTCTCTCTCTCTCTCTGTGTTAATTTGTATCCAACGTGTCAATAAACAAAGAACTTTGTACATTCTGCATCCACATGAAGTGACGCTCCATAAAGCCAATGTGAGAATACGTCTTTGGTCACGAAACACCTTCCCCAAACTCCGCGTATTCTTTTACATTTCTGATTATTTGTTATCACCTAATTCATGCATGCATGTGCGCTCGCTCGCTCGCTCGCTCGCTCTCTCTCTCCCTCTCCTCT
>CM031620.1:23248767-23258767 GCA_018398815.1 Conus ventricosus | reverse complement strand
CACACACACACACACACACACACACACACACACACACACGCATACTAACTTTATGGATCAAAACGAAACGTATGGGGGGGGGGGGGGGGGGGGGGGAGAAGACGGGGCATGAGACTTCAACGTGCCATGCGTTTTCACGATAACACTTGCGCTTTATCAATTTTCATCTGTGGCAACGCGTTTCGTCAGGGAGTCGCCATGGACTGACCGACTGGTTGTATATAAAGCTTGGGAATGAGGTTCATCGCCCCTGGAGAAGCAATAGAGAAGACAGAACAGCGAGCTGTGGCCTGCTTTGGGGTTTGCTTGTCAGCTTCCTTTCATTTCGTAATTCATATTTACGTCTTGCTTGGAAAGAACCCGAGTGTCGGGAGTGGACGCGAAAACACGCCGAGCTTTCTCGCGTCCCGGGCTTCATTTGTAGGCTTGGGGTTTTTTTGTTTTGTTGTTGTTGTTGTTGTTGCTTTTAATGCATAACTGATTTTTATCCAGTTGTATGAGAGAGTTCCAGTGTCGGAAAGTCATCCCGATCTAAGCGGCAAAGAGTGACATTTGTGAAGCCATGCATACACGCACTCGCATGCACGCATAGACATACACAAACGTTTCATGAATTTCCCCATGTAGATGTATGCGCGCGCGCACACCCACACCACACACACACACACACACACACACACACACACACACACACACACACATAAAACACACACGCACACACACCCCACACACACAAAACGTGCGTCTGTCTGTCTTTGTCACTCTCTCTCTCCCCTTCTCTTCCCCTCTCTCTCTCTCTCTCTCTTCCCTCCTTTTTTTTTTCTGTCTTTACTGGGACAGAAAGGAGAGGAGATGAGAAGAGAGAGAGAGAGGAAGAGAGAGAGAGGGGAGGAGAGACAGAGACAGACAACAGGACAACAGAGATTGAGGGACAGAGACAAGAAAAGAGAGAGAAATGAAAGAAAGCAAGAGGGAAAAGACAGACAAGGGATAGATAAGGAAAGGGGGGGGGACATCTTTATCTTATATAATATAAAACACATTGCAAAGAACAGTAAGAGAGAAGCAAATAGGAAACCATCCACATTTAAAAAAAAATAGTCGATATCATAGCATCTTATCCTTGCTAGTGCCAGACCCTACACAACCCATTACAATCATGTATGTTTGCCTTTACAGTTAAACCTAATATTGCATGTAAGACTAAGGAATGGAAAAGTGCCACTTCTCCTGACGTCCATCCTACGCTCGTTTCAGTCCGCCATCATATGAATATTTATTGCACGCGCACGGATGACGGAACAGCATTGATTGGTTGCCTCTCGTCCTCTTTTCTCCTTTTTTTCTCCCTTACGTTTTCATGTTCGTTTGTTTGTTTTTTAAGTCGATGAAATGTTCTCGCAATTTGTAACTGTCGTCCTCTGTCTGTCTGTCTGTCTGTCTGTCTGTCTGTCTGTCTGTCTGTCTGTCTCTCTCTCTATCTCTCTCTCTCTCCCTCCTCTCCTCTCTCTCTCTCTCCTCTCTCTCTTGTCTTTTTCACACACACACACACACACACACACACACACACACACACACACACACACACACACACTCAGAGGGGGAGGGGGAAGAGAGGGAGAGAGAGAGAGAGACAGAGACAGACAGAGAGAGGAGAGAGAGAGAGAGAGAGAGAGAGAGAGAGAGAGAGAGAGAGAGAGAGAGAGAGAGGGAGACAGAAAGGAAGAGAGAGGTGGAGGGAGCAGGGAATACGGTGGGAAGGAATGAGATCATCGCTAAATACAGTAAAAAAAAAAAAATTTTAAGAAATTAAAATGGAAAAAAAAAGACTGCTCTAGAGGTGTTCCTCCGACCTTCTGATTTTCCCAACTCGTCCTTAAGAAACGTTTCCAACTACGTATAAAACCACACTCTGCCCTTTAAACAAAACCAGTGTGTTGGACATCTCCCAAGAACCTCTGGGGTGAAACTAAAATCTAAGGCTCCGCTCTATCCGACTGCCCATCAGTTTCTATAACCAATATCCGACACGTTCCATTTCGTTTGAAACGTATGGACGATCGATAATGTACCGGAGAAGTGTAAAATTCTCCTGTGTGGCTGGAAATCTTTCTGGGCGAAAGGAAATGTTTCTGCGCGGTTGGAAACGTTTTTGGATAGCTGAAAATGTTTTTTTTGGCGGTAAAAAATGTTTTGTAACCATTTGGACTGTTCTAGGAGGTGGGATATGTTTCATGACGGTGTTGAAAGTGTTCAGATGGTTGGAAGTATTTTTCGATGATCTGAAATGTTTCTTGATGGTCGTAAATGTTTTAGACAATAGAAAATGCTTCAGGTGGTTGGAAATATTTTGGACAGTTGGAAATGTTTTTCAATCGCTTGAAATGTATTTGGAGGGCTGGGAATGTTTTGTTTTTTAATTTTGGCCTGCTCATGAACAATAGACAATGTTTGGTGACTATGGGAAATATATACATGAAAGATTGGAAACAGGCTTATTTACATACTAATGATGAGGTATTCTGTAGCAGATAATGTGATTCAGTATTCAAACGCTTGTAAAGATGTTCTGTTACAGAAAGCATGATCATTTTGTATTCTGCGACTTGTGAAGATATTCTGCAATTGAATTGGACAGAAAATACGGTGATTGGGTGCTCTGACAGCTTTACATCTACTGTCGCAGATTAGACAGAAAGTACGTAATTCAGTGTTCTGACGACTTGTGTAGAAATCCGGTCATAGAAACGCATGATGCTTCATTAAATTCTGCGAACGAAAGAAATGTTAAAGAAACCATGGTGATATAAAACTCTGCTGATTTAACGGAAAACCCGTCAAAGAAAAAGCACGGCGATCTAGTATTTTGTACATTGTATTGTCACACAAAGCATAATAATTTAGTAATCTATGGGCGCTAAAGACATTCTTTCAGACAAATTATGATAATTCAGTATTCGGTCGATTGTCTTAAAAACCATGGTGATCTAGTTTTCTATCGAATGAAAGAATGTTCTACCTTACATAGCAAGTCTAATATCTTATCGAATTTACAAATTTTCTGTCGTACAAAACACGGCGATCCAATGTTCTTTCGACATTAAAGATATCTGAAGAACACGAAGCGAAGTGATTCTAACCGTTTGAACACAAAGCATGGTGACATAATGTGATATTTCTGCAGCGTTTCAAACCGTTCTCTGGCGTCCGTTATTTTGAATGATTGAGGACAACCGTACCGTGATCAGAAAACCCGCTAGACGGTGAGCCAAGTTGCTGCTTTCCATACCTTCCAACTGTGTGTGTGCTGTTGTGTTGTTGCTCTCCATACTTTCCAATTGCGTGGTCGGTGCGTGCGTGGGTGTTTGTTTGTTTCCGTCAGATTTTTCTAGAGACTTGTTCTGGTTTTTGAACAATCACTACGCCGAGCGAGTGCTCGATTCCGCTAATATCGATTTGTTAAAGCAAGCGAGACACGAACTGGAGAAGGTCTTGTTCCCACTCAACCCCCCCCCTCCCCAATCCCTCCGAACACCCCCCCCACTCCCCCCCCCCCCCCCCCCAACAACTCTCCCCAATCCCTCCGGACCCACTCCCCCCCCCCCCCCCCCCCCACTCTCCCCAATCCCTCCGGAACACAACTCCCCCCCCCCCCCCCCCCCAAACTCTCCCCAATCCCTCCGACACAACCACCCCCCACCCCCCCCCCCCCCCCCCCCCCCCCCCCCAATCCCTCCGGAACACAACTCCCCCCCCCCCCCCCACTCTCCCCATCCCCCTCCCCGGAACGCACCCCCCCCCCCCCCCCCTCCCCCAATCCCTCCGAACACAACTCTCCCCCCCCCCCCCCCCCCCCCCCCCCTCACTCTCCCAATCCCTCCGGAACACAACTCTTCCCCCCCCCCCTCACTCTCCCCCAATCCCTCCGGAACACAACTCTTCCCCCCCCCCCCTCACTCTCCCCAATCCCTCCGGAACCAACTCTCCCAACTCTCCCCCCCCCCCCCCCTCACTCTCCCCAATCCCTCCGGAACACAACTCTCCCCCCCCCCCCCCTCACACTCCTCCCCCCAATCCCTCCGGAACACAACTCTCCCCCCCCCCTCACTCTCCCCAATCCCTCCGGAACTCTCCCCCCCCCCCCCCCCCACCCCCCCCCCCCCCCCCCCCCCCCCACTCTCCCCTAATCCCTCCGGAACACAACTCTCCCCCCCCCCCTCCACCAATCCCTCCGGAACACAACTTTTCCCCCCCCCCCCCCACTCTCCCCAATCCCTCCGGAACACAACTCCCCCCCCCCCCCTTCCCCAATCCTTCCGGAACACAACTCTTCCCCCCCCCCCTCCCCCCAATCCTCCGGAACACAACTCCCCCCCCCCCCCTCCGCCATCACCCACTCACACACACCTACCCCCACCTCGTGTCATTCTGACGCAATCGTCCACACACGTGATCCATGTATAGTTTTCTAGTCGCAGTCAATGTTCAGACGACAGGGAATATTGAGTGATTTTTTTAATGCCTCATGTGTTCAGAGCGCAAGGGTAAAATGACATGTGGGAAGGGTTAAAATGCGTAAGAGTAAGGGTAAGATGCTCCAGGGAGAGAGAGAGAGGGAGGCAGAGGCAGACAGAGAGGCGGGAGAGAGAGAATGGGGGGGGGGGGAGAGACAGACAGACAGACTGAGACACAGACAGAGACACAGACACAGAGAGAGAGAGAGGGACAGACAGACAGAAAAAGAGATAAAGAGGGTAAGGGAGAGAGGGAAAGAGGAAGACAGACAGAGACAGAGACAAGAGTGAATGACAGATAGATAAAGACACACACACACACACACACCACACACACACAGTTTAAAATGAAAATGATTGTTTTAAGTCAATAGCTACGTAGATTAATTCCTATTTCGTTTCTTTAATTTCACCACTTCTGCTGTGAATTTACAAAATAATAACACAACAACAACAATAATGATAATGATAATAATAATCATCATCATTATTATTATTATGATAATAATAATAATAATAATAATAATAATAATAATAATAATAATAATAATAATAATAATGTTACGGATGGTGTGTGGTGCGTGTTTTGTTGTCTGACTCTCGCTCTCAAAAGTTTGGATGCGTGTACGACTTTTCCCCTACACACACCCACACCATACGAACATAGATAGCCAGGCAACACACGTGTAAGATTTTCTTCTTTTTATATGCTGCCTGAACCATCAATATGAATCGTTACCAAATCAATACATGCTATTACATAGAATACAGATCAATGCACGTCAATTAAGACATCAATACATAAGACACTTCAACCATCATATATCAGCGTGTCATACTACGTATCTTCATATAATTCACAGATCTCGCCGGCGCCGTCCACAGTGTCTCACATATACAATCAACGCATTCAGTTCCACAGTACCCAAGCCACAGTCTACAGCACTAAAATAAGACGAAGAAGGATAACCAAGGTCCCCACACGGTAAACACAGCCGTTCACAAACACAAGCGACGAAGAAGAAACAGGGTCTCAACACAGCAAGCACAATATATTACGTCGAACTATCAGAAGAAGAACCGCAAATTCACAAGGCACAGTAACCCATAGCAGAAGAACCGCAGATTCACAAAGCACAGCAATCCACAGAAGAAGAACCGCAGATTCATAAAGCACAGTAAACCATAGAAGAACTGCAGATTCACAAAGCACAGCAATCCACAGAAGAAGAACCGCAGATTCATAAAAACACAGCAATCCACAGATGAAGAACCGCAGATTCATAAAGCACAGTAAACCATAGAAGAACCGCAGATTCACAAAGTACAGCAATCAATATTGAATCCCCGGAGAACACAATTTCACCAAAGTCCCATGGAACACAATAAACTTCGATTCGACGTACCGTTGATCTAAAACAAATATTAACTTCTCCGTGTATTCACACTACAATGTTCACATCAATAAATTCAGCCACCGACACACATGCGGTGGTACAATTAGAGCACATAAATATTCTTATAGGAGTTTTAAGTCACTCTCGGCGACACAGCATTCACAACAATTTTATAACAAATACATTTCCTGCTTCATATTCCGCTGGTACCGTCATCAAAAGTATCCCACATACACAGTGAACATCGATGCACTACTGACTTGAAAGTCAGCCTCTCCACATAGTAACACTACGGAGAAAAAAACGATGATTAAACAAATAAATAAGGCTGGACACCAAATCCTCGGCCGTTAGTTCTTGCTCCCTTCTCTTGTCTCATATTATTATTTTCGTCATGAAGTTACCTATGTCATTTTAAGTTGACGTCATAATTTACGTTGACGTCACAATACTCCCCCTCCTCAAGAAAAAAACAATGACCGAATTGTTTTTTGAAAAAGAAGTAAACAAACAGCAGAATACACAAACCTACAAATTACATTCACTCGACGGAAAACGAAGCCGCTCACGGAAGCAGTTCGTGGAGTCCTTCCAGGGACTCTCACACAACAGAAGAACACAAGTTGTCGTCCCAACGAAGGACCACAGAAGGTTGCGTGTTCGAATCACGTCGGGGTCACCAGATGTTACGGATGGTGTGTGGTGCGTGTTTTGTTGTCTGACTCTCGCTCTCAAAAGTATGGATGCGTGTACGACTTTTCCCTACACACACCCACACCATACGAACATAGATAGCCAGGCAACACACGTGTAAGATTTTCTTCTTTTTATATGCTGCCTGAACCATCAATATGAATCGTTACCAAATCAATACATGCTATTACATAGAATACAGATCAATGCACGTCAATTAAGACATCAATACATAAGACACTTCAACCATCATATATCAGCGTGTCATATACAATCAACGCATTCAGTTCCACAGTACCCAAGCCACAGTCTACAGCACTAAAATAAGACGAAGAAGGATAACCAAGGTCCCCACACGGTAAACACAGCCGTTCACAAACACAAGCGACGAAGAAGAAACAGGGTCTCAACACAGCAAGCACAATATATTACGTCGAACTATCAGAAGAAGAACCGCAAATTCACAAGGCACAGTAACCCATAGCAGAAGAACCGCAGATTCACAAAGCACAGCAATCCACAGAAGAAGAACCGCAGATTCATAAAGCACAGTAAACCATTGAAGAACTGCAGATTCACAAAGCACAGCAATCCACAGAAGAAGAACCGCAGATTCATAAAAACACAGCAATCCACAGATGAAGAACCGCAGATTCATAAAGCACAGTAAACCATAGAAGAACCGCAGATTCACAAAGTACAGCAATCAATATTGAATCCCCGGAGAACACAATTTCACCAAAGTCCCATGGAACACAATAAACTTCGATTCGACGTACCGTTGATCTAAAACAAATATTAACTTCTCCGTGTATTCACACTACAATGTTCACATCAATAAATTCAGCCCACCGACACACATGCGGTGGTACAATTAGAGCACATAAATATTCTTATAGGAGTTTTAAGTCACTCTCGGCGACACAGCATTCACAACAATTTTATAACAAATACATTTCCTGCTTCATATTCCGCTGGTACCGTCATCAAAAGTATCCCACATACACAGTGAACATCGATGCACTACTGACTTGAAAGTCAGCCTCTCCACATAATAACACTACGGAGAAAAAAACGATGATTAAACAAATAAATAAGGCTGGACACCAAATCCTCGGCCGTTAGTTCTTGCTCCCTTCTCTTGTCTCATATTATTATTTTCGTCATGAAGTTACCTATGTCATTTTAAGTTGACGTCATAATTTACGTTGACGTCACAAATAATAATAATAATAATAATGATAATAATAACGATAGTGATAACAATAACAACAATCATTATTGTGTGTGCGTGTGTGTGTGTGTGTGTGTGTGTGTGTGTGTGTGTGTGTGTTTATGACTCATGAACGCAGGTGTGTGTGTGAGTGTGCGTGCGCTCGCGCGCGTGCGCGCGTGAGTGCGTGTGTGAATGATTGAGTGTTGTGTGTGTGTGTGTGTGTGTGTGTGTGTGTGTGTGTGTGTGTGTGTGTGTGTGTGTAATGTGTGTGTGTGTGTGTGCGTGATATATTTTTAGATGTTGAATGTTAAAACTTGTAAAGCGCCCTGTAGCCTACGTTGTCAGGATGGGCGCTACAGAAATTGTCCTCATTATCATCATTTATCATTGTTATTTGTGATATAAAGAAAAGGAAAGAGACAGGTAGACAGAAAGACTCACAAAAACACAAACAACAAATCAGTGATGATTTATCACTACAAGAAAGTCCGAACAGAGAATGCTTGTAGCTGCGGAGTAACACGTGCCTCCGTATCTTTCTTCATCAACCTCAACATCCTTGTGACACTGTTATCGCTCTTCACCAGCCAGGAAAGAACACAGACATCTGATTCCTAAATAACTATTTAGAAGAAGAAAGTTATGGTTGAATACACTGTGGCCCGTTACGTGATGTGTGCGCGCAAGTGTGTGTGTGAGTGTGTGTGTGTGTGTGTGTGTGTGTGTGTGTGTGTGTGTGTGTGTGTGTGTGTGTGTGTGTGTGTGCATGCGTGCGTGTGTGTGTTTCAACTGGAAAAAAAAACTTTTCTCTATAGCTTCCTCTCTACTTCTGAAATTTTATCACCTTGCATTCACACGAAAGACGACCGAGCAATGCATGGTTTTCGGCCGTCTCTGAATGCGTCTGCCCGCGTGCTTGTGCGTCTGTGGTATGGTGTGGTGTGGTGTGGCGTGGTAGTATTGTGGCGTGGCGTGGTAGTATTGTGGCGTGGCGTGGCGTGGCGTGGCGTGGCGTGGCGTGGCGCCGCGTGGCGGCGCGTGGCGGCGCGTGGCGCGTGGCGTGGCGTGGCGTGGCGTGGCGTGGTGTGGTGTGGTGTGGTGTGGTGTGGTGTGGCGTGGTGTGGTATGGTGTGGTGTGGTGTGGTGTGGTGTGGCATGGTGTGGTGTGGTGTGGTGTGGCATGGTGTGGCGTGGTATGGTGTGGTGTGGCATGGTGTGGTGTGGTATGGTGTGGCATGGTGTGGTATGGTATGGTGTGGTGTGGCATGGTGTGGCGTGGTGTGGTGTGGCATGGTATGGTGTGGTGTGGCATGGTGTGGCATGGTGTGGTGTGGTGTGGCATGGTGTGGTGTGGCATGGTGTGGTGTAGTGTGGTGTGGCATGGTGTGGTGTGGCATGGTGTGGTGTGGCATGGTGTGGTGTGGTGTGGTGTGTGTAGTGTGGTGTGGCATGGTGTGGTGTGGCATGGTGTGGTGTGGCGTGGTGTGGTGTGGTGTGGCATGGTGTGGTGTGGCATGTTGTGGTATGGTGTGGTGTGGTATGGGTGTGGTGTGTGTGGTGTGGTGTGGCATGGTGTGGTGTGGTGTGGTGTGGCATGGTGTAGTGTGGTGTGGCGTGGTGTGGCGTGGTGTGGTGTGGCATGGTGTGGTGTGGTGTGGCGTGGTGTGGTGTAGTGTGGTGTGGTGTGGTGTAGTGTGGTGTGGCGTGGTGTGGTGTGGCGTGGCGTGGTGTGGCATGGTGTGGTGTAGTGTGGTGTGGCATGGTGTGGTGTGGTGTGGTGTGGTGGTGGTGTGGTGTGGTGTGGTGTGGTGTGGCGTGGGTGGTGTGGTGTGGTGTGGTGTGGCGTGGTGTGGTTGGTGTGGTGTGGTGTGGCATGGTGTGGTGTGGGTGGTAGTATTGTGGTGTGGTGTGGTTTGGTGTGGCGTGGTGTGGCGTGGCGTGGGTGGCTGGCGTGGCGTGGCGTGGTGGCTGGTGTGTGTGTGTGACGTGGTGTGATGGTGTGGTGTGGCGTGGCGTGGCGTGGGTGGCATGGCGTGGCGTGTGGTGTGGTGTGGTGTGGGGTGGTGTGGCGTGGTGTGGGTGTGGCTGGTGTGGTGTGGTGGTGTGGTGTGGTGTGGCATGGTGTGGTGTGGCATGGTTGTGGTGTGGTGTGGTGTGTGTGGTGTGGTGTGTGTGGTGTG
>CM031620.1:23243767-23246267 GCA_018398815.1 Conus ventricosus | reverse complement strand
AACGTTCCGCCTTCAGACGAAGAAGGGACCCCTGTTCACAGCGCCCGTTCCTCTGTCCGCGCAAACCACCTGTAACCCCCACCACCCGAAAAGTCAGTGCGTGTGAGTTATCCCGAGTTCACCTGAACAAGGACGAACAATGTTCTCACTCAATAATTCAACTAAAAAAGAGATTTTGAAGTTTTACTATATTTTATTTCCTTTTATTACTTCTTTCTTTTTAGCACAAGTAAACACGTCAATTGCTAGTACGCAATATGTTCAATCATAAACTGCTGGCTACATTTAAAAAGAAAATGAAAAGAAAATGCAGTTTGGATCATGAACAAAGTGAAAGGGCGCAGACACTGCAACCCACACACACAGAGAACAATGTTTTACTAACCTACACCATCACAAAAAATATTATAACACTCAGAACAAACTTTTGTTTAACATAACATTTAGACATACAGTACATAAGACAATGGCTCTTCAAAAAATACAATTACAACCTCAACATTAGAACAAAACAGAATTACTCCAAGTCAGTACTCACAACATATGCACACCAATCATAACATTCATTTTAACAATAAACGCACTGTTATATTCACATACTTTGCAGACATACTGTGCAGCTTTTGACAGTCACTACCTCAGTGACTAAGGAGAGATAAGAATCGACACTTGCCCTCATACTTCTACAAGGACTAGATATAATTTTTCTTTCTCTTCCAAAATGCAACTTATGTCCCATGGAATGGTACACCATAGACATCAATGCACAATTTCAACGGAATGGGAAAAAGAGAATTCTTTTGTACGTTTTTCATTGTATTAATGAAAGAAAGAATCAAGCTCATCCCATCAAGCCATTTTACCATGACTCAGCATATGGAGACACCTCCAATTTCATGTAATGACAGAGAAAAAGCCTAGTCATTCCAACCGGATCAATGAATTAGACTTCAACTCTACTAACAACATTTACACCATCTCTCGTAATTTATAAAACGCTGCATCGACCAGACAATAAATAATTTTGCATTCCAACCACACAATAATCGTTATGAAGCAACTCTGAACTACAACAGAGTTCTTCCATCACAACAAGTCAATTAACCGTTCAATCAGCAACATTTGACAAAAGCAAAACATTAAACCTCACACAATCCAAATTAGTTTCCCTGCTACACAATTGCCAATGAACTAATTGTAAAAAAGCAAACTTAGTGAAACGGAACAAAGGGTCCGACACCTTCCGGCGCTAAACCAATTCCAACTAATTCTAATCAGAACAAAGGGTCCGACAACGACCGGCGCTGAACCAATTTCAGCTAACTTTAATCGAACAAGGAAACTATGGTGTTTTGAATGTGTTAATCCCAAAAACTTCATTTAATCATTTGTTTCCTCAATTAAATTTGTTCTTCAATTAACTATACTAATCTTTTATCAAACACCTAAAATGAACATAACATACCTGATTTAATCTCTGCAGGAGCCCTCCACGTTGGTCCAATTCTACATGTGGTGTGCCACTCCTGACATGCGATTGTCCCTAACGGAAGTTGTTCTTTCTTCGGTTTTATCATCACTTCCGTTTACATTTGTTTTCCTATTATTCTTATTTACCACCCATAATAAGAACAATAACAAAATATCCTAACTGCCTATAATGAATTAATAAAAAAATGATCATTAACAATCTTAATAATTTCGATCTACAATTTTGACTTTCTACCCAAAACAACCAAATGGACTAGCTTAACTTACCAAAATCAACTACGATATTGGGAAGGTTACACACCTGTGGCAGATTATAGCGGAAGACAAACGCTGGTGGACATGCGCTGTCGAGTTCTAGTGGACAAAGCTTCACGATCATTCTCTTGGCTTCGATGGCTACCTTCCGCTGTCCAGAGAAAGAACTGCGACTCTTCATCGTTCGCGCGCACACACACACACACACACACACACACACACACACACACACACACACACACACACACACACGCACGCACGCACGCACAAATCACTCACAAACGCACACACACATGCACTCTCACTCTCTCTCTCTCTCTCTCTCTCTCTCTCTCTCTCTCTCTCTCTCTCTGTTGTCTTGTGTATTCGCTACTGGTTCGAATTAACGCAAATGGGGAGAAAATTGTTTACCTCAGAAAGCTTTCGAAACATTATGTGATTTGGATGTTAGGGAAAAGAAACCCTGGTTATTAGATGCACGTCACTGTCTGTATAAATACTGATTTGGTGATGTCTGGTTAAATTTGGCTGTGTGAACGAATTTTCAAGCGGGTTTCGTCCACGTCTTTTGCTTGTAATTGGCAGAAACGGCATGGACATATTCGTGCACTGTTGCAAAAAACAAACAAGCAAAGAAACATTATACTGATCACCAAGATCCCCACAGCTCTCTGTGCCCAGTGGTGTGCATGCGGGTAAACGTGTTGTTACCAGTCCACCCTTTATGTTGTCCATCTAGGGTTTCTGTTTATCT
>CM031620.1:23228767-23233767 GCA_018398815.1 Conus ventricosus | reverse complement strand
TTTGTTTGTCTGTTAGCAAGATTGCACACACACACACACACACACACACACACACACACACACACACACACACACACACACACGCACGCACACACACACACACCACAGAACCGATTCTCATTAGCTGGAAAGATGGAATACAGCGCATAGACGAACCCAGTAAGTATTAGAACAGATCTGTGGTGTGGATCCGGTGTCTCAGCCCAAACCGTTCCCAGACCAAGGCTGTCCCACGGTGGACAGTTCGAGCTAGCCCGTGTTGTCCCCCTTTGCTCGCACACCCCTGCTGTAGTCCAGACTATCTCCTTCACCGGTGTCACGCTCAGTAGTTACTACACGCCCGAAATCACTTCCCGGCGGGTGAGAAAGAGCACGCGCGGGGCACGTGCCGGGCGCGTGCTATATCTCACCTCCAAGGAAGTAAAACCAGACAGACCTTCTGCTTTGTTCCACAATCTTTTCACACCTTCAAAATTCCCAATAGTGTCCCAAACGACGATACATATCAATCAGAGCATAGTGCACCTGAATTTGAGGGTGGTGTGATTTTGGATATGAGACAGAACAACCCCCTCCCCCACACGGTTCTAAAACTACCCCGGTGAATTACTTCGGACATCGTCTAGAAACAACCATAGACATATGTTCTAAATTCATCCCAGGGGAGTTATTTCGGTCATCGTCTAGAAACAACCATAGACACATGCTCATTTCTACGTCCCTGTCACGTATGGTGGGTTCCGTTTGGCACGTGCCTACATTCACCCCATGCGGTGTTTCTGGATTATGCTCCAAATCAATCGCTGTGCAGCGGCGTTTGGACTAGGGTCAGGTGTAGTTCTGCCTCAGGTCCAAAGTCACTCCCCCCCCCCTCTCTCCCCGCCCCTCCTCCCCTCACATTCAGCTGCAATGTGCTTTGATAGACAATGTTTTAGCGTATGGGACACTTTGAGATTTGTGAAGCCGGGGAGTGGTTTTGGAACAGAGGGGGAAGTTGGTCTGAGTTTACTCCGGAAGGGTACTGGGGGGGGAGGGGAGTTGGGGGTTGAGTTTGGGCACATGCCCTTTCTAACACACGCTAGAGAGTCGTTTTGGGTGTGCGGTGATCACGGAACATTACTGTCTCCGGAATATTCTGAGGAACCGGACACAGGGACGCAACTCTAGCCTGCCGTTCAAATTCCAGGGCGTCAGGGCTTTTTTTTTTTTTTTTTTTTTTCTCTTTCTTTCTTTTTCGTTTCCCCCCCCCCCCCCCCCCCCCTTGTGTCATTTATAGATGAAATAACCCATGATAAAGGCGCATCTTGTCGCGTCAGTTACATAAATAAAAAACGGAATGTTTGTGTTGTCACAAATCCCCGTGGAACGTACCACATTCGACGACTGCTTTACCTATCGTTCTTACCGCCTGCACAGTCGGACCACCACACGCTGTTTACTTTACCGTCGAATTGAATTTTGTTGCGTTTGTTTGATGCTGTTTAATTCCATGTTGTTGGATGGTACTTTCACATATTCGTTTTCTATATTGCTTCTTTTGTTTCTTCGTTTGTTTGTTAATTACTTTCCGTTTTGTGTGTGTGTGTGTGTGTGTGTGTGTGTGTGTGTGTGTGTGTGTGTGTGTGTGTGTGTGTGTTCGTCTTTGTTGAATTAGCAGAGCACCGACTCGGCGGTCACAGGGTGCGCGTCCCGCTGTCGCCCAAAATAAAGTATGAAGAAGAAAAACTCATAGGCCAAAAAAAAATAAAAACAAGTCTTGCGAAAAAAAAGACAAAGAAAATTAGTCTCAGACAGAGAAAAATTATTACGTATTGTTTTCTTTTGCGAATGACACTGTGTGTGTGTGTGTGTGTGTGTGTGCGTGTGCGTGTGTGTGTGTGTGTGTGCTGCTGATGATGATGATGTTTGCATATCTTAGCAATAAAGGTATGATAACTGACGCTTAATTTCTTGTTTTAATTGTGATCGATTGTTATCAGCAAGCTTGGTAGAAATGAAGTTACATGCTCACCCTCGTCTGTTGTTTCGTTTGTCCGTGACTAACGTTAGCCCCAAAAAATACGAAACCCGATGTCAACGAAAATGGTTTGAAAGATGGAGAAATCCACTGAATTTCGGTGCGGAGTTGTGCTTGGACAGAATAGATGGCTCGTTCTGCTAGGTTACGCAAAAACTACGACACCCGATTTTCACAAAACGTGGTAGATAGCTGAAATATGGTCCCAAAACAAACCCATTAAATTTTAGCACGGATCCGGATCAAAAGGCGGATCCAGAATCCGTTAGACTTTGGCAGAGGTCTGCGTTCTCCCAGATTCTCTTATAGTTTTTTTTCTCTACATGTTTAATTAAACAACTGCTCAACAAAAGGGTTCAACCAGATGCCGTTCGGACAATGATGTTCTGTGCAATGCGTTTCAGATTGTATTTCATTTTCTGTCCCTCTGTGACTACGTAGAGCCAAATCGCTGGATAGGACTGTAAATTCTTGCATGTGCATTGTATTATTGCATTGCATGGTATAACCTGTTCCGATGTTCGTCATATTGATTTTACTAAAACAACAACAACAACAACAACAAAGAAGGAATATATGGCAAAAAAGACAAACTGTTACTGTAATATTGTCTCTAGACGTATAATGGTAAACGGATAAAAAAAAAAAATTAAACATCTTGAGCGTAATTTTTTGAAGGCGAAGCATGCTCTTCTAAACGAGTGTATAACGCTAAACAAGCAAACACACACACACACACACACACTCAAGCACGCACGCACACACACGCACACGCACACGCACACACACACACACACACACATACAAACACACACGCACGCACGCACACACAACACACACACACACACACACACACACACACACACACACACACATACAAACACACACGCACGCACGCACATACACACACACACACACACACACACACACACACACACACACACACACACACACACCACACACACACACACACACACACGCCCGCGCGCGCGCGCTCGAGAGAGAGAGAGAGAGAGAGAGAGAGAGAGAGAGAGAGAAGAGAGAGAGAGAGAGAGAGAGAGAGCTGAACTAAAACAAGCCTAAGCCTACTTGGACCGGAATAAACATTCAGAAAAATTTAGAAATAGAGTTTGTTACTTACCGCCAATGACATTGACAAACAAAGCACATGACAAGACACGATGCATTTCAACCACTTGGGTCTTCTTCAGGCGAAAAAATAAATCACATTTAACATTTGGGACAGTACAAACAAAGAACGAAAAATGAAAAATGACTCATCTGTTGTTGTCCATGTGGTGGGGAGACATTCAGAAAAAGGCGTGTGTGTAAGGATGACGTGGACACTGCGGCACACTCCACACGAACTGTGTCTGTCTGCGGATCTGTTCGCAAGAGGAAATAAGCTCCTTGGACGAAATCGATTTTTGACCTTGCTTAATTTTTAGTACTGCACTGCACTGCGCTGCATGGCACTGCATTGTACTGTACTATATTGTACTGCATTGTACTCTATTGTACTGCATTGTACTGCATTGTACTGTACTGCATTGTACTGTATTGTGCTGTACTATATTGTACTGCATTGTACTCTATTGTACTGCACTGTACTGCATTGTACTGTACTATATTGTACTGCATTGTACTCTATTGTACTGCATTGCACTGCATTGTACTGTACTGCATTGTACTGTGTTGTGCTGTACTGCATTGCACTGCATTGTACTGTTTCTTTTTCTTCTTTGCCTTAACTAGGCTGACCCTGGAGAAAGGTCCAGTAACGGTGAGGAAAGACCCACTGACCACAGGGAAAGTCCTGTTGACAGTGGGAAAGACTACAACTTTGGATTCTCTCTTGAGGGCACATAAGACCGTATGGCGAAAGTTTGGCTGTGTCTGGAGTGGCACTGTCTTCATCTGTCCGTGGGCAGGGTGGTTGGGTCTGTGGGGTGTGCTCGGCAGCTGGAGGGTGGTGTTTTTCGCTGGTGGGCTCTGCAGTCATGAAATACGGGCTGGTACACCCATGGGGATGCTACTTTAAGGCTGTTATGAGCTGCATCCTGTAGTCTAATTTACCTCTGTTCAGGAGCAGTTATGTCCCTTGTGTGCCTGTACCCATCGTCAACACAGCGCAGGCCTCCAAGGGTGGTACAGGACTGCTCTAAAGGCAGGCGAAGACAGTGCTTCTCTGGGTCCTCCCCAGCACCTTCGGGTGTTTCTTTTTCTTCTGCTGTACTGCATTGCACTGCATTGTACTGTACTGCATTGTACTGTATTGTGCTGTACTGCATTGTACTGTATTGTGCTGTACTGCATTGTACTGTATTGTGCTGTACTGCATTGCACTGCATTGTACTGTACTGCATTGTACTGTATTGTACTGTACTGCATTGTACTGTATTGTGCTGTATTGTGCTGTACTGCATTGTACTGTACTGTGCTGTACTGCATTGTACTGTATTGTGCTGTACTGCATTGTACTGCATTGTACTGTATTGTGCTGTACTGCATTGCACTGTATTGTGCTGTACTGCATTGTACTGTATTGTACTGTACTGCATTGCACTGTATTGTGCTGTACTGCATTGTACTGTATTGTACTGTACTGCATTGTACTGTATTGTGCTGTACTGCATTGTACTGTATTGTGCTGTACTGCATTGCACTGTATTGTGCTGTACTGCATTGTACTGTATTGTGCTGTACTGCATTGCACTGTATTGTGCTGTACTGCATTGCACTGTATTGTGCTGTACTGCATTGTACTGTATTGTGCTGTACTGCATTGCACTGCATTGTACTGTACTGCATTGTACTGTACTGCATTGCACTGTATTGTGCTGTACTGCATTGTGCTGTATTGTACTGTACTGCATTGTACTGCATTGTAGTGAATTGCACTGTACTATATTGTACTGCATTGTACTGCATTGTACTGTATTGTGCTGTACTATATTATACTGCATTGTAACTGCATTGTGCT
>CM031620.1:23196267-23218767 GCA_018398815.1 Conus ventricosus | reverse complement strand
TCTGAAAAAAAGAGGCAAGTAAGAAAGACAACTCTCCACAATTTCGTTTACATCAATTCCTAACGCGATAGCTAGACTAGTGGCATCATTAAGCAGATAAAATTCTGTTTTCCTGTAGGGGGCGCTAGCTATTTCACTTATCATTCTCATATTTAAAAAAAAAACAGTGCGGAATAGATACATGAAAAGTCCGTAAGGTCGAATAGACAGCACAATGGCCAGCGGGTGTCTACTCTTGACAGGTGGTGTGTGTGTGTGTGTGTGTGTGGGCCGCGCGCGTGTGTTTGTATGTGTGTGTGTGTGTGTGTGTGTGTGTGTTGGTGTGTGTGTATGTGTGTGTGTGTGTGGTGTGTGTGGTTTGTGTGTGTGTGTGTGGTGTGTGTGTGTGTGTGTGTGTGTGGTGTGTGTGTGTGTGTGTATGTGTGTGTGTGTGTGTGGTCGTGTGTGTGTGTGTGTGTGTGTGTGTGTGTGTGTGTGTGTGTGTATCCGTGGTGTGTTGTGTGTGTGTGTGTGTGTGTGTGTGTGTGTGTGTGGTGTGTGTGTGTGTGGGCCGCGCGGTGTGTTTGTATGTGTGTGTGTGTGTGTGTGTGTGTGTGTGTGTGTGTGTTGTGTGTGTGGTGTTGTTGTGTGTCCGTCTGTGTGCGTGTGGTGCAAGTGTGTATGTGTGTGCATATGTATGTGTGGTGGTGTGTGTGTGTGTGTGTGTTGTAGTGTGTGTTTTGTTGTGTGTGTGTGTGTGTCCGTCTGTGTGCAAGTGTTATGTGTGTGCATATATATATATATGTGTGTGTGTGTTGTGTGGTGTGTGTGTGTGGAGTGTGTGTGTGTGTGTGTGTGCGCGCGCAGCGCGCGCGCATATTGGTGTGTACGTGTATATATCCACAACTGGGAAACCGTTGATCATATTCTATTTTCATCCCTTCTCACAGGGTCGTTTGTAGGGTCAGTATCATGAATGTTACCTTTTTAAGCGTTAGCTTCAAAACGGACGAAACGCAAACAGTGAAACCGCTCTTGGAACGACCGAGTAAAACTGCGTGCGGAAAAGGGAGGCCACGGTCCACTGGTGGCCGCTAATCGCGCGGGGGATGCGTCCCTGACGCAGATAGCCGTTTTCTGTTTTCTTTCTTTTTTTACCCACAGAATGTTTCAGACTTCATAAACCCTTAGCTGACTTCCACCCGGTGTGAACGTTCCGTCAGATACATTGGAACGGCTCCGCCTACCAGTCTAAACGGAAGTTTAGAGACTTCGAAAATCACAAAGCCCGACATAAATATTCAGTTCTTCAAAGTTAACCAGCATGTATAACAGCCTGGCGAAGTCTCAACAGTCTAGTTTCTGGTTTGGCTTCTTTCGGTTCAAGGTACGCAAAAACTGCTGCATTCTCACTCTACTAAACAGGACAGTGTGTACACCGAACAGCATACAAGCATCACAGCTTCGGCCCATGCGGATCACACTATCTTCCAAGCTACGAACATAACTCCATTCACGCTGAAAACGCAGCAACAGAAACTTATGACGGGTATGAGAGGGTGGACCTGTCTGGGGCGGGGACGGATGATGGAGGCAATTTAATCTTCGCTGCACGTCCCCTGCAATCCGGCGCGTCTCCCGAGATCCCTGCTCTTCGTATAGGAATAAAGCCATGCCACAAGTCGACTCTCCAAGGACCTTACTTTTGCTGAAGGAGTGAAGCGCTTCCGTAGTTTTGCTGTTTGTTTAGTCGTTTCCCCCACAAAAGAGAGGGGAAAAAAAGGTACAGATGAGCAGCCATGCTTCATTGACAAAGTGGTAAAATAATTGTAGAGATTGCTTAAAAGCTGATTCAATGATCAAGTGAAAGTCATGACTGTGCATCATTTAGCACCCACGAGGCGCCTGCCGCCAAGGCCAAGCCAGCTTACGCAAGTCGGAGAGATCATTTTGGAGAAGCATCCCCTGAGTCCTCCTCACTCTAACCCACCCCCACAAAAAGAAAAATAAATGAATTTTTAAAAAAACAACAGAATTTTTGTAAGCACCTGAAGAAATTCTATATGTATAGACGTTACTTGAAGCTAAACTTGATACAAGTTAGTGAGGGAAGTCAAAATAAAGCCAGTGAAACTACTGGTTTGGATAAGCGCGGGGTAGCATTTTTAGGGAATTTGTTTGTTTTTTTTCTTTTCTTTGTTGCTGTCTCCTCTTGAGGAGAGAGAGAGAGAGAGAGAGAGAGAGAGAGAGAGAGAGAGAGAGAGAGAGAGAGAGAGAGAGACAGACAGACAGACAGACAGACAGACAGACAGAGACAGAGAGAGACAAAGAGAGGGAGAGAAAGACAGACAGACAGAGTGTATGTGTGTGTAACGGTGACCCTTTAGCTCCTTCACTTTTTTCAAATCAGAAGAAGAATATAAAAAAAAGGCTTTTCAAAACTTTTCAAACCAGACCATCTGGTGAAATATTTGTCGGTATCATTCCTATCGTATCATTGTGTGTGTGTGTGGTGTGTGTGTGTGTGTGTGTGTGTGTGTGTGTGTGTGTGTGTGTGTGTGTGTGTGCGTGCGTGCGTGCGTGTCTGTGTGTGTGTGTGTGTGTGTGTGTGTGTGTATGTGTGTGTGTGTGTGTGTGCGCGCGCGCGCGCATGTGCGTGCGTGTGTGTGCGAAGAGAGAGGGGAGAGAGAGGGGGGGGGCATTACTAGCAAACAATTTCCGGATAGGTATTTTTTCCGTCTGTGTCATTCTGCTTGCCGTGGATTACGAGGCAGCGGCTGCGGACTGACGACTATACTACACTGATTAGTCGACTTCATTTCTCGCCCCGTAGTAATCGGGCCGACGCCCTGTCAGTCAATTTACACAGAAGCTGTCCGGGATGCAGCAGCCAATATTTTCCCTTTTCTACACAAAAAGCCCTGATGGTTTTTTTTTCCCATTCCTGGCACCCATCCGATTTGAGCCAACATCTTTAAACACACACACACACACACACACACACACACACACACACACACACTATGTGCATTAAGAAAAAAAAATATTTTCAGGGGTTTTCTTGCTCCGGTATTGCTAACAAAAGAGTGGCATCGGGACTTGGATCTCAGGTTCATGGACTACACTTTCCTGCAAAAACATGAGAGCATAACCTGGCTAGTCTTCATCGTGAAATTTTGTCTCATCGGACTTAATTTTGAGGAAAGACACAAGAGCAGCAGTCGAAGAGGAGGTGGAGAGGGGGGTTGGGGGATTGGGGGGGGGGGGGGGGGGGGGTTATGGGAGGATGGTACCCTGCGAGGGAAGTGGAGGGAGCGGGGTGGCAGGCGTGTCATGACCTCTTCATTCGGATCGCTTAACGAGTGCTGCGTTGCCACGCAACATCGGCCCAGCCCAGAGTATAAGTCGTCACTCTTTGGATGAAAATGTAATGTGCAACATTGTTACTCTTTGAATGAAAGCTTAATGTGCAAGATTACTTTTCCTTGGAGAAAAGTTCACTGTGCAACATTACTACTCCTTGGATAGAAATTTAATGTGCAACATCATAACTCGTTGGGAAAAATGTATTCAATGTACAACATTAATACTCTTTGAACTAAAATTTAATGTGCGGCATTATAACTCTCTGCAGCTTCAGTCAAATTCATTGCTTGGGCAAATTCAATGCAAATACTGAGCCAGCACAATGACCAACAAAAATCTAGTAATAGTAGAAGTAGTAGTAGTTGTTGTTGTTGTAATAGTAGTAGTCATGATTTCAGCTGCAACCAATTTGACTGGCTGTTGATCAGTCAAATTCATTGCTTGGACAAATTCAATGCAAATACTGAGCCAGCACAATGACCAACAAAAATCTAGTAATAGTAGAAGTAGTAGTAGTTGTTGTTGTTGTAATAGTAGAAGTCATGATTTTCAGCTGCAACCAATTTGACTGGCTGTTGATCAGTCAAATTCGTTGCAAATGACTATTGTAGGCCTGTCAATCTCATTCCCAGGTTTAGAAAATCACACAATGGAGCCGTAAAATGAGAAGAGAAAAAAAAGAAAACGAAATGTTAAAGTAGTAGTAGTAGCGTTGTAGTCGACATAGTAGTGGTCATGATATTCAGCTGCAACCAATTTGACTGCAGCTTCAGTCAATTCATTGCTTGGGCAAATTCAATGCAAATACTGAGCCGGCACAATGACGGTATTGACCTACAAAAATCTAGTAGTAGTAGTAGTGGTGGTAGTAGTAGTAGTAGTTGTTGTAGTGGTGGTGGTGGTCGTCGTCTTAGCTGAAACTGTGGAGTTTTGGGCCCTGACCATTAGCGACTACACGTTAGACGTCATTTTTGGCCAAGTTGGTATACCAGCAACGGATTTGACCGTGCAACGAATTTGACATCGACAAAGCCGACCCGTGAACCACGGACGCTACGTTTTGACAGGCCAGCGTTTGGCTTCATGTCAGACCGATGCGTTGTTAATGTAACATATGTTCTTTGCCACAGATCTGTTTACCAAAGTGTATTGTACTTTGGTAAACATGACATTAGAGTGCGAATTCATGGGGCTGTTTGTACGCACTTTTCGGGTGTTTTCGTTCGGAACGATGCAAAGAGACGTAAGACACCCTCACTGCCATTTTTGACCTGTCCTGCCCACTTGTGGATGCAAATTATTTATTTCTTCACAAGTAGGGATATGCATGCACATCCAATGCCCATTTTGGTTGCTGATCACATGGCACAACGTCAACCAAAATGGCCATTGGGATGTGCATGCATATGCTATTGTGAAGTGAAATAAAGATTTGCACACGTGGGCAGGACAGGTCAAAGTGGGCAGTGAGGGTTTTTTACGTCTCTTTGCATCGTTCGAACCGAAAACACCCGAAAAGTGGCGTACAACAGCCCATGAATTTCGCACTAAAGTACATGTTTACTGTCTTATACAAGAATCAGTGTTTCAGTTTTTTTTCAGTGAGTATGTGCAAGTCTTTCAAATTAATGTTTAAAACAAAACAAAACCAACAAGTAAACATGTACTTTAGGGTACGAAATTCATGGGGCTGTTTGTACGCACTTTTTCGGGTGTTTTCGGTTCTTCTCGATGCAAAGAGACGTAAGACACCCTCACCTGCCCACTTTGACCTGTCCTGCCCCACTTGTGGGTGCAAATTTTTTTTCACTTCACAAGTAGGGATATGCATGCACATCCAATGCGCCATTTTGGTTGATGACGTTGTGCCCATGTGATCAGCAACCAACATGGCGCATTGGATGTGCATGCATATCCCTACTTGTGAAGTGAAATAAATTATTTGCACCCACAAGTGGGGCAGGACAGGTCAAAGTGGGCAGGTGAGGGTGTCTTACGTCTCTTTGCATCGAGAAGAACCGAAAACACCCGAGAAAGTGCGTACAAACAGCCCATGAATTTCGTACCCTAAAGTACATGTTTACCAACAAACAAACAATAACAACCAAAAAACAACCCCCGTGGGGTGTAGGAGTTGAGATGAGGGGGAATTACCTCAACATGTTTTTGAAACTGGGAGGAGGGGGGTTCGTGCTCACTGCCATCCCGGCTATAGAACGTAGTGTTCTAGTTGCGCTAGAAAAATACCTGATCTTTGTAGCCAGCTCTAATAAAAATAGAATCTTCCATAAAAATTGCTTTCAAACCTGGTTCATCGACATTCTCTGTCACAAATTCATGCCATCTCAAGGTTGTTGTTGTTTTTTTTCCATCCAGTATTTCAGGGCTTGCAGTCGCCGTTCCAAAGTTGGTCGTCTGCTTGTTGACGACGAAGCAGACACGGCCGAACGTGATTTCGTGCTCGAGAGTTAGCAAGAGTTTTCGTTCTTAGATCAAGGCATGCGAGTGCAAATAACACTCAATAATTCCGTCTCTAGAACTCCACCCTCCATTTCCCCCCCCCCCCCCCCCCCCTCCCCACCTACTGTCTCTTCCCACCACCTGACTATACCTCCCCCCCCCCCCCCCCCCCGGCCCGTCCCTCGCTCCGATCCTCCCGTGTAGTTTCTCCTTGTATGTGTACAAAATACGGCGAAATTGTACGGGTAAACGGAACAGTTTCGTCTGTTAAGTTACCTCTGTTCCCTCGGGTTTTTTTTTGTTTTTTGTTTTTTTTTTTTTGGTTTGGGTTTTGGTTTTCTCCTTAAATTTTTGTGTGTGTAAGGGTCCCTTTCCTCCACATCTTCAACTCTGCAGAACCCGCCAATGTCCATTGTGTGAAATGGTAGAAAAGAGGTTGGAACCCACGGTGATTGTGGAGAAGTCTTGACTTTCCTCACCTGATTCTCACTTGCTTTGTGACTTGTTCAGACCATAAACATGATTTGATTATTGACCAGCATGACCTGCATCAAAATGAAAAATGCTATCCAATACATAGCAGGGGGGCTGGGAGGGGGGGGGGGGAAAGGAATATTGCAAATATAATGCAGAAGAAGCAAAAGACGGACGTGTATGATTAGAGGTGAAAGCTGTCAATGCCCAAAAAGAAACACACACACACACACACACACACACACACATACGCGCACGCACGCACGCACGCACGCACACACACACACACAGAGTCACTTGAGGGTAACGGATGAATGCGCTTGCGATGTCATGAGTCATTACTCCTTAAAGCTGAAGATTTTTCTCGATTTCAGCTGCACCAAACTAATTACTACTAATTTCATAATCTACTCATATGAATTAACATAATCACAGCATCTTACGTTTAAAATGAATCTCACTCGCTGAAAAAATTACAGTGTGGCTGGTTTTTGATGCCATCGCCAAAATTTCTGATCACACGAGTATCTTTTTTGTACTCCTAGTTCTTATACAACAGGGAGTACTTCAGAATGGGAACGAAGAATGCTGTGTGTGTGTGTGTGTGTGTGTGTGTGTGTGTGTGTGTGTCCGTCTGTGGTCAAAATGTATTCCACTCGCTCCAAACAAAAACTAACTGGGGCCGATCTTTCTGAAAATTTGTAGGTATGTTCATTATAGGCCAGAGATGAATGCCCGATGTGTTATTTTACCGTTATAGCCGTTACTAACGGCTGTAACGGTTTTTCTTCTTTATAGAATATCTCCGAAAGTACTTGGCCGATCTTTGTGAAAATTAGCAGGCATGTTCATTATGCATGGGTCACGGATGATGCCAGATGCTTTAGTTTACCGTAATAGCCGTTACTAACGGCTGCAACGGTTTTTCTTCTTTATGGAATATCTCAGAAAGTATTTGGCCGATCTTTCTGAAAATTTGTAGGTGTCTTCATTATTGGGTCACAAATAATGCCTGATGTTTTAGTTTACCGTTATAGCCGTTACTAGCGGCTGTAAAGACCTGTAACCGTTTTTCTTCATCATGGAATATCTCAGAAAGTACTTGGCCGATCTTTGTGAAAATTGGCAGGTATGTTCATTATGGTCACGTATGACGCCCGATCTTTTAGTTTACCGTTATAGCTGTTACTAACGGCTGTAACGGTTTTTCTTCTTTATGGAATATCTCAGAAAGTACTGGACCGATCTTTGTGAAAATTAGCAGGTATGTTCACTATGTAATACGGATGATGCCCGATGTTTCAGTTTACCGTTATTAACGGCTATAAACGTTTTTCTTCTTTATGAATATCTCAGAAAGCACTTTGTCGATCTTTCTGAAAATTTGTAGGTATGTTCATCATGGGTAACGGATGATACCCGATGTTTTACTTTACAGTTATAGCCGTTACAAACGGCTATAACGGTTTTTCCTTTTTATGGAATGTCTCAGAAAGTACTTGGCTGATCTTTCTGAAAATTTGTAGGTATTGTTCATTATGGGTCACGGATGATGTCCGACGTTGTAGTTTACCGTTACTATCGGCTATAACGACCCATAAACGGTTTTTCTTTTTTATGGATCATCTCAGAAAGTAGTGGCCGATCTTTGTGAAATTAGCAGGTATTTTCATTATGGGTCACGGATGATCCCCGATATTTTACTGACGGCTATAACGGTTTTTCTTCTCTATGTAATATCTCAGAAAGCACTTGGTGATCTTTCTGAAAATTTGTAGGTATGTTCATTATGGGTCCCGGACTATGCCCGATGTTTTAGTTTACCGTTGTAGCCGTTACTAACGGCTATAATGGCCCATAGCGGTTCTTTTTTTATGGAATATTTCAGAAAGTATGTGGCCGATATTTCTGAAAATTTGAAGGTATGTTCATTATGTGTCACGGATGATGCCCGATGTTTTAAGTTTACCGGTATAGCCGTTACTAACGGCCCATAATGGTTTTCTTCTTTATGGAAAATCTCAGAAAGTACTTGGTCGATCTTTCTGAAAATTTGTATGTTCATTATAGGTCACAGATGATGGCCGATGTTTACCAGGATAGTCATTACTAACGGTTACACCAGCCCAAGACGGTTTTTCCTCTTTATGGAATATCTCACGCGTACTCAGGATAAACTGGGAGTACGTTTATATGCTGTGCATGTTTTTTGTTTTTGTTTTCCAATACAGCCATCACCATCTCTATCCATTCTTGACACCTTGTCTTTTGTTTATGTCACCATTCACACCGTCTCCCTTGCATGAACGGTTCCTTACCTGTGTTTTAAACATAACATGAAAAAAAAAAAAAAGAGAAAGAGGAGGGGAGGGAAGAAAGAAAGAGGCTGCTTGAATGCGAGTGCGTCAATCTACTGTTAACTTTTAGCAGAGTTTGTCTAAAGATGGACCTTTGTATCTTCACATCTGATGAGGCCAACAGACTGTAAAACGATCTGTGACGTAATGAAGACATTTTACACGATAGGTCAGCAGTTGAATGACGACAGAGAGACGATGACGGCAGTGTATGACCCGGACGACCATGCAGGACCCTGTAGACGTCTGTCGTAACTTGAAACAGAAAACGGAGGTCACTGGGTCTTGGTTGAGAAAGAGAGAGAGAGAGAGAGAGAGAGAGAGAGAGAGAGAGAGAGATGTCAATATTTTACTTCTTTAACGATTCTTGATTCACGTAACACTTCAGGTAAATCTTATATAACACATCATGTACATGAGGCCAGAATGGTTAAACATTAATTTTAAGATGCAGCGTTCAACTTTCGTTCCTGAAATTAAAACAAAATGCGCACAACTTCTTACCATTACCATATTAACACTTTCAACTAACGTGCAGAGGTCAATTAAAACCTACAGGCAATCCTGGAGTTTCAGGTACCAGGCAGGCTCATGGCAGACGCCGAGAACACTAAGCTCACATTCAGATAAGAGTTCGAATCCCACTGGAACCCAACATAAAAATGTCCATTTCTGCTGTCTGTCTTAATGTGTTGTCATTCTGGTGGTGTCACTGTAGTGCAGAATAGGCTCCCCAGCCCCGACTCTCCTGAGATGTTTATTCCAGCCTGCTATACCACTTTCTAATGAGTGCGGACATTAACCTTGAGAGTAACATTTCGAGTGTATGGGTCCCTAACCTACTAGGCAAATTTCCTTTCAAGGATAGCTGCTTTTCGTCCAATATTAAGGTCACGTTGATTAAACTTTGTAAACTTGTTTGTTCATTTGGCATTTGTATAACATTAGAGAATCTAAATATACGGGTTCAAGCTCACCCATCTTATTTTGCACGAAAACCCCCCTTTTCACAAACAAATCACGTCCTTCTCATGTCACTTTTTACCAAAATTAACACCTGTTTTCTAAACAAAATTAACACACAAAAACCTCTAAAAATTGACGTAATCGTTAATTTAAAATGGGGGGTTTCCGTGCAAAATAAGATAGGTGATCGTGAACTCGCATATTTACATTCTCTCCAGGGACATAAAAATTAAGGGTTTACAGTACACTCTTCTACTTCCAGCACCATTAATAAATCAGAACAAACAACTGGCTCTCCATTTTGGTTAGTTATTTTTACATCTAATGAATTTATAGGTCCATTAATTAATTCTTTAAATTCACTGTTTTTTCCAACTGAGATTAATCGATAATCGCAAAACCCCGCCCTAGTTGATGGCAAAACCTTTAGAACTGTAGACGGATAGCCATCAAACAAATTAGCATCTGTTTTTAACTGTTGTAAATGGACATACAACATTGGGTTCACGAGAAAATCAGAAGGTTTATTACCTTCAAATTGATAAACATCTTCTCTTGTACTAAATCTATAAGCTCTGTCACTACTGTGGAAGCCCAAGATTTTAGCCAGGCCTCTAGGGAAAGTGTACTCTCTTCTATCTTCTAGTGGAAAATGTATAGTAATTCTGAGGTTTGCTTCGTTAATTTTTAACAATATGCCAAATTCGCTATACATTGGTTATACCATATGACGGGAAAATCAAAACAAACATAGGGAAAGAATTCTTCAAAATCCTAACAACTTCATTTCCAAAAGAACACAAACTGTCCAAAATATTTAACAAAAACACTGTCAAACTATCGTACTCATGTATGCCCAACCTCAAAAACCTAATTGACGCATCCAACAAAATGAAAATCAACACAGCAAAGAAGGGTGAAGAAAGGAAATCTTGCAATTGCACCAGAAAGGAGCAGTGCCCACTAAACAATAAATGTCTTCACAACAACATTGTATACCAGGCTACTGTGACATCAGAAAATGAAAAAGAAACATACATAGGGATCACTGAAAACCACTTCAAAACCAGATATGCAAACCACAAACAGTCATTTAATAAAGAAAAATATAAAAACCAAACAGAACTGAGCAAATATATCTGGAAACTTAAAGACGCAAAAACAAGCTACAATATATCCTGGAAAATCATAAAAAGAGCATCACCATACAGCAATGTTTCAAAAAGGTGCAACCTATGTTTAACTGAAAAATGATTAATACTATGCAAACCACACTTAGCAACTTTAAACACCAAAACAGAAATAGTAAACAACTGCAGGCATAAATGGAAATCGTTGTTAGTGAACACACCCAAAACAAAAACCTGAAAGCCCTCAAAAAACACGTGCAGCCAACCCGCACGTGCAAACAACCGCAAACGGGAGCCCACACGCTATATAACATCGGCGGTGGGCAAACCAAAAAACCATCCTGATGACAGCGCAACACGCTCGAAACAAATTTGTAGATAGTTTTAAGATTCCTCTTTTAACTCGTTTTAACTATATATATATATATATATATTGTATCATGGAGTTACATCTCTTCTTCAACAAGGTTGATTGTCATAACTAACCCTCACACACACACACACACACACAATCCCAATTCCCGTGCACCATCTTAATGAACAGATACGGTATTCTTTCTTGAACCAATTTAAAAACGATTCACACACACATACACATATGCATGCGCGCACACACATACACACATATGTACTTTTACACCACATGCATAAATCCAAAGGAACAATGAGGCAAATAAAGTACTCCAAAATTTCTCAACTTTTAATATCAGAACCATCCACAATCCTCCAGCAACAACCATACCACAACCACACACAATGTGACAGTTCAAGTAACACTTTCAATCAAATGAGCTAATTAGGTGGTCAATAATGAATGCTGCTTAACACAAACTCGCCATAATGAAAGAAGGAAAATGCCCGATCAGTCTCAAATGCACAGAAAAGTTAATTTGTAAATAATAATCAGTTAAAGTATCAAATACTGTAGATTTTGGCTTCATTGCACTTTGGTTTCTTTTTTTCTTTTCTGATGTTTGATTTTGTTTCAATAACCAGTTTCTTGGTCTAAGAGTGTTATGCTTATCTGCCTGTCCTTGAAAAGAATTGCATGTATTCTTGAGTGCTATTACACTCACACTTACAGCATACATCAGTAACAAGTGTCTTCTGGACACACAATGACGACCTTTCTATTCATCAACTACTTTTGTCAACAATCATTTCTTTATTCTCTCTGTGTTGAGAATCAATAGATACGTACAAACAAAATTTTTGTGCCGCCACATGGATACAGATCTTGCACAGGCATACATGCACAAAAGGTTGTAAACGCATGCACAAACAAAACTTTTTTTGCATGCACTCACATACATTCTTGTCTTTTTTTTCCTTAAAGCAAAATTTCTCATACATGTGATTGTATACATATGCGTGTGTGTATGTGTGCGTCTCTCTCATAAACACACATATATATATATATATACCCACGTAGAGTAAACTTGGTTCTGATTTTTCTTTCAGCATTTTGTGGAAAAGCAACCAAATAAAAATTACCCATAACCTATTCCTTACGATGGACATGGCGAGTGAAGAGAAGGAGCACAAAGCACAACACACACCTGTACAAAACGTACACATACACTTACCTCAAACACAGAGGCACACAGATATACAACCTTACCCTCATTCCCCCCACTCCACTTCTCTTGCCCCCACACCTTCCTAACACATGTTCACACATCACTACGCCACCCAGCACTGAAGTGACAGCTTGTTTTTAAAAAACGCATAATGGTTTACCTACTTGTAATATACCCATCCCATCCTTCTCCACAAACACACACACTATCGGGAGGGATTTACAGAAAGATAGGTGAGAGACACATACAGACAGAGCTAAAGAGGAACAGAGACAAGCAGACGTGACCATGGACCAATACAAAAAGTAAGCATCATCATCATCATCCTCATCCTCACAGAAGTCAGTTGCAGGCAACAGATCTATTTGATGCTTAACCCCTTGTGTGCCCCAGTACAGTATGTCTATCCTCTTCCGCTGCGTATAAAAGCGCCTCTGAATGACTAAACTGTCTGTGTTATTGTCATACATTGCTAAACACTGTCAGCAAAATTGTTGAATCCAAGTGACGTTATTTCAATTTTTTTTTTTTCGTTTCAGTAACAGCTTGGATGCTTTTGTCCTTGATTTAATTATCACAGTCCTGCACCAAAGATCCTTGGCAAACAGTTGTCACTGAGCAAAAAAAATGGGTGTGGCACTGAAGGGTTTATGACTCAACACAACATTCACTTCACTGCTAAATACAAACAAGTATACACACATTTACATACACACAAAAACGCAATCTTCTCCTTCGTTTTCTTCGTTTACTTCTTTGCAGACGGTATCAACAAATGTGTTAGAACATTTGTGTTTGAACATTTCCTGTCCCTTCCCTTGTTCCCCCCCCCCCCCCCCCCCCCCCCCCCCCCCCCTTGTAGCCTATTTTTCTTCAAGGGTGACATTTTTCCAGATGAAAATAAGTAACGAGGCAAAGGTCCAACCTCTGATTCCCCATGGCTGAAGGGGTACTGCTCAGAGGGCTAGGGAGGTGGAGGGGGAGGAGGAGGGCCGAGACTATTTGAAGCTGAAGAAAACCAACATATCTGAAGCACTTTGGCAGCCTCTTCAAATAGGCTCTCCTGTAAGGTGCAAGGAACTAGCCTTGAAAGCTATTTCTTTTTGCTAAATATGTTAATATTGTAACAAATCATTAAAATAGTACTTAAATAACAGCAACAAATCCATTAACATTTATATTTGTATTTCTTTCCTTGAATCCTCAGTCTCCAAGGCGAAGGTATCAAATGCCCCATTCCTCCATGTAATGATGACAGAACAACAACAAAAACCTAAAACAACAGTAACAGCAACATACACACACGACACAAGTATTGAACATTTTCCAGGCATTTTCAGAAACATCTGAACGTTTTTCCTCTTCCCCCAAATTAGGGATTCCTTATCTGGCATTTTCCCCAGTGGCTGACCCCTGGTATAACAGCTTCACCCATGTGTCTTTGTCATATTTCCAAAAGGGAGCAGGCTTTAACTGGCAGCCAGAGTACAGAGATCTATCACATGCTTCTGTCTTGCTTGCACTGAAGTTCACAAAAGCATGCTTGACGTTATTCTGTGTTTGTACACTGGCATGTCAATGTTTTCACAGTTTGTTCTTGAAGCTATTAAATCACTTCCACAGCTTGCATCACTAAATCAGATATAATCTCCTTTTTCAGACTTTGTAATACTTTGGAAAAAAGGACACATTCTCTGTGGTGTATAAAAATGTATTTTTGTACATGCATAAAGCAGTTCTTCTGGTAGCACACACACTCAATTTGCAGCACATGAATCAAAGTCTCTCTTGCAATGCAAAGCCACATCACTTTTTGGTATCCATCTGCTTTAAGGGCATACATCCTACACATCCCGTGTGGACCCACACTCCAAACCATGGTTTGTCAGCAGATCAAAAGCAGCTTTTCTATCACCCTGATTATGGAATTTGGTTTGGAAATCTGTGTTGTACAGAGCTTTTATGTCATTCTAATCTTGGAATATTAATTTGAAATTCTGTTTTGTACAGAGTTTTTATATCATTCTAGTCATGGAATATTGGTTTGAAATTTTGTGTTGTGCAGAGTTTGGTCTGAGCATCATATACTGATGGCATCAGAAAATATGGCAGCTGCCCTTTTTTTTCCAATAATCAATCGCCTGAATTTTACCATAAAATTGAAACAGAACTCAACGATGCATGCTATTTACAGGTGTTGTGTGACTACCAGACCATGCAATCACAACCACACTTAAGCGCTGCTAGCTGAACACAAGCTGTTGCTTTCCCAGAATGATCAATGCTTCGAGGTCTGTTGATGGTCATGAACGCTGAACCTGACTCTTTCTGTCACCTCTTCCAGGCCATCTCAGTGGGTATCATGCCCACCCTGCTTGTTCTGCACACCACCTGCAGTGTCCATGACAACCCGCAATAAGAGGCGTGACGTCTTTATCAAAATCACATAGCATACTCACACACCACCAACCTCCACACACACACACACATTCTCTCTCTCTCTAACTATATACATAAGGGAACAATTTTCACAAGTCTTTATAACCATGATATTCCCAAATCATAGGGGCTGTTGCACAGCCAAGTAAAGCAAAATAATGTAACCCCCATCCCCACCCACTCACTCCCAAGACATCGACCCAACAGTCACAGCTATCCTGCAGGTTCCCAGAGTTGGACACAGCCTGGACTGGGAGAGTTCACGCCCATGTTAAATGGGAACTGCGCCCATTAACCTCTGCAACAGCTGTGAGCTAACGGGCACCAACCATTTGATAACTTTACTCATCGACTCTTACACAACAGTACCTAAATGCCAGCTGTTGGCATAGCAGATATCACCAATCTTTTTTTTTTTTTTTTTTCATGTGCAGATTCTATTCACCACAAACTGAGGGATGGAAAATCACTCATGATGACATTTTTTTTCCTTGTAACAATAGCTGCCATGAATAGGATAATTTATGGAGAGAAAGAGAAAAGACTACTCCCTTCACTTGCTTCTGATTTATAATGATAAATGATCCACTCTCTCATAGAAAAAGACTTAAGCGTGTGCATTCATTTCATTTCCTGAGCATCACTGTTAAACAGATCTACATGGAGCAGCTTGCCTCGGTCAGCAAGTGTCGATCGATCAGCAGCCACACTGGTTTCTCCTGAGAGTCACTGAGGCTGCCTTATAAGTTTGGTGTCCATCTCTGAAGAAAACAGAGTTTCTCTGTGTAAAAATCTCAGTGCAAGAAAGGAATGGATGACTGGTCTTGTATTCCAGTGTAGCAGCAACTTATTTCATCTATCTCGAAGTAAAACTGTAACACTGAATAAAGATCAACATTCAGAACATTTTGGTTTCACCAGCATCACCGTCTCTCCTCGATCATTTTTTTTTTTTCACTCTGGGTGTTTTTAATTCTTGAACAGGTCTGTAGAGTCGCTGCCACTATCTCTGGATCGTTTCGGGAGCTCCGCGTCTTCCGTGACGCCTCCCTTTCGTTTCCTGTTCTGCTCCCCTTGAAACCTGAGGAGTCCAATGATCTGCATGGTAATGTTAGTACATGGACGGCATCCATTTGTCAATCAAAGCAGTAATTCCATCCTACCCCTTATCCCCTCTCTCTCAAATAAGTGGCAAAATGGGGGGGGGGGGGGGCACTACAAATTCTTTTAATTATGTACCTTACTAAACTCCAGTAAACATCCAGTACTTATCATTTTTAGTCCATTGATCCTACGACAGAAATTTGTATTTGATGCTCAATGGTGGGCAAGTGCATGTTTCAGTAAATATCATAACTTCAAAGTTCACTTTATTGTTTGCATAGAGAATGCCCATTTCCTGATCTGATGACTCCCATATCATTCATTTCTCCCCCTCCCTACCCCACCTCCTTGCCCCCATTATTCATCCTGATTAGAAAATACTCCCCATCCGCTTGCTCCCTCCAGGTTCTTCCTAACTAGAAAATCAAAATTGCTTACTCCCCGTCCTATTGCTCCCTCCAGGTTTTTTTCTTAAGTAAAAAAAATAAAGAAAGGAAAGCCAGTCAATACCTTGTTCGAATCTTCTCCACCTCAGCGGGGGTGAAGTTCTGAGGGTTGGGCGGAGGATCATCCGTAAGGTGAGCAGCGATGAACTCTGGCTTCAGGATGTGAGTGACCCCTGACACCAGGGCCTCCAGGTCACTCTGGAACAGGAGCACCATGTCCACTGATCCCTCTCACAGTGTTTACTTGACAGATCAGTCACACAGGGTAATCGTTAAGGAATGCACAGTACTCCCTGACTCTATGACATGCACAGGAGAAAGCAAAACAGCAAGAAAATCCTAAGTCCATGACTGGTGTCTTCTATGAGGCATGCTATTTTCCTCTCCACTAGTTCACACTTTGTGGTCTGAGTGCCACTGTGTCATCTGACAAGATGTCTGCAGCGCTGTACAAAGTCAGTCTGCTGCAGTTATTCATTATTTCCTTCACAGCGTGCACTGGAAGGAGGGATTTGGAGAACAAGTTAGGCGCTTCTTCTTGTTGTGTGCAGGTGTCAAAGACAACAGGACTGGGAATCCACAATATCAGTTGTACTGAAAAAGCAAAATAATGATGGGCCATGCACGGAAATCAAAAGGAATTTTTTCACAAAGTCTTCTTTTCTTTGCCTCTCATGTGATGAACATGTACACATTCTGTATGTTCAACAGAACTGAGAGAGCTGACAGCCTTGTCACACCCCTAATTCTCAAAGGTCATCACACAGGAAAACTACGCTCGTCAGAGTTACCGTTCCTCAAGACCTGCCACAAATTTTCTTGCTTGACATGGTCAACCGGCTTCTACTCAAAGCTGAGTTCGCAATGGACTCAGCTGGGAAGACTGGAATCGCACTATTGAATTTCATCACCTAATGAATGCCTTTGGGAGTGCTGCTTACATTTCCTGACCAATATTGCAGGTGCGTTATCTTTCAGGCCTGGTTACATCTGGGACATACTATGAAAGTAATTGCAGGGTACAGTCCTCTCATGCAGTTCAGACCAGAACTCCATAGCATCATCTTCATCGTCACTGATCAACATACGAACAGTCTCAAATTGTACTGGAACTGGCAAGTTCATAGGGACTGTTGTTCTGCAGACATGGGAAAAAAATGTAGATATCAAGACTGTCTTGTAGGTGCTTATTTAGCAGCACTCTGATATTGAAGGCCTTTTCAAGATGACTTCTTTTTCAGCCTGAATCCTGCTTGTTGTTCCACAAGTATTTCTCTCACCTTTACCTTAACGCTAAACATCCCAGAATTCATGGACCTGCTGTCTGACCGACAGATGTTTTTGAGGTAGAGATATTTCACACTGTGTGCATTTCCATCCTGTAGGTCATTCAGACAAGATCATTTCCAGCTCCCCATGGTAAAGTTGCTCTGTTGGCATATCATCCACCTGAAGGGTGGAAAAACCAGAAGTAAACAGAGGACATCTTGAATCAACAATGAACAGTACTGGACAGGTTACAAAACCTCTATCCTGGTGTACATAACCAAGGAGAAAGGGCTGTGGGGGATATCCATGACAGTCCACACATACACCACAGTTCTACGATAACAGGTTATTGTCATTGTATCCATGACATCCATCCATTTTAAAAAGTATGACAGCCAAGGTACAGGGACACTTGTCAGAAATGCTTCTAGTTCAGCAACTCAGTCCTGGCAGTTAGCATCTACTGATATACACTTTTTTCTTGCTGTCCTTATTAGTTATCCGCACAATAATCATACATGAAACACTGTTTAAAAAACTGTAAAAACCTTCAGTAAACTTATCATAGTCACACACAACCTTACAATCTCAGCCAAAAATGGACAGACCACACAATCATCTTCACGTGTATCTGCACATGCATGCAATCAATCAAATGCAGGTGAACAAAAATAAACACACACCCACACATCAAAGTGTGCTCCACGATTCAGTTTCTAGGATGCACCTTCTATGCTCTTACAAATACACATGTCCACAAAACCCAACGTGCCCTACCTCAGACAGTTTGACCTTGTGAGTGTCCACAAAGCAGTGAGAGGCGTCCACCTCTGTGAAGGGAGGCCTGCCCACAACACAAGATACACAGTGCCTTTTCCCTTTTCTTCTACATTCATACAGACACTTTTTCACTCTCTCCATCAACTTTCCTTCTTGTGAGAACAGAAAAGAGGAATCCTACGAAATTACATAAACACAAATTATTTGATTCATACATCAAATAATAACATTTTACACAATTCTGCACCATGATCACCACTTGTTTTTATATATAATGCTGTAAAAAATATTTCTTACACATGAATAAGCCACACTGTCATATCTGGCGAACAGACCTGCCACATTTTGAAAATGAAAAAGACAGGTGGGGGTCTGGGGGCCGGCGAAGGCCCCCAGTGGGCCAGGGATTCTCTTGTCAAAGAGTCTTCCTCCAGACAGGCAAAAAGTATTATTTCCAAGAATCTGGTGTTACTGTACTCTATGGACAGCTGGAAATCTATCACTGGTGTGAATTATCTTTAAGTTTAGCGACACCAGTCAGTCACAGCATCACACAGAATTCGTGTAGTGCCAAACATCAAGACTGCCTCTTACGAGTCTGAGTGGCAACTTGAAATCAAGCAAGCACAATGTGCATCAAACGTTCAGACAGCTGATCACACACTTCTCCATGTATTCCATAGTGAGGCACTTCTCCAGGTATTCCACAATCAAGTGTTGTTGTTTTTTTCCTTTTGTTTCTATCTTTAAAGTTATGATGGCTACTATGGTTGTGTCTGCAAAAGTGTAAAGCTATATTGGTTTGGCGTCATATACTGTACCATGTCAGACAATAGCATTCACGGCAGTTAGTCTGCTCTGCCAGGCCAAAGTTTTTGTGTGGCTAATGCAGTAATAAGACAGTCACGTGATGCCCAACCCGCTTCCGCCGTAGGAAGAAGCCAGTGTCGACCTCCCGTACCTCATTTTCTCTCTCGGCCTGCCGTCCAAGCAAGATAAGTCTTGTGCTCTGTCTCGCCTTCTCTTTGCCGTTGTGTTAAGATAGCTTTGTGTTTGCTTCTTTGCTTATTTGTTGTGGCTTGCGCGCTTCACCCTTTCATTCTTGAGCCGGTGGGGCTTTTGGTTTGGTGTGCTTTATTCATTTGTTTAACCACGCCATCCTCGCCTTTGTGCCTTTGTCTCGGCACTCGCGACCTCGCCTTCCGCTCTTTCGATCTTCGAAAGTCGGAACTCCATCGCCGGTTTCACCCTTTCTGCCCCATTTTTGGCCTTTACGGCCCCTTGTTCTCCGAATCTCAGTCCCTTCTCCTTCCATTCGGACTCCCGATTCGTCTAACTTCCACATCGTCCACTCGGTTTCCATTTCTTCGCCGGTCGTTCCGCCATTTTGTTTCGACCGGCCAACACCGCGTCACTTACGATCGACCTTCCTCGATCTAACACTGAGATTTCGTTACATTTACTACACTTCCAGTGTCTCTCCCGAGGATGGTTGAGGTCTTTCTATCCCTCGATCCACCTCTTTGTCTCCCCTTTGCGATCGTGCGTTCCGTGTTTGTTCCCCACCACCAGCGCCCAACATGGTGAAGGGCACTAACGGCTCGAGACGCTCCATTGCTCGGCAGTCGCTCTCTACCCGGAGGGGCCGCGTGTCGATTCCACGGGACAAACCGCTCACGCACACGATGAGCGTACGATCGGTGTAGAGGAGGGTTCCGCGCAGGGGATGCGCGACCATCATTACGACTCTACCCAATCGGCGGACACACGATCGTCGCGATCGAAGTCCAACAGGCAGTCTCAGTCGGACGGGCAATCGGCCGTCATCGCCAACTGTTTTTCATTCTCATCTTTCCCTAAGCCCAAATCCAAGGGCAAGGCCCCCATGAAAGGACCTGCCCGTTCTAAATCGTCCCGTTCCCCAACTGGATCGCCTGTTCGCCTTCGTTCGCGTAAGGAGACCCTCTCCTATCACGCCGCGTCCGGCGATCATCGGCCCCCGGGGACCCTTGCCGAGACCCGGACCGGCACGGGTGACGACTCGCGGCCGGAATCACCGCACGTCACCCGATCTAATGAGACTTGTGACGCTAGCACCTCCCCCACTAATGTCACCCAGTCTCATCACGCTCTCCCCAACCGTGTCCGGGTTCAGCCACGACCCGGACACGAGGAGCGTCAACACTCCGGTGGAGGGGCTGTGGACAATCTTTGGTGGTACCCCCCCACTGACCACAACCCTGGGTCAGGTACGCAAGCATCGACTAGCTCGGATCTGCGCCCTCACCCACGACGGTCGAACCACACCCCGATCGATCGTTTCAATCTCCCCTAGGGGTACAGGACGTTGGGGAGCGGACTTCTTCCGCTCCCCTATTGGGCAACGTCCGCGGTCCCGTTCCTCCGGGGGGAGGATCGACCAGCGGGACCAGGGGTAACCTTTCGTCCCTTGAGGCTTACGCGTCGACTCAGCCATCCCCGTCTTCACTGTACTTGACGTCCTCAAAAAACCCCCCTTTGAGCCTTTGTCCTCCGTTCCTTTCGACCTTCTGTCTATGAAGACTACCTTTCTCCTCGCCCTCACTTCCGCCAGAAGGTGAGGCGAGATCCATGCCCTTAGCGGGGACCCCAGAGACATTGCCTTCCACAGAGACGGCTCCGTCTCTCTGAAGTTTCTTCCCGAATTCCTAGCGAAGAACCAGGAACCCGGTAGTGCCTCTCCTTACCTCGTCATCTGCCCTCTGGCGGATACCCTAGGGGGAAACACCTCTTCGGACATAGCCCTTTGCCCCTCTCGATGTCTAACACACTACTGGGAACGCTCGCGCCCTAGGCGCGTTTCACAAAGACGTCTTCTTATTTCCATCAACCCCAGTAACACGAAAGACATCTCAGCTGGCACTGTCTCTAGGTGGCTCTCCAACACGGTCAGAACGGCCTATTCCCAGGCCTCCAAGGACCTCCCCGTCTTGTCCCCCCGGGCTCATGAGGTCAGAGCGCTGGCCGCTTCGGCAGCATTCCAGCACTCGGTTCCCATGCGCCACCTCCTGGAGGCAGCCTTCTGCCGTTCGGAAAATCCCTTCATAAAATTTTATTTAAGGGACATCCGCATGACCAGGGCTGATGGTTCTAATGGGATATCCTTTGTGGCGGCTAATGCATCCATATCGGGTAAGCCCAGGAACCACTAGGGCACTCGCCCTCCTCCTTTTCCTATGAATTCTGCTATTGTCTTGGCTACTATGGTTGTGTCTGCAAAAGTGTAAAGCTATATTGGATTAGCAGTCTTGATGACTGGGTATACACAGAGCAGCTATGCAGGTCTGACAACTGACCAACTGTCACATTTTTGTTGTCAATGTTGTTGTCTTTTCACCCATCAAACATACTGACCCTACGACTGGCAAATCAGCATACAGTTTGTATCTTACCCCAGGTCTGAAGACGGGAACAGGAGTCCCTCTTCATTTCCATACTGACAGGTACCAGCTTCTTTGTTTTAAGCTTCATGAAGTTGTTACAGTTCTGTTGTTAGATTTAGTTCCATGTCAAGAAAGCAAAACATTTGGCATATTTCGTTCGTTTTCGGCAGAAATTTACGAGGAAAAAAAAGCCAGAAGTCTGCTTGAAAAGCAGGTTTCTGCAGTCAGTTGGCATTCCTGCAAGTCCAAACGATACACTGAGACAGACATGGTCACACATGAAACAATCCAGTACCTGACACTGAGAACAGTGGCTCCACCTGCTGTCAGCAAGCGGCGGAAATTGTCCTCTCGTTTGGTTCCGTCAGTAGAATGACCCGCCAGCCCTGGTACGCCCCGGGACAACTTTTATTACTCTGGAAACCAACAAAAAAATAAAAACAGAAATAACACAAACAACAGAAAAATTTCACAGAAACTAATCTAGTAAAACCTTTCAAAACCAACCTCCCAGAAATCCTTAAGAACTAAGTCTTAGGAAGTCAGACCAAAAAAAAAAATCTCGGGCTAACTCAAGAGCGATAAAAAATATTTGGCCACTCGTCATGAACTTCGCTCAGCAAGGTCTTAGGAAGTGGGTCTTTGCTGGGAGGTAAAATGTAGTATTGCATGGGTGGGAGTGAAAATTTTAGGTTTTACTGAAAAAAAAAAAGGGGGCAGGGGTCCAG
>CM031620.1:23143767-23191267 GCA_018398815.1 Conus ventricosus | reverse complement strand
GCCTTCGTTGCTTTTTCTATTGTGACTTACGTTAGACCATGGGTACCATTGCCGCGTGAGGCTTATGGATGGCGTTTTCTTTCATTTTTTCACGCCTCTACGGCGTGACTGCTCACGATTTCTCTTCACTCCATTGTTCTCCATTCGGCCCTTTCTCACCCCTCTAACGCGTCCTCCCTGATCTCTTCCCATTTCAATTGTTCTACTACTCCTGATCGCCTTTCTTACGATCGCTCGTCGAGTTCGATCGATCGGGTTTGTACACACATATACCATCAAACATGATGGCTGATGTTTAAGGAAGAGGAAGATGAAGAAGAAGAAGACTTTGCCTTACAATGACGTTTAGGGGCTAACTCAGCAGCGCATTGCCAACATCTAGAAGTTTATCTTGTGATAAGCGCTGCACCTGAATGGGACGTCAAATCTGGGTGAAGTAAAAAATGAAACAAAGTTTTACGTCAAGGCTGGGTGACGTAAAGATGAAGTAATTTCAAAGCTAGAGGCTAATCTCCCGTCTCTCATTTATGACTGTAAATAAGCATTGGTTATCCGAGATCCTCTACTCAGATTTCCCTCTACTGAGTCGCCTTTTGGCCTCCTCGTATATCTTCAGCGCGCTAGTCTATTTTGCTCTCGCGCCCATTGCTTCTCTTTTGACAACCGTACCCTCACCGGTCAATCTACCCGCCATCTTGGATTTTCCACTGCGGTCGGCGTCTTCTCCATATTGCCTCACCGCATGGTGCCCATTTTCGGTCGCACATGCTTGCCGGTACAGGGATTTCCCCAGGCCACATTTATTTGTACCCAATATGGCACTCTAGTTATTCTTACTACAGGTAGATCGAGTGACTGTACCATCTCTTGATCTGCCTACTGGTGCGCATTTGTTTGTACCAAATTTATCACGGGTAGATCGATGGTCCTTACGATCTCCTCATCTACTAACTGGTGCACATTTATTAGTACCTCCTTAGCATTATTACAAGGTACACCAGGGGTATTTACTCTTGCGCGCCTTTGCGCGTCACTCTCGACGATCGATCCCTTCCCGGTCAATCGATCCGCCATCTTTGATTGTGCCACGCCGGTTGCCGTCTCCGCCATGTTGCCTGACCTCACACACCTTGTTTGGCTGTACGCGGCTTCCCCGGGCTCATTTTCCTGTACCTTATTTATCATTATTACAGGTATAGAGAGTGTCTTGTGATCTCTTGATCTACCAACTTGTGCACACTTATTAGTACCCCATTAGTAACATTATCGGTTCCTCATTTTTCATTACTACTGGTAGATCATGTGTCTCTACGATCTCTTGGTCTACCAACGTGTGAACATTTATTACTACCCCATGTATCATTGTTACAAGGTAGATCGAGAGTCTTTGGCCTGCCGTCCAAGCAAGATCAGTCTTGTGCTCTGTCTCGCCTTTTCTTTGCTGTGTTTTTGTCTTTGCTATATTAAGATAGCCTTGTGTTTGCTTCTTTGCTTGTTTTGTTGTTTTATTTATTCGATCACATGTTCCTCGCATTTGTGCTTTCTTCTCGGCACTCACGATTTCACCTTCATTTACCGCACTCCCAGTGCCCCTCACGGGTGGTTCGAGCTCTTTTCTATCCCTCGATCCACCTCTTTGTCTCCTCTTTGCAATCGTGCGTTCCGTGATTGTCTCGCCACCAGTGCCCAACATGGTGAAGGACATTAACGGGTCGAGCCGCTCCTCTGTTCGGGAGTCGCTCTCTTGCGAGATGGCCTCCTGGGCTCAACTCTCTTCCTCATTCTGGCCTTCCAATTTTCAGATAGGTAGTTCCTATCTCTCCTATCTTCTTGGTTTGGCTCTCGGCTGGCTCCATTCGGGGCTACTGGGAACCCCGTGCCCCAGGCTCTCCTCCCAGTCCTCTCTAGATGCTTCCAAGATGGGCAGATCAGCCTACGCCCAGACGTGTGAGGATCTCCCCGTCTTATCTCCCCGGGTCCATGAGGGCAGGGCGCTGGCCACTTCCACAGCGATCCAGCGCTGTCCTCTTGCACCACATCCTGGAGGCAGCCTACTGGCATCCGGAAAATCCCTTCATAAGCCTTTACTTTAGGGATGTCCACATGACCAGGGCTGATGGTTCTAGGGACTTCTTTTGCGGCTAACGCATCCATATCTATTCCTCTGCTAACCCCAAGAACCATTAGGGCACTAAGCCCTCCTCCGATTCCTTTGAATTCTGCTATGGTCTGACATGGTACAGTATATGACGCCAAAATGGGGAGTTTGTATTATACTCCCTGTTTGGCTAGTATACTTACCATGTCAGACTCTAATGCCCACCCTACCTTCCCCGCTAGCGCTATGGTTCTCGGGGTTACCTTGCGCATAGGCCTCGTTGAATGAGGAACAGGAAGTTTACACCGGCTTCTTCCCTGGCGGAAGTAGTGTGGGATTCACGTGATGGTCTTATTACTGCATTAGCCAAAAAAAAATCTCGGCCTGGCAGAGCTGACTAACTGCCGTGAATGCTATGGTCTGACATGGTAAGTATACTAGCCAAACAGGGAGTATAATACAAACTCCCCATATTTAAAACTTATGAACACATCACAATACGCACACACATTCAATCTACTTATCTAAAACTTATGCACACATCACAATACACACACATTCAATCAACTTATTTAAAACTTATGAACACAATGCAATACACACACAAGTATATTCTTACCCACCTGCACACCTCTACCATATCAGTCTTACCTAATGGTGGTGCCTCTGGTGTGGGTGATCTGACTTGGGCTGTCTGCTTGTTGGATTTCTCTTCTGCCTGGAACACACAGTCAACTTCATACAGACCTCATCATAAGTAGGACAACCGCCATGATAAAAAAAAAAAAACACAACATGTATAGTATATCAATGTAAAGTTCCAAATAAGACTTCGTCTCCAGGACAAACATACACACACACACACTCACACAAACACACCACACACACTCACACATGTACACACACACACACACGTACATACACACAAACACACACACATACACGCACGCATACATACACATACACACACATCCCCCCCAGAGGCAGTACCTTGGCGGGCGTGGAGCGGTCCATGTCTGGGATGTCCATGTTGGCCATGAAGTCCTCAGTGTTCTGACTGGGCCCACACACCATCTCCAGCTTGTGAGCCAGACGCTCCTTCTCTCGCCTGCACACACACACACAGTGAATACACATATGCACCACATTACCACATGACCAGCAGGTCACAGGGGTGCCACAAGAAATATGATAGTGTTCTTGTTGCTACCTGACAATTCACAACAACATTTCAATGGGCAAAGGATAATGCTAAAAAATGTCCTTCCCTTCTCTTTGCATCTACAAAGCAGGCAGGGTGTTTTTGTTTGTCCCAAACTCACCAACACAGACATGGATTACAGGATCTTGAACATATTTAATCTGATGATCTGTGCGTTTATTACACTTGGGACAGGTTTTAGCCTTTACCAGGCCTGTATAAACCTGCATGCATACTTGTCAGTGATATACATCTGTTCATAATCACACTAACACCTACATAAACTCCCTACATACTCAACAAACTTAAAGACATGTTCCAGATTCTTGTTTTTGTTCTTCATTTCATTCCACTCTTATCATACATCCTTCAAATATGTATATGGACATCTATCCCCATCCAGAATGCTGTGGATAATGGCTAGTGACACAGCTTTACATACAGAGATTTGATGCACTACGTTCAAGTCTAACCAGGCCAATAAACAATCCAGGATTAACTGGCATATCCCTTGCCAGGACAGGACAGAGGGACTGTGGCTGTCTTGTATGCCATAAATTGTCTTTCAAGGGGTACATTAAGAGATCGAATACCCCACAGTAATATCCACAACGCCCGCTGTAAAACACAAGCTTCAGGAGATGTTTTGTGGCAGCCCCTTCAGAAGCTTCTAGAGCTGAAGATGAAGAAGATGGCTGCATAGTAGACTAAGCAAACTATGGTACTATGGATCTCACCCTTGTACACCAACGATTTAAATGGTTCATATGCAGACTGGAGGCCACCCATTCTCTCCTTTGTGTCACCCACGTGATCCTGTTCTCGTCCGTACACATCATATTCATATATTTTCGCTCTTTCAAAAGTACATACTGCACTCACATGGACATTATTAAGTGAGAGTTTCTTCTTTCTTCCATTTAGAATTTGGTTCCCCCTCCTCCTTAATATCAATTCTTTCACTATTAGTTGCCCCTCCTTACAGTTACTTTCTGCACCTGCCCTTTCTCCTCCAAACCAAGATTCATTACCAACACCAATGACTTTCTGTTGCTTTACTGGCTACTGTGTCCACCTCCTAAGATGCGGTCTGGGAAATACAGTACAGACATGCCTACCCCAAAATCTTACTATCAGGAACAGATGTTATAAAAATCAGGAACAAATTGAAAATTTCAAAAATTTTCAGGAACACTCAACCTTCCTTTTGTGGACACAACCGCGCGTGTGTAGGTTCACACACACACACATTCACACACACAAACACCATAACAATTCTGCAAAACCCCTCTCTTTCAGGCAGAAAAAACAACTTACCTTTATTTACACTATGTACATTGCATATCATGCATGGTTTTCACTGTGCAGACTTCAGAGACCTGTAGTAGGCACTCTTCAGGTCTGCATAGTCCGAGGTCTTGTATTGTCTTTGAAGTGCCTCTCCTGGCCTGGCCTTGGCAACCAGTAGTGCTTCAAGAGTGTCATGTCCAAGCCTGTTCCTAAATTCAGTTTGAATGCTTTAGTAAAAGTATCCAAAACGGTGAAAGGCAGATTCAGTTCAGCAACAAGGTCGACGAGCATAACTTCGGCACGAATCACTTCATCTGTCGATTCTGCTTTGCTGGTCGGCGAACTGGTGAAAAATCCAGAAATCTTGCGAGTGTGACCACAAGATATCTCAAAGTCCTTGTGTTTTTTGGATTCGACATGTCGACGACAGTCATCTTGGCCGCCATGTGCAATGGAGAACTCGCACTGGCAAACCGTGCACCAGCAGAAGTTTTCCCCTTTCCGTCCTTCTTGTAAACATGACCACCTCTCACTGTATTGTTTACGAAAGGTTTGCCGACGGCGATCTTGTTTTTTTCGCGGCTGCCGCTGGGGTCCATTTTGAGGTTCATCATCATCTGTCTCGCACACTCGCTTCGCAGTCTTCATGCTAGCCATGTTTGATAGTCGAGCGCGCTTTGTCTGAATCTCGGCTCCGTTCGGTATGTTTCGTCGACGGATATGGCAGTGTGAGCATGCGCACTGCGCTTCAATTCAAGCGTCCTAACCATCATCCGGTTTGTCCCTCTGTGAAAAATTGTCCACTCGTTTGATTTCGTTTTTTTTTTTTTTTTTCCGGAACACACGATCCCTGACCGTAACGTCCGGAACAAACCTCGATTTTTATGTTTTTCCGTAACAAATACGGCTATTCCGGTACGGTAGGCATGTCTGACAGTATTTAAACATAATGAGGCCCAACATCAATTTCATGAAAATGCTCACTGTTCACAACTTTTACAAAACTGATGCTCAGTTTACCCCCTGTATTTATGAAAGGCTGGTGGCAAAAGAATCAAGGCTTTTTCTTTCCATTTTACACAAGGTTCTCATTCCCCAAGTGGTAATTTCATGAAAATACACAATCATCACTTCTTTTCTCCATCATTAAGTTTCTGTAGGAATCATTAAAGAAATGCACCCATAGCCCCAGAAAACTCAGATCTGAGTTGGCTGGTGACAGCGGCAGTGACCTCTCACCTTCCAGTGGGGTCATCCCAGGTGATCTGCACACTCTGTGAGGCCTCCGCTCCTAGGCTCTCTGTGGCATGACCGGCTTCTGGAAACATGTACACACCTGAACAACTGGTGTCAGAGCACAAACTTCATGACCATTTGCTGCTGCTTTGAAAGACCCAAGTCTGTCATGCTGGCACTCGTAAACATGTTTGCAGTGACATATACAATCACAGTGATAAAGCAAGCACACATGCAGTCATCACACACCACACACACACACAAACACACACACACACACACATACACCTACAGATATATATTCACGCTAGCTATGATTTGTCTGTTGTTTGTAAAGTCAGAAAAAAAAGGCATATCTGTCATACATTTACTTGCCTGTTTTATCATCTGTGTTAGAAAAGTATTCTTTCACATTCTGTTTTCTGTGTTTATTCGTATTTCAGCTTTTTTTCTAAAACGCTGCAGACTACTCAAGTTTTTAACATGTGTTTAGCATTCAGTCTGTGATCAGTTTTTTTTTTTTTCTGTGCCTCTCTCCAAAACCTTTTCTGAAGACTTTCTCAACATTTCATTGCATATAACCTGGCAAAACACAAAGAGCCACATCAGAGATGAAACATGTATACCACCAAACTCCCACGTATCCAACAATGCTGTCTCATACTTGGGGGTTGAGGGGAGGGGTGAAGAAGAACGATATTACAAACAACATCAAGGAAATTTCAAGCACTGTTCAAGTACCTTTGACTTAAAATCTGAATGTCAAGGCCTTGTCACATTTCAAATCTGAAGAACCTTTCACAGACCACTATGAACCCTGTAACAGCTGAACACACAATACCCAAGTCCTCATCCTTGTTACCCACCATGAACAACATGCCTATGCATCCTGAAATATCCATGAACAACCTGTGTGTGCCACGCACTCACCTTGTGCTTTGTGCTGCGTCTGCCATGGACTGGTGTGGTGAGCGGAGGCTGACTCAGACAGGTTGCCCGACGTGTTGATCGGGCCTCCACTGGCTGCCCACACACAGACCTCATTCCCTCAACAGCCAGTTCTGGCTACAGCAAGAGCTAAGGGGCTGGTCTTGAGACCTTTTATGATCGCTGTGATTATCATCATGGTTCTTGCATGTTTTATATGTCAGGAAACAAAAACCTTTGGCAAGTGGTGCTAATCTTGATATAGGTGGCAGATAAACACACTCTTCCACTTAATTAAAGTGGAAATGGCATCAATGAAGTTAACCATTCCCACTTCCTCCACTTCCTTCTCCAATTGTTCTCTCTCCCTCCTTCCCTCTCATATAATATTCAAGAACAAACACAAAAGCACCTTCCAAGAATGCTACAGCCCTGATATGGCCCTTTGCGGTCGGCTGGGCTATAAGCAACATTATCTTATCCAAGAATGCTAAAAATCCAAAAGTTCAGGGAAGGTGTGTGTGTGGGGGGGGGGAGGAAGGAAAGAATACTCCCAAGAAGGAAAGAATACTCCCAAGACAACACACACCAATACACAAAGGAAAGAAAATTCCCAAGATGACACACCAATACACAAAGGAAAGAATACTCCCAAGAAGGAATACTCCCAAGACAACACACCAATACACAAAGGAAAGAATACTCCCAAGACAACACACCAATACACAAAGGAAAGAATACTCCCAAGACAACACACCAATACACAAAGGAAAGGATACTCCCAAGAAGGAAAGAATACTCCCATGATGACACACCAACACACAAAGGAAAGAATACTCCCATGATGACACACCAACACACAAAGGAAAGAATACTCCCATGATGACACACCAAAAGAAACGTTTCAATCATGTTTCACCTAGCACACTTTGTACTTGCAACACTTTAACCTTTCCCGTACGTCGCCTAAAATTTTGCGCGCCGTACATCGTGGGTCCGCATGGACCCATGCTTTTAGTGAAGGAAAGAGGCTTTGCCGTACATCGTGGGTCCGCATGGACCCATGCTTTTTATGAAGGAACAAAGCCTTGCCGTACGTCGTGGGTCCGCTTGGACCTATGCTTTTTATGAAAGAACAAAGCCTTGCCGTACGTCGTGGGTCCGCATGGACCCATGCTTTTTATGAAGGAACAAAGCCTTGCCGTACGTCGTGGGTCCGCATGGACCCATGCTTTTTATGAAGGAACAAAGCCTTGCTGTACGTCGTGGGTCCGCATGGACCCATGCTTTTTATGAAGGAACAAAGCCTTGCCGTACGTCGTGGGTCTGCATGGACCCATGCTTTTTTCATGAAGGAACAAAGTCTTGCCGTAGGTTGTGTTTGTATACGGAATTTAAGAAAGTCATATGTTTTAGACGGATTGGAATAGTATTATTTTTATAAGCAGCAACAGAGTTTTCGTGCAAGAGAATGAACTTTACTGTTTGTTTCAAAATGTTTGGTTTCCCCGAAGATGGAGTATGGCTGCCTTAATGGCGGGATAAAAAAGGGTCATACACACAAAACTCCACTGCCTGGCTATACAGGGAGTGTCCGCAGGAGTATCAGCCTGCGTACGAAGAAAGAAAGAAAAATGTTTGGTAATGTGAAAAACCATCGATCGAGGTGACAATGTGTACACGCATGCCAGCACACATTCACTCAGGCACACATCTGGCTTTTGAACATCACTCCACTCACACGTTGTGGTAATCAAACCAGCTGTGACACACAAAATGAAAATGCGCTGGTGTGTATGTGTGTGTGTGTGCGTGTGCGTGTGTGTGTGTGTGTGTGGGTGCGTGCGTGCGTGCGTGCGTGCGTGTGCGCGCGCGTGCGCGGGCGTGCGTGTGTGTGTGTGTGTGTCGTTTTCAAGTTTGTATGTGTGTTGCTGTGTGTATGCGAGTGCATGTGTATGTGCGTGCGTGCGTGCATGCAGGTATGTTCGTCAGTCTGTGTATGATAGTGCAGATCTTGAGTGCAAGTATGTACGGATATATGTATGAGAGGAAAGTGTGCTTGTGGTGGACTTAACAAAATATGGGCACGGAAGAGAGGGAGCGCGTGTTTAGGAGTGACTGTAGGCCTACATGTATCCGACTTGATGCTTCTTTAGCATATTAAAAATAGTTTCAGCCTAATTTTCAATAACGAGAGCCTCCAGTGAAGAATTTACACGGAACACTCTAACAATATGTCTCACACACAGAATGTAAAGGCCACTCACTCTGTAACTGGGGAAAACATACACACACACACAAGTACATTTCTGTCAACAATGGTTTATAGGTTTAGTAAAGAGACTTAAATTTGTTCAGTAGGCTGAGAAATCACTCGCACACATTTTCACATTCTCTCTCTCTCTCCCACTCTCTCACACACACACCACACACACACGCACTTACACACACACACACACACACACAGAAAAATGTCATTGCGATCCACAGGTACTGTTAGATGCTTGCGCTCATATCTAGTCACCTTTGTTTTTATGTAAAAGGCGATTGCTAACAGCAGTGGTACGTGGAAGGGGAACATTTGGTCGCTGTGTCGTGAGAAAAACATTGGTAGGGAGCAGTTTGTTCTAAGCAAGAGAGAGAGAGAGAGAGAGAGATTGAAAAACCTAAACATAGGAACCTATTAAAATCTGGGATGTTCCCATTTCGTTAGAAGTGTGTCCGTGGACACTTTCGTCCAAACGATTACAAATATAAAAATTTTGAGGGATGTCAATGTAGTGTAGACAAAAGAAAATGATCAACACAGTCGTCAAATGATAACTTTCGTACCCTCTCCAATATCTTCGCCATTTGCGATGTTCAGAGCCTCAAAGATGTTCATTCTTTCAGCCATAGGGTTGAACTGAACTGAAAGGAAATTCGATTTTTAGGTGGATAATGCTAACTTATTTCCATGTATGTAGCAGACAATTTTATGGTGAAATTAGGCAAGTTTGCGTCCGCATGCACACCGACACACTCACAATCACGCGCACGCGCGCGCACGCACATGCGCACACACCACTCACACTGGCCTACAGAAGCTGGAGCACCAGGAGGATGTTTATGTTACCAGGTCTGGCCTGCTGCTGGTAAGAAAAAAAAGAGACGTCGGTATCTCATACAGTACCGTTACAAGCAGTGTGTTGGCCTACAATCCAAAACACAGTACTCTGATGAATTGGTCACTGCACCTCTGCTTTCAAAATCGTTAGTTGTCATGTATACATGTATTGTCATTTTTGTAAAGCACAAAGAGCAGTCTTCTGGGCAGTCTGTTATATAAATATTCATTATTATTATTTAGAAAGCAGATCTGATGAATTTGACGTCGGACTTGCAGTCCCAGAGACACGTGGAGAGAGCGATTCCCGCCACTGTAGCAAAATTTGGCCACATACGCATCGCAGCAGTCGCGTGTTTATGTCAGTGATGTCAGCCATTCTGCTGAGGCTAGCGCTTTGCGGGAAATGGATTGCGAACGGGAGGTTCAGTTTCTGTGTCTTTAGAAGGCATGGGTCCGTTTGGACCCACGACGTATGGCGCTCAAGGTTTGTTCTGTTTCAAAGCATGGGTCCGCTCGGACCCACGACGTACGGCGCTCAAGGTTTGTTCTGTTTCAAAGCATGGGTCCGCTCGGACCCACGACGTACGGCGCTCAAGGTTTGTTCTTTGAAAGTATGGGTCCGCTCAGACCCACGACGTACGGCGCTCAAGGTTTGTTCTTTGAAAGTATGGGTCCGCTCAGACCCACGACGTACTGGGACGTTTGTTGTTTGTTTACTCTTTTGTTTTTTGACAAAAACAAAGAAATTTTGGTACATAAGTGGGGCTATGCTATATTGACAAAGTCATAAAATTTAGTGAAGACAGCTTTAAAACTTTTTTTTTATCAATTAAAAATTACCCCTGTGGGTCCATGGGGACCCACGGCGTACGGGAAAGGTTAACAAACATCTGGTGGAACACTGAAGCAACTTGTCCCACAGAACTCTGCAATACATCTATCTCCATATACAGCTCCTGACAAAAGACAAAAGCTGTGCAACATTCCCATACTCACAGTTTCCCTCAGTGCGTCTGCTTCTTTTCTTGCTGGACTTCTTTGACCGACTGGAAACAGAATCAAAAGAAAATTCTGGAAAATGCATCATTCCTCTGGCATTATCATATCAACAAACAGGCTAACCATTTTGCTGGTAAGGTCTTTTCTACTGGATCCTCAAGAGTTACTAAAACATTCTGCTGGTGGATAATTTTAACAAAGTTTGTTCTGACCAACTATGCTTTTAACAAATCCACAGAGATTTCAGTAAAACAACAGCCAGAATAAAATATCATCAATACCCTAGAGTTACGTCAGTATGAATGTTTCTGTTGCTTAGAACATAACACATACATAATATTTTGGTTTAAAAAAAACAATTACCTGGAAGAGGCTTTGACAGTTTCAAGCGTCTTGCTCAGAGCTTGGCGAATTTCGAGACTTCCTTCATCTTCCATTTTGCTGTCCTGTCAAGCATAAAACCCAGGTACTTTATCAAACATGCTGTTATTCCCTGTTAATTCTGTCAAATCATTTTTACATTCTGCAAGTCCAGCTGGAAAAAGGATTATGTAAGACTGTACAAATTCACTTTTTGATGGAAGAAGATCAAAGGGCTGTTTTAAATGCAGACCTGTTTACCCCCCTCGAAACCAATGTGTGATCAGGTGACCAAAAATGTTAGTCAGCCATGTCAAATGTGTAGTCTACTTTTTCGCACAAGATAATATTAAAAAAAACACTAACATGCACATTAATCTAAATAAAGTTGCTAATTAATGTGTGTGTGTGTGTGTGTGTGTGTGTGTGTGTGTGTGTGTGTGTGTGTGTGTGTGTGTGTGTTTAACGTGTTGGATCAAAAAGAAATAAAATAAGCTCACCTATTAGCTGTAAGATGTCCAAGCCTTGACTATCTTCTGATTAATGTAACATTACCAGTTCATGTCCTCTCTAAAACCTACTTTCACTTATTCCAGTTAGGATAAATTGTCAAGAACCACAATATATACACTATTAACAGTGACATTTCACATGCTAGTTGAAAGTTACTGGGTGAGTTTTTTGCAGTAAACACTCTTCAGTGCAGCAAGATCCTCTGGAGTCAAGTTCTTCACAGCATCTTGAGGCCATGGGGCACAGACTTGAGGACCAGCAGGCTCTCCATGGTGCTGTCTGCCAAGCTGGCTCTCTGGTCTGTGCGGTTCTTCCTCACGCAGGAGAAGATGCGCTCACAGTGGGCACTGCTGTGAGGGATGGTGACAATGCCCCTCATCGCCAGAGACAGCTCCTTGAACTGCCCATCTTCCAGCTCCCCAATGGCCTTCCAAGTTTCATCAATTCTGTCCTTGCGACAGCTGCTGACATCAGTGGCTTGGTAGAGGGAGAACTGTTCTGTGACAGTGTTTGAAGTGCAGGTGGGAGGGATCAAGCAGGGAAACCTTTCCAGGAAAAACCTGATGTCTGCCACAGAGGAAGAACACTGGTTTTCGATGTCCACTACTTCAGCATGGTGCAGAACTGGATCATCATCGAGAGACATCTGCTTTGCTGCTTTACTTTCAAAGTCCTTGTGAGTCTGGTTCTCGATATGCCGTTTGCAGTCAAACATGCCGGCATGTTTGATAGAGAAATCATTCTTGCACAAAGTGCAATGAGCGTAATGCTCCCCTCTCCTGGATGACACAGGGCACGGGTAGCGTTGATGGTACAATGACAGAAAGGTTTGATCAGCAACTTTTTTCTTCTTTTTGCTGGGAGCAAAGTCGGAAGAATCAACTTGGCGCTTTGACGAGTCAGCCATTTTGATGGACACAAGTATACTGAAAAGCGCGCGAAACCGTTCAGCGAGCTCTTCGACATACAACCTTAGCGGCAGTAAAGGGAAATAAGTCACTAACAGTAGCGGGTGGGCAGCCCTGCTGAACGCAGCAGCATGTCAGGCTGTTTGTATGGCCCATCAAGTTTGTCAAAAGACGGCAACACGCAAAATAGCTTGTGTTTCGAAATCGCGTACCGCGAAAATGCTGAAATGCGTACCGAGTTCCAAAATGCGTATTTGCGTATTTGGGGTCAAAATGCGTAGAATTCTACGCCAAATGCGTAGACTAAACAGGTCTGTAAATGCTAGATCATGATACTTCTTGCAGTGTTCTGGCAGTTCAAATTCTCTTTCTTATCAACTCTTTTCCTACTATGGATAACTTTGATAGGTTGTCCCAAGTAATTATGCTGTAAGAAAATCACACGGATTTCAACAAAAAAGAACCCAAAATAAAACATACTGCCAGAATTTCATTCCTATATCCATCAGTGGTGTCCCAAGCCACAGGTTGTTGGTGCACCTGCATCATTAGCACAAAAATGGTTGAACTTCATTACCAATTAACACTCTGACTTTATGCCCCTGGCAGGCACACACGGATCAGCAGATGTCAGATAATTGTGATGTGTAAATGACAGCATTTTCAACACAGTCAAAGGTCTCAGTAACAAAATGAGAAACCTTTCAAGTGGATATGCACTGAATCCTCTATTTCGACTGGCTCTTGTAAACTCTAGTAACTAATCAACTAATCTTGTAAATTCTAGTAACCAGTCTAGTAAGTAATACAGATCAGACTATGACCTCAGTCCACAAAGTTCAAATCAAACCTTAAAGACGCCAAAGGTAGTTCAAATTTGCAAAACAACAAGTAATCCCCAAGGAAAATATTCTTTTTTTCCCCATGAAATTCACTTTCAGTTTTAGCAAAGCTTAGTCTAGCAGACTCTATTCCCCAATTCTCACAAAGCTAACTGTGAATGCTCTTTTGGTATTCACACTATTTACAATGAGCCCTTCTCACAAAGCTGACTGTGAAATGCTTTTTCAGTATTCACAATATTTACAATCAGAGAAGAACTGCTCACACTATTTCAACATGCCGGCCAACAGATGCATGTCTGCTTTTCCAGACCATCGTTGGAAATGCCCATCCCCTTCAAAAATCAATGGAGATCTCAGGTAATATGAATTTTTCTTTTCTGCGTCATGTTAGCTCTGGACGTCTGTTTTATGTAAATGGTATGTCTGACAGTCTTTTCTAAAGTAGCCAGAATGTGTGAAATCAGCCATTCTGATCAAATTCCACTGTGTTAATCATGATCTTAAAAGCTGTAATTCACATCAGGCAACTTCCATCTTCACTGACACACAGACTGATTGATTGATTTTTGACTGATTTAATTTAGAGTCTGTTCACAACAATGGTGATATCAGACTATAAAAAAAAAAATATATATATATAAGTATATATATTTGAGTGTGAGTGTGAGTGCGTGTGTACGTGTGCGTGCATGTATGCCCGCGTGCGCACGCCCGCATGCGCGCCCCCATGTGTTTGTGTGTGTGTGTGTGTGTGTGTGTGTGTGTGTGTGTGTGTGAGAGAGAGAGAGAGAGAGAGAGAGAGAGAGAGCGGTGTGGTGTGTGTGTGTGTGCGTGCGTGCGTGCGTGCGTGCGTGCGTGCGTGCGTGCGCGGACACAAATACATGAAAGTTTGCCTATTAACGACCATAACAATAATCATAAAATGATAAATCAATTACAACAAATGAATAATAACAGAACTCGATATAGCCTTTGCTATATCAATCATTTTGGGGCTGTAAAGTATTTCATGTAAAGCCCCTAAGGAATCAATGTCTATCTTTAGAATATTATATAAATATGTTAGAACTGGACATTCAAAAAGAATATGTTGAATAGATAATGGGAGACCACAAGCGCAATCTACATCCTTAGAAAATTTGGTTTTCCACGAGTTTAAAACGCATTTTATAAATCATACTGACACACAGACAAGTGCGCATTTTATAAATTATACTGACACACAGACAAGTGCACAAAAGCACTGTGCACAGACATCAACAAGTACATACACACCTCTTTGGATTCCAGCTCTTTTTCCTGTAAACAAACTTCCTCCGTCTTCTCCCCAGCCTTGTCCTTAGACAAGTCACCACCGCTCTTCTCATCGCTCGACCACGACAGCGACGATGAAGACCCCCTGGTTTTGTTCCCCGAAGCTGCTGACGTTTCGCCAACTGCCTCCTTCGTTACAGGGCCTGTCTCTTTAGTCTTCGGACATTTCCTGGGGCTAGTCTCCTCCTCCTCCACGCTCCCTAGTCGTTTCTTTCCAGTCTCCTGAGGGGTCCTGCCAGAAGCCGTGCCACCCTGCCACTGCCTCATTTCACTCATGCTCTCCTTCCAAGCATCCGACGTGGGTTTCGCTGGGGTTTTCGCGGCCCCCGGCCCACCGCCCTGTCATGAGAGCTTCGTGGCGTGCTTCTGGCCGAGCGGCGCAGTCCTCTGCCTGGCGTGTCTGTTTTCACCACACCTCCCTGCCCCAGGAACAGATTTCAATTAATCATATGTGCTGCTGTCTTCTTTTCCATTGCTTAGCCATGGAGTGTCAATGGCCAATGAATACCAGACCAAGAGACAAGCAGGACAAAGTGCTGAAGAACAGAGAAGGGAATGAGTACTTCGCCAACCCTCCACCCCCATGACTACATTCTCTGTGAAACAAGCTGCCAAAATAAACTATTTCCTGTACATCACAATAAAAGCTTGACTTGAAATACCCAGAGCAGCATATAGAAATATGTGTTGTGTGTATGTGTGTATGTAAGTGTGTCTACTTATGCATGCTCATGTTTTATGTTATTGGAAGCAGAGTGAAATGGGTAAACAATGAGGAATAAGGGCTTTGAGGATGGGACAAGAGACAGACAGATAGACATTTGATTATGATTATCATAAGATAAGATAAGATAATGTTGCTTATAGCCCAGCCGACCGCAAAGGGCCACATCAGGCTGTCACCACGTTAAAATCAACTCACCAGTCATTTAAAAAAAATAATAAAAAATAAAAAATAAAAATAAAATCCAACTTTCACACATCTCGTTAAATGACATCGTCTAGAAACGCACCAGAAACTTTGTTAAAAGTCTTTCTGCCGTAAAATAAATCAGATGAAAAATGTTAATCTCTCTCAAAAACTCAAAGATCACATCAGGCGGACATCCCTGAACAGGATCTTCATGGACTTCCGCTGTAAAATGTTTGTGTCTCACATCGTGCAAGTCCCAACACTCTAAAAGAACATGTTTCACTGTGAGTGGCGCATGACATGGAATGCACCACGGAGCTTCTTCACTCTTTAAAAGGTAAGAATGGGTAAAATATGAATGGCTGGTGTGCAGCCGGCACAGAACCGTTTCCTCTTTACGACCACCCGACGTAGATGGGAGGAAGTCCTTAAGGTTTGGACGGATCTGAAAGAGTTTGTTATTCGTCTGTGTGTTCCAATCCTCCTGCCAGAGGTCTCTCACATAATCGTTAATTTTGGGTTTCACATCTGAGCAGGGTATATAAGTGTTGGACAGTTTCTCTCTTGTGGCGTTCTTGGCTAAACGATCAACCATTTCGTTCCCGCCGATGCCAACATGGCCAGGAACCCAAGCAAGAGTAATGTTGTAACCGTCCGCCTTCAACTTGCTAAAAGTTCCAAAAAAAGTAAAAGTTCTGGATGCTGAAGGTTGCGGCCAGCTATGGCCTCCAAAGCTGACAGCGAATCCGACAGAACCAGAAAGTCCCTCTTCGAAGAATGTGAGATTATCTTCAAAGCCAGTACCAGGGCAGTAAGTTCAGCAGAATAGACAGAAGCATCGGAATGTATATGTTCCAACAGTATCTGAGAAGGAGCCCCAGGGCAGTAGGCTGCACAGGCCACTCCATCTTCAGACTTGGAACCGTCAGTGAAAACTTTTTGATAGGATGGGAATTTGGAACAGAGCTCAGCATACAAAGCCTTGTACGCCAGAGAGCTGGTAGACTCTTTGCAAAAAGCTGCAAGATCGAAACGAATCTCTGGTGTGAAGAAGGTCCACGGAGGTTGATCCGGGAAACTTGGAAAAATCCGACACAACTCCTAGGTCTAGACCTGCATTCCGCACATGAGGCCGCATACGAAGACCAAACGGCGGAATACATTTCGGGTTGTTTTCAAACTTACTTTGAAACGGAGGGTCAAAGACACAGTCATAGGCAGGATTCTGCGGTTCTGAGAACAGTCGGATATAATAATTTAAAGACAGTTTCAGCCTGCGGTTGGACAATGAAGGTTCACCCGCCTCTGCGTACAGGCTGTACACAGGGGTGGTGCGGAACGCTCCAAGACAGAGACGAAGCCCTTGATGGTGGATAGGGTCCAAGAGTTTGAGGTAAGACGATCTTGCGGAGCCGTAGACAGCACAACCGTAGTCCAGTTTGGAACGGACCAAGGCTCTGTAGAGGTGCAGCAAAGTTTTCTTATCAGCGCCCCAGTCGGTGTGCGCTACGACCCGCAGAATATTCAGAGCTTTCTGGCAAGAAGTTTTGAGGTTTTTGATGTGGCTGAGAAAGTTGAGTTTTTGGTCAAAAATAACTCCCAGGAATTTGGCTTCTTTTACAACTGGAATGGTGGACTTGTCCAGACGAATTTCAGGATCAGCAAAGAATCGACGAAAATTGTGGAAATGAATTGACTGAGTTTTGGTACGGGAGAAGGTAAACCCGCTTTCCTCAGCCCACTGTTGGGTTCTGTTGACACAAAGTTGGAGTCGACGCTGTACGCTGGCGTAAGAAGCTCCAACTGCATACAGCGCGAAGTCGTCAACAAACAGAGAGGACTCAGTGCCCTGGCTTACCGATTGGACAATGTCATTTATTTTAATGCTGAAAAGGGCTGGAGAAAGGATGCTCCCCTGAGGAACACCCAACTCCTGCCCATGGATGTCAGAGAGTGTGGTGCCAACACGCACCTGGAACTGTCGATCGCTAAAAAGTTCTGAATGAACAGAGGCAGGTGACCCCGAAAACCAAGTCTGTGCAGGTCCATGAGGACTCCTGCTTTCCACGTGGTGTCGTACACCTTTTCGAGGTCGAAAAAGATAGCAACCACATGCTGCTTGTTAACAAAGGCGTTGCGGATGGTGGTTTCCAGACGGATTAGATGGTCAACCGTCGAGTGGTACTTCCGGAAACCGCACTGTTCACTGGCCAAAAGACCATCGGTTTCCAGCTTCCACATCAGACGGAGTTGACCATCTTTTCCATCAGCTTACAGAGGCAGCTGGTCAGAGCGATTGGGCGATAGTTGGAAGGGTTGGTAAGGTCCTTTCCAGGCTTTGGAATGGGAATGATCAGGGCTTTCCGCCAGGAAGGCGGAAAGGACCCTGTGGTCCAGATATGGTTATAGACTTGGAGAAGAGTCTGGAGACAGCTTTCTGGAAAATGTTTCACAACCTGATAATGAATGTCATCCAGACCAGGGCAGAATCAGTGCAGGTTTGTAAAGCTAATTTGAGTTCAACGATTGAAAAAGGAAGATTATAGGTTTCAGAGTTGTCTGATGTGAAATTGTATGAAGATTTCTCTCTAATCCTTTGTTTCTTAAAAAGACTGCAGATTTATTTGAAGATGAGGAGTTCTGTTGGATGGTGGAGGCCAACAGATTGGCAACAGCTTGTTTGTCAGTGATCAGAGCATCAGCAAGTTTCAAGTGATGAATGGAGGGGTTGGTGTTCTTCCCTTTGATTTTTCTAATGATGTTCCACACTTTTTTCTTGGAAGTTTTAGATGTCAGCCTGGAGCAGAAGTTTCTCCAGGACTGACGTTTACTGATTTTGAAAGTGTGTCTCGATTTCGCACGGAGTTTCTGATGGGCTCTGGCGTTGGGACCTGAAGGTCGTTGGTATACCCGACGCTGAGCCCGTTTGTGAACTTTTGAAATTTGTTGGCAGTCTGAATTGAACCAGGGTGTTTTTGGCATTTGGAGTTTGTCGGAAGACACTGGAATACAGGTTTTAGCACAGTTGATCACAGTGTTAGTCAGAGATTCTGCTGGGTCTGGACTCTGAAAAAAATCAGTGTCCTGGAATCTTTTGAAATAGTGGTTGCAAATAGATCCCAGTTTGCTTTCTTATAATTGAGATGTTGAGAGACAGAGGCGTTTCAGTTAATATGGGCTGTAAAAGAACAGGGAAATGGTCACTTCCGTGCAGATCGTCATGGACAGACCACTCATAGTCCAGGACCAGCGAGGGGTCACAAACCGACAAATCTAAACACGAAAGTGAACCTGTGGAAGAGTGGAGGTAAGTTGCAGATCCGTCGTTCAGACAACACAAATCCAAATCCGAAAGGACATCCTCAATTAGCAGACCTCTGGATGACGTACTGTCACTACCCCAAAGAGGATTGTGACCGTTAAAGTCACCCAACAGCAAAAAAGGTCGAGGAAGTTCTCCTATCAGACTGACAAGGTCCTGACGACAAACCGGACAGAAGGTGGGAGATAAAGGGAACAGATTGTCACAGTCTTGTGGAGAGTGACTCTCGCAGCTACAGCCTGAAGGGAGGTAGACAGAACGACAGGACTATACAACAAGGTTTTGTGTAGGAGAAGGGCAACACCACCCGACAGTCCCAACATGGATGGTTGTGCAGGTTTTGAAAGAATATTAAAGCCAGAAAGAGTAAAGGTCTTCTGGCTTTGAATTTGAGTTTCCTGAAGAGCCACCACAGAAGGTTTTATAGATTGACACAGAAGCTGCAGCTCCTCGAAGTTGGAATTTAGACCACGGATATTCCAATGGTGTTCTCCTTGATAGTGACCTCTCAATGAAACAGCATGTCACAAAAACTTGTCAGTTAGCTTACATGGAACTTAAACGAATTGCTGCTATTCGACCCTATCTCACTGAAGACGCCACAAAAACTCGTTTCATCATACATCCTTTCAAGGCTAGATTACTGCAACTGTGTTCTCCTTGGCTGTCCCTCAACTGTCATCCAACCCCTCCAACGTGTACAGAACTCTGCAGCCCGTCTCATTTGCAAATCTCCTAGGACCCAACCCTGCAGTCCTCTCCTGAAAAAGTTGCACTGGCTCCCCGTTGAGAAAGAATTAAATACAAATGTTGTCTCTGCTTCAAGATTTTCACTGGCGATGCCCCTGCCTATCTTTCCGATCTCCTTCAAGTATATGTCCCATCACGAACGCTCCGCTCCTCCACCGACACCAGGACCTTCCGCTTTCCCAGTTACCGTCCCCATCGTAAACAGCATGGCGAACGAGCTTTCTCATACGCAGCTCCCAAACTCTGGAATAAACTCCCCTATGACTTAAGACATTCTCAAACCTTTTCTTCCTTCAAAACCTCCCTGAAAACCCACCTTTTCAAACAATACTAAGAAGACAGTCATTACCAGATAGTTGATTGACTCTTGTTGCTTCTGTGGATCGCTTAGTAGTTTGTGCTTGTTGCGGCTGTTGTGTATTGTGTGTCTGTGCGTGAGAGTGTGTGTGCGCGTGGGAGATAATGGGAGAGAGCCTTTGTTTTTCATTTCTGAGCCGTTTTTCAATGCATTTTCTTTACATTTAGCAATTGTATTTTTTCTGCCGTTGTAAAGCGCCTTGTGCCGTGGAAGGCGCTATATAAATCCCCGTTATTATTATTATTATTATTATTATATTGTACTATCCATGGTGCAGAGGGCGAAAAGGAGAGAGATCAGGTCATCTCCTCCTCAACGTCTGTTTCCAATGGAGTGAATTTATTTTGTAGTTTCACTGGACTGTGTTGGTCTTCAGACCTGCTGGCAGACTTGCCAACAGGTGAAGAAGGTCTGGGTTTGGGAGACGGTGGAGGTTTCTTCCTCATCTCCACCATCTCCACACTGGGTTGAACTCCCTTGCCCGCACGGGCACTGGACAGAGGAGTTCGAGGTAGGGGTGCTGGTTTTTTAATCTGCCCAGCAGCAGATGTTGTAGACTGCTGGGCAGTCTGAGGGGTGGCGGATTTTTTGCCTCCACCAGGGGCATTCACTTTAGGTTGGGAGGTGGTGGACCTGCTTCCACCAGAGCCGACAGTTCTTCCTTGCAGTGTTTTGGAAAAGATAAATTCATCAGTCTGGCAGCAGACTGACCGAGAGGAAACTTTCTTTATGGCCAAAGCATATGAAGATGCTGTGGGCGTCTGACTGCCCACAACCTGTTTGCGGGCCTCAAAAAAGGAGATTTTCTTTTCAGTTTTTATTCGTTGGATAGTGGATTCCTGAATCCAAAGAGGGCAGTTTCGTGAAGAGGAGGGATGGTCGCCACCGCAGTTAGCACAATGTGCCGGATCTTTACACGGCCCATCATGGTTGCCTTGCAGCAAACACCGCACACCTCCTGCCCAGAACAGCGGTCTCTGACATGTCCAAACCTCTGGCACCTGAAGCATCTCAACGGGGACGGGACATACAGCTGAACACGGACGTTCAGGTAGCCAACTTTGATGACCGGAGGCAGCACAGGGTTGCAGAAGGTCAGAAAGAGGGTGTTGGTGGCCACTCTCTCTGCACCTTTCTTGACTGTCACCCTGCGCACCTCCGTCACAACCCTTGGGGACGCCAGTTCCGTTTTTATTTCTGCCTCTGAGACACCCGTTAGATCTCTGCAGCGAATCACACCTTTCGATGAATTCAACTGTTTATGGGGAGTCACCCTGATCTCCCTATCCACTAGTTTTGTTGCCCTCAACAGCTGTTTCCGATTGTTTTCCTTGATCGACATTGAACTAGAAACGAGCCATTCCTCAACCTTTTGACGGACTGAGGGTCACCTGCTAAGCCTTGAAAGCCCTTTTGGATAGCAAAAGGGCTCAGAGCTGAAAGGGGTCTTTCCTGCTCCGTCCCTTCCACCACGAGCCAGGAAGCCCAGAAACCTGTCCTCTGTCGTACCTCCGTGTCAGAATCGCTGTCAGAATAACGTTCCCCTGAAATAGGGGATGCTGTCTTCCTCTTCCTTTTGGGGGGGGATATTTTTTGAAAAGGCCATATTAAGTTCATTGTGTTTCATCCCTCCCTTACCCACCCACCTTGGAGTCCAACTAAGGGGCCAGGGCCAAAAAACCAATGTCTTGACCCCTTCCAGGCTTCGGGAGAGACATACGACAAACAGAAGCAACCAACCCTATCCCCCCTGATCATGCTCAACTCCCGGGGACAGAGAGCTGAGCACTGCAGGGGTTCACATGGCCAGCAGGGGAACTGCTTGTCCTTGACCCAGCCCCAGAAGGGGAGCCGATTAGTACTCCCGGGCCAAAGTGTACTCCCTGTCTAGGAGAGGTCCGAGCCAAAGTGATGTGTTGAGAGCACAGGCCTCCTCAAGCACTGGCCCTCTCAATCACCAGGATCTCATTCCCCTCCGACACAGGTCGCACCGCACGGCAACACGGCGGAATCTTAAGGAGACCACAGAGAGAAAAGGAGTGTGGAAAAGAAGACTTGAAGGGGAGACGAAGATAGAAAAGGGCCAAATAGGAAAGGCAGAAAACAAGAAAAGGAGAAAGGGGGGTTACACTTAGTCAGGATCCTCACCCTTAGCCTATCTGACATGGGAAGCCCTACCAGGGGCATCAACTCCTTACCACGTTATGCTTAGGCCAGACAGCATCTTGGTTTTTCGGACCTAGAAGCAGTTGGAAAAAACCAGCCTATCTCCAAGTATTGATGCCCCCCCGCCAGCAAAGCCTAAGGGATCATTGGACCGCGAAAGCCCTCCGACCACGACAAGGTCGCAACCCCCGGAGGTTATGATTATCATGAGGCTTCATTTAAGTGTAAAATTTAACATTAAATCTATTCTGATTTTAATTCAGTTTCACATAAAAGTTTTTCCTCATGTATGTTCACTGTGTTAAACAGCACAGCTTTTGGTTTATGCAGTCAGTGTGAGTGCATGACATTTATTTATGTGCACATACACAGTGTGTCTGCAAGCATGCTAGTTAAGTGTGCACATGAACCACTGAATGTCCAAGGTCAATTTTACATATGACAAGCACATCTCCCATTTCCTTTCCAAACAGCAAGATAAAATTCATCATGTCTACAATGTCAAGTGGAAACACGACAACAGAGGACTGACCAGGTTGAGGTTTGGGATTGTAGCTGAGGGTACATGGACTCATCCACTCGGCACCTCTGCTCCATGCACTGGTGAAGGAAACACAGAAGAGATACAACTGAGAGATAAACGCCAGCAACCATTCTTCCCAACTAAATTGTAATACAACCTAAGCACACCTCTCTTTGTTTGAAAGACTCAGTCTTGAGCATGGATCCAGGTTTTATTCCAGTACACTTTGATCATATAACTACTAGTCATGCAATATTTTCAGTTTGATTTTTAATACCCTTTCATGTATAAGCCTTCTGATTTACTTCTCTTCAACCAGCTTAAATATCACACTCACACAGAGTCACACATATAAAGGCTTGTGCTATCACTGTCTTAGGGCCAATGGTCCACAAGGAATGCTCATGCCAACTCACACAAGAACGCAACCATGCCCACCAGGGATGTAGTCTGGCATCCTCTTAGTGAATTGCCAAAAATATTTTCAAATGGCTGAAAAAGCTACTGTCCAGTCGGCCAACAGGCCGAAGGTTTTATTAACAAATCAGTGTGGTCTAAGAGCATTTATCAGAGATGTGACCTAACAAGAAATCTGGTTCACAGGTATTTGGTTTGTGATCTTATGGACAGCACAGCCACAGATCAGGCTGCAAATAATATGTTAAGTGAGAGGCTTCCCTTGCCATATTCACTACATTCTGCAGCTTGTTTCTGTACTTGTGACCCTTTCATTTTGACAATCCTACTGCACAATTTCCCTCAAGAGTTAAAGACTGAGGTATAAAATCAAAGAAATCCAGACTCATACCAGGTCAATCTTATTCCCCTGTCTGAAGAAAAGGACCGGAAACCAAAACAAACACTAAAAGACTAATATGATGAGGGGTGGATATACATGCGAGTTAAAACTTTAAATAAAGTCTTTGATGATGTGGGGTGGATATACATATGGGTTAAAACTTTAAATAAAGTCTTTGATAATGCATCAAATCTGTATTTTGCAATTCCTTTCAGTCAACTGAATGCCGAAGATATTCCACATAAGGATCTAAAAATGCTGAAAATACGGAAGAGATTTGTGAGGCCTCAGGTAATTTTCAATGCTGCGCACATATGAGTACATTTACATACAAGCAAACCAACGTGGCAATACGTACAGCATATAACCAGTAAGGGGACACCACAACACTTCCCCTGACTTTTGCCTGCCGGTACTCTTGTTCAGGTCATTGGTTCTTCCCTGCAACACACATGAGATGACACTGGTTACATTTTCAAAATGGAGTGACTGAAGGCGGCGAACGAAGCAAGATCAGGAATAGAGTTTTAGAACTTACCGCCAATGACATTGACAAACAAAGCACAAGACAAGACACGATGCATTTCAACCACTTGGGTCTTCATCAGGCGAAAAAATAAATCACATTAACTGGGACAGTGGTGGGACCAGGGTGACATGAGCAGGGAAAAGGAGAGGAAAAAGGGGGGGGGTGGGGCGGGAGGGGGGGGATGGAGGGGGGGGGGGGGGGGGGGGGGGGGGGGGGGGGGGGGGGGGGGGGGGGGGGGGGGGGGGGGGGGGGGGTTGCGTCAGGGGAGGCGTGTGTGTGTGATATGATAGGGTTGTGTGTCTAGTTTATTAGGATGGTATGATATCTTTGTGATGGTTGTGGTAATGGTGGATAGATAATAATGAAAAAAATGAAAAAAAAAAAAAAAAAAAGGAGAAGAAAGTGAACGCACAACTCAAGAATCCCATCTCATTTCCAAACTGGGCACACTACACCCCCAAGGCATCAATATCCAACAATAACCAAACACACATACCCACCTCTTCCACATCAGTTGGCAATATCCCCTACCAACACACACACATACACACACACATACACACACACTTACATACACCACCACCACATCCTCTTCACTCACTTCATACAGTAGTTACAGCAACCCTCCATCTATCTAATCTTAATTTTGTTTTGATCTTTCCCCTTAAATCCCCACACCACACACACACACCTTTCTTCTCCCTTTTTTTCTTTTTTTTTTTCATTTTTTCATTATTATCTATCCACCATTACCACAACCATCACAAAGATATCATACCATCCTAATAAACTAGACACACAACCCTATCATATCACACACACACGCCTCCCCTGACGCAACCCCCCCCCCCCCCTCTGTTTCCTCTCCCATAATCCCCCTGGCCTCATGTCATTTCCGCCTTCATGGAGAATAACGGATAAGTCTTATCCGTTATTCAAGTCATTTTTCATTCTTTTTTGTTTTTCGTAGTTTGTACTGTCCCACATGTTAAATGTGATTTATTTTTTCGCCTGATGAAGACCCAAGTGGTTGAAATGCATCGTGTCTTGTCTTGTGCTTTGTTTGTCAATGTCATTGGCGGTAAGTTCTAAAACTCTATTCCTGATACTGGTTACATTATTTGTACCACTTTATCCATGAAATTCTACTACTCCATTCCATGACCCTTGTATTACCATATTTTCTGGTGGAATACAGTCGAGTACAAAAGGGTTATGCTCAAATTTGTTTAACAAAAATGTACCTGGGTAATCCAAAATTTTACAACCTAGGAATTTGGTTAAACCTCAGGAAGTTTCAATTCCTTTAACTTCAGGTTAAACATAGTCTACTCTCATTTTAATAAAACTTAATATATTATGAATGGAATTTTCACAAATTCTTTTTTTTTTTCTCTCAGCCAATAGCATTTTCCTGCTGTTTGTTGTACATCAAGATCTAGTGCCTTCTGAATGGGAAAAGAGGCAAAAGTACACACTCTAACCTTTTTCTGATTACTGGAATACTGTGTATTGGTATAAAACTCTTCATCTCACAAAACATGCAAACAATCATATGCATGCTTGCGCACATATACAAGCACACACTCTCTCTCTCTTTCTCTAACACACACACACACTCGTCAATCTGAAAGAAGACCCTTACTCCCCCCCCAAAAAAAAACACATGCAAATCAAAATAACAACTCTCCAAAGAGACCATCACAGACAACAGAAACATGTCCAGCTGGAACACTGCTTCTGTCCACAGAGGAGAATAAAACTTCCAACAGCTCTTCCTGCCAATCAGAAGACGTTACTGTATTTGGTTCTGGGTTAAAAAATGAAATAAAATAATGAATTAACATCATTAGAAAAGATGTCCTTTTTGACCTCTGAACCTTAAAGGCAGCATTTATCTTGCGTGTACTGAAGACAAAGTGATCTTTAAACAAAAACAAGCTGAACTGGAAACAAGACTAAACTTCCTCCTTGTCTTTCATCTCTTTCACGTATGAATACTGATATTGTTGGTAAGGCGATTAAAACAATTCTTTCACATATAAATACTGATCCAGTTGGGCAAGGTGATTCACAAAATGCTATAAACTTCCCCAGCCATGGTTGGAAGAGCCGTGTGAAATCACGTGCTGCTGACCTGGAAGATGAAGTGTGTGCAGGAGGGGAGTACTGCCAGGTGTAGTCCCCGCCCAGCTCCGCCACGATGGTGTTGTACTCCGTCTGGTTCACCCCCAGCTTCTTGCTCACCGAGATCACCACCCCTTCCAGTGGGCCGCGGTCCTCCACCTCAACACATCACCACAGTCATCAGGACTAGGTTACTGCTACTTTCATCTACCAATCATCCTGTTTTATTCCGGTCATCTTGTTCATGATTATATTACTGTCAATGACTCTTTGAACTGATCATCCACTTTCATCATTTATGATCATTTCAGCTTCATTATCGTATTCGTGTTCACCTGTCTCAGGGGATATCCAGTGGCCGATTTGCCAATGCAGTCATTTTTTTTCCCCATCTCTTGGGTTTTTTTTAAGTAAAACACCATTCAATGTATAGTAGATGACAGAAAAAAATTCCTGAGCAATAAGATTTTTTTATCCATTATATAATAAAAATCATATTATCTTGATCAACAAGCAGGTTGATCTGATGATCGTTTGAAATAATTTTCAAACAAAATATTAAAGCTAACATAACCCAAAAAGTATGCATGCTTACATAAAATCACTCATAAATAAATTCAAACTGCGCTCAATATGTACATCAGACATGGTATGACATAATCACTAAACCAATCCAGAAATTCTGACAAGAAAAAAATTGTTTCAATTCAGAAATTCTAATGCAATTAAAAAAAAAGGTTTAAATCAAGGCGATCCTAGACAGGGTAGAAAACTAAAGAAAATGAAAAATAGAAAGGAAATAAAAAACAACAACAATATGACAGCTACACATACTGTCGTACACATGAACAATAAGTAACACATCATCTTTTGTAGACAATTTTGATTTTCCGCCCCAATGTCGCAGTCCAGAAACCTCACCAAACAATCAAAATTCTATTCACCTTTTCTGCACATTTGACCCTATTGACAAATCTTATTGTTCTGGAAGAAGTGTTTGCAAACCTGTTGATCTTTTCAGGGGATAAAAAAAAAATGCAGAATTCTTTTCAGCAAATATTCTTAACTGGAAAAAAAAATTTTTGCCGAAAACCCATACACTTAACGTCCTTTCTCAAAGAAACCAAAATAAATCCTTAAAATTTAACGAAGAACTTGCAGAGCATCTTCAGCACAGCTGTAACCCTGAAGCTGTGGGAATAAAGTAAGTGATATAGAAGGACTGTCTACCTGGGAGGACTGCGAGGAGCTGGGCGCAGGGTCTGAGTTCTGCTGCACAGAACTGTTCTTCACTCCTTCTGCAAGGTGATGCTGCAACACCTCCTCCACGCTCTGCAGGGGCAGTCAATGGGACAGGCGGCATTGGTAAGGAATCAACTTCGAGGGTGAGTCAATTGAGTGTCTCTATGTCAGCGTTCATGTGTGCATGCTTGCATGCGTGTGAATATGTAGGACAGAGAGGAGTTGTTGGTTCAACCATGGGCAGATGGTTTTCCTAAGTTATCAACTCTCTGTGTGTGTGTGTGTGTGTGTGTGTGTGTGTGTGTGTGTGTGTCTGTGTCTGTGTCTGTGTGTGTGTGTGTGTGTGTGTGTGTGTGTGTGTGTGCGTGTGCGCGTGTGTGAGGAAGGGGGGAGGGGAGCAGAAAAAAGTCCTCACTGCAGTTTAATTCATACGGTCAACACAGATTTCATCATCCACTCCTTCATTAATTCACAGATTTATTTGTCTTTATGCTATCAATTTTACAGAAGTCAACCTCAATTAAATTGATTCAGAAATCCTCACGTGAAGGGGATTTAGGTGGAGGGCATGTTTCCCCCAGGGACCATGATAAATGGACGCAGGCTTCTACAGCAGAACCACCTTTCCATGCTGGTATACAGTGCAGACCACATCGAGATATGATACTGCGTTCAAAATACACATCACATGGATTACAACTGAATTACCATTATAAAAAACCTTTTGGTGGTAGTCGAATCCATTTGTGAGAAAACTGACGTTTCAAGCCATAGGCCCGTTGTCAAAGTGAAAAGAAGAGGACAGTGTAGACAGGAAAGCCTATGTGAGAATTGGGTCAGAACATTTCATTTAATGATTAAGTTGGACCAGAATAAAGTCACTGATCACTGTTCAGGTGTATTGAGCTCACACAGACACACACCATAGTTCACACAAAGACACCAACACACACACGCCCCCCCCCCCCCCCCCCCCCCCCCCCCCCCCCCCCTTTTTTTTTTTTTTCACAAATGGATTCGACTACCACCAAAAGGTTTTTATAAACTTTATTATTTTTTCATTTTGCAACGAATCCTGCAGTCAACTTTTGTTTCTTCCTTGAATTACCATTGCCACTTCCTGTGTTTCTGCTTTTCCTTTCCTTTCCTTCCTTCATCTTTTCCTCCTATTTGCAGAAAACAGTAGAAGGAATAGTAATTCTGTGGTGATGCCTTACACACACACAGTTGCAAAGCTGACAATCATGGACTTTCATCAACTATGGACTTACCAAACTTTCCCGCTTTTTCTGTGGAACATCTGGTGACTTCAGATACTCAAACACCCCCTGCAAATACATTAAGCCGTCATGATTCAAAAAAGTTTATAAAGAAACAACACAATTCATGCTTAGTTCATTGCCCTTTGCAACGCTTTGTCACATTTATAAGCTCTGAATCCAGCAAAAGGGTTTTTTTATCAAGACAGAACCTACAAATCAATCAAAGTTAAATTAACCGAACAAAAGAAAAGGGGAAAAAAAAGGAAGAGAGGACGCTTTCAAAGTGACAATTACTGCAATTAAATCCATACGTAGGCCTAGGTCTAAAGCTGTTCAGTGTTACATACAAGCTGGATCTTGAATGTCATCCATGGTAAGTTCTTAGCGATACAATACTCACTATCCCACAATGCACTTGTGTCCTCTGCAAATGGGAGAGCGAATGCCTGTGTCAAAGTATGTAGCTAGATCACAACAGACAAGATGCAATCCTTTCCCTTCATGCCATGAAATTCACCCAACAGTCTAGCACTTGATTTTTGAGTGTATATGCTCAGGTGATATCCTTGGGCTACAAACACACTCATTCCATTAACAAAGTTGGCAGGCCATTTCTGGATGTTCACGCAAGCACACATGCACAGAAAAAGAGAGGGACAGGAATAAAGAGTGAAAGGGAGAGGGAGAGAGTGGTGAATTGGGGGACAGAGGAAGGAGGAGGAAGGTAGAAAGAGGGAGAAGATGTCCACTTACTTTGAGGTCAAACTTGGGCCTATATCCTGGAGCCATGAAGACACTGGGACTCTCCAGACCTGGGGACAGGATAGGTTTACGATTCTGCTGCTGCAGCTCCTGCAAACACGTCCACATAAAGATGAACACTGAAAGGTTAAAAAGTGGTTGGTGCATATGTGTGTGTGTATGTGTTCATGTGTGTGTGTGTGTGTGTGTGTGTACATGTGTGTGTGTTTGTGAGCAGGCGCACATGTGTGCATGTGCATGTGTGTGTGTCCATGTGTGCAGGAGGGGGTGGCTGGATAGTGTGGTGGAGGATAGTGTGGTGTTGGTGTGGCGTGGTGTAGTAAGATGAGTTGTCTATGTGATTTCTTAATCATGGCTAGATGTCTGGGTCTTTGGCTATCAATTTGAAAGTATGTATTCACATAACAGACGTTCAAGATTTCTCTGAATTATGATGCAATGATTTCCACTTTCTCTGGATTTCCTGTCAGCGATTGTTTGCAGACAATCACTGGTTGCGCTGGATGGACCATATGCTTGAGCTCCACTCTGCAGAGTCATACCCAAATAAAACTTTTAACAACTTCCCGATTTAAATGGGAAACAAAAACAAAAGAAAGACAACACAAAATTTACATTCACCTCCACTCGGCTGTGGACCTTTTTCTTGTCTGTCCCCGGGGTGGCCAGTTTGCCAGGCACTCCCCCCCTGTTGCGAGCAGCGCCCAAGTTCTCCTTCTGACTTTGTGGCAGACGCCCCTGCTGCTCCACCAGGGCCTTGACTGACGCCATCGGGTTCTCCAGGTCATCCGACCTGGCCTCACCCTGCTCTTTGTCCGAGGCGGAAGAACTGGGGATGGTCTCCCTGTTGCTGCTGCCAGCAAAGCTCTTGGTGCTCTCCGCTGAGGAGGAAGGTACCATGTTTCTGTCTGTCTGTGGATGTTGCTGTGCCTTCTCATCGGCAGTGTCCTTTGGGTGTTTCGGCTCCCTTTGGTTGCCCTTCTCTTTGGGATGCTGGGACTTGGATGAGTGTGGAACCGACTCCGCAGCAGGAGTGGAGGACCTTCCGGCTTTGGTTCTTTCTCTGGGTCTTCTGCTCTGTCGCTGTTGGAGTCCCTTTCCTGACGATGGGGTGTGGTCTGTTTCCCCCCCGATGTTGGCGACATGTCGGCATCACTGCTGACGTTGTCTATGCTGAACTTTCCTCATCTTCTTTCACCCCAGATTTGGCACAAGCAAACAGCCAGCTGTGAACACAAAAAAAAACAAGTTTTTTTTTTTAAACAATTATACATATTCCTGATTAGGTTATTACATGGATCAGGAGCAATTTCACTCAATAATCACTGTCTGAAAAGACCCTTGAGCAGTGGCTCTGTCCCCTCCACTCCCTTCCCAAAGACTTCACTCCATTCATAAAACATAAATTCATCAACAATCACAAGACTACAGTCTGATAATCCACAAAATAAAACATACAATTTCATTATTTAAATCTGGTAACACTTTTTTATTGCATTGCAAATACCATCACAAGAAAAAAAGATTCTCCTGGACAGTAAGTTATGAAGTTCTTGTACATGTCATCTTGAAGCCTTTTCAATACACAAAGTTTAAAATGGTGGCAGCAACCACAGACAGGCTGAAGATTATATGTTTTATTTTTTCTATTTTGGCAAAATCAGGTTAACATTTTCATGGCTCTTATGATCATCAAAAATAAATATAAAAAGGGAGGTTTAACTGCAGAAATATTAAGAATCCACAGAAAATTCACTGAATTAAAATGGCAGCTGGAGCATCTTTCTAAAACACTTGTTGTTCCATCTTTAATTTATGTTAATTTACATATTATTACACAGGTTATGAATACAAAACGTTTACTCTACTTCTTTCGTGAATGGTATTTTCTTATATCTTAACCCCTTGACTGCCCTGGCACGAACGGCGTTCGAGATGGTTTCGGGAAAGCTGTGTGCCCTTGAACGAACGGCGTTCAAGATAATTTCATCATCAAAATTCGGCGATTTAAAGAAGGGAGGCAAGGAGAAAAAATGGTTTAAACGGTTGCAGGGACCCTAAAGGACGGTTCCTTCCCTTTCGCGGGTCAGCTGACTGACCGGCTCGCGTCCATTCGGTCAATAACTTCGGCAAAGTTCGGAGAGTTATTCTCGGTTGAAGATGGCGAGTCGAGCAGGCAGTTCGATCAGGCGCGTGCCGTTTTCAAACGATCTAATGCTCTTGAAGTGCTTCAAGAAGTTATCCGAGACCGTGAAAGCGATGACGAAGACTTCAAAGAAGTGGAATGAAGCGATTCGGAGGAGGAATAAAGTGATCACAATCAACACCACCCTTTGCTATCGGAGGTTGGTGTTGATGACGAAGCTGATCCCCGACTTCAAACCGAGCGATACCGGCGCAAGTGGGGCCGAATCGGAGAGTGACGAGCCGATTCCGTGTATGTCGAGTCCCCCCTCCCTCCTTTCGTGAGAGGTCGGGTGGAGAGTCGAGGAAGGGAGGGGGTTTTGGACAACGGCGAGGGTCCAGTGTGAGGGGGCGTGGCAGAGGAAGAGGGCGTGGCACTCGTCAGTCGGAACTTAATTCAGAATGGACAGAGGCCAGTGCTGATTGCCCAAATCTCAATCTTTCTTTCACGGGTGACCCAGGTATCAAGGTAAACATTGGCAATTTCAAGCCCATGGATTTCGTGGAGTTGTTTTTGTGGTGTGTGTGTGTGTGTGTGTGTGTGTGTGTGTGTGTGTGTGTGTGTGTGTGTTGTGCTTGTGAGTGTGTGTGTGTGTGTGTGTGTGTGTGTGTGTGTGTGTGTGTGTGTGTGTGGTGTTTGTGCAGGCTGTGTGTGTGTGTGTGTGTGTGTGTGTGTGTGTGTGTGTGTGTGTGTGTGTGTGTGTGTGTGAGAGAGAGAGAGAGAGAGAGAGAGAGAGGGAGAGAGAGAGAGAGAGAGAGCAGTGCTTGTGCATGGTGTGGGTATACATTGTGTGTGTGTGTGTGTGTGGTGTTTGTGTAGTGTTTGTGAATGGCGTGTGTGTGTGGTGCTTTTGCATGTGGTGCTGTGTGTGTGTGCGTGTGTGTGTGTGTGTGTGTGTGTGTGTGTGTGTGTGTGTGTGTGTGTGTGTGTGTGTGTGTGCATGTGTGTGTGTGTGTGTGTGTTGCTTTTGAATATGGTGCTTGTGCACAGTGTGTCAGTCAACTATAACTTGCATTTACTGGCAGTAGTGTGGGATCCTGATCCTTCTGTCCATAGGTTCTGTGGTGTGGTGTATTCTCTGCGACACCAGTGTATTTTTCAGTTGTTAGTGTGCTTTCATCATCTGTGGTGTGGCCTTTTGTAGCTCTGTCCTATCTTTAGCAGTCTCTGTTTTTTGAGGGTGGTGGTTGGTTTTGCAATGTTTTATTTATTACCTTCTGTGGTAATGGCTTTTTATCAATTGCACTTAGTTCATGAGTGAACCAAACCACATGTGTGAAAGAAAACTGACAGAATAATTGGAAGTTACACTTAGTGTTGATATTGTTAGTTCATCTCTGCTAAACAAGACCAATTCCCAAGAGGCTTGCAAGATGTGCAGACTGATGCTGTGGATAATGTTCAATTCCCTTCTTCTTTCCCACGTTACCTGGGCTGGATTGCCCCCTATGATATGGGTTGCTAAACATTTTATGCATTGTCAAGCTTTATTGTGAATACAGATGTTTGTCCTGAAGTTCAAAGGATACTAACACCAGTTTTTGTGGTATTTCATTGTGATTTTAGTGCTATAGTTTTGTTTATGTTCTGAAAGTGTCTGTTTTTCAAACAAAACATTCATCATTATATATATTTTTGGTCTACTCATTACAAACAAAATCAAACTATTGTGATATCTGGTTGTAGCCAAGGATATAACAAGAAAATTTCCCAAGTATCTAAGATATATGTCAAGAATTGAAAGAGCACTGGGCATATCAGTGAACCTACCTAAGAAAACAAAATTGTATCCCTTGATACCTGGATTGTACTGTACCCCAGAATTGCATAAATTTATCATATAAAACAACAATTGTGGGTTGTAAATTCCCTACCAAATATTTACACAGGTGTTCAGTAAACACTAAAACCACTTTTGGCTGGGTTTGTATGTTTTTTGTTTTGCTGCTGTGGGTTTTTGTATGCTTGCAAAATATTTTTTTTTTTTTTAAGTTGAATTATAAGATTATTTATTATACTCAGAATGAACAAAATCAAATATTATTTGCAGGTTTTATAGCCCTGGGTATGAGAAGAAAACATGCCAAAAATCTAAGAGATATCTCCACAAATAAATGAGCACTGATCAAATTAGTGAACCTACTGCAAAAAGTCAAATTTTGCTCCGGCACACAGAAGTGCAAATCTGATACAAAATAGCGGCAGTCAAGGGGTTAATGGTCAATGGATCAGCTCCATTTCTAGAATTTACATAACTATCACATACACTTTCCTGAGCAAAAAAGGAGAGACAAAAAAAAAAACAAGGATGGAAAGGCCAGTTGTAAACACATAAGCTTGATGAACCTAAACAAACCAGTCATAACCCCTAGTCCAATGACCCTCCAAACCCAAGTTCAGCACACTCACTCTTTGGTCAGTGCAGGGATGCTCCAGTTTTTGGCTGCTGTGTACTTGGAGCCAGAGGGTTCCTTGACAATGAGGTGGGTGCTGGCCTTCAGGGACTTCTTGGCCTTCCTCACAAAGAACTCCTGACATCTGCAGCACAGCCCTACTACATCATCTACATGGACACAGACAGTTAAATGTCTTTCACATCAAGAACAGACACCTGGAGTACAACTGCGGATCAACATATGCATATGCACAGTTTAATGTCCGATCACATTTAAGAACCGACACCTGAAGACCAAAGGTACAGCACTCATCTATAGTTATAGGTCTATCATGCAAAGAATTGACCCCTGAACAACTACATTTTTAATGTACAGCACTCATCTATAGTTTCAGGTCTATCATGCCAAGAATTGACACATGAAGAATAAAGGCAACTTCAAAAGTCTGATGTCTATCACACAAAGAACCGACACCTGAAGAACAAAGGTACAGCATTCATTCACAGTCTAATTTTTATGACATAATGACGTGACACCTGAAGATCAAGGGTACTTCACTTATCTACATTTCAAAGTCTCTCACACAGACAGCCAATACCTGGAACACAGCAATACACTTGCAGCACACGCACTAGGGCAATGAATCTGAAGCACGAATACCACGATCAAAGAGGGTCACTCTTACAAGCAGCACAAGCCGCAGGAAGGGCTGTTTTGTTTTATATTTTCTAGGGATTTCTTGCAAATTTTAGGTAAAGCGGCTGACACACGAGCCTCCCCGCCCGTACGGTTGAAACGAAACGTTTGAACCTGTGCGGTCCGACCAGTCAGTGTCGAACGGATGGGTGCTTCACGAAACGTTTGAACCTGTGCGGTCCGACCTATGCGAGTTTTAAAACCCTTCGAGTTTGATCCCACATGCCGCTTCAAAGGACTGTACAATTGAATACAAAGCTTTTTCTCGAATATTTAGATTCTTATAATTTTTTGAGTTGACATTCCAAAGCACATCATGGCCTTGGTACGATTCAATCAAATGTTTGGTCTCCGAATCGGACAGTCTGATCGCCTTGCTGGACGACGTCATTTTTCCTTTTGTTATGGGTGTTGGCTCAATGCTTAGCGTTGATTGGTTGGAGGATACAAACTGTCCGTTTCGAATAGATCACAGTGTATCTCGAACGGTCGGGTCGAACTGGATGCCGAAGTCCGTTTGAGACGTACGTTTACTATGACAGACGCTCCGTTTGGGATCGGGTTCGACCGGTACGTCCGAAGCGTACGGGCGGGGAGGCTCGTGTGTCAGCCGCTTAACTGTTTGATAAGGTTAGGTTTAGGCCAAATAAGGGTTAGCATTAAATTTTTGCAGATGTGAAGCTGTTAGTATTTCATGTAATGTTTATTAAATGTCTCCATGAAATTTGTCCTTTTTTCATACTCCAGAGGCACAGCACTTACCAACAGGCACAAAGTTTAATGCTTACTACACAAACAGCTGACACACTGACTGCAGGGAACAGCAATGCAATTACCTACATCACTGGCAAACAAACATGAGATTATTCAACACACTTTGCGTAATTCTGTAGGAAGCCTCGCTCTACCACTGCGCACAATGCAGCAGCCCATACAGAACTGCGTTATGAAGTGGTGACTCACAGCATATATGTATATATACACACACACTCACTTTCATAAAACTCCCTTTCCTTTCAATCACTCCCTTCTGTCACAAAAAAAAACAACCTTTTCCAAGGCAGATACATGAAAACACTTAAAATATATCACCAGCAAACGGCAAAAATGAATTCAGCACTGCATTATTATGACCTAAAATCAAATTAGTAAACGAAAGCAGCTAAAGTGTAGAATGCACGTACAACCGATACATAATCAGCACACAACCCAAATATAAGCAATTTCAACAATTACATTATGAAACTTACACAGCTCCAAGAACATCAGCAATGTGGTTAAGGCAGTCTCTCTCCGTCCCTGTGTAACCACTGAAACAGCACACAACACACACATCAGCCATTTTCCATTCCATCAAAACAAAAGAATCTCAAGCATCAAATTCTTAAGTAAAGGTTTTTATACTTTTAAAGCAGACATTAAAAACAATGAGGTACAACCATTATCAGAAGACAACTAACGACAGAACAATTATTTAAGTGCATACAACATTTTACTTCACAACCGCTGATAAGGTTTTCTACACACTGTTTTTTGTTTTCTGAACATGCAGGAGAGTAGGACCCCCCCCCCCCCCTCCCTCCCCCCCCCCCCCCCCCCCCCCCCCCCCCCGTTTACGGTCATCTCAGAATTTGTCAAGTAACTTTTCAAATTTTAACAAATTGTCATTGTTCGGCTGCAGAGCTGATGGTTAACTTCAATGTACAGCTGGAGTCAGACTTTTAGAGCTTAAAAAAAGAACTAAACCTTCTCTGTCCAGAAAGCACTAGATTGGTTCCTGATGCAGATACTGACAGATTGAAGCAGCAAAAGGAAGGGGTTGGATACGTGGCTATGGACATTTTAGTCTTTGAGGATCATACCAGTACATCTTCTTGTATCTCTGGGTACTTTCTATGTGACCGTAAATACACAGCATCTTAAGCCTTGTCATCTTTCCTCTGGTGCATACATGGCCATAAGCAAGAGGAAAGAGCCATATACACCTGTAAGCAAACGACAAAGTGCCAGCGACAACAGACAAGAGAACAGAGGCCTTGTCAGACAAGACAGGCTGACACTGCACACCTTATAGACAGCACACATCCCTGCAGAGGCCTGCTGGTTTCGTCAATGTCCATAGGCTGGAAGATCGGGTTGCTGTCAACCGCCAACACCTCTTCTGCTTCAATACACATTTGCTGGGAGAAAAAAAAGAAGAAGAAAAAAAAAAGATGTTTTACAATGAACCAGTCACTAAGGTAATAAATTGCAACTGTGTTGCAACTCTGTTATATTTTTGGTTAGACATGATAATCCCCCCCCCCCCCCAAATAAAATTTAGACTGTTGTTCACTTAAAATATACTGAGATAATGTAATTCTGTAATTTCTTTTTTAACATTTGCTAGTATATATATATTAAAAACCTCAAAGCCCTCCTTATAAATACTTGAACTCTCAAGACGTTTGTTCTGTTTGTCCGAAGCATTCCTGTTTCCATATATACCAGACTAACTTCACAATAACAACTTCCTCCCATTGAAGGCTTTCTAGATGGGTTTACATAGAAATTCAACAGCATTTGGCCTGACTTATGAAAGTGAACCAATCAACAGAATTCAGTCAAAATTTCTTCTGTACTGCAAAAGCTTTATACATGAGCCCCTTCCTAACCTTTGCTCTCTGTAGGGTCACCAGACTGGGAGCATTATGCTTACAGTAAAAATCATGTTTATGTTAATAACTGAATGATTTTTCGGAAATGAAATGAGGTAGGGAACAGTAAACGATAAACAGTAAACAAGTGGGGTATGTTTTGCTCCCATAAGGAAACCTAACACAGAGTGACTTTTATTCAAGACTGGCACAGCCTTTTACACTTGAATAAAGTCAAACAAATACATAGACGAACAATCTAATAGTGGGGGAAAAACAAGCGCAGGCCAACAACTGAACTGTCTGACAAAGATTTGGACTTGAGGGGAGGGGGGAGGGGAGTTTGAAGATGGAGAAACTGGGAAAATGAAATCTAAAAAAAAAAAAAGAAATTAAAGTTAAAAAAAAAAAAGAAAAAAAGTTACAGATATGAAAACTCTTCTCTAGCTGCATAAGGGAACCATCGCAATCCCTTTTGAAGGCAGATATATTTGTATATGAAAACTCTTCTCTAGCTGCATAAGGGAACCATTGCAATCCCTTTTGAAAGCAGATATATTTGTATTTGTACAAATATATCTGCCTTCAAAAGGGATTGCGATGGTTCCCTTATGCAGCTAGAGAAGAGTTTTCATATCTGTAACTTTTTTTTTTTTAATTTCATTTTCCCAGTTTCTCCATCTTCAAACTCCCCTCCCCCTCCCCTCAAGTCCAAATCTTTGCCAGACAGTTCAGTTGTTGGCCTGCGCTTGTTTTTCCCCCACTATTAGATTGTTCGTCTATGTATTTGTTTGACTTTATTCAAGTGTAAAAGGCTGTGCCAGTCTTGAATAAAAGTTACTCTGTGTTAGGTTTCCTTATGGCAGCAAAACATACCCACTTGTTTACTGTTTATCTTTTACTGTTCCCTACCTCATTTCATTTCCGATTTTGCTTTGATTAAATTGAGGTTATTTGTATTTGTTTCTGTCCGTCTGTGTGTTTGTCTTTTGATCTCCCTTGCATCTTTGGGTGGATCCTCAGGCGTAGGCTCAAAGACTGTCGCCTACATTTTATATTATTTGCATAATGTCTTTAGTTTTACAGCAACTTTTTTTCCTCCCCACACTTTCGTTTGGTTGCATTTACTACTCTTCGCTGGCTGCTCTGGGGGTGCTATTGGATTCTTTTTTGCACCCATGGTGGTGAGAACACCACAGTATTATGGACTGTGGTGTGTCTCTATTTGACGCTGGGAGCGCAGACACAACCAGCCGTGTCTCCCTGATGAGTCCCGATCCAGCGGGCGAAAGGCCTCGGAGCAGGCAATACAAATATATCTGCCTTCAAAAGGGATTGCGATGGTTCCCTTATGCAGCTAAAGAAGAGTTTTCATATCTGTAACATTTTTTTGTTTTTTTTTGTTTTTTTTAAATTTCATTTTCCCAGTTTCTCCATCTTCAAACTCCCTCCCCCCTCCCCTCAAGTCCAAATCTTTGCCAGACAGTTCAGTTGTTGGCCTGCGCTTGTTTTTCCCCCACTATTAGATTGTTCGTCTATGTATTTGTTTGACTTTATTCAAGTGTAAAAGGCTGTACCAGTCTTGAATAAAAGTCACTCTGTGTTAGGTTTCCTTATGGGAGCAAAACATACCCCACTTGTTTACTGTGAATGATTTTTGTTTGTTACTAAACCTAACCCTACATCTTAATCAGTTACCAACATCATTCCTAATGTAACACGTGCCACACACGTGCAACTTGAACTCCACGCTCTCTCTACTTTGTGATCATTTCGCTCATTAAGTTCAACAGTCTGGTAATAATGTTCTCCATCCTTTCCAGCCTCTCTCATCTACCCTTGCCCCCATCCCTCCTACTAGCCCCAATGCACCTTCTCCTGCCATCCTTTCACTCCCCAACCAGGCACTGGTGACCAGTCCCCTAATGGCATCTTCCAACAAGTAACCAAAAGAAGGGCCCCCATGTCTAACTCTCCTCCCTCTCTCAGAGCTGCCAACCTGCTCATGCGGCTTACAGTAGCTTTTCACAGTAGCATTTCCAATTTGACAGTAGCAACTTAATTTTGCGCGCGTTCTAAAAAGAAATCAGGCCTAGCGCCTATAACCAGTTTTACGGACCACATTAAAGCTACAGTACTCTTAGTATATCTATAAATGTTATTATACAGAGATGAAGCAGAGGAAGAGGGCAAATTGTAAAAAAAAATCTACGTGCTATAGTAAAACCGAAAGCGGAAATGCAGTTCCGACAGACCGATAGAGACGTTACTTAGCGCTGTCCAAACAAAACGAAAGTATCTTCGAATTTTTTTGTTTCGCCGTAGCAATTTAATGATCGTAGTGGCGTCGTAGCAAGCATTCTCTTGGCGTAGCAAACTACGGCGATCTCGTAGCAGTTGGCAGCTATGCTCTCTTCCTCCACCCCTAATCCCCTTCCATCCCCCCCACCCCACCCCTGCCCCCTTTCCTCCCTCTCCTTGCACCACCCAGACACCATCTCCTTCTCCCACCACCTTTTCACTCACCAGCCAGGCGTTGGTGACTACCTCCCGACGGTCTGCTCCACTGGGTAGCCAGAATGGGTACCACTCCAAAGTCGGGCACTCTCCTTCTGCCTGTCTGGGTCACCACCCCTGCACCAAGTTCAATGCAGGTTCTGTATTATTTATACCCCATTTTGTTTCCAGTGTAGAGGATAAGGGGACAGCAGGGAAGTAGTCAGATATCTCTGGTGAAATTGCTGAAATTATTTTCGAATGGCAGAAAAAGTCTTTACCCAGTCAGCTAAAGGTTTTACCACCAAATGGGGACAGCCAATGTGGAGTTCTCGGATATGTACGCAAAGACAGGAATCTAGTTCACTGAATCAGTTCCATATATAGCATAATCCTGGGCCTGACAGTAAACAAAGTAGTAGGTTCCCTTGCCACTTTCCTACTATCCGGCACCCCATTTTCCACTTTTTTGTTTTGATGCTTGCGGTTTGACAGTCCTATTGCACTGCTTCACCAAGCAGTTGGTAAAGTGTCACCAAAACTAACAAACACCGGACTCACATGGCCAATACCTTCTCTCCTTTGTGGGAAAAACAACTGGAAACCAAACAGTGAATAACTGGTATGACATCTGGTAGTTACATATGTAGGGGAAACTAGAATAGTGTTTGATAAACACATCAGCTCTGGTTTTTCAGTGAACTCCTTCTATCAGCTGACTGCTTAAGACATGAAGTCCCACACAAAAGCCTTACAATGATGAAAACAAAGTGTCGAATCAAACGGCCTTACACTAAAATTTCTAGCTACATCCCTAAACACAGAGCTGCCAACCCCAAAATTTCTTCCCAGTACTATTCCTGGCTTTTCACAGTATTTTTCACCATCTGACAGTATTTTCCGACCGGAATTAAATTTCACGCGGCGTTTTCATTTCTTTTTTTAACCAACTTATTTTGTATGCACTTTTCTTTTTATAATTAATAGTGATTAAAAACTATTAGCATAAGAGATTGATCAAGACTTACTCTTTGACAATAACATACAATTTACTTACTTAGTCTACTTCTGCTAGAAAAAAATACTACTACTATCACACACACATACACAAATTGAGACACAGAGACATATATATACACGAACATTTCAAACCACCACAGTGACAATACACATACACACATATGTATACGAAGAAAGAAAGAGCAGACCAGCATAAGACAAAGACAAAACTGACAATTGCACACAAAAAATAATCTTAAAAGGCTTACCTTCAACTTGATAGAAGCTTTCTTTCACAATAATTTGAGCAAAGTGAATTGTCACTTGACTTAATCAGTTTTTGTCAATGATTTTAAAAAGTGAATCATTAGAATGTCTCTTTGCATTTCTCACTTGACACTCAATTAATTATTGTCACTATTTTAAAAAAAAGAAACTAAAACTAAATATATAAATTATTGTCACTGTTAAAAAAAGGAACTCTACACTAAATCAATTATTGTCACTGTTTAAAAAATGAACTCAGTTTATGTACACTATATACACACTTGCAGGTTTGTTTTTTTAGTTGGACTTGGAGTTGGCCTCTTTGGTGGCCTTTTTGCACTTGGCCAAGAGGTCAGAGGAAAGGGGAGTTGCATAGCACTTGGTGTTTCTGGACTTCACCTGGAGGACAGCATTAAGGGTTTTACTTCCCATGGATCCCCTGAAGTCAGTTTTATTCTTCCTGACTTGAGAGAAGACCCTCTCACAGGCACAGTTGGAAACTGGGATCAGAAGAATCCTCAGCATCACTTTGGCCAGCACATCAAACTTGGGCACTCCATTGTGGTCAGTCTTGGAAGACATCCTTGTCCACTGTTCTGCTGCTGTGGGAAGCTCCAAGACAGCTGAGAGATCCTCTTCAGACTGGTATTCCTGGAACTGTGTTTGGATTTCATCCCTGGAGGTTCCAGCTGGCAGCATGCAGGGAAATCGTTCCAGGAAGTAGTCCACAGAATTCCACCCAGGTCCTTCTTCTTTCTTGTGCATCTTCTCCACTTTCAGTCTGATGTCAGCCACCTCTGCATGCTTCCACAAGGGCTCCATGGAAGGGTTGATCTTCTCCACTATGTACTGGCAGGCTGTTTTGTAGAAGATTACCACATTCTTCAAAAAAGCCTGCTTTTCTTTGGAGTCTACGTCTGCCTCCAAGAGCTGCTTCGTCTTGCTGCCGATGAACAGGTCCTTGTCTGCTTTGATGTTGTATGCTGATGTAAAATCAACCTCCATCAGGAGTCCATGCATGGCGCTGGGCCTAACAAAGCAGTTCAAGAGGCTCCGGAACAGCTGTTCCAAGTCTCTTTTGACCAGATGGATCCTGCTGGCCTCGGTCTGCATCTGCTTGTTGATCCTCTCGAACATCTGAGGAAAATGATTACAGTTAAAATCTCATTCATATGTATATATATATACATATATATATATATACATACATATATATCACAGTGTCTAGTTTAAGACTGTCTTGTATATGTGAGTGAGTGACCCTGTGTGTGTGTGCGAGTGTGTGTGTGTGTGTGTGTGTGTGTGTGTGTGTGTGTGTGTGTGTGTGTGTGTGTGTGTGTGTATGTATGTGTGTGTATATGTATGTATGTGCCAGTGTGTGTGTGTGTGTGTGTGTGTGTGTGTGTGTGTGTGTGTGTGTGTATATGTGTGTGTATATGTATGTATGTGCCAGTATGTGTGTGTGTGTGTGTGTGTGTGTGTGTGTGTGTGTGGTGTGTGTGTGTGTGTGTGTGTATGTATGTATATATGTGTGTGTGTGTGTGCAACATATATATGAATGTTTTGATTTGAGTGCAATTTACACCTTTCAGAATAAGTGTATAATTACAATAAAAGCAACAAACACACAGTCATGCACACACTCTCACACACACTCTTTCATACACACATTCTGCCCAGACTAAACACACATTGTGACTGTCTTTCACTGTGTGTGTGGGTGTGCATGTGTGTGTGTGTGTGTGTGTGTGTGTGTGTGTGTGTGTGTGTGTGTGTGTGTGTGTGTGTGTGATGTGTGTTTATTCAATAAATAAATAATGTAAATCAAAATACAAGTACATTTAAAACCACTGTATGAACTTGTCTCAAGTGAAAATTACATCTTCCAGAATTATCAGTGTATAACAATGTGATATGCATGGCCCTCTTTCATTTTATATGAAAATTTGAAATGAACTCACCTCAATGACAGATTCGTAGAAGGTGGCATAGATTTTGGGAGTTCTGCGCCTGAAAAAGTCTTTCAGGTGGACTTTGACTGTTGAGCACTGGGAGGAATCCTTTTTGGTCTGGCACTCTTCCTTGAAGAAGCGCTGGAGGGTTCCCACTGCTCCAACGTTCGGCCAAGTGCAGCACCCAATGACAGCCACCTGGTCGGCACATGCTGGAGAAGCTTGTGATCAGGAACTTGGCACTTTTGCTGCAAGGCCTGGAATCTTTGCTGCCTGCATGTGCTCTTGTCAAAATACCAGGTAAGCTGTCTAAGTGTTTCATCAAAGTCAAACTTGCTGGATGCCTTGACCCCGTTTTTTACTGCCAGATGAAGGAGGTGGCAGACACAGCCTGCTAGGTGCACATTATTTACTTTCTCCCGAACGTAGGCAATGACTCCCTTGTGCCTGCCAGTCATGACATTGGCGTTGTCCACCACAAGGGAGATGCAGTTGGACCATTCGATGTTGTAGTCCTTCAGCTCTGTCTCCAATAGGGTAAAAATGGCTTCTCCCGATGCAGACCCCTCGCAGGTGGGAATGCTGAGGAGTTCAGTATGGTGTCTGAAGTCACGTTCCACTGTTGCCACAATTGGAAAGTATTTCTCTCCCCATTCCTGGCTACCATCAGTGCCCAGCACAAATGGCCCGTTCCTCATATCTTCTGCCAGCTGGGTGCCAACTTCCTTGCCACAGGCTCTGATAATTTCCGTGGTTTTCGTCCGTCCACTGGAGTAGTGCGATCTTGCTGCCAGGAAACATTTCCTTGAACAGCTGTCCGCATGATCAGCGGCACTGAGTGCAATGTTGTGTTCAACCAGAAAGTGAGCAAACAGTGTTTCAGCTCTTATCACCGACGACTCCATTGCTTTTTCAGCTGGTGAAGGGGTGGTAAAAAAGTTTGTCAGTTTGGAAGTCTGTCCAATTGCAGCTCCTTTCTGCTTGTGCCTATTTGTTTTGACGTGGGACGAAACATCGTTGATTCCACCATGACTTATAACGAAGTCTAAGTCACAGACGGTGCACCTCGCATACAGTGGTCCTAGTTTTGAGGCAACAATGCATGGAAAGTCCTTGGAATATGAGGGACGAAAGTGCTGTTGTCTTGCTGGTTTTTTTTTTTTACTCCCCGAGGGTTGAGGCTCTTCACTTTTTCTTTTAGTTGCGCCGTTGTCCATTTTGATGATGAAAAACGATGATGAAATTCAGAAAACCAATGTGCTTCTTCTGCCGCTCACTGCTTACACGACGCTTAGGGTTCGCGGGCTTTCTTTCACTCGAGTCAGCACATGGTCCATCAGACCTATCACGTAACTGAGTGGAGCTTTTGTTTCCACATTCGGAAGAGGGGGGTGGGGGGGGGAGGGAGGTTGGCAAGCAGGGGGGTAGGATGGGCATACTACTTGCCATCCTCCCCCTCCCCGCCCCCCCCCCCCCTTCCACCTCTCCCCCCCCCCCCCCCCCTCCCCTCCCTCCTGCTAGCCACAGCAGTCGCTGCCTCAGCTGCTAAGAGCCAACCCTTAACACATGTCGTCTGCTACAGGGTGGGGAGAGAGAGGGAGGTTGGCAAGCAGGGGGTATGATGAGCATACTAAAAATAGCCACAGCAGTTAAGTCGCTGCCTGTCGTCTGCTACATGGAGAGCTTTACACAGTAAAAGGAATCAAGGATGGATGGAATTTTTTTTTTCAGCTAGGGCCTACCTAGTCTATCAACTATATGTGGCTGGCAGAGGCCTTTTTCTTCTGTCTCCTTGTAGGATCCCTTTTAGCACTACAAATCTGCTGCCTCGGTAAAGCAACAAATGGCCGTACCATTTGCGCAAGTTCGTCACCGTATTATTTTGGCTCGACCGTATCACCGTATTTTTGTAAACTCGCCGTGACAAAATACGGCCGGAACGTACTGGTTGGCAGCTCTGTAAACAGGGTCATGGGGTTACTGAGTTTATCAATGAACTACTGAAGTCAAGATCTGACTCGTTCTCCCAAAGATCTTAAATTGTAACAATGTAAGGATGCTTCTGAAATAGAACTGAAATGGACCTCTCAAAATAAATGGAAATATATATGATGGCAAAGGTGTCTGCATGGGTGTTTGTGTGTGTGTGCATGTGCATGTGTGAGCATTTATGCTTGTGTACATGCATGCATATCTGTAGACAATGAAAGTCACACCTTTTATTTGCTGACTGCTGCAAAATCCGACCACAGAACAATTTCATTGAAATAACTACAAAAAAGTTCTATTTCAAGATCATGAGCAGCTCCATTTTCTATGCTTTCCCTTTCTCTCTCTCTCTCTCTCCTCTCTCCTCACCTCCAGCCTGTACGACGAAGTCTGACAGAGCCGCCACGTCTTCCTCAGAAAACCCAAAGAACATGAAAGCCTTTCTTCCAAACAAACTCCCTCCCCCTGTGGTCATCATTTCACCTAAGAACACACAAATACAGAAAACATGCACAGAAATCAGCAGGCAAATTCCTACCAGAGACTAACAAAGTAACATACACAGTGCTGTATGGGTAACTCTCAAATACTGTGATGTACAAAGATATATGCGCAGGTTCAGAGCTCTCCTCCAGCTGCAGCTGAATCATCGTCGTTTCATGCCTTTCACTGAGAATATGTGGAAGATGAGACAGCTTTAAAAAAAAAAGAAAAAAAAAGACAGAATGAAAAAAAAAAAAGAAGAAAACTCTCTGTGCCATCACCACAAGCTAACCTTCAACATGCTTCTAGACACCGCCGAATTTCATCAGGCTTATGCCAAGTGACAACGTTGTGACCTACTGTGATGTGAACGTATATGCACACTGTAACACACAACCACCTTGCGGAAACGATGGTATAAAACTTTAAAAAATCACATTTGCATTTTGTTTAAGTCAACACAAAACATCAAGAGGTATGCAGCTGTAACTCTCTCACTCTGCATTCTTTCCCTCACTCATGAGGAAGCGAATGACATCGACTATCTGCTTGGATAGCCACAAAAAGTCCTTGATGAAAAGGAAAATCAACCTGGTTTAATTTTCAAAGTAAAAGATCAAATATCATGCAAGTTTTTCATCAAAACCACGAACGGTCAACACTGACCTTCTTTTTTCGTTTAAATACGAACACCTACGTACAAAATCTTTCCCAAACAAAAACAAATGGAACAGAAACTCACTGTCTGGATCCTGAGTGGCATCATCGTCATCATCATTTTCACCATGGTGATGGTCCTTGTTGCCTGCTGATTGTTGGTCGCTGGGGGTGGAGGCGTTGCCATCCACTTCATCCATCGGCTGCACTGTCCGGTCTTCTTCTTTGGAATCTGCAACCAAAACTGCTCATAGCATATTCATATCATCATCAAATGCCTCAAGTGTCATCTCTTGAGGGATTGTATACAAGGTCTGAACACTTTCATTCTATAATTTTACTTAAGATTACTTTGATTACAATGGATGAATGTTACAAATTTACTGATCCCTGCCTTAACAAGTGTAACAATGAGAAAAAAAATTCACAACAGCTAAGCTCAACAAACTGAAGAAATAAAAATATTCCTTATTGTTAACATAAAACTCATCTTATGGGTGTAAACATTTTTTAAAAAAGCAGATATTCTTTACAGATTCCATTGCAACAGACACCATGGTATGTTCCACTTTCCTTTCTTCAATCATCCTCCTGAATATCCATCACAAAAACAATTTTTACCAATAAATGCTGTATGTTTAAAATAATGGTGATTAAAGAAAGCTTCTTTTCTTTGCTTTTCTACTTTATGGCCACATCAAATCTCAAAACATGCACCACCACCTGACATATTAACTGCTCTATCCTAGCGTCCTATCACAGAAACTGAATCTGAGAAAAGTGTTTCTTTTCGCGCACATCGCTTAAACAAAAATCAAATGTCCCAAATATTGCACGTAAGAAAATCAGCTACAATCATCATAAGACATGACAACCTCTGAACCTTGTTTACATACCTGATGATTCTTCCTGAGGGGTAAAATAAACGAAAAATATGACACCTGTTTCCCTACATCCAAATAAGACCCACAAATGCTCAGTTCTTTACACGTACTTCCATTTTCAAACTGAATTCTGCAATAGCTCACCAAAAGTGACCTTCTAACTTGCAATCACAGTATCACTCCTTCAGCATAAGGAACATGTTCGTTGCTTTTAACTGGCTTCCGTTCATGATTGTTCCTGGGGAACTGGGGTGGGGGGAGGGAGGGGGGGGGGGGGATCAGAATAAGTCATCCACTCACCATCATC
>CM031620.1:23108767-23138767 GCA_018398815.1 Conus ventricosus | reverse complement strand
TCAGAGATGGGATTCTCATAATGTGAAAAAGGAGGAAAAAAAGTGGCGGGGGTCCGGGGGCCGCTGAAGGCCCCCGGTGGGGTCCAGGGGCAAGGCCCCTGGTGGGGGTCAGGGGCGAAGCCCCCTGAAGCTGAAGATTTTTAGAATTTAACCTGCAAAAATCAGCATCTGAGACACCAAAGTATTCAAAAGTATTAATAACCTTGATCCTACAAAAAAAAAAAGACTTTCTCACCTTCGCCATTGATGTCTGTCAGGAAATCATGAAGACCATTGATACAGGATTGGTGATTTTCCAGTTGCTAATTAGTCACACAATTTTCCAGCAGTTGCAAGTCAGTTTCTCATTACTGTCCTTCACATCACATTTCAGCGAGCAGTTTAGTTTCTAATAGTAATAGCCATCCTTCAAAATACTTATTAAAAAAGTTTACCTGAACACCAATCAAATAATTTCTTATAGTTGTCCTTCAAAATACCACGGAGGATTCTGATTCCTTTATAGAATAATTAAGTGAGAGAGTTGACTAAGGATCATATTCAAAGTGTGCAAATTGTGTGCCCACAAGCACTTTTTTTTTTCTTTTCAACTTGATCCATCTCTATTACAATAAGAAAAAAAACACTTTCACACTTCTGATACTCTTCACATTAATGATGTCACTTGCTAAATCTAGTCACCAGAGTATAAGTATGCATGCATATCTGCTGGTCTGCTCGTTTGTATGAATGTGTGTGTAACTGATTTTTTCCCCCCATGATATCTATACCAGAAAAGAAAAGATTTTTGTGACGCGGGTGGTATAGGTAAAAATCATTATTCTTATTATTATTACTAGTACTACGACTTTTTTCCGTACTATCTGTTTGTTTACTTATGTTTGTTTGCTTGTCTGTAGAATGTCAATAACACCCTTGCAATTTTTTTGTTTTGATCTCTCTCTCACTAAAATAGTTTGTTGTATGCTATTTATTACGTAAAATATTGACTACACAATTGTGTATAGGTCCTACTGTGACATTGATGTAACCTGTTTTTCAAAGAGAACCTTCATTGCAAAATAATCAGCTTGATGATTGTGGGCATTACCATCTATCTGGAGATAACCTGCAATATTATTAATATCATTACTTCAACAAAACAAATAGCATTACTCTTCACGAAGAGAGAGAGAGAGAAGAGAGAGAGAGAGAGAGAGGAGAGAGAGATGAGAGGGAGAGATGAGAGAGACGGGGGTGGGAGTGAGGGGGGTGGGTTAGATATTGGTTACTTCCCATTTGGTCTACTCCCATTTCGCCTACTCAGAAATGTGTGAGCACGACTTGGCCTAACGGCCTTCGTTCATTCGTCCTTCGTCCTCTCTCGGGCTTCGCCCTACTCTAATCTAAAGACCATCGATTCTGCTTTGGAGTAGGACTGGGACACTGGTTACGCCCAGGGGGGAGCCTTGCAGTATGGTCAGTATGGAAATAGACGAAATGGGAGTAGTAGACGAAATGGGAAAGTTAGACGAAATGGGAGTAGACCAAATGGGATGTTACCGACTCGCCGATGCTCCAAACGATCCAAGAGTCTCGTTTGTAAGACGATCTTTCACTCTTACTAGGTGCTTTTCAGCAAGAACGTGGTTGATCAATGCTGACTTGCCCCGTGAGCCATACCTGATCGCGTCATTACACCATGTGCAGACTGCTTGTCCTGGATAGGTGATTTTCCTCATGCAGTCTTTCAGTCTGAGAATCACACTGTGGCTGACGGCGCCTTTGGAACTGGTCAGCATCACTTTTGCGCTCACTTCCTCCTCAACCACTTCCAAGTCCATTTGTTTTTTAACTGAAGCATCGACTTGCTTCGCAAGAACTTTCTCGCTTTCTGCTATCTGACGAAACATTCTGGTTTTCGCTACTCTCGTCAAACCGAAAGAAAATGGCGTCAGGAAAAAAATTCGCAAACAGTTTGCCGCGTTCTCAAACATCAACTTCCGCTTTGATGGTTTCGGTCAACCGCAGAATGAAAACAAAGACAGCAGTCTCGACCGGCCCAAGCAGAAACCGGAAACATCCATTTGCGAACGGATCAATTGAGAACACAATATCGATCGACCTCTCGCCGTACATTAGCTTCATCACAAACCTACCTCTACCCCCCCCCCCCCCAATTTTCTCAACGGATTTACACTGATCTCAAAAACGACCCCTGGGGCCATCAAAAAGACGGAAATCCGCCAATCGGCGGAAAAATCCCATCTCTGCTCATTAGTCCATAATGTTAACCACTGTATCACAGGAGCTGGTGTCCAGTAATATTTCCGTCTGGGTTCCTTCGTCAAAGAAAAGCAAAACCTGACCACAATCACAGTTACGCAAAATCTAACCACCATTTAAATCACACGTGTTAATGGTCACCACTCACAAAAGAAACATGAAAAACACACCTCTTTGATTCCTGCAACTTTGGCAGCTCGATCTCCGAAACAACAAAATGGGGTGAAAGGTAGGAAGCTTCACCGACGTGACATGACTGTTGAAAACACTCAGCCAGCCACACCGCACTCAGTACATGAGGTCTGTCACATAAACCCACTTTCTCATTAGTATGAGGAATTAGCATCAGTTCTGTTATGAATATTTTGCCTCTGAACGAAAATCCTCTAATATGTATTTTGAAGACAGACCCTATATGCATCTAAAGAGACCATACAAATTAACACTCTATTACATTCTCTAATGTAGCAACTACTGATGTCATCATGACATAAACCTGTGTGCATATATGTGCAACTGCAAGTTTTCAAACTTATAATTTTATTAACCTATGACTACCATATGGGCATGGACACAGATAAACATACTAAATATCTGCTCAAACACAAGCATACGCTTGAAAGCAACCCTAATAATAATTATTCTCACAGGAAAATATTCTTCAAACTCCAGTTTACCCAATAAGGTTTTTCTTCTCTCTCAATTATGTCAGTCAGTATGTTTTTTAGTTTCAACAGACTGAAAAAATATAACAAAATGTGAAACATAAAAGTATCAACATTTGTAGCTTAAATAACACACACGCATACAAATTCATGCACACACACACACACACACACACAAACATACATTTGCATGCATGTGCACATGTGCGTACACACACAAACATACACACACACACAAACACACACACACACACACACACACACACACACACACACACACACACACAGAGTGAACGTTACCTGAGTTCCATACTGTTGAGAGTATCGATCTCTTTGTCCACCTTGTCCTCCATAATCACATGGGTCACATTATCCTCCAAGTCACTTATCCTGCACAGCCATTGCTATCCGTTACAGCTGACACCTATCTCACAAACCACAACAACAACGCCAGCTGTCAGTTCTCTATCACCTACAGAACAACCAGAACCAATGTTGACTCCTTGACACTCTCAGAAGACAAAAGTCTTTTTCGCTGGTTAGCTATTCTGAAAACCAACTTAAAACAGTTGCCTTTACCTACAAGTCACTCTAGGAAGAGCTTTCCAAGAAGAGAGCCAAACCCCCCAGAAATTTTAGTGGTATTCTTCCCAACCTTAGCACATTCCTTCCTCCCCTACAACCCTCCCTCCCCGGCCTCCTCCTTCTTCACCAATCCCGCTCTCTCTCCACACACACACACGCACACACACACACACACACACCAACAATAATTACTTGACAACCTGCTCCTTTCATGAGTGGAAGTCTTGACACCGCCCCACCTCCCCCCTTCTTTGTCTCCTGCCCTGGGTCACTTGCTTACACAGCTTTTACTAATATTTCACTTAAGAAGCATCGAGCTGATCTTTGCTCAATGTTATAGCATGACATGTTTTCCTTTTCATCAGGCAGACAAGATGGCAATGACCTACTCTCACTAAGAATTCACATTTTTTTCACAATCTTTCATGTTTATATCTCTCTGAAATCTATTCACAACTGGGAGACCTGCTAGATAACTAACAGGAAAAACCTAAGTTTTGGGGGTTGTTGGTCCTTCATGCAACAATATATCAAAACCATAAATGTATTGCTCAAAAGAATCAGTGGGCGTCTCCCTGGCTAGTGTGTGCAGCACAGATAGTTGGCCAGCAGAACAGGAAGAGCAGTGAGAGAGAATTCCAACATGGGGAGTTTGTATTATACTCCCTGTTTGGCTAGTATACTTACCATGTCAGACCATAGCATTCCACGCAGTTAGTTAGCTCTGCAGGCCGAGATTTTTTGTGGCTAATGCAGTAATAAGACCATCACGTGACGTCCACACTACTCCGCAAGGAAGAAACCGGTGTAAACTTCCTGTTCCTCATTCAACAAGGCCAATGCGCAAGGTAACCCCGAGAACCATAGCGTTAGCGGGGAAGGTAGGGAGGGCATTAGAGTCTGACATGGTAAGTATACTAGCCAAACAGGGAGTATAATACAAACTCCACATTTTGGCGTCATATACTTTACCATGTCAGACCATAGCAGAATTCAAAGGAATCGGAGGAGGGCTTAGTGCCCTAAGGTTCTTGGGGTTAGCAGAGGAATAGATACGCTGCGTTAGCCGCAAAAGAAGTCCCTAGAACCATCAGTCCTGGTCATGCGGACACCCCTAACATAAAGGCTTATGAAGGATTTTCTGGATGCCAGTAGGCTGCCTCGGGGATGTGGTGCAAGAGGAACAGAGCGCTGAATCGCTGTGGAAGTGGCCAGCGCCCTGCCCTCATGGGCCCGGGGAGATAAGACGGGGAGATCCTTATACGCCTAGGCGTAGGCCGATCTGCCCATCTTGGAAGCATCTAGAGAGGAAAGGGAGGAGTGCCTGGGGCGCGGGTTCCCAGTAGCCCCGAATGGAGCCACTGAGAGTCTAACAAAGAAGACAGGAGAGATAGGAACTACCTATCTGAAAATTGGAAGGCCAGATGGAGGAAAAGAGATGAGCACAGAAGGCCATATCTCCCTTGGAAAAGGGCTCACCCTGTGGGGATTGGGAGTGGAGGGAAGGCATATGTTATGAGGCCAGACCAGGAGGGTGAGCGACTCTGGGCCTGAACACTGTTCTCCACTGGGCTGAGGGTTAGCCTGCTGAGGGTCCCTTCACTCAGTAAGGAGGAGGAACCCCGCTATGTGTGTCGCGCAGAGGGTGAATCCCCGCACGGCAACAGTGGAGAGGGGCCTCTATTCGGGGGGAGAGGCTGAGGGAGCGAGCCCCCTTCCCCCACCCCCTTCTTTATTTTGTTGTTGTTGTTGTTGACACAACAAGGCACCGAAGTGTTGTCCGTGGGCAGGAGAACAAGTCGGTGCGGAGACTTGGAGTTGGAAGCAGGGGAAAGGAGGGAGAGGCTGAGGGAGCGAGCCCCCTTTCCCCCACCCCTTTCTGTTGACATAACAAGGCACTGAAGTGTTGACCGCGGGCAGGAGAACCAAGTCGGTGCGAGACCTGGGGTTGGAAGCGGGGGAGGGGAGCCTGCCCGTCGCTCACTGTGCGTCCCGCACTCCCGAGGTATGAGGGTTTCTCAAAAGGGGACAGCCCGAGATGGAGGGGGAGTGAAAGAGGTTGAACTAGTGCCACTCTCCCTACCCGTCCGCTTGTAAAGACAGGAACACGAACGAGCGTGTATTTAAGATACTGAGCCATGCGCTTTACCGGCAAGCATGTGCGATCGAAAATGGGTACCATGCGGTGAGGCAATATGGAGGAGAAGCCAATCGTAGTGGAAAATCCAAGATGGCGGGTCGATTGACCGGTGAGGGTTAGGTCATCGAAGAGAACCAATGGCGCGAGAGTAAAATCGACTGACGCACTGAAGGTATACGAGGGGCCGAAAGGAGACTCCGTAGAGGGAATGTTAGGATAACAAATGTTTATTATTGGCTTAAATGATTGACGGGAGATAGAAAGGCGAACTCTTCTTCTTCTTCCACTTCTTTCTTAAAACACGTCCGCTATCCTAATTTGATGGTAGCAATGTGGGTACAAACCCGATCGACCGTACTAGACGAGCGATCGAAGAAGATGATCAGGAGTAGTGATGCAAGGAAAAGAAGGAGATAATAATAGAGGAGGAAAACCTCCATAGCAGTGAAGCGGTACGAAGACCGAGGACGACCGACGCAGGGGTCGGCCTAAATGGCGAGAATAAAGATGGCGGCTCGAGCGACCAACGAAGATCGATCGTCGATGTGAATGACCGAGATGGCTATTGGGAATAAACAACACGCCGAGATCGATGGAAATCGGAGAAATGGGGAGAAAATAACGAGAGAGTTGCTGACGCGTTACTACAAGGGTGACGCCTTCCCAAACCCGGCGAGTAAGGGACGAATGGAGAACAATGGGGTGAAGAGAAGTCGTGAGCCGTCACGCCTAGAGCGTGAATAAAATGAAATAAAATGCCATCCATAAGCCTCACGCGGCAATGGTACCCATGGTCGAACGTAAGCCACAACAGAGCAAGTAAAGAAGGCAAGCACACAAGCAATCTCTAAAAAAAAAAAACAGAAGTATAGGCAAGTCAGAGCAAAAACCTGTCCTTGTTAGGCAGGAGGCCGAGGTTGAATGAGGAACAGGAAGTTTACACCGGTTTCTTCCCTGGCGGAAGTAGTGTGGACGCATGTGATGGTCTTATTACTGCATTAGCCACAAAAAATCTCGGCCTGCAGAGCTAACTAACTGCCGTGGAATGCTATGGTCTGACATGGGTAAAGTATATGACGCCAAAAACAAAGCTGCAAGGCTCTGTCAGATTTACACATAACAACTCTCAAGCACGCCAAGAACTCAACTGCATACCTAGTATCATCTGACGAACATTTTCCATGATAAAACATGTGTATGAGATGCTTTTGTCATTATCCAAAACATGTGTTTGAGATGCTCTTGTCATCATCCAAACCTTGAGCATGAGATGCTTTTGCCATCACCCAACGAAGAGGGGGGGAAAGCCAAACAGATCACTATTGTTGCAGTGATTTAAACAAAACCAGAGTTGCTGTAAGACAGAGATCACAGAAGTCACTCTTATAAAACTCTTGTCATGTTTAACACCACAAGTAAACGTTGGCAGAGGCAGAAGAAAACCAGGGCAATTCTTTTTTTTTTTTTCCTCAACTTTAACTCTGCAATTTACAGTGACGAAGATCTGCCTCTTTGCACTCACTGAATTTCTTAATTTCTTGACAGAGGCACTAGCAAGAGACGTTCTCTTGGCAGCAGGTGTTACAATAGATTCAAGATTTTACATATGCACATAATCAGAAAGGCATAACATGAAATTTGATCCAATAAAGTTGAAAGAACTTTGCATTGAATCACGTTGTCATCTGATACATTCACAGTCAAGTGCATTTGCCATGCTATCTTTTTATCATGTCTGTTTGCAGACTGCGTCCAACACATACTGAACAAAAGCAAATGCAAGTGATGCGAAATGTGTAAGTTCTAAATTAGTAACCGTAGCGCTGAAAAATATACCCTGCAGGACCAAAAGCTTACCTGGTAGCCCCTGTAGCATTGATAATTCTTCTACACTTGTTCAGCAGTGATCCCTGGATGCCAGAGCTCAGGTAAACCCTGCAAGAACTCAGCACATGTTCTTTTGCTGCTTGGCTCCAGTCCAGTTTCTCAAAGTTGTCCACGGTTGTGTCGCTCAGTTGCGTCCGCATGAATGCTGTCTCATCAATGTGGGCAGTGGATATTGCACTGATGTCTGCAATGTTGGGATTGATAGCTGGACATAAAAAAATGTACACATCATGAAAAATATGGGATGAAAAGGGTGAATGATGTTACGACATAGACTTTTTAACGTCCTCACTCTCTCTCTCTCTCTCTCACACACACACACACACACTTGTACAACTGAACACTGGATACATGCACACATCTCACATATACCTACATGCAACCTGTTCACATATGCACACATAGTTGCTAGCATACATACATGCATGTACATGAACACAAGCTCTCTCACACACACACACACACACACACACACGCACGCACGCACGCACGCACGCACGCACGCACACACACACACACACACACACACGCGCGCACACACACACACACACACACGCACAATAATTACTTGACAGCCTGCTCCTTTCAGGAGTGGAAGTCTTGACGCCGGAGGAACCCGTCCTGTTAGTCACAGGATAGTTCTTCTCTTCCTGGCAATAGTTCTTGTCTAGTGAGTCGTAAATCCAACTCAGATTCACTATGTGGATCTTCCACTTAGTGGCGTAGTCATATTTCTGACCTAAACACACACACATACATTCACAAATTAAACACACACATGGTCATTTAATCCTGGCAAACAGACATATAACTACAACAAAGCAATACCTGATAATAGGAAATAAACATTATTGATTTAATGCACACTTTCCTAAGACTTGCAGCAATTCGTTACATTCAGAAAATGCCTGATGGAGAACAGAACCATGGTCCATTACAGTACCCTCCTTTGGCCACTGCACATCTTCTTGCTCTGCTGGTTCATTTGTTTCCTGTCAAGGCAACATGCTTAAGGAATGGAACAGGAAGCTGAAGGCATGCCGACTTATAATATAGCCAGTGGTAACTCCAGTTTATTTACTTATACATCACTGTGCTGCACCTACTGTACATTTCTACGCAGCTGAAAAATGTTGTCTGTGCACAAGTGTGCATGCATAATATACAGGCAAGTCCAATCTCACTCATGTCCACTCAAACATGCATGCTCATTCATACAGACCTAGACACACAAGCAACATCACCTTACCTTACACAATGACAAGGCAAAATATTTCTTTTTCAAATTCATCATTGGTCACATTTGCAAGACAACAAACACTCATACCTATACACAAACGCACATACAGAAAGACACCACACTTTCAAAAACCTGCCTCACCTTTCGGCTCTTTTACTATCAGATGTGTGCACTCGTTCATCTTCATTTCTCCAGTATATGTTCCACCTACAAAAAATCAAGCCGGACGAACACCGAAGTTGATACCAACATCCTCAATAGCAACAATGCAGTAATAACCTGACTGCCAGCCACAGGCAAAAGACACATTTCAAGCAGATTTAAGACACTATCGTCGCTACCAATGTCAAACCTGCCAATCTTCCTTCAGTCGAAACTTGGGACCCAGGAGTTCCAAGAATACTTTGCTTTTTACTCTGACCACATCATGACAGCAAGGACTTGCAACTTTCTTTCTTATTTTCAAACACCATTCTACTTACGACATTTAAAGGGCAACTTTACCTCCACTCCATTTTCTGATGGTATATTCACTAAATATAACACCTGTTGAGCAGGTGAAGGTAACTTAATACTTTGGAGGCTTTGTTTCATCTGTTCCAACTCAGTCTGTTCATTTATCACCCTTTTCCAATGCATACAAACTGAAAAAATTGGGGCTTCAAGGTGATACTTTTTTTCCCCTTGTATCAAAGCAAATTTCACTATATTAATCAACCTCACAGCATTTCCTTTGATTTCACTGCATTTATTACATACCACATGGGAAGCTTTTGCAATTCAATTTACAGGAGAGCTCACAAAAGTGTGCTTTTCCACCATTTCTACTCGCCAAGCCTAGATTTTTACACTTTTTAGCAACACTTCACCTCACCCTTCCAATAAAAACAGATCTCAAAGAAGATATTTCCTAAACAAAGCTTCAAAATTGCTTTCTTACCCCAAAAAGCACAATATTTATATTTGAAGTTTCTTTCTTCAGAAATTAAGGATCTGCATATGTTTTTCAAGAAAGAAACACCTGAAAAGTTATGGAGGGGTGGCAGCTATACAGCTTCAGTGCAAACTGGCGAGTGATCAGTACCAATTACAGACAAGAGAAAAACAAATGTCTGGTTGTTCTATGGCACTTTGGTTCTCTCTATGGACTGTTCCCTTTAAGACCAAGAGATCCTGAGCAGGTGTTCTGGATGTCTTCACATGTTTGCATGGAAGGCCTCATATCATTTTTATTCTACCATTTAGCAGTCTTGATCTCATTTCAGATAAGCAAGCAAGGTATTTTTGCGTTTCCATTTTTTTTTTTTTACAATCCTGCAGATGCAGACATCAATGTAAGAATGGTCTATGTACATGTGTTCTTCATGCATACATACAGAGGATCAAGCACTAGCCAGTCAGCATTCACACTGAACTTGAGACTGGACAAGTCTCAACACTAGATCCATGAACTGCTGCCTGCATCAGAACTACAGGTCTCAAAGCACTCTGTTTTGTATCTGCTGGACAATGGATAAGACCTATGTGCAACTGCCATAAAGCAGCCTTCACATCACTGATGAAAACGTTTATCTCAAGTATTCAAAAAAAACACTTTTTTCCTTGATAAAGATTTCAACAAAGATTCTAAATGAAGGGGAAAAAAAACTTCTGGTAAAACTCTGCATCTTGTCACTTTCTTCAAAATTTTCTATGATTAACAGAATAAGACAATACAAACCTGTTAGTTTCTTCTCAATGTTATTTACCCAGTGCTTCATACTTTCTACCACAACTGGCTAGTGATCTGCTCTCAGCACATCCCCATGACAATGGCTTCCTTACCTTCTGTTTCCACCAGTTGTTTGACTTTGTGTCGCTCCTCCTGGGTAAGGCCAGATACTGTGATCACCAGACCCTTGAAGATCGGGCACCGGTATTTCTGCATGAACGCTGCCTCCGCACAATCCACGTATCTGTTCATCAGTCAGTCATGATCACTTTCATGACAATAACACACAAAACAGTACACTGAAGACACAATTCTTGGATCTCCATATCTGAGTATTTCAACACTGAAATTTCTCTGCAGTCTGTGTTACCATTTCTCAGCAAGTCTTCATACTATCTTCTGATGAACTAATTCGATTGTCTAACATAGTGACAAGTTTAAGCCATGCTAGTTTTAGTTCTTGATATCAAACTTAAACGAGATTAAAACAGATGTTATAGAATGTGACACCACTCTGCAAGTGAAAGGAAGGACGAAGGGGAAATAAGGGAGAATCCAGACATGGCAAGATCCAAAATCTGAAACAGCTAACTACTGTTGGATCACAACTGACCTGTGTTGAGCGATCTCCCAAACCTCAGTCACCCACTCTATAGACATGATGGGGGTATTTCTACTGGCTGCAACCTGCAACAGGTGTAAGTCATCATAACAGTGATGGGTAGACATTACATACTCCACGTATTCTGTCAAACTATGATTTATCTCAACAAGACGCTCCAATTTTTTTTTTCAATCAATATTCTGGATCCATAATTTTTTTTTTTCAATCAATATTTTGGGTCCATAAAGGCTGACAAGTTCTGAATTCCACTAACAATTCCATAACTTTTCCATTCCATTCTGAGCAGTTTTCAACTCGGCATCTAATCTATTTTCACACACACAAATGTATTCCTACTGTTATCAAAGTCACCAAAATGTCCAGGCTTTGTTTTCAGTATCACTGCTTGGATCATAATTCCATGACCCTTCAATTTCAGAAATTTACTTTCTTTCTTTTTTTTTTAAAAAATCCATGGCCTTCCAGGGTATCCATAACCTATATGGACCCTGTCTGTAAGCACTTTGAGCAAACATATTTTTGACAATAGGATTTTACCTCACATCTAGGCTCAAAATGTGTGAATCAATTTAAATAAGCAGCTTCTCTGTAAATCTGCATTTAGAGTAAGATGACAGATAAAATGGTCTACATTTGTGTATGTACTAATTTCCCCTTGTAAAATCTTGTGCCTTCCAATCACAAAATTTGAAAACCACAATCGAAAGGAAAAAAAAACCAACAGAGAAAGAACTCCAACAGCAACTCACAGCGTACTTCTGGCTGCCCACTTCACCGGCCACCAGATGTGTGACATCATCTGTCAGGTTACCTTTGGCTTCACCCGCCATCAGTTCAACCAGATGGTGCATTTGATCCTGAAACCACCAGACACGCTGCTCACTGCTCAATTCATGAATGTGGCCGACCCTGAGGCATAACTCCCTATCTTGCAGGTTACGGAGTGTTGAAGCACAACTAAATGAAGACTTCAAGCACCGTTGTACAGGGTATATGTATATAACTGGTGTAGTAGAGGCAAAAAAATTCAGAAAAGGGTTGGGGGAATAAGGAAGGTGGTAGGTATGGGTGAGGTCAGTAGATTACCCTGGAAAGAGGGTGCAACATTTAGTTCTGATCTGTGATTAAAGTGAATACATCTTTCTCTTTGCCGAACCAATTTTGAAATATGCTAGCAAAAAGAATCAAGGCGCTTCTTTACACCTGTGCCTTACCACTAGTGTGCCAATGTATAACAAGCTAAAGGGCAAGAGAGAAGTCAACTGCATCAAAAAGTAATTTGGATAGTTTCCATCACTAGAATATTAGTACATCCCATGCACTCAACGATTGTAAATACATAATCACACACACACACATACACACACACACACACACACACACACACACACACACACACACACACTGACTGATTGAAACCATTTATTGTCTGATTAACCATAGGTGTACTGCCATTTCAAACAAAATAAATAAATTCAGAAAAGTACATTTAAAATGATAAATTACAAAATATAAATAAGACTGTCAATTTGTTATTTCAGAGATGATAAAATTGTAGAGAAATTATATACAATACTTTAATAGAATTGTTAGGTGACCAAAGTCCAATGAACGGACAAATATCACTCTCTTCTCTCTCATACCCCAACTTACCCCTATCCCGAGAACCTTCACAAACACACACATATACACATGCACAAACACACACAGACACACACATGAACACACACATACAGTGAACATACCCTGATCGTTTTGTCCATACTGGTGCAGGAAATAGTGACACCCTTCATACACACACTGTAAATTGGACGTTTTTTCTGTGGTAATTCCTGCAAACAAAGCATCCAACGTTCACAACTTTCATTCTTGCAAAGACAGTCTTTCAAAAATTAACATAAAGCGTAAAACACTGTTACAATACTTTTTTGAGCATGCTCTGAAAAAGACAACTGCTCTTTTTCCTCAAGCCTCTTAAATGATAATCATTCCACCAAAACAGCATTATTTTTCCTGCTGTATCTGTATCTGTCTTTCCCAGTTTCAAAGTAATAAAAATTCTAAAGGTATTAGGTTATGGGAAAACGGTAGGGTAATGGAGGAGACAAAGAATTCACGTCACATACAAATAAATAACAGAATGACATCACTATCAAAAGAAACTTGTCAAACCTGTATGTGTTGCTTTAAATTACAAGAATAATACAGTGTGGACTGGATGGATAGCAAGTTGACTGAATGGAATATCTTACCATTTTGAAGTTCAGGCTGGCCAAAATGCACTGTGGTCCAAATAACCTGCACAATGATTTTAAGAAAGTGGCACAAAGATTTTAAGAAAGTGGCACAAAGATTTTAAGAAAACGGGTTCCATTGTTTTATTTCCTCCTTAACAATGAATCTTGGTTCTGTTCTATGCTTTCTTACTTTCGTGTGGTTTGCTTTCCAACACTCAACACAATTCTGTTGTAGCACACACACTTGTACCTGTATAAGCCTTGACTGGATGTCATTTGACATTTTTATGTTTTTAAAACTTTAGAATGAAGAAGTATAAAACAGTGAAATAAAGACAAACTGGAAAAGAAAAACAGAAATGAATTATGCGAGGGAAAGGCTTAAGATAACAACTTTGTCAAATTTGTCTTAAGCCATAATTTGCAAGTACCAACATTTAAGCCGCAAATTATCTTCCCTCTTTATAGTTACACAAATCCTCCATAACTTTATATTTCAAAGTTAAGACCACACTGATTCCATTTCCATTTCCTATTCAAAACAAGTTCCAATTAGTTTCCATCCTCACTAATTTTGTAGCAATTCTATTCATTACTTTCAAACTGTTGTGGAAGTACATCATGAGAGCAAGATTCATAAATGATCTGAAATATAGCAATCCACCTCCACACTCAGCACTCAAAAAAACAGTTTGCACAGTACCATTTGGTTTTCAAGATAAATGAAAGTTTGATCAATGATAACAAAATAAAATTAAAAACCCTGACATGCACGCATTCCAGTTCATGAGGATAGAACACATCCAGACATTTCACTGCACCGCTCACTCACCTACAGCCCAGAAGTTTCAGATGCTCGAAACCAGGCCCTTCAAAAGGTTCCATGACATAAGCATGATTCCTGTCAGCAGACTCTATGCTCAGACACTGGTCGTGGTCAATCCATTCTGGGGTCAGTCCATGCTCCTTCAGCAACTGACAGTGACACACAGCAGTTTGCTTTCACTTTTTTGGTCAAATGTTACATCTTCCATCCCCCCTTCAGTGACGTTACCTCTACAGCACTCATTCTTGCCAACCGTCACACAGCCACATCCAGCTTCCTCCAATATACATCAGTGTTGTTCTCATGCAAAATAAATTTGAACTTTTTTTTTTTCTTTCTCTTTTTTGTACATGGGCCTTTTCTCTCGTGGAAGACTTAATTTTCTCTGCTTGTGTGCTCAGATGTATCAACACTGTATGCACAGAAAAGCAACCCTATTTGTGTATGTGTGTGTGTTTTCTGCTGGCATGCATACCTGTGCATGCGATTTAATGTACTTCAATGTAAGCGTGTGTGTGAGCATTCATCTACACACACATTTATGCTTCTGCATTCTGGTTATATTTGTTCTTTTGTGTGCAAGACTCCAGGAGATCTGTATGGTCTTTTTCCTAGATCATTACTACTTCATCTGAAAAACGAAACCTTATTCAAAAAGTGTGTGTGTGTGTGTGTGTGTGTGTGTGTGTGTGTGTGTGTGTGTGTGTGTGTGTGTGTGTATGTGTGTGTGTGTATGTGCGTGTGTGTTTGTGAGTGTGAGTGAGTGTGTGTGAATACTCTGTGTGTGTGTGTGTGTGTGTGTGTGTGTGTGTGTGTGTGTGTGGTGTGTGTGTGTGTGTGTGCGTGTGAGAAAGAGAGAGAGAGAGAGAGAGAGTGTGTGTGTGTGTGTGTGTGTGTGTGTGTTGTGTGTGTGTGTTGTGTGTGTGTGTGCAGGGATGAAAACAGTTTTTAAAAAAAAGAGGAGATTGGCGGGGATCTGGGGGTTCACCATGGGCCCCCAGTGGGGTACATGGGCAACAGCCCGGCGGGGGTCAGGGGGCGGCGCCCCTGAAGCTGAAGCATATTTTGTATTAAATATGGCATAAAAATCTTTAGAAATCACTTTCTTGCTTCTAAACAACTCATTCTATAGATCAGCTTTCAACACCATGAAGACAGACTGATATGGAAAGAAACTATGTCAATTGAGACAAACATTTAGTATGATGAATCCTCAGAACTCTAGCTAAAGAAAATTTGACAAACAGTGCTTTCAGGACATAAAGAATAAGGCCTGTTGATAAGTAAATCAGAGTGGGAAATCAAACTAAGTAAATCAGATGTATGAAAACGACTGCTGGACTTCAATAAACACATATGAAAAATGATTACTTGAAGTCCTTTAAAAAAAAGTGAAGCTTTTGGGCCTTAGACCCTTCGTCAGGAAACACTAAACACAAAAAAAAAAGAACATAAAAGAACAAATGACATAAAAAACAAACTGATGTCACAACAGTACACCCCCCCCCCCCCAACTTCCCTCTTACAACTAATCATATCCCCCCCCCCTCTTGACAAGTGTGTGTGTGTGTGGGGGGGGGGGGGGGGGGCGATTGTGTGTGTGTGTGTGGTGTGTGTGTGTGTGGGTGTGTGTGTGTGGGGGGGGGGGGGGGTTTGTTGTGTGTGTGTGTGCGAGGTGGGGACGGGGTGGGGGGGAGGGGGCGAAGTGTGTGGGGTATGTGTGTTGTGGGGTGAGGGTGGGGTTGGGGGAGAAGGAGGAGTAGAGGAAGTATTAGTATATAGGTAGTGGGGGAGTGGGGCTGGTGGAAAAGGATTTCATAGGGGGGCTGTTAGCAGACACTTAACAAATGTAGCAAACGTTTGCATTATAACCAGGGGAAAAGTGTTACACAATACTGTTGTGACATCAGTTATTTTGATGTCATTTGTTCTTTTATATTCTTTTCGTCACTTTGACGTTTTTTCCCTTGCTTTGAAGACTCAAACGAGTGGAAGTACTTAGAGTAGGAGTCAAACTATCTTTGGAAATTAAACGTAGATTGTTGCATACCCAATGATCTGAAAACATGCTGTAATGGTGTGGGAAAACACACAATTTTCTGTTGGTGACTGGGACGCTCGATGTGATCTCTGATTGCCCACAAGCCACGACTACCAAAGTAGACACGTTTTTGGCAAGGCTCGCAAAACACTTCAAATTCGCCGTCTTTGTCATGTTTTCTTATTGCATCCGCGACTCTGCGGTCACACACGTCCTTCTGCTGCCACGCGGTCTTCTAGTGGTTCACATACTTCTTTCTTTTCTTTTTTCGTTTTGTTTGCACTCACTAGCGGCAAACTCTCACTGTGAATCGACGCCATGATGATAAATGATACTGGAAGGAAACAGAATGAGAACTAGCCTACGCCGTTTGAGAACATTACCGACAGAGAAGAAATTCGCTGTGCAGACAAGTTGAGATCGTTTCTGAGCATCATTCTTCGAATAATTTTTTCGGCGGAGACTTTTTTTTTTCGGCGGAGATGCGAAAAAATAACGGCGGAGACGGCGGAGAGTTTTCATCCCTGGTGTGTGTGTGTGCACGAATGTGGTGTTTCTGCTAGCAGCCACATATTATATATAGACAGACATCTATGCACTTTCATACAAGTGCTTGTGTATGCACATAAAGGCTTGTGCTTGCTGCTAACATCAGTCTTTCCTTATAGCATCTATAACCAAGGGTTCTTGGGACTCTCTGTTGAAAAGCCTGAAGTCCTTTGTGAAATCTAAGGGTCCCTACCATCAAAATAAAAACATGAAGAAATTCTAATTAAAAATACAATAATGCTCCACAACATACTTATCCATTCTGCTTACTTACATTGGATGCTTCCACTAGCCTTGGGTTCAAGGTCGCCTTGCTTAGGCTTCACAAACTTCATATGAAATTCGTCACTCATACTGGCCAGACTTCAGCAAAACTTGTCTGAAAATGACACATGACACACATTCAGGGTTATCATGGACTTGTCAGTGCCCTCATAAACTACATGTTGTAGTTTTCAATCACTTTGAACACATTGCTGACTGCTCTGGGGGGAAAAATGAAGATGAATCTTAAAGGAAAGCATCATGGCCTCATGTACCATGGCTTTAATACACTTCAGGCAAATTTTGCTCTCCTGATGGTAAACTTTCTAACTGCTCTCAAACACACGCACAAACACACACACACTCACTCACAAACAAGCTACTTATTTTTAAGTCATATGTTGCAAACACCGTAGGGAAATAAATGATAGAGGATGTACTGCACAAGTAAACTATAGAGGCATAACCGACTGTTCATATATAACAAAAAACATGGCAAGTATGGCAGATCTGACCTCTTGATAAGAATACATGCCACTGTTAGTCATTGCAGGTGGAGATAGATAAGATAAGATAATGTTGTTTATAGCCCAGCCGACCGCAGAGGGCCACATCAGGGCTGTCACCACGTTAAAATCAACTCACCAGTTCATTGCAGGTGGAGAACCATGCCATAAAGATTATGCCATGATGAATGAGACGTCAATGGTATATAGTGCACCATGATAAAGGATAGGGTGTCATATTAACAAAGACTTAGACTGATCACTATATTCATGACACAAAAATCAAATGAACTGCTTCAGACTCACAAAAAGAACCATATTTTTCATAACATGACATGTTTCTGAACCTGTGCAAGGGACTACCAAGCAGTCAGCTTTGATTAAAAACTTCCCAAAATAACCAATAAGATTAGTATACAGGATTCAAAATTATTCAAAGATCCATATACTGGATTATCTCACACAACCCACTTTAAAAACAAGAAGAATTAGGAGTAATCTTATTCAATTTCAACCTGCAAGATTTTCAGAAATACTGATGACTGGAAAGTACTTGACTTCTTCAAATTATCAAGTTATGGCATGACAAGAAACAGTGCTGACTAAACATTTACTGAATGTAGCCATAGCATCAGAAAGAAATTTTCATTTACTAATATTAAATAATAGAAAAAAATCAATAAATACCTTCAAAGCCTTGCTGACAATTGGAAAGACAATGAAATTTAAGGTATAAATATGACAAATAAGCGTAAAAAAAACCCTGAGCATAAACTTGCGAAAACTTTTATATTTCCAAATTTTACGCAGCACAGAGAGACTTTTAAAAACTGCTGGCAAGCTTAATGCAGTCCCTAGGATTCCTGATTCCATAAATGTCGTTTCAGACCCTCCCCTGTAAAAGAAAATATTCTTTCAAAATTTTGAAGCTGACTTACTCGTCAACTGATATTAAATGAGCCCTCGTCATGTCAGATCATCTGTAATCAAAGTGTTCTTGATATCATTTAGGATTGAAGCACTTGAAAGACAAACGTATAAAAGCATCTTCGGGCACATCATCCAGATCTCCACGAGAAAGCCGTTTAAGAATTTGAGCGTTTGTTTAGATCTGATCGGTAGATGTGATTAGGCCTATGTGATTTCGAAAGTTTAAAAAAACAACAACCAGTAAAATGTACTTGTTGCTTATGTACATCGCAAATACTTTTCTTACCTTTATAACCACACTTCACAAGCGCTTTTTTCACTTCAATTCATTGATCTGTCAGTGTTGACTGCTGCAGTAAACACCGTAGTTCAAGTTGTAGAGTGAAAAACTAAAAAAAAAACTGTCGTCTGTTATTCCTTTCAGTTTCACGTCGTCTTCTGGTCCAGAAATTCCCCAATCAGCTCAACTAAAAAGCACCAATACTGATCATCTGCTTCGATGATAGCTGCTCATTTCACCATGGACCCGACTTCATCCATGGTAACTAATGATGACGAAAGTGTAAAGATTAAAGCCTAAATCGACCTTAGTTGAGGGCAGTTGGATTACCATTCGTGAAGTGCCGCCATTTCCTATTCTAAGTCACGTGACTTCGATACAGTTTACTTTGGTCGATCTATATGTACAGCATCTGTGTAGTGCAGTCGACAATATGCACACAGTGGTGGAAAGAAACTGGACTGAGAGCTTGACAGTAGAAGTCCCCTGATGCTGCTGAGAGTCAAACCTGCAATTTTGGATGGGTGGGCTTTTGGATGGGTGGGCTTCAGGGAGTACTTTAGAATGGGAACGAAGAAATGCTGTCTCTATGTGTGTGTGTGTGTCTGTCTGTCTGTGTGTCCGTGGTCAAAATGTGTTCCACTCGCTCCAGACAAAACTACTGGGCTGATCTTTCTGAAAATTTGCAGGTATGTTCATTATGGGTCAAGGATGATGCCCGACGTTTTAGTTTTACCGTTACAGCCGTTACTAACGGCTGTAACGGCCTGTAACGCTTTTTCTTCTTTATGGAATATCTCAGAAAGTACTTGGCCGATCTTTCTGAAAATTTGTAGGTAAGTTCATTATAGATCACGAATAATGCCCGATGTTTTAGTTTACCGTTATAACCGTTACTAACGGCTGTAATGGCCTGTAACGGTTTTTCTTCTTTATGGAATATCTCAGAAAGTACTTAGCCGACCTTTATGAAAATTAGCAGGTATGTTCATTATGGGTCACGGATGATGCCTGATGTTTTAGTTTGCCCCGTTATAGCCGTTACTAACGGTTGCAACGGCCTGTAACGGTTTTTCTTCTTTATGGAATATCTCAGAAAGTACTTGGCCAATTTATAAGCGGTTTGGATGATCTTGTGACAAATCGGATCCTCTGTCCATATGTAAGTGATGTAATGCTGAAAATGGATTAAACAACCGTTAAAAAGCGTTATTCTGCCGTTATTTCTTATATATAGGTGGATTTTAATGAAATTTGGTATATAGAAAGGTTATCACACACAAATGGCACTTCTATATGTGTTTTAAAATTTGACCGTTAAAAACCGTTATTCTTGACGTATTGTCCGATTTGGATGAAATTTGATATGTACACAGGCTTTGGCCCAGTGAGGACTAAAATACCGGTTTCAAAAGTGCATATCGGTTAAATAACCGTTAAACCGTTATTTTGCCGTTATTTTTTATATATTGGTGGGTTTTATTGAAATTTTGTATATAGAAAGGTTATCACACACAAATGGCACTTCCATGCAGTGTTTCAAAATCTGACCGTTAAAAACCCGTTATTCTTGACATATGGTCCGATTTGGGTGAAATTTGGTATGTACACAGGCTTTAGCCCAGTGAGGACTAAAATACCGGTTTCAAAAGTGCATATCGGTTGTATAACCGTTAAACCGTTATTTTGCCGTTGTTTTTTTTTATATATTGGTGGGTTTTAATGAATTTTGATGATGGTAGTCCTTCGGATCCGAAGATGACGTGACGTTTCTGCAGCTCATCGAATGTACGCGGAGGTGCTCTGCAGCCCAATCTGGAGGCGCAGAGTCTGGAACAGTGGGGGCTTGGAAGTCGTTGTCGTGACACTGCTGCTGCTGCTCTGTGGCGTTGATCCCTGGCGGCAGTCAGTTTTTGGCGTCGAGTACTTTCGAAGTTGGTAGCGGCTTTGTGAATTGTGGCCGCCACAAGGTCGGTCACTGGCGCACTCCTCTAGTTCTTTTGGTTGAGTTCGCCCCACTGGAGGTTTGATTTGACCGAGTCCTTGTACCGTTTCTTTGGGCGTCCTTGGTTTCTCTTGCCTGCAGAAGCTCTCCATACAGCAGTCGCCTTGGCATTACGGTTGCTCTTCCATACGGATGACATGCCCCACCCATCGAAGCTGGGCCTTGATGAGCATGGACTCGATACTTGTAGTGTGAGCACGGTCCAGGACCTCGAGGTGGAAACTCGGTCCTCCAATGGATCGAGTATGGAGCGAAGAGCTCGCATGTGGAAGTTCTCCAGCTTCTTGACGTGTCTGCAGTACAGTGTCCAAGATTCGCACCCATAGAGGAGAGAGGCAAGACCACTGCGTTGTAAACTCTCAGTTTTGTAGTCAGCGAATGTTGTGTTGACTAAGCACTCTGTTGCGGAGTCTTCCCAGCGCCTGGCTTGCTTTGCTGATTCGGGCATCAACTTCCCTGTCCAGGGAGCCATCACAGGAGATGGTACTTCCTAGATATCTGAAATGTTCAACGTCCGCAAGCTGGGAGTCGTCAATGACGATGGTGGGTGCCGAGGGGTTTGGTGTTTGGTGCGGGTTGGTGAAGCACCTCAGTCTTGCCGAGGCTGATTGTCAGCCGAAGAGCTTGAAGCATCGGAGAAGCGGGGTCAAGCATCGTTTGCAGATCGGATTCTGCATGGGCCACCAGTGCGCAGTCATCGGCAAAGAGGACTTCTTGAAGGAGATCTTTGATGCTCTTTGTCTTGGCAGTGAGGGACAAAGGTCAAAGAGGGAGCGTCCAGACGATAGCGGAAGTAGACTCCCTCTCGGGTCTTGGACAGCGTGGGACAGCATGCAGGTGAAGAAGACGTTGAAGAGGACCGGAGCTAAGACACAGCCCTGCTTCACGCCATTGCTGATCTCGAAGGCTTCCGTCACGTTTCCACTGGAGAGGATGGCCGGTCATGCCATCATGGAAGAGCTTGATCATTTTCACAAACTTTGGCGGGCATCCAATGCGCTCGAGGACTGTCCAAAGAGCTTCCCTGTTGACCGTGTCAAAGGCCTTGGTCAGGTCAATAAAAAACAGAGTATAGGGGCATGTTTTGTTCGATACACTTCTCCTGAAGCTGTCTGACAGCAAAAATCATGTCGACAGTGCTTCTGCCGGGTCTGAAGCCGCACTGCGCCTCGGGGAGGTTCTGCTCGGAAACAGTGATGAGTCTGTGAGGATGGCTCTGGCAAAGATCTTTCCAGCAACGGAGAGTAGCGAGATGCCTCTGTAGTTCCCACAGTCGGCTTTGCTTTCCTTGTTCTTGTAGAGGGAGACAATCAGGGCGTCACGGAAGTCATCTGGCATCTTCTCCTCCCCAGATACTCCGCAGGACATCGTGAAAGGCTTTTAGGGCATTGGGGCCTGCCGCCTTGTAGATCTCAGCAGGTATTCCGTCCTTTCCTGATGCTCTACTGGAGCTCGTCTGGAGGATTGCTTTCTGGATCTCTGCAATGGTGGGGGGTACTGCAAGTGTGTCTTGTTTTCGGCTGCTGAGGGATCTGGTTCAAGGCATCCGAGTCGACTGACGAGGGCCTGTTGACCAGGTTGCTGAAGTGTTCTTGCCAGCGCTTGCTTAGTCCTTCTTGGTCCTTAATCAGGGTTGCGCCGTCGGAGGACAGTATTGGGGAGCAGCCTGATGCTGAGGGTCCAAAGACTGTCTTCAACGAGCCAAAGAATTTCTTGGCGTTGTGAGAGTGGGCGTAGCCTTGGACTTCAGTCGCTTTGTCTGCCACCACTGGTTCCGCATCAGACGTAGGTCGGTCTGCACTTTGGCCTGGGGGAGTCTTGAATCTCTCGCGTTTGGAGACGGACGATGGGTCATTCTGCCACTCGATGTAAGACTTGTTCTTCGCATGGAGGGCTTCTTTGATCTTCTCATCGTTCTCGTCAAACCAGTCTTCATGGGCTCTGATTTTTGCTCCGAGGACCTCTTTTGCAGTCTCAGCGACCATGTCCTTAAAAGAGGACCATTTTTCGTTCCATCTTCAGGGGTCAGACCGTCTTGGAGCTTTTCTTCAAGTAGTTGTTGGAACTGGGGAGAGGCAGGTCGGGTCTTTCAGTCTGGAGACATTGTAGGAGGCCCTGACAGTCTTTGGTCGGGTTTTTGTGTGGCAGTGGTATGTGCAGGGTCATTACAGCCCTGACCAGCCTGTGGTCAGTCCAGCATTCAGCACCTCTCATGACGCGGGTCACCGGACGTCCTTGATGTCGCGTTGGCGTACGATGATGAAATCAATCATGTGCCAGTGTTTCGACCTCGGGTGCATCCAGGTGGTCTTGAACTTGTCCGCCAACCTGAACAAGGTGTTGGTGATGCAGAGGCTGTGTTCCGCACACTTGCTGAGGAGGAGCAGGCCGTTGTCGTTGACCTTGCCTACTCCGTGTCTGCCGAGAACGCCTTCCCAGCTGCTATGGTCTCTTCCTACTCTGGCGTTGAAGTCCCCAAGGATGACGAGTTTGTCATTTTGAGGAGTTGACCTGATGGCCTGGTCAAGTTGTTCGTAGAACAGCTCTTTGGTGTCGTCTGGGCTCGTGAGCGTGGGTGCATACACACTGATGATTGTGAGGTGTCTTGACTTCCTGAGGGGGATACGCAGTTTCATGAGGCGTTCATTGATGCCAACCGGGAGCACAGGTATGCTTTTGAGCAGGGCTGTCCTGATGGCGAATCCAACGCCATGGATCCTGTCTTCGGCTTGTGGCTTTCCCTTCCAAAAGAAAGTGTATCCACCTCCTCTTCTCTTAGGGAGCCTTCATCAGCAAGTCGGGTTTCGCTGAGTGCAGCAATGTCTATTCGGTATCGCTGGAGTTCATTCGCGACAAGCGCTGTTCTTCTCTCCGGTCTCGACGTACTGGCTCTGTCCATTAATGTTCGAACGTTCCAGGCTCCTAAAAGGAGTTTTCTTTGCTTTTCTTTTGCATTTTTCGACCGCAAAATGGATGGGTCTGTCAGCCGTGGTAAGCTGACCAGACTGTAAAGGGCAAGCATTTGTTCGGGGCACCTTTTCTAGCCCCCTCCCCCATGCGGGGGTGGGCAGTGCTGTCCTAAAGAGGCTGCCCAGTCGCCCACGGGTGCTGCCGGACTCTCCTGTTGCCCTCGGATTCAGGAAAAAGAACGACACCTGCCCATGGACCGCCTACGTGCAGGATTGTGGTCATCTCCATGTTGCTTCGCCACGTGCCATCGCCGCAGGACTTGAGGTGTGTGCGTTGACAGATCGTGATGAGTTGCATAACGGACCTGTGCGTGAAGGTTTTATAGTGGGAAAATCGTTGCACGGGGGTAATCCCACTCTCTCAGCCTGGGGAGCCTTGATTCAGTGGCACGGAGAACAGTTACGACGGGAGACTGCCCGGCTGCAGTGGATGACCAGGACTTCTCAGGGTGTCACGTCCCTGCTTGTAGCGCTCCACAACACTTGCTGCCACCGCCTTCACAACCGTTGGATCACCGATGATCTCTTTCGCTCGTTCCGCCGGGAGTCAGTCTTCGCATGCAGTAGGGCTGACACAGCCCGAGCCTAACTCACGGAGGGTTTCAGACCCGACGGCCACCCACACCTGGTTTAGCCGGGCCCGCCAAAGCCGTTGCCCGGGGAGTTGCCTCTGTTGCATGTGACAGCTTCTAGGAGCCACAGGTGTGAGCTGAGTGACATTTTGAGGACAGTGGCGGACGAGCTGCCCTAGAAAAGGACATGGCAAGCCCCCTGCAAAAGGTATAGAAAGGTTATCACACACAAATGGCTCTTCCATGCAGTGTTTCAAAATCTGACCGTTTAAAAACCGTTATTCTTGACATATTGTCCGATTTGGATGAAATTTGGTATGTACACTGGCTTTAGCCCAGTGAGGACTAAAATACCAGTTTCAAAAGTGTACATCGGTTAAACCGATTAAAACCGTTATTTTGCCTTTATTTCTTATCTCACGAAGCACTTGGCCGATTTATAAGCGGTTTGGAAAACTGGGAGTACGTTTATATGCTTCGCATCTTGTTTTTTTACCACGGATGTCTTACTCACATTGCCATCGGACACCTGCTATAAGTTGGAAAATTTAAACTTTATGACGTTCCGTTTTTTTGTACTCCCCGTTCTTATAGAACAGTGAGTACTTTAGAATGGGAACGAACAAATGCTGTGTGTGTGTGTGTGTGTGTGTGTGTGTGTGTGTGTGTGTGTGTGTGTGTGTGTGTGTGTGTGTGTGTGTGTCTGTCTGTCTGTCTGTCTGTCTGTCTGTCTGTCTGTCTGTCCGTGGTCAAAATGTGTTCCACTCGCTCCAGACAAAACTACTACGCCGATCTTTCTGAAAATTTGTAGGTATGTTCATTATGGGCCACGGATGATGCCCGATGTTTTAGTTTACCGCTATAGCTGTTACTAAAGGCTGTAACGGCCTGTAACGGTTTTTCTTCTTTACGGAATATTTCAGAAAGGACTTGGCCGATCTTTGTAAAAATGAGCAGTACGTTCATTATGGGTCACGGATGATGCCCGATGTTTTAGTTTACCTGGTTATAGCCGTTACTAACGGCTGTAACGGCCTGTAACAGTTTTTCTTCTTTATGGAATATCTCAGAAAGTACTTGGCCGATCTTTCTGAAAATTTGTAGGTATGTTTATTATGGGTCACGAATAATGCCTGATGTTTTAGTTTACCGTTATAACCGTTACTAACGGCTGTAACGGCCTGTAACGGTTTTTCTTCTTTATGGAATATCTCAGAAAGTACTTGGCCGACCTTTATGAAAATTAGCAGGTATGTTCATTATGGGTCACGGATGATGCCTGATGTTTTAGTTTGCCCCGTTATAGCCGTTACTAACGGTTGTAGCGGCCTGTAACGGTTTTTCTTCTTTATGGAATATCTCAGAAAGTACTTGGCCAATTTATAAGCGGTTTGGATGATCTTGTGACAAATCGGATCCTCTGTCCATATATAAGTGATGTAATGCTGACAATGGATTAAACAACCGTTAAAAACCGTTATTCTGCCGTTATTTCTTATATATAGGTGGATGTTAATGAAATTTGGTATATAGAAAGGTTATCACACACAAATGGCACTTCTATATAGTGTTTTAAAATTTGACCGTTAAAAACCGTTATTCTTGACATATTGTCCAATTTGGATGAAATTTGATATGTACACAGGCTTTAGCCCAGTGAGGACTAAAATACCGGTTTCAAAAGTGCATATCGGTTGTATAACCGTTAAACCGTTATTTTGCCGTTATTTTTTTATATATTGGTGGGTTTTAATGAAATTTTGTATATAGAAAGGTTATCACACACAAATGGCACTTCCATGCACTGTTTCAAAATCTGACCGTTAAAAACCGTTATTCTTGACATATTGTCCGATTTGAATGAAATTTGGTATGTACACAGGCTTTAGCCCAGTGAGGACTAAAATACCGGTTTCAGAAGTGTATTTCGGTTATATAACCGATAAACCGTTATTTTGCCGCTATTTTGTATATATTGGTGGATTTTAATGCAATTTTGTATATAGAAGGGTCATCACACACACATGGCACTTCCATGCAGTGTTTCAAAATCTGACCGTTAAAACCGTTATTCTTGACATATTGTCCGATTTGAATGAAATTTGGTATGTACACAGGCTTTAGCCCAGTGAGGACTAAAATACCAATTTCAAAAGTGTACATCGGTTAATAAATAACCGTTTAAAACCGTTATTTTGCCCTTATTTCTTATCTCACAAAGCACTTGGCCAATTTATAAGCGGTTTGGAAAACTGGGAGTACGTTTATATGCTTCGCATCTTGTTTTAGTTTTGTTTTGTTGTGTTTTTCCCCATCGACCAGATCCAACCGGAAATCTTTTCAGCTGTCCCTGCCATTGCCTCCACAGTTCTGGTTCTTTTCTTACTAGAAATTGTGAGCTGTTTCCTGAACTGATAGGCTGAAGAGCCTACCCCCCCCCCCCCCCTCTTCCCCCGCCCTCCTGCGCCGCCCCCATGCACCTCCACACCCATCTCCATCCCTTGCCTGGCGAGGACTTTGGCTTGGAAGCTAGCTTCCCTCAAGCTGCTGACTAGACTTGCATATAGGCCTACTTCTCAGTCTTAAAGATGTGGGCTTTCTCCATTTAGCTTTCACCATATGGCGTTGTGATTTCAATCATTTGTTTTCATTTTCGAACGGGGGGGGGGGGGGGGGGGGGGGGGCACTCGATAGATCCCCGTCTTGATAGATCCCCGTCTCGATGTATCCCGTCTTGATAGATCCCCGTCTCGATAGATCCCCGTCTCGATAGATCCCCATCTCGATTGATTCCTGTCTCGATGGATCCCCGTTACTGTTTTTGGATCTACCGAGACGGGATCTACCGAGATGGGGATCTACTGAGATGGGGATCTACCGAGACGGGGATCTATCCAGACGGAAATTCGTCCACATGTAGTGGGGGGGGGGGGGGGGGGTCTATCGACACGGGGATCTACCGAGATGGGGATCTATCGAGACGGAAATTCGTCCACATGTAGTGGGGGATCTATCGAGACGGGGATCTACCGAGATGGGGATCTACCAAGACGGGGATCTATCGAGATGTGCATGAACCTGAGCGGAGAGCAAAATGTTCGGTCTCACGCTGCTCATCCCGATCATCGGTGGGTGATTGCTGCTTTCTGGAAGGCCTGTTGTGCACGCCCAGTCATCCACCCCGTCCAGGAAATGTCGCTTCCATGCTCATCCGGACGATTTTACAGCTGTAACAGACCATGCCTTTTGACATCCTTCCGAGAAGAACGTCGTTGCTTGAACTTCCGGTGGCATACTTTTTCCTCTGGCTAGTCATACACGTGATCTCCATAAGCACTTGGCTGTGACTCAAAGACCCCCACACAAACATGTATGTATGTACGCACTCACGCATCGTGCACACACACATGCGCTCGCACACTCACATGGGCCTGTGCTCACACATCCATACACACACATGTATGCATTCTCTACTCACACATGCAATGATAAAAATGGCACAACCAGTGTTAGGTAGGCACTCAAGGTCTGACCAGAGCGTTGAGCTAATGCGTAGGTCAGACATCTACTAAGTCATAGCCACGAGATCCTCTTCTTAAATTCTCTCATCTTAGTTTGTTTGTTTTTTTTGTTTGTTTTTTCTGTCCCAACCTCTGCGCCACCTCAGAGGCAGTGCACCCACGCCGCTCATCCCGACACCCCGTCCACAGCCACAGCCCGGTCGGGCCCGCCGCAGCCCCGGCACCGGCAATCCACAGGGAGCAGTCAATGTCAAGTCGTCAAGAGGCAACCCACCGGAGGAGACACTGCACTGCTGCCGAGTCACTTCGGTGGTGTTCAGTGGCGCCTGTTCTGATCTAACATACGCAGGACACCACCTACTAAGCCCCCTACTGACGACAATAATTGCTTAGTCGCGGAGCCGACGTGAGTGAGCTCTCCCTCCGGAGGGCGCCACCACGTCCGTCCAACGACAGCCCCCATGGACTCGCCGATACAGGTCACCTCGACGGAACCAAACCAAGGCCACAGACGTGGAGTGGACATCGAAACTGAGGTCACCATGTGAGCAGGGCATGAAGGGCCGCAGAATTTGAGACTTTTTTTTTTTTTTAATGCTGATCGATGAGGATGAGGATGATTAAGATGATGCTACCGATTTCCATTTCGGTCTGAGACCACATGACAGGGCTGTACTCTACGCTTCCTTTCATAATGTATCCCGGCGTCAACCAGGCCCGAGAGATACAGGCACCTGCAGTGTTGGTCAGGAAATTTGAGCAACACTGTCAGAAACGCATCCATTAAGTGGATGAAACTCGACTGTGTGGTCCCAGTCTTCCCAACTGAGTCCGCAGCAAACTCAACTCTGGGTAGGAGCGGTCGGGCCAGAAAAAAACCCACATGACTCTGATGGGATTCGAACCCACGACCTCCCAGCCGGGAGTCCGCGACGCTAACCACTTCGCCACGGCAGCTGGTCTCATCTTAGTTATTTATTCATTTATCCATCAGCTTTAAATCATGCGCAGTGTGGTCTCAAAACTTATCAGATGTGATGTAACGTATGTGGACTAGTCCACACACAATGACGCCTCCTTGATGAAACTAAAACTGAAACTATGTGAACCGTTCTCTGGTCAGCGCCGGTTTGCTTGAACTTGAACTCAGGATAGGTGCTACGTACTGTTCGTTCACCCCGACAGAGCAGACACACAGGATCACCTGATTTTCCCTTTTTCACCGGGTTTGAATTTGAGGGCAGAAGGCACTAATACGTGAGGATGATGATAATCCTAAGGGGTACCATGTACCATAATTCATTCTATTTGAGACTTGCTTGGGGTGCGGTTTTTCACACACAGTCCACTGCCCCTGTCGGCCTCGCTTGACGGCCTTCAAGATTCTCTTGGCATCCTCTTCTTTCTTCACTTCCAATGTTACCATGTCTGTCTTCACTTTCTGTAACTGTACTGCAGTGAACAGAATTGTCGACTGTTAATGTTGCCATCCACGTCATTGTATTCATAAAGATTAGTCTCGCTCTTCTTGCTCCTGGAAGACAGACTCTGGATTCCGAAAAACAAAAGTTACTGATCGAATGCTTCACCCATTTACAGAATAACATTACATAATATCAAAATTCTCCCATTTGCCTTGAATCACCACTTCATTTGTGCTGACTCCAGCCCTTGTCTGTTGGTTTGTGAGTGTTGTGTTATTTGCCTGATATTGAGGGTTTCCTTTGCCACGTCCATTCCTCCCGAGCTTTCCATTTTCTGCGAGTCTTTAGCTTTGGCGGAACTGATCTCATAACCTTGTCTTTCGAGACCTCAAGCATATCCACTTCTTATCATCGACAGTACATTTTCGTGGTTTCGCGCGTTGACAGTAGTGCGCAACGTGAGTGAGTCCCGTAGGGACACCCAGGGGACGCCCTCAGAAACCCTGGTTTTACTGCAAGACCAAGAAAACTTTCTGTAATATTCCACTGCTGCAAAACCACGACACTGAAGACAGCTAATACAGATGTTTTAAAGGTTCCTTACCTGGACTCCGGGAGTAACGAACGAGGGAGGCGGGGGGCGGGGGGGGGGGGGGGTGGAGGTAGAGGGGAGGGGGGACCTTCAGATTTGATAAACAGATGTGTCAATCAGATGGTGAAGACAGCATAGATATAGGTACTGGTATTGTTATTAGAAA
>CM031620.1:23038767-23101267 GCA_018398815.1 Conus ventricosus | reverse complement strand
TATAAGGTGTGAAGAGGTAATATTTTTTCAAAATTAGCTTGTCTCTCCTATACTGGTTTTAAGGCTATTTACACTTATAGTGTTTGCACATTGGCTGTTTCCAATGCTACAATCTTTTCCCGTCCAACTGTTGCGGATTAGGTCTAAATCCAGTTTAAAGGAGTCCAATATGCGATGCATACCACAAGTTAGATGCTTTAACATGTCTTCAAATAGAAGAGCAAGGAAGTAGAGCTGCTGCTTTGCCCCAAAGTAATCTGCCTGCTCTTTGGCTCAACAGAAATACAGCGTGCAGGGTGCCGGTTAACAAACTCAGTTTCGCCGGTATCGTAGGGCCAACCAGTGTGAATGACCTTTTTTTCTACCCCCACCCCCTTCTCCATCCACCGTACAGCACAACGATCATCAGCATTTAGGCTAAAGCTGGCGCTCAGTGGAAGAAGATGAACATCATTTTTAATTGTGTAGCCCTCTGTTTCAAGTTGCTTTTGGTTGTCCCATTGGCACACCGAAAGTTAGGCTTACTCCCCTTGGTACATTTGTAGATGGCGAGGTGAGAAAAAAAGCAGCTACACCACATGTGAGGTTTGTTTACTATTAATTTTATTTTGTAAAACCCTACTGCTCAATCCTTTTGAACGAAATGTTATTGAAGTATGAAAGCTGTATGATTCAATCTGTGAGTTGTGTCTGTTAAGTAGCGTGATTTCTTCAAACTAGGACATTACAGGTCGTTTCGTGTTTGGGTGACGCTCACGCCGATTTGCTGCTCTGTCGGTGTGCAGTGAAAAGGTTTAATCTTTCTTGAAGTTGAAGGCTCTCAGACAAAGACGGGAAACCATTTGGCGTCACTCTAGCTCAGGTGTGTTGCAGATGCGTGAATTATAAAACGTTGGTGTTTCTCAGGATAAAGTGTCGCTAAACGTGTGTGACACCACAGATTCAGATCATGTCATTTTGCACGTAGGCTCCATCAGCTTGACAAGTTTCGTCTAATTAATAAGACGTCCAGTTTCAATTTCATTACGGCCAGTCTTCAGCGGCAAAGTGAGCTCTGATCCCAGGGTAGGTTGCACTACCACCAAGCACCAAAGGGAGGAGGAAACGAAGAATTCAGAGGGAGAGCCAGGGAGAGGAGAAAAAAACAAACAAACAAAAAAAACCCCACAAAAGCGCGTCAAAGTAGCTGACCAGAAACAGCCGCATATCCCCCCCCCCCCCCCCCCCCCTTTCCAAAAAAAAAAGATTAAAAGAAAAAAAAAGAAATTAAGGAAAGATTTGATGGTAGGGGTCAGGGTTTGGGGTGAGTGTGAGTAGCATGGCTGATGCCTAGACTTAGGTCAGAGAGGTACTTCAGTTGATGGAAAGAAGCTTAAGGAGTAAAATTACAGAAGATAATCAGTTAATGGAAAGATACTTTTAAATTATTAGTTGAGTTCCTTTCAGTCAGTAAATCAGTTTCTTATACGTTTGGCTGTAGAGCCACTGCCGAGTAGCATCATAGGTGTATTAAGGATTGGAAAGGGAGAGGAGAAAGGCGGGGTCGAAAAGAAGAGGTAAGGTAACAAGGAATGAAGCATAAGAAAGTGATTTGTGGGTGGAAGAGGAGCAGGAGAGAGAGGGCAGTTACAAAAGGGGAGGAAAAGAAGCAGAAAATATGTTAAAAGGTTAACAACAGCAACAAAAGAGGGGGAGGGTGTGTGTGTGCGGAGGACGATAGAAGAAACAAGGCATGGTACGAGATGTATAAAAAAGATTGTGCAGGAAGGAAATTGGTTCCCCATCTGGAAAATGTATACCAGGGTTCGAAATACCCACCTATCCTTGGAAAGGGACAACTAAAACTTCTGGCAGACAAGTGGAAATACACTCTTCACTCACTTTTAGCTTGTCCGTTGTGCAGCCAATTTTCAGCTGTCGGTGAAACGGTGACTGAGTCGACAGTTTCAGGGCAGACCAAATCACATTTCTACCCTGCTGTTTTTCACTTTCATGTCTCAACCCCACTTCCCCCTCGTTTTGTTTATGAATCTCAGAACAGAACCCCAGAAGAGTGTCCGTCTTATAAAATATGTTAGCAGTGAGCATGCCTTGTGCATTGAAAAAGCTGAAACAAAGATGATCTTTCTTTTATTTCCATTTCTTAGGTACATGTGCAGGGCGCATTTTGATCAGCTTTGACCCAAAGTGATAATTGTCTGGTGTCTGTTATTCATGGAGGGCAAGAAGGAAATTTGGCAGGACAAGTAGATTTTTTTCTAATTGACTTGTACAGGTACAAATGAAAATTTTGTGGAAATTTCCAGCCCTGTATGTAATGGTGGCAAAAGATGGTCATCCTGGAGGGGTGATCTCTTTGAAATGAAAGGAAATTTTATGTGTGAACAGATTTTCTTTTTCTATATGTGTTGTCAGGGAGTAATAAATTCAGGCATGTTTCAGTCATGTATTATTGTTGCCAAGATACTGATCCAGAACGTTAACTTCCACTGCAAAAACTGGCACCCGAAAGTGGACACTGTTCCACCATGAAAACAGCGCACCTGCTCAGTGTCAAAGTTCACAGGGGCTTGCTCGGTGTCAAAGTTCACAGGGGCTTGCTCAGTGTCAAAGTTCACAGGGGCTTGCTCAGTGTCAAAGTTCACAGTTCACAGGGGCTTGCTCAGTGTCAAAGTTCACAGGGCTTGCTCAGTGTCAAAGTTCACAGGGGCTTGCTCAGTGTCAAAGTTCACAGGGGCTTGCTCAGTGTCAAAGTTCACAGGGCTTGCTCAGTGTCAAAGTTCACAGGGGCTTGCTCGGTGTCAAAGTTCACAGGGGCTTGCTCGGTGTCAAAGTTCACAGGGGCTTGCTCAGTGTCAAAGTTCACAGGGGCTTGCTCAGTGTCAAAGTTCACAGGGGCTTGCTCAGTGTCAAAGTTCACAGGGGCTTGCTCAGTGTCAAAGTTCACAGGGGCTTGTACATTTTTCTCCTACTTTCATGAAAATTAGAGGCGTCGGTCAAAGATGTGCAATTAGATCTCAACATTGAAAACAGTTTAGTGTACAAGAATAGTGATTCAGTTTTTGTTCATGGTATTTTGCACCTCATTCACATTTTAAACACCTCATTTTAAACACATTTCTTTATGCATGGACAAACCTGATGTCATCTTACAATGACAAGATTAATTAAGCAAGATCTGTATATAACCTAATTTCAATTTGTCAGCGGCAGTGGTGTATCAGGAGATAAGAATTAGTTTAACTTATTTCATGGCAGTTTTGTCAACAACTCATTTTTTGTTGGAATAAATGAGGTGCAACATTTTAAAATAGAAAGCACTTAATGAAAAGATCTTTTCAGCATTTCTGGTTGGTAACTTAATATGCACCATTTGTCCAAGAAAGCACGTAAGCCTGTCGCTCCCTTCCGCGGATGTAGCCGCAGTTCATGATTGTGAGTTATCTCATCTTGTCAACATGAAACATATAATTATTATGTTCTCCATTCATTTTCCTTCAATAAAATGTATACTTTTGTATACTTTAGAGCAATACTTGAATTTTTGTGATTGTTTCTGTAAGGTTGGTGTTTTTTTCCCCAAAATTACAAATAGTTCTGAAAGTCAAAGGGTTAATGAAATGGTCTTCTCAACATTTATGGTTGGCAACTGTAAATGCACCATTAGATCAGAGTGGAAGGGACTGCAGTGATTTAAGTGGCGGAAACATTAAAAACATGTGGTGTTTTCATAGCAGGAAAAATAGGTTACAACGGTTCAGCGTGAAATATGAAGTCTGTCACATATTTTAGGAAGATTGTTGTTTTAGGTAAAATTCTGTGGATGTGTCAAATTAAGACAGTCAGAAGAGTGGAGCAGGCGATGTCCTTTCATCAAAAAGGTTTTTCTCTTCTTGTGCCAAAGAGGTTTTTTGAAAACTTGAGACAGTCTGATTATCTCATATCACCATTGTAACAGTTACAGTTTTTTTTTTCTTCCTTGTTGTTGTTACTCATTTCTGTAATGAACATTATTGTGAAAATGATGGTGTAACTTGATGTTCTTTCTGTGTATTGTGAAAATGATGGTGTAACTTGATGTTCTTTCTGTGTATTGGAATATTTGTAATGTGAGGCTCATTTGGTCTTTTGGTATACTATAAGACTAATGTGCAACATGTTTTGTTATTATGTTTTTTTTCTCTTTAAAAAATCACACACACATTGAATTTGCTTTGTAATTGTGTTGCATCCAGTCATTGTGTTGGACATTTTAAAAACCTGTTTGAACACTATCATGACTGTCACTCAACAACCAGAGTCAGAAACTGGTAACAACACATGATGCAGATACACTGAAACAGGTTTCAGGACAGGTTTATATTTTATGAAGATCTGTTGAAGTTGACAAGAGTCTTAATACTTCAACTTGTACATTTTCCACAGTTGCTGTGTCTGGTCATGCTCCTGTGAAAACATGGATTGTTGTCGGGTTTATCCTAACAGTAGGCAGTCTCGGATATAAGACGAAGAAAGATTCAGTGATGATGGACTGCAGTGCTGTCTTTTAAGAGAATGAAGAGCGAGCGTCTTTGAACCGATGTCAGAACACAGGTTCAGTATGACATAATGCACTGATTTAAAAACTGCCACTGAACACAGAGTGAAGGATTTGAAATTTGGTTTGAACATAATGCATACACTTTGTAGTAAGAAATCAGTGTATAGAATTTTTTCTTTTTTGTTCATTAACAAAAAAAATAACGTTTTATTACATGAAAACATGCAGGAAAAAAACCGCCATTAAGTCCATACAGTAATCATGTGAACAAGTACATAAACAACTGCCATTGAAGTACATGTATACATTAAAAAAGAAAGACATAACAAAAAGAGACAACAACCACCAACACATAAGCAAACAAAATGAAAACACACCACACACACACAGGAAGAGAGAGAGAGAAGATGATCAGCAGACGTGGCATGAAAAAAAAAAAAAGGAAAAAAAGGACAGAATATGTTACTATGTAATACCTAACGCCAATCTACATTTTTACTACACAGGTTCTTGTGAAGTTTGCAAGTCCCAGCAAAGTAAAGCAGTCCCTGGGCCCAGCAGATAAAAGACAATTCGGTATTCTATTTCTCGAAACAATATTTTACCAGCGGTCACCAGTTAAGGATAACTGATAACATCTGCAGTTTGACATAGGATACCAGGTAGCAGACTGCATGGCGTGAAGACGGTGGCAAACAACATTGCATGTTGCACCTCGCTGATTACCACATGAAACACCTTTCTGTTGATCTCCAACTGTTTGGAGAAGGAAAAGACCTGTCTTGTCACTTATGTTGACAGTAACAACTCTGTTCACATTTGTTGATTTTGCAAGTATAAACGAGTACTAAAGAAGGCTTAAAGCAGGTGGTTGGTTGTAATCAGTGAGGCGCGATGTACAGGCCAAATCGGATTCCAGATACTCAAAAACTAAAGGTCAAGCTGTCTTTTTTGTCTATATAACGATTATTGCTCATGCGTATTATTTTTTTAAAGATGCATTTGTTTAAAGTGTCACTATTACATAATATATAACTTCCTTTGTCGTCTTTCATTATGAGCACTTTTTTTTTCTTTGCTGTCCCATCTTCTGTGCCACCTCAGTGGCAGTGCACCCACGCCGCTCATTCCGACACCCAGTCCACAGCCACAGCCCTTTATGACCACCTTTGGCATTAAGTTCATTTACAAACCTACCAATACATATGTGATTAAAAAATAATTCTTTTAGTGCAACCGAAGCATAGTAAAATGCATTAATCAAAATGATACAAATATCAATATGAAAAATTCGTCATGCAGGAGGTGTTTAGGCTTTAAAAGAACAAAAACAAAACATAGTAGGGAATGGAGCAGGAGAAAGGGATCAGGAATGGTTTGAGAGGAAAAAAGGCAGGGAAAAATGAGCTTTATCAGTACGTACACTGATTTTTGTAGTAGTAGTAGTAGTATTTCTACTTCTACTACTACAACTGACACACACACACACACACACACACACACACACACACACACACACACACACACACACCAGCAAACCCGGTGATATTTTAGGTTTAGAAAGGCAAGCACTAATTCAGTAAGTTGTTGTACCCCACCAGATTCATTTTTTAACAAATGATCTTTCACGGTGATAGATAGGTTTGTTACCACCTTTGTACAAATAAACTTGTGTGCCTGTGTCTGTCTTGGCCTGAGAGAAAGAGAGAGAGAGAGAGCAAGTGCACATTCAAAGCAGGAACAATTTGTCCACGCACACACATTGACTAAATCAAACAATTGGGGAAGTGTATGATTTACGTAGTATTAAATCAGTCGCAGTCAGTGTTCATGGAGCTGAACAACAGTTCAGAAACACACAGAGAGGGGGAGACACACACAGGCACACGCACACACACGCACGCACACACACACACACACACACACAGGTACACACAGGCTGAGACAAAGAAAGAAAATGTGTATGTTTGGGTGGGGGTGGGGGGAGAGATAATTGACATTTTGATCAGATAATATCTGTATACATATATTCATAAACTTAGACACCTGAGCTCATAAGAATGAGAAAGGCATAGACACTCGCACAGAAACATGCACTCTCCGCCCCCCCCCCCCCCCTCTCTCTCTCTCTCTTTCTCTCAGTGAAACTTTTTGTTTTACAATACTCTCTGTGGAAAAAGCATAATTTTTAAAGAAGAATTTTGCTGAAACTAAGGACACAGTGTGCTAGAATTGAACTACGACGATGACTCGGTCAAAGCTCTTGCAAGATATACTGCAGAGGCGTTGAACATTTGAAATAAGACGGATAACTTGAACCGAGGTGATTAAAAGATATAACAAATTTTAAAGGAGACAGTAAGATGTTTTAGTTTTGATTGTTAATGCATTGAGAATTCTTGAAGGTGCGTTACTCCGGATGGTTGGTATTCAGGCTCATGGTGCTTGGGAAAGTAGCATTGTTTTAATTCATGTTTGTTGTGAATTTACTGTGCACATTATTTGCTTTTTGCTTTGTACCTTCATGTCATCAAGGCTGTATAGCTAATGACATTGAAAATGGTCAGTGTTCTTTCTCTCTCACTCTCTCTCTCTCTCTCTCTCCTCTCTCTCTCTCTCTCTCTCTCTCTCTCTCTCCTCGCGCGCGCGCGCGCGCGCCCACACACACACACACACACACACACACACACACACACACACACACACACACACACACACACACAAATGCATTGAAAATGGTCAGTGTTCTCTCTCTCTCTCTCTCTCTCTCTCTCTCTCTCCTCCTCTCTCTCTCTCTCTCTCTCTCTCACACACACACACACACACACACACACACAAATGCACACACACACAAATGTACACACACTGTGATAAAACCATACATTAAAATGAATGTGAATAGGTGTTGTTTTTCTTTTTAAGTTTTAAAACGGAGTGACTGAGGGCGGAAAAGGAAGCAAAATTTAGAAAGAGAGGGTGTTAGTTCCCGCCAAGGACACAGACAGAGTACAGGACTAGTCATGTACTCTGTTTGTCTGTGTCCTTGGTGGTAACTAACCCCCCCCCCCCCCTCTCTCTCTAAATGAATAGGTGTGTTAAGAGCACAGTAAGTAAGTTTAGATTTGATAGTAAGTAAGTTTAGATTTGATTTCTGATGTCACTTGTCATCATTTCAGATACAGTAGCATTAACAAGATGCAAAGCATATAAACATACTCCCAGTTTATCCTGAATAATAATATGCGTGAGATATTTTCCTTAAAGAGGAAAAACCTGGTGTAACCGTTAGTAATGGCTATTCTGGTAAACATCGGTCATCATCTGTGACCTATAATGAAAATACTTACAAATTTTCAGAAAGATCGGCCAAGATCTTTCTGAGATTTTCCACAAAGAAGAAAACCATTATGGGCTGTTAGTAATGGCTATGACGGTAAAATTAAACATCTGGCATCATCCGTGACCCATAATGTACATACCTACAAATTTTCAGAAATATCGGCCACATACTTTCTGAGATATTCCAGGAAGAAGAAAAAGTGTTAGGGGCCAGTATAGCCATTAGTAACTGCTGTAATGGTAAAATTAAACATCGGGCATGATCCTTGACCCATAATGAACATACCTTCAAATTTTCAGAAAGATCAGCCACGTACTCTCTGAGATACTGCTATAACGGTAAACTAAAACATTGGGCATCATCCGTAACCCATAGTGAACATACTTGTAAATTTTCACAAAGATCGGCCAAGTACTTTCAGAGATATTCCATAAAGAAGAAAAACCGTTACAGGCCGTTACAGCTCTTAGTAACAGACATAACGGTAAACTAAAACATCGGGCATCATCCATGACCCATAATGAACATACCTGTTAATTTTCACAATGATCAGCCAAGTACTTTCTGAGATATTCCATGAAGAAGAAAAACTGTTACAGGCCCTTACAGCTGTTAGTAATGGCTATAACGGTGAGCTAAAACATCGGGCATTATTTGTGACCCATAGTGAACACACCTGCTAATAATTTTTCACAAAGATCTGCCAAGTACTTTCGGAGATATTCCATGAAGAAGAAAAATCGTCACAGGCTGTTACAGCCGTTAATAACGGCTATAACGGTAAACTAAAACATCGGGCATTATTCGTGACCCATAATGAACATACCTACAAATTAAGAAAGATCGGCCGAGTACATTCTGAGATATTCCATGAAGAAGAAAAACCGTTACAGGCGGTTACAGCCCTTAGTAACGGCTATAATGGGGTAAACTAAAACATCAGGCATCATCCGTGACCCATAATGAACATACCTGCAAATTTTCACAAAGGTCGGCCAAGTATTTTCTGAGATATTCTATGAAGAAGAAAAACCGTTACAGGCCGTTACAGCTGTTAGTAACAGCTGTAACGATAAAGTAAAACATCTGGCATCATCCATGACCCATAATGAACATACCTACAAATTTTCAGAAGGATCGGCCTAGTAGTTTTGTCTGGAGCGAGTGGAACATATTTTGACCACGGACTGACGGACGGACGGACAGACCACACACACACACACACACACACACACACACACACACACACACACACACACAGCATTTCACCATTCCAATTCGAAAGTACTCCCTGTTCTATAAGAACTGGGAGTACAATAAAAATAACTGACATGCCGCTTTTGTAATCTGGCTAGGGAAGTTGAAATCCATTTCATTTTTTGCTGTACTGCTTTTCATGACCTTAGAGTAAAATTTATAAAGGCAAAGTATTATTCGGACCCTTGTAATTTCAGACTAAACTTACTTATAGCGTCAAGAAATGAAAACATTTAATCTTGCTATGTACATTTATTAAGCGCAGAAAGGGTTACATACTATATATTTCTAATCTTGTATTGTGCATATGTACTAGTTTTCTCTATTCAACTTCTTTAATGATAATAATGATACTATGTGTATTGCAGGTATCACCCCTTCAGTATGGGACTGTGGCCTTAATCTGAATAAAATATTCACATTCATACATTCACATGCATGTACACACGTACACACAGACACATGCACACACACACACACACACACACACACACACACACACACACACACACACACACACACACACACTGACTGACTGACTGACTGACTGACTGACTAACTGAAACCAATTTATTGTCAGATTAACTCATGGTTGTACACACACACACACACACACACACACACACACACACACACACACACACACACACACACACACACAGAGAGAGGTCACATAGTACTTAATCAGACACTGTCTGTACTGAAGCACATGGATTGACACAGATCAGTGGAGACAAAGAGATTATATCAGCTCTGTGAATATGTGCATGAATTACTGGGGGAAAAAATCAATGGAGCAGACACCACATACACACATGCAGGCACACACACACACACACACACACGCACACACGTACATGCACGCGCATACACACATACGCATGCATGCGCGCGCATGCACTCACACACGCACACAGATTAACATTTAAAACAGCCACAATTATCACATGAAATTTGGAGGCTGAAAAAAGTCAGTGAGAGAGGAAAGAAAGAGAGAGTGGGGAAGATAGATATGCGTTTGGGGGTACAGAAAGAAAGAGAGAAAGGAAATAGAGAAGGAGAGAGATGTAACATTCAAACCTAGCGCAGATTACAAGTACTCATGCACATGAAACTAAACAATGTAGTACACGGAAAGAAAATAAGGAAGAGGGAAAGAGTGAGAGAGCGAGATATGTGTGAACAGACATCTGAAACTAAACAATTCAGCTCAAAGAGAGAGAGGGGGCAGAGTATCAACATTTACACCGAGCTAATATGTAAACATGCATAAATGTGAAATGAAACAATTGAACACACAGAAAGAGATAAAGAAAAAGAATTGTGAGAGGGCAGAGTATCAACATATACACCAAGCTAATACGTAAACATGCATAAATGTGAAATGAAGCAATTGAACACACAGAAAGAGATAAAGAAAAAGAGTTGTCAAACGTTCAAATCAGTCTGCTTGATGTGAATGGAGTGGGGGAATGCAGAGGGTCATGTAGATAGTGTTGTCACTCACCCCACATCCACACAATGATTCTGTTCTGGTGATCTCAAGCTTTACCGGGAATACAGCACAATGTGGTGCAAAGTAGAACTCAGCAGAAAGCTCAGCATCGATCGTTGACTGCATCACAAGGTGCAGTCACTGGCCAGTAGAAATTTAAATTATGACGAAACGAGGGCAAAATTTGCGGTAATGCATAACTAATTGACCACGCGTAACACATCTTCATGCATGACTATATGAAAGTGAGAAAAAGTTCAAAGAAAATTTCTTAGCGTTGATGAAATATTGAAGCTATTCAGCATTCAACTTCTGTTGTTTACAGAAGAAAAACTTTTAGTCCGGCACCGACAGGTTGTGGGACACATTACAATAACTATCGTATTAGAGACAGTTTCTTTCTACTTCCCTTTTTTGCTAAAGGAACTGTACACTCATTTCAAGAACGTAGAATAAGAAACTCACCAGTTATGAAATTATTGTACTCATTAGTGGTAGCACACAGCATTCTTATCGATTACCGCCAAGCATTGAGTGGCAACACCAAAGTCAGCCCGGAACAGTGTCTGTCGCTTTACAACCCTTACACACAGGCATGCACACACACACGCATGCACGCACGCATGCACGTATGTACGTACGCACTCATGCACGCACGCACGCACACATAATGCCAGCATCTAAAGGTCTTCTGTGACAGAGTTGCAGCAATATTAAATCATTTCAGCACAGCTAAAAGTGCTTCAATACACAACACTATGTGTTAGACAATAAGATTGTGTGTGTGTGTGTGTGTGTGTGTGTGTGTGTGAGAGAGAGAGAGAGAGAGATGACACAGGCACAACTAGTCACTGCACAGTCCTCGCATTCACAAAGCCCCAAAGCAGTCCAATCTGTGAATTAGTTGTTCACTTTAAAAACCATCCAGTTGACAGCTCGCGTAGAGCATCAACCAGTTTAAAGTCAGAACACAAATCTAATCAACACAAGTCCCACAGTTTTCAACACAAAGGCTAGAAGAGCCCATTACAATCAAATCGTAGAAAAACACCATGATAAAATCTCCAGCTGATCACAATCTAACTGAAAGGGCAACAGAATAAATCGGTGAATGGGGAGAGATAGGGAGACAGGGCAAGGAAAGGGAAAGGGTGGGAAGAGAAAGGGGATGGGTCGCGATGTATTGCTGCTCCCTCAGCCTTCAAAGTGGGCCACCTTAAGGTGAGACTGCTTGATTTTTACCTGATTCTGTCAGTTAAAATGCTTCAGACTTTTCTCATCGTCTTCAGAAGTCTTGTTGTTTTCCCAGGGATCTAGAGCGAGGGGATGTGGCCTGGGCCTGAATGCTGTTCCAGATCTGTATTAATACTCCAAAACTTTTCCTGACTCGTCCATCGTGATGCCTAACTGGGGTGTTCCAACACGTCGCTGTTCTTTTCCAGTCATTTGATTTCTTTCCCATACCTGTCATTCTGAACCTCCATGTCAAAGAGTTAAACTTTCTGAAGCAGATTTTTTTTTTTTTCCCTCCATGAAGTTGGTGGTCAAATCACTGATCTCTTGTTGCTTGTTTACCTGAGTTTTCTTTTGTTGCGAGTCTTGTCGAAACCTTTGTTGGTGCATGTTGGACGAGCTTTGACATCCTTGTTTTGCTAAGTTTGACAACAGCACATGAGCATTTTCTGACTTTTTAAAAATTTGCTGCTAGTATTATTCTGAACACAGAAGGCTGTCACTTTCTGTGGTGGAAGAAGAGTGTGCCATTTTACGTTTGCCATTTGGTCGCTTATGGTGTCGCACATGGCAACCCATCAGGCACAGATTCAGAAAGCGTGTGATCACATCAACAAGTACACGCCAACAAAACGACGACAGGATGCATGTAAATAGGCTCATTTGAACTCGTTGTCGCTAAACTGAGTACGTGAAATATTTGATTGCATGTTAAAGGGTCCACACCACAGGCCAACCCCCCGCCCCCACCCTTGCTTCATCCCTTCTCAGCTTTGCCCATCAGTTTTTTGTGAGACATTGGACGGTTGTTTCTCTGGTGAATTTTCATCAGATGTAAGATTTTACGATAGAACATGTTTTTATGAAGTTTTCGGTACGTTTTTAGAATATGTTATTTTAAAGAGATGTGTGAAAGTTTTTTTGTTGTTTTTTTGGATGACTTGTGAGTTGATTTTAATGTGGTGACAGCCCTGATATGGCCCTTTGCGGTCGGCTGGGCTATAAGCAACATTACCTTACCTTACCTTACCAAGTAATTTTTCAATCCTGTCTCCTTAACCAGCGTGTACCATCAGCTTATTTACTGCTCCATGATGGTTCAGTGTGCAGTCGAGGCAGTCTCCACCTATCAGATGACCATGTCCTCGCCGGCAGCCAATGGCTCTCCCAGCCAGAGTAAGAACCAGAGTCGGGTAGACCGCAGGAGAGAATGGTGGACCAAGAACAAAGAATTCAAGAAGAAACTGAGTAAGTCGGCTTTAAGCCCTCATCTGTCGACAGTGTAGCTCTCTCTCTCACTAACTTCTTTGCTTTCCATTTTTCTTGTGTTCTCCCCACTTTCCTCAACAGACAGACAGTTGCCTGCCCCTCTCTTAGCCCTGTCTTTTCTTTCTTTTTCTTTTCTTTCTTCTCACATTCAGTCCATCATCCCTTACTCCTTTATCTTCTTAATTTCTGTCCCTTACCCCCGACTGCATTACCCCAGCTGTCTGTCTACCCCCATCTGCATTACCCCAGCTGTCTGTCTACTCTAATCTGCATGACCCTAGCTGTCTGACCTGTCTCCCGTTTCTCCCTATTCTCCCCATCCTATCTGAGATGACCTGTCTCCTGTTTCTCCCTATTCTCCCCATCCTATCTGAGATGACCTGTCTCCTGTTTCTCCCTATTCTCCCAATTCCATCTGAGATGACCCATCTCCTGTTTCTCCCCATCCTATCTGAGATGACCTGTCTCCCTATTCTCCCCACCCTATCTGAGATGACCTGTCTCCCTATTCTCCCCCACCCTATCTGAGATGACCTGTTCCCTATTCTCCTCCACCCTATCTGAGATGACCTGTCTCCCTATTCTCATCTCCCCCATCCTATCTGAGATGACCCGTCTCCCTATTCTCCCCCATCCTATCTGAGATGACCTGTTTCTCCCCATCCTATCTGAGATGACCTGTCTCCCTATTCCCCCCCTCCCCCCCATCCTATCTGAGATGACCTGTTTCTCCCCATCCTATCTGAGATGACCTGTCTCCCTATTCTCCCCCCCCCCCCCCATCCTATCTGAGATGACCTGTTTCTCCCCATCCTATCTGAGATGACCTGTCTCCTGTTTCTCCCTATTCTCCCCATTCTATCTGAGATGCCCTGTCTCCTGTTTCTCCCTATTCTCCCCCATTCTATCTGAGATGACCTGTCTCCTGTTTCTCCCTATTCTCCCCATCCTATCTGAGATGACCTGTCTCCCGTTTCTCCCTATTCTCCCCATCCTCTGTGAGATTACCTGTCTCCTGTTTCTCCCCATCCTATCTGAGATGACCTGTCTCCTTTTTCTCCCTATTCTCCCCATCCTCTGTGAGATGACCTGTCTCCCGTTTCTCCCTATTCTCCCCATCCTATCTGAGATGATCTCATTTTTCAAATGATGCAGTAATATCTTCATGGCTAGAGTCTATGGACTATCTAAATGTATCTGAGATGACCTGTCTCCTTTTTCTCCCTATTCTCCCCATCCTATCTGAGATGACCTGTCTCCCGTTTCTCCCTATTCTCCCCATCCTCTGTGAGATTACCTGTCTCCTGTTTCTCCCCATCCTCTGTAAGATGACCTGTCTCCTTTTTCCCCTATTCTCCACATCCTATCTGAGATTACCTTTCTCCCTATTCTCCCCATCCTCTCTGAGATAACCTGTCTCCTGTTTCTCCCTATTCTCCCCATCCTATCTGAGATTACCTGTCTCCTGTTTCTCCCTGTTCTCCCCATCCTATCTGAGATAACCTGTCTCCTGTTTCTCCCTATTCTCCCCATCCTATCTGAGATGACCTGTCTCCTGTTTTCTCCCTGTTCTCCCCATCCTATCTGAGATAACCTGTCTCCGGTTTCTCCCTGTTCTCCCCATCCTATCTGAGATGACCTGTCTCCTGTTTCTCCCTGTTCTCCCCCATCCTATCTGAGATGACCTGTCTCCTGTTTCTCCCTATTCTCCCCATCCTATCTGAGATGACCTGTCTCCTTTTTCTCTCTATTCTCCCCATCCTATCTGAGATAACCTGTCTCCTGTTTCTCCCTGTTCTCCCCCATCCTATCTGAGATGACCTGTCTCCTGTTTCTCCCTATTCTCCCCATCCTATCTGAGATGACCTGTCTCCTGTTCTCCCTATTCTCCCCATCCTATCTGAGATAACCTGTCTCCTGTTTCTCCCTGTTCTCCCCATCCTATCTGAGATGACCTGTCTCCTGTTTCTCCCTATTCTCCCCATCCTATCTGAGATGACCTGTCTCCTGTTTCTCCCTATTCTCCCCATCCTATCTGAGATGACCTGTCTCCGTGTTTCTCCCTATTCTCCCCATCCTATCTGAGATGACCTGTCTCCTGTTTCTCCCTATTCTCCCCATCCTATCTGAGATAACCTGTCTCCTGTTTCTCCCTGTTCTCCCCATCCTATCTGAGATGACCTGTCTCCTGTTTCTCCCTGTTCTCCCCATCCTATCTGAGATGACCTGTCTCCTGTTTCTCCCTATTCTCCCCATCCTATCTGAGATGACCTGTCTCCTGTTTCTCCCTATTCTCCCCATCCTATCTGAGATGACCTGTCTCCTGTTTCTCCCCATCCTATCTGAGATGACCTGTCTCCTGTTTCTCCCTATTCTCCCCGTCCTATCTGAGATGACCTGTCTCCTGTTTCTCCCTATTCTCCCCGTCCTATCTGAGATGACCTGTCTCCTTTTTCTCCCTATTCTCCCCCATCCTGTCTGAGATGACCTGTCTCCTGTTTCTCCCTATTCTCCCCATCCTATCTGAGATGACCTGTCTCCTTTTTCTCCCTATTCTCCCTGTCCTATCTGAGATGACCTGTCTCCCATTCTCCCTATTCTCCCCCATCCTATCTGAGATGACCTGTCTCCTTTTTCTCCCTATTCTCCCTGTCCTATCTGAGATGACCTGTCTCCCATTCTCCCTATTCTCCCCATCCTATCTGAGATGACCTGTCTCCCATTCTCCCTATTCTCCTATCTGGTTTCCTTTTTCTTCTGTGACCTTCCCACTCTCTAGTTTTCCTGTCTTCTGTGTTCTTCCCAGTCTGTCCTTTTCATTCTGTTTCTCCATACCCCACCTTCCCTTCCGTGTCTTTGTATTGCTCCACCTTCACCATCTGTCAGGGCTTCTGCTGGGGTGAAAATCTTTCCGGTCCCAGGGACCCCTTCATCAGATTTTTAAGGGGTCCCAGGCTAACATTAAGGGGTCCCTACACCACAATAAAAACAACAAAATATATGTTAAAAAATTGCATCCCTGCACGCGCACTGCAATTGTCACAGACACATTGTCACAATAAAAACAACAAAATAAACATCAAAATTGTACCTGTTCTCGATCTTGCTCCTCTGCTACGCTTTTTTCGCTTTTGCGACGATAATTTCGTTAACCACGCTTCGAGTGACATGTTGGAAACAAAGGCTTCGCGGAAATGCCTCTCTCCTGCCGGGACAATGAAAAGCGTCATCGTGACATCACGTGGCTCAAAGTAGGAAAATTCGGTCAACTGAAAACGATGCTGTGGCCTAGCGTTAAGCTTAGTCAGTCAGCCTCAGCAGACGACAAAAGTGACCGACGTATGTTGTTAGGAGGCTGCCCTACTCGCTTTGTTACTGTTCAGACTTGAAAAGGGATGGGTTCGGTCCGAAGTGTAGCAGACCTACGATGCTACGGCACCCAACTTATGATGTTGAAGGCAGTCTTTTCTCACTTTATGTCTGACTTCACCAAAATTTGAAGGGGTCCCTGGGGACCCCTTACACGGACACCCAGTGCGTCCCGTAGAGTTTTAATGCGTACTGTACACATTTTTTTGCGTTTTCAGAAGCCCTGATCTGTGATTCCTGTTTTTTCCTGTCCCACTCTCTTACCAACACCCCTTCTCTCTACCCAGCCTACTGTTAATATTTTCAGTTCTTCTTTCTCTCTCCCTCTCTCCCTCCCTCTCTCTCTCTTTCCTTCATTCTTTCTCTTCCCCTCTCTCCCTCCATGTTCCTTGCCTAACCCCTTCTCTTCTATCCCCCCATCCCTCCCCTCCTTTGTTTTCTCAACTGATCATTTTTGATCATTTCACACTCTCTAGCCATGAAACGGTGAACCTTGTCGTTTTGCTAACTTTCTTGCTTGTGAAAGGTATAGACTCTAGAACAAGGCAGTTTCAAGCCATCCAAGATAGATGTCTTCTTCTGCGTACGCAGGCTGACACTCCAGCGGACACTCCCTGTATAGACAGGCAAGGATTAATCCCATCTACCCACCAAAGGGAGTGGAGTTTTGTGTGTATGACCGTTTTTTAATCCCACAATTAAGGCAGCCATACTCCAACTTCGGGGAAGGTGCATGCTATGTGTAACGAGTCATCCATACCAATGGCCTAACTGGCTTTCTCTTCCGAAAGTTGGTGATGGGACTTTACGTGTGTGCAAGATGTTATACATGCGATCACACATGAAACCTCGGTTTATGGTCTCAAAGGACTGTATGGAAAATGGAGTCAGAACCAATGTTAACTCCAAGAGAAAAATCCCCCTGTACCAAAATGGCCTGGCAGAGATTCAAACCCGCTACCCCAGGATCACCAAGATTACGTGTCCGGCGCTCTACCATTAGGCTGTATCAGCCCCCAAGATAGATGTCATAAACCCATTCCCGATATTGAGAGCACAGTTTTGAAAGATTAGAATTGTGATTTATCTGGGGAGAAGTTCTCTTGGTTGGAAATCTTGTTAGGTTACTTCCCATCCTCTCCTGAAAGAAATGTAGTATGCTTTCATGGACACCGATTCAATAATCAATACAGCCGCACAGATCTTTTGCAAGTTCAAAACATGGCGCAACATTTCAACTCAAGGAATTGTAGATGTGAGGTAAACTGAAATATGTTCAGCTGAACATCATTATAGGGAAGCCAACTGGGTTATACGTGTGTTTAGGGATGGTGGCAATATGAGAGTTTGTGCTGGGTGCTGTGTGTGTGCTCACAGAAAGTCAGTGCTGAAGATTCACTGTTTATTGTTCAGTGCTATGTCTGAAGGTAAGCTTGTTCCTTGGTTCTTTCATTGCACAGGATTTGACAAATTTACAAGACTCTATAGATAACAGGCATTTATCGTAAACACATAACATGAGGCACACAGTTTTTTGTGAGTTGTGAGACTGTCACGTGCATGTATGAAGTTTGCATTCACAAAGAGTAAAATTTGAAAAGGGCGTGAATATTTCAGAAAATAAGCTTGCCTTTAAGAATAACTCTCTCATATCACTGAATAGTATGACACATTATTAGGACATAAACATTAATATCTGGGTGTGCGTGTTCAGTTGGCCAACCTTTTAGCCTGAAGAAGGTTTGTAATAAACCGAAAATTTGCTTCTTACAATGGCGTTACCGCGTTTTACTTGTTTGAGTCTTATAAAACATTAATATCTGATTGTAAGATTTGTCTGCGCTTCCATTATTGAGGCAAAAGGTACTAAAAAAATTTTAAGAAGATGTAACTGGATTGTATATGGCAAGAGAGTGTCCCCAGACATAATACAGCACACATTGCTTCAGTTTACATGCACACCATTTACTTACACACACTTGCACCTGTACTGTATATATATATATAGTGCAAAGACTGTAGGTGTAACCAAAGGAGCCAATGGACTAGAAACGAGAATTGTGTGTGTTTTAAATCTTGTTCTCATAATTCTACCATATTGGCTTTGTGGAGTGCATTCACTATTGCAAGCAGTTAAAAGTGCATTACTCTGCAAATGTTTCACTTTCTGCTGTGGTGCAGTAATTTTGAGTTAAACTTCCTATTGTTTTTGTAGTAACTATGTCAGAGCACAATCATCAGCATTGAATTATTGTGAAGAACTTCCCACCATTCCCCCTATAAGATGATTTCAAAAAGAACAGTTGTATTAATGTCAGCAGTCAGCTTTGTAACAAAATCAAAAAAAAATTCAGCCTTTTTAATCCCTCACATCTGTCTTTGTTGAAATAAAGGGTGCATATCTTGTTGCCTGGCTTTTCTTTAAGGTTTGTCAAAAATCAACAGTGTTTTCTCTTTCTTTGACTGACAGGGGACAGAACGTCTCTCTCAAAGAAAGAGAATGAACGACAGTCACAGACGGCAGCCCCCGTCAAGGTGGATAGCTCTCGAGGCTTCAGGTCTACTGTGGCCACCAAGCTGGCGTCAGCCTCCAGCAAATCCAAAAAACCGCTTGTCACCGACAAAAAACTGTCCCCCCAGAGAGCCAAATCGGGCAGATACAGCAGCAGCAGCAGCAGCAGCAACAAGTCCCAGACCAAAGTGGTCACAGTGGAGAAAAAGAAACCCAAAGTGGTGCCCAAGCCATCCTCCCCTCCCAAACCAAAGGTGGAGAAAGTGGAGGAAAACTTGAAGCCAGAAATGATCTCGGAGATTTCCATGAACGCTCACGGTGTGGATTTGAATAGTTCTGTCAGCCATGTCCCTCAGAGGTATATCCTCTTCGTGGGCAACCTCCCCTACACCGTGGACAAAGGGCAGTTGATGAGCCACTTCAGGAAAACAGGTGAGCTGCTCTTAGTAGTGTGGTAGATGAGAAGGAAATGTGTGTGTCTGGAAGCAATTCAGAGAGATCAGAATTCAAACTTGAGATAAAGCTTGAGACTGGTTGCTAGTTTTGCTTCAGTTTAATGATAGTTGAAATTTGTTTCATATATGAGCTATCTAATTTTTGTTTGTTTGTTTTTTGGGTTTTTTTTTTGATGATCAAATATGCTGTCTTGTATTCATGCAATTAACACTGGCATTATTTTTTCTCTCTGTGTCAACTTGAGTGCCGCTCCAGTGGGATTACCCCTACGGCGCTCATTTCAGCTCCCCATTTACAATCACACCAACTTAGTCGTATTAAGTGAAGGATTACAGGATTAGAGATAGAGAGAAAGAGAAATTGTGGAAAAGAATTTTCATGTGTGTTGCAGGTGGAGTGAAAAGCATTCGTATCCCAAAGGACAAAAGCGGAACCCCCAAAGGGTTTGCTTACATTGAGTTCAAGGACAGAATCAGCCATGGGGTCAGTAAGAACGTTTCTTTATCAGTCGCACAGAGGTAGAGGAGAGAGTCTGAGTAGGAATAAAGGCATGCTGTCAAAAATGTAGTCTTCAGAAGAAAAAAAATATGTGTGTGTGTGTGTTCTATTACAAAAGATGCTGAAGTATCCCAGTTTGCAGGATTCTGACTGCAGGATTCTGACTGAGTGGTTTTGAACAGGATTATTTCCCCTTGACCAGGCAGTTTTACTCAACAGCTGACAAAGGTTGAAGAAAAAAAAAAGCTAGAGCTAGTTGAAGCATTCTTATCTTTCCAGCATGGAATTGAATACAGAGCTGTCAAGTGCTACTCTTTTGGTGTAGCATGTTCCTATTTTGTTGACAATGGTGCATCGATACACTTTGTGACAAAATGCTATGCCAAATGATTTTAAAAAAGGGGCTGGGGGGGGGGGGGAGGACTTTATGGATTTAGTGATGGTGTATTTGATTAAGAAGAACCACATTCCATTCAATACCTTGATGCAGAGAATCCATTTCTTGTCATCTTACATGCTCCCTCTGAAGTTTTAGGTGGGTATGTGTGTACCTGTGATATGGGCTTGGCTTTCAGAGCTGTGTTGATTGATTCATTGGTGCTAGGGCCACCAGATTGTCTGCAATTATTATTGTAGATGAACAAGTCTTCAGTGGCTTGGTACTGCCACTGCAAGTCACACAAAACGTGAGATGAAATGTAGGAGAAAAAAAATGTTCTTAATCTTTTATGCTTGAATTGAAGCACTTTGTACATGGTGGCCATTTTGCAACAGCAATTGTCCTCAAACAATGTGTGTTAACTCTCAGTTTCCAGAATAATCCATAAGGGATTGAATAGTTCGGAATTGTTGTTAACTGGCATTGGCAGACAGGCGGAATTGGGCAGAACAGTAATCAATACACCTTGATTGTAGTGCTGTTTTGTGGCACGGTGACATGTCTTTCTCATTCGTATGTTGGTCTCAGGCAACCAGTCAAAATGATTGACTGCTTCAAAAACAATAATTATAAAGGAGAAATCTTTATTTTCTTTTTTCAAATCCTCTGTTGTTGAATCTTAAGAATTATCTGCTTATTGACATCCGTGAAAAAAAAAAAAATCACATGCAGTTGAAAATACATTTCTCTTGGAAAATTACGTTTACTAAAAAAAAAAAAAAATTAAAGAAAAAAGAAGAAGAAAAAGTCAAATTTCATTTTTGTCTTTGGCCGCACAAGATCTCATCCAAGATGGAACTGAAATAGATGTCACATATATAGAAGTTAGCTGAGAGGTTTTCTTCAGTTTGTTTTTACATTGGCACATGACATGATCAATCCTAGACAGAGTTCATCCGCTTCTGTCTTAAGTCAGTACAGAGCCTCACAGGTCAGCCCGTAAGAGGGCAGTCATTTTAGAGAGGCCAGAGCGGTGTGTGAGGTGAGAAGCACCAGTTAACAGAAATGCTGAGTGTTAGAGTGAAGAACCTGATGGAGAATGGAGGTGTGCGCGAAAAAGAGACGCTTGTCGGGAAGGGGGGGAAGGGGGGGGGGGGGTTCATTTCATTTCACATGAAATTGCTATGCTATTGAATTCAAATGATCAACAGAAAACAAACTGGGTCTTTCATTTTTCGGAACATTTTCAAGTGACTGGTGCTGATTTAACATTGTACAGAGCATAACGTCTTGTTTCAGATCGCTCTGCGGTTGCATCACACAACATTAGGCGGGCGGAGAATAAACGTGGAGTTCTCTACCAGTGAAGCCAAAAAGAAGGCCCCGGCAGAGCAGCAAGGCAGTTGACTGAAGTGTAGTGTGCGGCAAACCTGTCTGGCCACAGATGGGCAAGAGTGATGTGTCCTTGGTTGACTCGTAGTGTGTGTATGTGTGTGTGTGGGTGCAGGATTTGAATGTTTGGGATCTCGTCAGTCTCCATGCGTGGTCATCTCTTGTTTCAACACTCAGCTTTAAACTCTTTTGAGGGGAAAAAGGGAGAAGACATGTTGTGTTGATTTGTGTCATTTTTGTCGTGCTTGCTTACAATCGGCATTGCTAGCAGGTTGTACTGCACACTGTGAACAATGTTATGAACATGTGAAAGTGGAGATAACGATTTGGCTTTGAATTTTTTTTTTAAAGAATATGATCATTTTGATCATTGGTAGTTTACTGTGGTCACCTCCTCATTGAAAGTTTACTTTGGTCATCACCTCCTCATTGATAGTTTACTGTGGTCACCCCGGGCCCCTCACTGATAGTTTACTGTGGTCACCCCCGGCCCCTCACTGATAGTTTACTGTGGTCATCACCTCCTCATTGATAGTTTACTGTGGTCACCCCCGGCCCCTCACTGATAGTTTACTGTGGTCACCCCCGGCCCCTCACTGATAGTTTACTGTGGTCATCCGCTCCCCTTTTCTATCCCCCATCCTCTCTTTACTCTCCCTTACTTTCCGCTCCTACACAGTCTCCTTTATCAAGGTAGTGGTTGTATTCCGGGCAGTTGCGCTGAGCATAAAGATCAGTGGGTATGAGCTTTGCTACGAGTTAGAAAGAGTACTGGTACTAAATCTGATCAGCATCCTTGTTAACTCAAAAGACATGAATAACCAGGCAGGTTGCTGCTTGCTATTTATTGCTCGCACACTTTGAAATAGCAGCTGTACAAATGACAATAATCTAGGCAACAAACTGAGTCATTCTCATTTCTGCTTGCCAAGAACAAGAGATAGAGCAGGAGAAAAGGCAGACAATATCAACGTTAACTTTTCATCTCTTTATTTAACAGTTATTTGAAAATTATGCCTGAAGATGTTGAGTAATTTGGTGTAGGAATAGGATGGTCAGGAGTTGTTGATGCAAAGCACTGGTTTTCAGTACATTTACGTGCATTTACAAAGTGTGACCCCTAAATATTTTTGTGACCGCTGAAAATTTGGAAAGGAGTTTTTCGGACCGAGTCTGACCCCTTAATTTTTAGGAAATGATGATCACTGGTGCCGCTGTTTGGTAGTTTTGATCATTGTGCCATTTGTGTGGTTGCTTGGATCATTGTGCCGCTGTGTGGTAGTTTTGATCATTGTGCCATTTGTGTGGTTGCTTGGAACATTGTCCCGCTGTGTGGTAGTTTTGATCATTGTGCCATTTGTGTGGTTGCTTGGATCATTGTGCCGCTGTGTGGTAGTTTTGATCATTGTGCCATTTGTGTGGTTGCTTGGAACATTGTGCCGCTGTGTGGTAGTTTTGATCATTGTGCCATTTGTGTGGTTGCTTGGATCATTGTGCCGCTGTGTGGTAGTTTTGATCATTGTGCCATTTGTGTGGTTGCTTGGATCATTGTGCCGCTGTGTGGTAGTTTTGATCATTGTGCCATTTGTGTGGTTGCTTGGATCATTGTGCCGCTGTGTGGTAGTTTTGATCATTGTGCCATTTGTGTGGTTGCTTGGATCATTGTGCCGCTGTGTGGTAGTTTTGATCATTGTGCCATTTGTGTGGTTGCTTGGATCATTGTGGCGGTGTGTGGTAGTTTTGTTCATGTGGTACTGTGGTTGTTTTCATCCTGTGCCACTGTTTGATAGTTTCCATCTTTATGGGCGACTGTGGTTTCTGTCATTCTGTCACTGTGGGGTAGTTTGAGTAGTGTGCAGTGCTGGGTACTTTTGATCAGTGGGCTACTGCAACGTAGCCTGATTGGAATGTCATTGCGGGGTAGGTTGTAGCAATTAGTAATCCACTGTGGGGTGATTTTGATCAGTGTGTTGTTGCATAGTTTGATTAGTGTGCATCCATGAGGTACTTTGATGAGAGTGCTTCACCACAGCAATTGTGATACACACCACAGCAATTTTGATGCACCATTTTATTGTCCCAAGGTAGTTTCATTTTCCATTTATTTCAATGTTTGGAAGTAAATGTGTGGCAAATTAAAGCAAAACTGTGCCATGTTTGATTTAAGCCATGATTGTTTGTGTATTGCTGGCGTATTAAAGAGTATAAAAAGGAAAACAAAAAGCATGAAATTTGTCTTTCTTTAATTAGGGAAAGAAACAGTGTGTATAATACAAACCAAAAAACAGCAGTGGCAACAGTTTTTCTTTTGTTCTACTCATTGGCCTCTGTCACATTTGCAGTCTCATCACTTAGATAATGTTGGTTGTCTTGGGGAGCTCCCCCAGGCACCTCTAAAGCTTCGTCGCCCCCTCCTGCCCCCTCTTTCATTCGCCTCTATCTGCCACGTTCTTCATTTAGCAAGGAGTGGACAGTCTTGTAAGATATGCTGCACTGTGTGTTCTACCTGCCCACATTGGCAATAAGGCGTAGGGGCAGTTCTTCTTGTGGCACATGTTGTTAAGACTGGCATGTCAAATGAGAAGTCCTAGGTTATGACCTGGTCTGCTCTATTTACAGAGAAATAACCGATTCTAATCATTGGCTGTCACTATGAGCAATCATACGTGCAAAGTTGCAAAGTCTGATCGATCATTTTTATTTGTCAGTATGAACAGTCATGATAAAGTGCACAAAGTAGTGCAGATTCTGACGTTTGGTTGTCAGTCTGAGCAGTCATAATCTGCACAAAGGAATGCAGAGTCTGGTTATTTGACTGTTGTGTGAGCTCTTTTGATTTGATTGCAAAGACATGCAGGTTTTGATTAGTTGGTGTCACTGTAAGCAATTGCGCTCTGTGTGCAAAGAAATGCAGAATCAGAGTCTAGACTGTCACTGAGTAGTCATGATCTGTGTGCAAAGAAGTGCAGATCCTTGTTGCTGGGCTGTCAATATGAACAGTCTTGATCCGTGTGAAAAGAAAGGGAGATTCTGATGGGTTTGGCTGTCACTGTTGACACTAACAGTCCTGATCTGACTGGAAAAGAAATGCAGATTTGAGCTTTTCAGTTGTCACTTTGAGCAGTCGTGATGTGTGCGCCTTATAACAAACACCCTCACGGCTAACAACACACCCCTCTTTTCCAGTCCCCACCCCTTCTTTTGAAAAATTTATTGGTCAAGAACATTTTTCTTTGCCTGTTCTGGATTAATGTGTCAGTGAAGGCTGTTCCTGCCCATATCCTGCCCACCTTTAATGTCTGATCTTTGAAGGGTGTTACTGAAAGATTCTAGCGAACGCAAGTTGACACCTGGCGTAAGAACTGGCATGCACTTCCCTGCAGGCGTATGTAATATTCTGCTCTCTCTCTGTCTCTGTCCGTCTGTCTGTCTGTCTGTCTCTCTCTCTCTCTCTCCCTCTCTCTCTCTCTCTCTCTCTCTCTCTCTCTCTCTCTCCTCTCTCTCTCTCTCTCTCTCTCTCTCTCACTTCAGTTAATTTCTGTAGCCCCTCTCCTCTCTTTCTAATTGAACGTTTTCTTGTCTAGACATGCGCAGGCATCGCTTGCAACTCTAAAAACTGAAGTGAAGTTTTCTAAGTAGGCGTAGGTTTCTCGTATTGTGCAACTATGTGCATTGAGAGTCTTGTGCTATGAAACACATCACATTGTTTGACATCATGTAGGAAGCTGTTCGTTCACATGATTTGTGGTGTGCACAGATGTACATTGTTCTTTTCTGTTTATTTATGATGCATGCTGTGAATCTTTCTTTTCTTTTCTTTTTTTTTGGTGGTGTTTTTTTGTTGTTGTTGTTGTTTTTAAAAGATATTGGAAGAATACTGTGAGAGTGCAAAATGCATTTGAGCAGGAAATTTAAAAGCCTTTTTGTTTTCATATTTAAACATTTTATGCTCTTATCCCCCCCCCCCCCCCCCCCCCCCCCCCCCGCCTCCCCCTCTTCCCCTCTTCGTGGCAATACCTCCATGACACTCATTTTGTCCAGGCACAACCACACCCAAACTCATTGTGTTAGTAATCCAGTGCAAGCAGTCCAGAGAGAGCTGTTAGTTGCAGGTTTTCCCTCATCGTTCCCTCTCACGCTTCATCTTTCTTTTCAGTATGGGATATTATTGTCATTGTAAATGAATAAAACATTTTCATGTCATCTTATTAGAGAATCATGGTCATTCTTGTTACTACCTTTAAAGTTAACTCCATTTGGAGCTAACTTTTTTGGGTGTGTTTGTGTGTGAGAAAATCTAGTGTGTCTCAGTTTGTCAAGGTATGTTTGTCTTAAGGCTCCTTTTCTTTGGGTTTCTTTTTTCCTTTTCTTTGGGTTTCTTTCTTTCTTTTTTTTAAGCATGAAATTGGACTTTGTTGAACTGCGGGATTAAAAGATTTTAAAAGAATTCATTGGTAGGAGAAGATAATGATTTATATGAAGATGAGTCTATAAGTTTCTTAATTACTACCTATCATTACCATCTCGGAACATTCTGCAAGTACTTGTACATCACTGACCAAAATGTGCATTTTTAAAAATCAATATTTCACCTGTTGAAATGATATGAAATAAAATCCAGTTGGTCTTGTCTGCCAGCTTATTCTCCACTTGACTGGTTAATTTTTGTAATTGACCTTAGGCCATTGTATCGTACTCTTGTACCTGATGCTGATTAGTTGCTGTGACCCCAGCATTGTTTTGGTTTGACACATTTGTTTACTGAGTTGGCAGTAGCAGTTTGAAAATCCTCTGGCCCAGTGCCACACATGAAGACAGCACTGGATCTCTTTGTCGGTCGTGCTTAGATTGGTGTCTACACTTTCAGCATGTCAAGGATTACAGTTTTGAATCAGCGCAGCTTTGTATAATCCATCAACTAACACATTAGGAAAAAAAAAAAACGTGGGACAAAAGAAACATCAATGGCATACAGTTTTAAGCTTTGCGTTTCATGTGTGGAATTATGTGGCCTAGTTTGAGAACAGAGTAGCCTGGCTCAGCACTTTTCTTAGATGCTTAGCATATCAAGAATGCGGCAGTGCCCTCTGTGGTATTGATTGTCAGATGGACGGATTTAGCAAGGAAATCAGCTGTATGGGAATGGTAGTCACTCGATCTTCATGGTTTCGTTCAGTATCTTTGTCATATTCCTGCCTGGGTTTCTTCCTAATCCTCATCGGGTTGTAAAGTGCTGTTGTGCCATTATGTTTTCATGTTTGACTCACATGTGTTGATAACCGTGAGTCTGTGTAATCACCCTGTTTTTGTTGTTGTTCATGTATGCATGTATGTACATACATGTTGAATGTTTAACTTCTCCAGCAATTACAAATGCTGAGATGAGCAAATTCAGCTGAATGATAAATCTTGCCTAGTGTAGGTAAACAGGACAAAAGGAGTTTTTCTTTTCATTTTTTAATTGATAATGTTATGATTAATCAAGTAAACGAAGCCATATCAAAGCACCAAATAGAGCAATCTCGCTTGTTCTGCTTATAACGTGTAGAAACTTTAAGAACAGTATTAAAAAAAAGTCATGTTTTGACCCAAATGATAGGAAGCTGACAGAAATTTTGTGAAAATCTGAAATGTGTCAGTGAAATGATGTAAGGTATGATAGTCTCTGACAAACAGTATTTCACCAAATTCTGTTGCTGGCTAATTTAGAATATGTCGGTATCAAAACGCAAGACCTTTTAGTTAAGAATACCAAAAACTATCTTAGAAGAGCAAACATGAGTGCTGAAGGGTGTTTCGGGGACACATGGGGGAGGGGAGGAGGACAGATGAAGAGGTTGACAGTGGTAAGGGAGAAAGTAGAGGAGTAGATGTTTGAAGATTTGTGTGTGGAAGTAGAGGAGAAGGGAAGGGGCTGGTTGAGAAGAAAATGAAAAAGCAAAAGAGAAAGACTCTATAAGAATGGTTCTGAATGTGTTTTTCCCTGCTGTTGGTGTTTATGGCGTCATTGCCGCAGATGGTAGCAGGCTGTGAATTTTATGGGATAGAGAAAGAGGGGAGAGCAGAAGAGGGGGGAGAGCTGGAGAGGAGTAGAGGTAGGGGGGAGGTAAGAGGAGGGAGAGAGGAGGTAGGTAAGAATACTCTTGCGATTGAAGGTCTGGGTGGATAGCCAAGCAATAGAAGCACGCTGATGGCCAAAAAAATAGAAGGGTTCTGAAGAAATACTTCTCAAAAGTGAATCTGCTTTTATAGTGCTGACCTGACCTGACTGCCGCACATTCTGTGTAGGTCAAGGGCTTGGTGCTGAATGGCTATACACCTTCGTTGCAGCTGGAGAAATCTGGCCAGAATTGAACATGCAAGTAGGATTTTCTAAAAAGTTATTTTAAAACATTTTCAATGTTCATCATCCCCGGCAGAGGACAATTCTTGATCAGTTTGATGTTGGTCACCAACAGAAACGGAAGAGGCTGTCAGGATTTATTTGTGAGGAGAGGGGGTGGGGAATTACGAGGAGGTTGCTGGAAGGGGTTGGGGGAGGCATGTGTTTTGTCATTGCGTGCCATTTCGTTTAAAGGTATGTCTCTGTCATTTTCTTACGTCATTTATGCATGACAGAACTGTATTGGGGTTGTAGCAGACTGATGTGGCAGAAAATGATTGAATTTTGTCCCCTGTTACAAAGACTTCAGATTTTGATAACTGAAAATCTATATGGCTGTGATGGTCTGTAAGTCACATGTCACAAATTGCCTCTCGATTAGTTATTGCATGTGAGTCATAATAGACAAAGAGCCTCTTTTTGTTTTCTAGTAAATTTATGCCATGAAGAAAACTTGCCAACTAGATGTGATCATCGATGTGAGCCAAGACAAGAGTTGCACTGACTTCAGCTAACACCTTTCTCAGATTAGGGCCAAAGGATTGGTTGCCCTCTATTTCCATGGAGGGATGATGATTAAAAGTAACTGTTCGGCTTCTGACACATATCCCCACTCCACCTTATACTCCCGTCACATGCAGGGACTAATTTGATTGGTGTCTTGTTTTCTCGTGGGTAGTTTATGTACTGTCAAAGACTTTCTCATAAAGACCACAACAACAACAACAAAAATGAAGTCCTTTCTTCAAAACTACTTTATCTGACTGCACCACTGATTATGCTTTTTACTCTGAAAATGTTACTGTGATGTTTCTTTTGTAGATTGTCTTGTGATGATACCTGTTGATGTCTAGAAAGATGCTGTAACGTGAACTGAAAATGTCTTTTTTTTTTTTAAGCTGTTGTTTATATCTGCTTTTTAAAGATTTGAGCGCACAGAAGATTTGTTCGCCATTGTAAGACAAAATCACTTGTGACCTCGCATCAGAAAATGACTTAGACTTTAGAGGACACCATAGCCCATTTAGTGTTTGAAAAGAAATATGCTGTAAGCAGAGTGAAGATCTTGTCATGCAGAAAGGGGAGACAATGCGTTGGAAGACAGGTCAGGGGGGGGGGGGGGGGGGGGGGGGGGTCAGATTTCTTTTTAGAGGTCAACAATAGCAAAAAAGGTCTTAGAATAATTCAGGAGACGGTATCTTCTGAACGGACTGCAGTCTTAACAATAAGCCAGACTGATCTTATAGTTCACACCCACAAACATTAGAGGGCAGAGAGAGGCCACTATTCTGGGAGCGTGGGGAGGGGTTTGGACCGAACACAATGCTCTTTACTGATACCACCAGAATGACAATAAGATTACGCGCTTCGACCCCGTCTTGCCCCAGCGAGTTTGTCTGTCGTGTAGTGTTCCGATGTGTAGTTTCGCGTCTGTGGACGCAAATTGCGTCACGACGCAATCTGTTACATGATCGCCGACCTGACGTTGCTGTTTGTAGGACATCAAGGATACTTGATACCAAATTTGGTGGCGATCGGCCTAAAACTGTGGCTGTGTATAAGTGAACAGACAGACAAACTGAGCTTTATATAATAGATGGGCAGCAAAAATGGCCTTTTTTTTTTTTAATGTCAGGCCATAGCAGGATTCAAACTCGCAGCATCTGATGCCAATTTGAAAAAGGTTTGCGTTTGTATCTATAGAGAGGATTTAAATACTTTCATGACATGTTTCTAAAAAAAAAAAAGGAAAAATAAAGAGAAAAAAAATTTGCACCATAAAGTGGTGAGGTTGGGTTCATTTAATGCTGGTGGATCACGTTGAAGTCAGTTATTATATTCTTTCATGTAATTTAAAAGGAGCTGGAGAATGGTTTGGGGTGAAGTTCGTACACTTTCAGACATGACTATTATTTTTAATTTAATAGGAATGGAGACCATTGTTTTGAGCAAAGTTCGCACCCTTCAACTCATATTTTGAGCAAAGTTCGCACCCTTCAACTCATACTAATCTTGTGTGTTCTTGTCGATCAAAGTTTTGCTCAGAAACCTGATTCATCCACTTTCCATGTTATTACCTGAACCTTTGAACCACGTTATAAAACATACACATCAAAGAAATCTGTTCACTTATATATATATATATATATATTTTTTTTTTTTTTTTTTTTTTTTTTTTTTTTTTTTTTTCTTTCTTTCTTTTCTTATTTTGCTTCTGTTCATAGCAAGAATAATTTATATCACATGTTGGCAGATTGGTGTTGTGTGTGGAGGTGCTGAAAGTGTTTTGGCTCTGCTTTAATGTCAGAACGTTTCATGTTCACTGAGAGATGACTGTGCTGAGATGCTTGTAGTGGACGTCGTTGCTGTTGTTGCTGTTCCTGGCTGCTTGGGTTTCTGTTAAGTGAACTGCTTCCTTCTGTAATGTTACAGAAGACTTTGGTGTGTCGTAACCATTTTTGTACCAGTAGTTACAGTGGATGGCGTTTACTATTCAAAGAAGAAAATGTCTGTCTTTCTCTGATATCAAACGCAAGTCTTCTTCAGTTTGCTGCTTTAGATTTATCCACTTCTTTTCTTTAGCCCTCTTAAAAAAAAAGAAAAGAAAAAGAAAGAAACTGAGAGGTTTGGGGAGATTGGGTTATGGAAACAGGAGTGCTGGAGTTCACATACATGACATGGTTGTGTTTCTTGTAAATACTGTGTGTGTCGTGGAGTCAGATTCATCTTTTTTTGCACAGTTTCAGATGTCACACATGTGAACATTTGATGTCAAGACCTCAGACATACATACAGAAGTACAGTCACATAAAAAGTGCGATCACTGCAGGCATGTGCAATCCTATACCATATTAACATTAAAAAAAAAAGGCAGTGTATAAGTAGACGTTCATTCTATAGAATCTGTAAACATCAGGAAGTTTGAGTTCCCCTGCTGTAGTAGAATAAGGAATAAGTTGTCTGCCATTCAGAATGATGGATAATAGGAAGAAACCTTCTGTAGAACTAGACATGTGAAGGTCTTTAGTGAAAAAGCTGGCCTCATGCAAGTGTTTTGGACCTTAACTCTTTGCACTGAAGGGGGAGAGGGTGGGGTCAGGCTTCATCTATGTCATGCATTTGTTATTTTCATACAAGGTTAATTAATGAATTAACCAATGCTAAATCAGTCGGCAATAGAAAAATGATGAGCTACCCAGAGTAAAAGGTCAAAAGAAAATGTGCATACAGGAAATAGAATAAAATTTTGCACCAGGGCCATGATAAGCAGACAGGTTTACAGACCAACTCTGGCAAGTGTAGAGCTCAAACTCTTCTGAGGACCAAAATAAAGTGATGGGTCTTTTTGCCTTGTCCATCCATCTCCAACTCAAGACTTGATTGTGGCACAGGCTCAGGTGGGAAGAATGAAACTGCAGGTATTCCGAGTGTTACCCAATTAATGGATGTGTTTATGAGAGCATTGCTCAAGTTAGTAGTAAGCGTTGATGCTTAGAAGACCTCAGGAATACAGCCCTATTATGAATGCAGTTTAAACCAAATTGGATAACCATAGTCTTGTCATTTTTGGTCTCTGAGTTATGAAAGAAAAAGATATATTTAGAATTTTGTGGCTTTTTAAGGTGGTATGTGTTTCTGTCATTTAACATTAATGAAAATTGTGTCAAATTCAGTGGCTTTCAACCTTTACCATTCTTCCAGGGCCGAGCCATGACCCAGAGACACAGTAAAATTATTATATTTCTTGAATTGTTAGAATTTTCAATAAAATTTTCATAAATTGTCAACACCCAGTGAGTTATTTGTCCACTGATTTCGGTGTATGTGCATGAAAAAGGGGAAAAAATAATCAGTTGCATCTCTTGAACTATACACTTCCAGTGACATGGGATGTGGAGGACCCATATTTAAAAGAGCAGTAATGGGATGTGGCAACTGTGTATTTATGTGGGTGACCCGTATCAGCAGTTAAGGTATAAACTCTTGAGAGTTCATAGACAAGTATGGGTCTTGTATGATGTGGATCATCTGAAGAGGAATAAACACAATTTCTTTCTTTCTTTCTGCGTACGCAGGTTGATACTCCTGCGGACACTGCCTGTATAGACAGGCAGTGGGGTTTTGTGTGTATGACCGTTTTTTATCCCGCCATTAAGGCAGCCATACTCCCATCTTCGTGGAAGAATAAACACAATAAAAACAGACAGTAAATGGTATGTAAATTGTGTGGGTTGTGGGAGACCTGCATTGTTGCAAGTGTGTAGTCTAAAGTGAAGTTTGGTAAAGATTTAAGATGATTATAGAGGATAAGCTATTCGCTTTTGTCTTTTTTTGTTATTAGAAAAACTGTCCCAAATCTATTGGCTTTTGAAGGTGATAAGGATGAGGAGCGATCTATTTTTGTTCGTATCTAATATCAGAGGAAAAAATCCCCAGTTTTCTGGCTTTTAAAAGTAATACAGAAGAGAGGCAACAACAAATAACAAAACCTTGTGTTTAAGTGGTCTTTCTGCATAAATTAGACCATCCGACAACAAATTCTTTAGACTATTATTGACCATTCTGCACATATGACCACAATGTTGTGCGTCCTGTTTCCACAAAACATTAACAGGTAGTTGTTGCATGCTGGTATCAAAGGCACCATTAGATGCCACAGTGTGAAAGGGAGACAATGCTCACACGTACACTATACGGTTGCTGTCTTGTAAAATAAGTTGCGCTCTTGAACTTCTTATGTGGCTCAGTAGCTCTTTAGTCCCCCTTCTCCCCACGCAAATATTTCAAGAAACATAGGACAAGTGTGTATATGCAATACATGCATGCATTCATGTGAAAACTTCGGAGGAACCCAACATTATATCTGTTGTTCTAAACAGTATGTACTTTCTTTAATGACAGAAGTCTTGCTTTTGCCGTGTAGATACGACAATTCACAGGTTTGGAATTTAGAACACCCATTCACCCAGGAACCCACACAGACATGCATACATGCACTCAGACACACACACAGTCAAGAGCCTGTAGCACACACTCACACATACGCACGCACACATACACACGCTCGCACACACGCACACACACATATAGTATATGTACGTGTGTGCTGTAGTGCACACATTTGTGTAAAAGCCGGGCTGTACATCCAATGCTTTTATAAGTCTGTTTCTTGTTACATGTTATGTGCTAGATGACATACTTACTGTTCGCGTATTTTCATGTTAAAACTATGTGCAGTAAAATGTAAACCAAATCACAGAAGTGAAGGCTGTTTCCAAATATCTTTCTTTATTAAATAAATGTGTACTTTTGCTAAAAGAAACTTTTTTGTTGTTTCTTGTATGTGTGATGCTTTGTATGTGTGATGCTGTATGTATGGTATATTGAGGTGCAAGTTTGTGCTTTTTACGTTTGCTTCCTTTCTGTCATGTCATTAACGTTTTGTGTACGAACACGTACAGATGCAAGCAAACGTGCACATGTGCATGCATGCTCACTCAGACAGACACACACACACACACACTCGCATACAAACTCATGCATACATATGCATGCGCACACATACATGTGTGCATGTGCGCGCGCACACGCACACACACACACACACACTGTTGTGTGTGTGTGTGTCTCGCTTTTGCAGTGCAACGCATGGAACTGTTTTCATGCATTTCATCATGCCATCAAAGGTTTCATTACTTAGCAAACAATAAAAAAAAAAAAAGGGGGGGGGGGGGGGGAACAGACTTTTTTCTAATTTCCTTTCATTGACATTTTTACTCCACCTAATGCACGAATAAATCTACAGAATAATTGAAAGCTGGCGAAGTATATATTAAAAAAAAAAAGCAGACCTCAAGCAACATCAGCCAGTTTAGACCATCTCTGAACGTTGAGGGGAAAGTCTTCTCAGTCATGACAAAGAGGTTATCTAAATTCCTTGCAGATAATGACTAAAAGGATGCGCCAATCCAATGAGGGTGTATATATATATTTTTTAAAAAGCCTGGTCATGTAGAACATGCCACCATGATTTGGGAAGCAAATCAAACAGTAATAAAGTGAAATAAATGGATCTTGACTTCTTGTTGATTGATCTAGCAATTGCTTATGGATCAGTTCAACACAAGACAATGAAAGAAATGGGCAAGAGAATATCATATCCCAAAGATTGTTCAAGAAATGCTGAAGTGTTTCCATGGATGTTAGCATGGCAATGGGCAGTGCAATTTCTCCACTGTATAAATCTGGATGTTAGCATGGCAATGGGCAGTGCAATTTCTCCAGTACCGTTTGTATTGGCAGTGGAGGCCATCTTGAAAGCAGCAATGAACCGTACAGATCTAGCAGACCTTGAAGTACACATGGATATCAGATGCCTCCTCTAACTGAAATCTTTAAGGGCAACACAACTCCTCTAACTGAAATCTTTAAGGGCAACACAACTCCTCTAACTGAAATCTTTAAGGGCAACACAACTCCACTAACTGAAATCTTTAAGGGCAACACAACAGACCTTTACCATGGATAACGAAACACAAAATAGCGAAGCAGTTAGACGAGTCTGTCTTTTTTCATCAAGGAAGAGTTTTCGTACCAAGGAAATCACAAAGCTTCTCCCAGGGAATGGAAAGGTAGCTTCACTGCTTGAATCCAGCCTGTCAACCTGGCAGAAGAACCAGCCGAGAGTGTCTGAAGAGTCACAGGATTAGTTAGGGAAAATACCACAGAGGATGACACAATATCAAATAACACGTTTCCCATGTACCAGATCAGTCAGAATTTCTCCTATTCGGTCCCCCACTTTGATCTTCAACTTAACGCGAAACAGCATTTCGTAGAGAGTATTTTCTTCTCTTAGGTCAGCATAAAGATTACGCAACTCTCCTGCGTCTGAAGGTATCACCGTTTCACTGCATCAATTTCTCATTGTTGCCTCTTCTCTAAGAACAACTGATCACCAGGTTAACGGGCAATAGTATCCAATGATGTTCTAAACCTGTTTCCCCCCCCCCCCCCCCCCCCCCCCCCCCCCCCCCCCGACATACGCTTTGTTCGTGGTTGCGCGAAGTGCATTCCAGACTGCCTGAAGGGGTGTGTGAATGTGTGGAGGAACATGGTGGTAATTCAGAAGCTGTACAGGAGCGTTGTTCTGTACTGCTTGATGCTGAACCTGGCGTGTGTCAGCTGAAGTTTGGTAGATAATGATAAAGAAAAGGCGGAAACGCTAAACGACTTCTTCTCTAGCGTTTTTACACGTGAGGACATAAGTAGTGTCCCAAACTTACCAGAGTGTTCCCGATCTGATGGGGTATCTATATGTGATGTAAGGGTAACCACACATGCAGTTAAAAGCAAATTGAAAGAATTAAATCCTAACAAGTCTCAAGGTCCCGATCTCATTCCACCACGAGTGTTAAAAGAAGTAAGTGATGAGATAGCTAGTCCACTATGCAATATATTTAACAAATCCTTAGAAACAGGATCCTTGCCTAGAGATTGGAAGACTGCAGAGGTCACAGCTATATTTAAAAAAGGTTCCAAAACAGACCCAGGTAATTACAGGCCGGTGAGTTTGACTTGTATTGCATGTAAGATTTTAGAGAGCTTTGTAAGGGATGTGGTAGTTGCTCATTTTACTGAAATGACTTATATGCTAAATGCCAACATGGATTTAGGAAGAGGAGATCATGTGTCACACAATTACTAGAAGTAATAGACAACCTAATAGAATTGGTAGATAATGGGGAGCCAATTGATATAATGTACTTGGATTTTAGAAAGGCATTTGATTCTGTCCCCCACGAAAGGCTGCTAACTAAACTAAAAGCATATGGAGTAATTGGTAATGTTTTAAACTGGATCAGAGGTTTTCTTAAAAGAAGGTCACAGTTAGTGAGAGTGGGAGAAGAGAGATCCAAGACATCTGAGGTCCTAAGTGGAGTTCCACAGGGTAGTATCCTAGGGCCCATATTATTCACTGTGTTCATTAATGATTTACCGGACATGACTCAAACCACATGCAAAATATTTGCAGATGACACAAAAATATATGATAAGGCAACAAATAGCACAAAGATCCAACAGGACATAAACAAGCTACAAGAATGGTCAGATGAATGGAACCTTTACTTCAATGTAGCAAAATGTAAGGTGATGCACATTGGCAAAAAGAATAAACAGTTTGAATATACTATGATTGTGAATAACGAATTGCAGAAAATAAATACATGTGATGAAGAAACAGATCTGGGAGTAACCTTTGATAAAGATCTATCCTTTGATCCTCACATCCAGAGAGTGGTGAACAAAGCAAATCAGATGATGGGACTCATCAGGAGAACTTTTATCTTCCTAGAAAAGGAGACATTTATCAAGTTATTTAAAGCATTTGTTAGACCTCATCTCGAATACGCTAATGTAATTTGGAGTCCCCATCTCAAGAGACAGTCAAAAATGATAGAAAATGTACAAAGGCGAGCTACTAAAATCCTGAAAGAATGTAGGAATTTAAACTATAAAGAAAGATTACACTATCTCCAAATACACTCACTGAAAGGAAGGAGGATCAGAGGAGACCTGATCCAATTTTTTAAAATATTCCATAATTATGATGATGTCAATGTGCATGCGCTTTTCAAATTCTCAGAAGTGGATTGCACAAGAAATAATGAAGGCAAGATTTTTATTAGGCATTGTCATACTAACAAAAGAAAGTCTTGTTTTACCTTCAGAATTGCTAATTATTGGAATGCACTGCCTACTAACACCAAATATGCACCTGATATCAACAGCTTTAAAAAACTCCTAGATGAAGACCCTAAATTGAAAGATGTTTTCTTTAGTGTGGATTGAATATAATGTTATTTATGACAGGCATGCAACCAGACCGAACTTAAATTGAAAAATACTGAGGGGACGCAAATAGGCCGTAAGGCCTAAGGCTAAAAAAAGCCGGTCCCTATTACTACTACTACTACTACTACTACGACATATGTGTATGGTCATCTTCCGCCTCAGGTAGACCTGACAGGTTGGTTCTCGAATACTGCATGCCTTCTTCAGTGTCGAAGTGGCAGGAAGGCCAGGCCGTCGTGCATCCTACAAAGGAACCGTAGGCGTGGGTCTGCACTGTGTCGTTTTGACTGGGTCTAGCCCTGCTGCACACATCACGACCAAAGACAGACACAACAGCTCGGAGAGCAAGCGTCATCAGTCAGTAACGGTATTCCTGACGCTCAATTCCAAATCCATGTCAGCATACTCGTCCACAAGAGCCTGGAAACGTTCCTCACACCCCGCCCGAATCTCTGTTGATAACAGGACATGCACTGCAGTCACAGCTTTACTTCTCAATGACACATCAGTCACAAGAAGGGAGGTGGATAGGCCTACCGCGTTTAATTTGCCGTCCATATAGAGACTCTCAACTGCCGCAAGAAATCTGAGGTTAATGGTTGTGCCAAACACTGAAATGCAATCGCTCCTGTCGCTGCCCATGTCACAAATCATGAAGTTTCAGGGTGAGGGTCTGTTGTCAAAATTGAACTCGTGAAGAAGCTCACCAAGGTCCGCAAGATGGAGAGGTACAGAGGGAATTAGGCTTTGGTTGCGAAGCGGTCTTTTGCAGGAGGCAGCTGATGGCCTCATCATCACACAGACTGACTGACAGCGCAAATATCCGGGATGCACTGACTGACTCACACTGCGCACACATTTAGGATGGTTTGTCTTTGGTCTGTGCAGCCTGCTGCTTCATGATGAGCCTCACTTTACCGAGAGGGACTTGGCTTTGGTCTGCAGGGCGGATGTGAGGTTAGACAACCTCAAGATTCTCTCCCTGAAGATCTTTTTTCAGTCTGCCTCTATGCAGACGTCTGGAGCGCACGGTTCTACCTATTCTTGGTTTTCCGTGCGGAATGCCAAGTGTACACATAATCATTATGATAAAATTTTAAACCATCCTTATTACTTTAGATCACTTTCATGAGGATTTAAAAAAAAAAGAAAAAAAAAGAAAGAAGAAAGAAAGAAAGTCAGTATAGGTCGGTAAACCAAAATGTGATAAAACATAAACCACACAAACCAGGTAAAAGTACTTTTACCCGGGCGCAAAACACAGAGCAGTGTAAAACAAGAAATTGCGATTAAAACGACACTTTGCAAATGCAAAACGTGGCGACATCACTGTTTCCTCGGAAGAATGTGTCCAAACGCAGCTTGAATTTTCTTTAACAGACACTGGGCCCACAAGCCATTCCTCACTCTCTTTACCCATAACGTCTTTGTAACTTTTTTTCGCCTGATTTTTTTTCTATAACCTTTTCCTGTGTCTTTCTTTCTGATCACTGTTGGATTTGGTGTGGTGACTTCTCGAAAGATAAAAAGAGGAAACAAAATAAAGCAAATGACAGTAAAAAGTCTGTGGGTAACAGACCAGCGGAGTCTCCATTGCAAACAAAAAGTCTGATGCCTGCAACTCATGCTTATGCCAGAGGTCCTCTGAGATGTAGCATCAGCAGTAGCTCAGTGGAATCAATGGTCAAAATTTTCGAGTAAAAATGAAATGGCTTGGTGTCCCACCGTTTCTCACAGAGGCGAAACTCTGCTGTCGCAGGGTGTCCCACCGTTTCTCACAGAGGTAAAACTCTACTGTCGCAGGGTGTCCCACCGTTTCTCACAGAGGTAAAACTCTACTGTCGCAGGGTGTCACACCTTTCCTCACAGAGGTAAAACTCTACTGTCGCAGGGTGTCCCACCTTTTCTCACAGAGGTGAGCCGGATTGAAACACGGCATGTGGTCCCTCATAAAGTCAGTTTTAGCTTTGACGACCCTCCCTTGGATATTCTAATAAGTGGAGGACGTCAGATGACTCTATGTGTCTACTCGGTCAGGGTAAACTAAACAGTTGAAGTGAGCCGAGCTCATTCAAAGCAGCGGTTATACAAGTAAGGATGCAGAAAGGAAGTGCTTTAAGGAGACTGTGCATGCAATACTGCCAGAGAAAACACTACATCATCAGAGCTCCAGTGATGACGTTCTGTATGTGGGTGGGTGGGTGGGGGGGGGGGGGGGGGGGGGGGGGGGGACAATTCATGGTCCAGAACGCTTTGAGCGGGACGTCAAGAACATGGGAGGGGGATTTCAAGTGGGAGTGCGTAGCAGACTTTCAGAAAGGGAAAATTGCCAGGTGGAGGTATTCAGGAAAAAGTGGCGCGAGACCAGTTGATACTTCACTCAGGTTCATCCAACCAAATCATTCAGAGACCAGTTGATACTTCACTCAGGTTCATCCAACCAAATCATTCAGATTGAACCCTCTGTGCCTTAGGAAAACAATGGAAGAAGTTCACAGCTCCGAGACTTAAGAATGGGTTGCCATGCTAACATCCTCGCCATACTAAGGGTAGCAGCCGGGGATGGGTGGGGGTGGGGGGTAGGGGGTTGTAAGCCCATCATTTATATGAGCTCATGAAACATCTCTCCATTTCTGGTAATGAGAGGATCAGAGCCCCGGCCACAGGTAATGGCAGAGCGAGCTGAAAAGAGCTCCAGTCACATCTTGCCGAGGAGGAACAAAAAGAAAACTTCACAATCACTGAACTTTCTAGTTTTAAGCCTTGCTCAGATTTTGGAAAGGTGTCCAATAGCACTTTGTGTAAGACATCCAGCCGTCACAAAGCGACTGGGCCTTGAGGCGTCCGACCACGGGTCCAGGAAGTGCGGGTTCGAATCAGAGAGAGAGAGAGAGAGAGAGAGAGAAGGCACATCTATACATAGGAGTCATGACCTGGGTGACATCGAAAGGAGTTCAGAGTCCAAATCTGAATGAGGGGGTTTCTTCTCTTACGACCTTCCCTGAGATCTCCTACTATTGTTTGAATGCAATTTAATGAGGCCGTTAAAAACAATTCTTTCACAAAATTATAACAGTGTCAATATTTATGATACGTATGCTCCAATATCAGTGGCAGTTCAAGTTGTCAAGTCACGTTTAACTCGAATTTTCGTTGGGAATGGCGTTTATTGTCATAGTAACGTAAAAACACGGTTAAGGATTATTAATCCTATTGGATGTTAATATCTAGATAAGGAAAGCATGCAAACTTGAAAAGGAAAAGAGAAAATGAGTGTTACGGCCGTAGTAGGCTATAACGACACGCCCTCCCATAACAGAACTGACGTGATTTCATGGATTTTACAGACTGAACTAAGAGATCCACCGTCAGTGACGAGATACACATTCTTCTCCGTTCTTGAATTCAGTTTTCACTCGAGGAAGCCAGCGGCTGACCTGGCCATCAGTTCTGCCACTCAAAGGCAGGATGACAATTGCATCACCTTAACTTTGACTTTAAAAACGCCCATCTTGCGCCGAATATGAGAAGATACGTGATTGCTGTTTCTTCGTTTTCATTGTCCTGAATGTTGTTTAGCTTGCCTGAAGAAGACGTAAGAGGTCGAAACGTGTCGTGTTTTGTCTTGTAATACATTTGTCGTTATTGTTTGGCGGACTCACCAACTATTCTTTTTAAGATTTGTTTCAATTTCAGCCTGCAGTGATCTGACTTTGAAACTAACCCTTCTGTGGCAGTGTTGACTATGACAGAATTTATTTAACAATAACAGCAGTGACCAGCGCATGTGTGATTTTCCCTTGATTTGATGAATTGACCTGACAAAATATGAACTCTGGCCATAGCCCACACTGTTGCAACAACAGCAGAAAACTGAGACTTGATGAAATATTCATACAGAACTGCTCGATTTTAAAATTCATTTCCTTTAGATAGCGTACCAACATTAACACTACCAAAAATTACACCGTTCTTTGGAATTTGATAAGTTTCCTAAAAAGATTATTTGTGAGCGTATTATTTGTGTGCGTATAATGATCGACATCAATGAACGACAAAAAAATCACCCCCCTCCCCTCCCGAAATCAAATGTCATGGGATATACAAAGGCCTGATCGATGGTCTAAGACCATTTCAAACTTGCTCTTGATCATTGGCGAAACAGTCTAAAGAAGGGATGTAATAACGTTCGTACACACTACTTTTATATATGGGACTCATCTCCCTTCCCAAGCTCTTTTCACGCCGGAGTCGACAAGATCGTAGGCCTCCAGCAAACATTTGGTGCGCTCGCAGTGTAAAACTTGGCGACAGAGGCAAACATTAACATAATTCACAAAGTGCAGCGCGCGGTTGAATGACTCACAGCATGTTCTGACATGGTCACACACAGAAGATGTAAGATTCTAGTTATGAATGGGAAGCTCGACCGGAACGTGTGCCCGTTTAGCAGAGCAGTCGCTACCAACCGTTTTGAGGTTGACTGGAATCGCTTCGCCACAGCGGTTGAGCAGAAGACATTTTCGCAGTGTAACTTGCTTGTGACATCTAACTGCACAGCTTGACTCGGCCTTCTCCGAACATGAGATTTTGTCTTGCACTTCATGGCGAGCGAAGAGTTCCAACAGTCAGCATTTAGTGATTCACCGATTCAGTGATTGCCAAAAGACAGCTCCGGTGATGCTGAAGCAGAGTCAGAGTGTGCAAACAAGAGGAAGTGACCCGTCGGAAAAGCAACCATTCATTCAACGCTGAAAATGGAGCGCGGGTAGGTCTCATTGTGCAGCCGGTCACAGATGTAACCATTTTTGTGCATTCAGGTCATACAGCTGCGCGGATTCTGAAAGGAAGATTGGTGGTGTTGATCCATTGTGACATGATCAAAAGTGTGTGGGTGTGTACATGTGGGTATATTTGCGTGTGAACAGAGAGAGAGAGAGAGGGAGAGAGAGAGAGAGAACGTATAATAAGTGTAATATATGTAATAAGTGCAATAAGTAGCCAAAGCAGGTAGTGTCATTTTGAAAGTTTAAGTATGGAAATAAAGCATTGCCTCTGCGGATCACTTGTTGGATTTTGATAAGGATGACTTTTTTGTATAGACGCCCCTTCCTCTATATAGATAGATTTTGATATGGTTGGCTCTACAGAACCCTCGTCCCCACCCCTCCTCCATCCATGTGATATGCCTAATGAGAGAGAGAGAGAGAGAGAGAGAGAGAGAGAGAGAGAGAGAGAGGAGAGAGTGAGCAGACAAACAAAAAGTAACATCAGCATACATTGCTAATGCCTGCTTGATGAGTTTCTCAAGCATACATCTATGGGAAAGGAGGAAGATGAGGGTTTAGTTTTAGGGATAGAATGGATAGTTTTCTCAGTACTCAGTCATACTTGATCATGGGCAGAAATGGCTGGTAAAATCTGTAGCTGTCAAGATTGTATATTGGAGATTTATGACTGGTGAAAGTTGTGCAATACTACGAACTTGGAACATGTGATGCAGTTGTGTAGCTGGATAGAAGTACAAACAGAAGCTTTCATGATTCATTAAAAAAAAAATTCAACTGCAAGTGTGCATTTCTGCTTATAAAACAGAATCACTGTCAGGTGTATGATCATGGATTGTCAACATGTTACTTTTGACAGTAATGTGCAGAAGACCAAAAGTAGTGGTGTGTGACTGTGAGGCACACATAATTGGATCATAAAATGATCAACAACAACATACACACACACACACACACACACACACACACACACACACACACACACGCACAAACACACAGTGACATATAAATATACACACAACACACGCACGCACGCACGCACGCACACACACGCACTGCATGCAATTGCAAGCATATGTGCACAGCATGGGTATACAATGCATAGATACACACACAGTGACAGAGCATTTTAATGCACATGAAATACCCCATTACCAAACTTATGAAAAAGCTGGATTCAAAGTAGGATGACTGCAGGTGGACATTCAAACAAGAGCAAAAACAGAATTACAATGCACAGCCAAATAAGGAACAAACAAATCACAAAGCAAACATTTGTTTGATAATTTTGTTCCTTTGTTTGGTGACACAGTAATTCTTGTTGATAAAGTTGTTTTTATAACATGGAAGTAAGTGTTTAAGTTAGGTGAGCTCCTTTTACTTTTTTTTGAACTTTTTAGCAAGTTGAAGGCGGCCGGTTACAACATTACTCTTGCTTGGGTTCCTGGTCATGTTGGCATCGGCGGGAACGAAATGGTTGAACGTTTAGCCAAGAACGCCACAAGAGAGGAACTGTCCAACACTTATATCCCCTGCCCAGATGTGAAACCCAAAATTAACGATTATGTGAGAGACCTCTGGCAGGAGGATTGGAACACACAGACGAATAACAAACTCTTTCAGGTCCGTCCAAACCTTAAGGACTTCCTCCCATCTACGTCGGGTGGTCGTAAAGAGGAAACGGTTCTGTGCCGGCTGCACACCGGCCATTCGTATTTTACCCATTCTTACCTTTTAAAGAGTGAAGAAGCTCCGTGGTGCATTCCATGTCATGCGCCACTCACAATGAAACATGTTCTTTTGGAGTGTTGGGACTTGCACGATGTGAGACACATACATTTTACAGCGGAGTCCATGAAGATCCTGTTCAGGGATGTCCCGCCTGACGTGATCCTTGAGTTTTTGAGAGAGATTAACATTTTTCATCTGATTTAAGATTTTACGGCAGAAAGATTTTTAACAAAGTTTCTGGTGCGTTTCCAGACGATGTCATTTAACGAGATGTGTGAAAGTTGGTTTTTTTTTTTTTTGACTGGTAAGTTGATTTTAACGTGGTGACAGCCCTGATGTGGCCCTTTGCGGTCGGCTGGGCTATAAGCAACATTATCTTATCTTATCCTAGGTGAGCTCCTAGTAAAATGATAATATAAACAGAAAGTTGAACCAGTGAATGACAGTGCAGTTGAAACTGTGGAGAATGGATGCGTGCACAGTTTAAAGGTCAGGTGACCAATTTAACTGTCTCATGCCGTCACTGCTAGGCACAGAATGCTTCACAGAGTTCCACACAGTTCACAGTGTAATGTGTGGACCGTTTGGATGTTAATAGCAGCAGAGACAGGATGTTGTCTCATTGCTTAGGAGGTGCAATTGACCTTTTTAGTCATGTGGTATTGTGATGAACAAAGGCGAAAGAATTTGGGTGCAGGCAACAGAATTTGGAAGCAGACAACAGAGACACAGCAAACGTCTGCATCAGGCTGACATCATTGGGGGGGGGGGGGGTACTGAAACTCGTATGCAAGCCCTTGCTCTCCCTCCCCCTTCAGTACACTCTTAGTGTTATGGTCACACTAGCATAGTCTCACACAAAAGTGACAAACACACTCATCCATGCCTGCATGAATACACTCACACATATTCACTCACATCTGCAATCTGATGGCTTACCTGCAAGCAGAGACAGACAGATGCGCATGAGCATGCACACACACACACTCACACACAACACCACACACACACACACACACACACACACACACACACACACACACCACACACCACACACACACACACACACAACACACACACACACACACACACACACACAGACACACACACACACAGACACACACACACACACACACACACACACACACACACACACACACACCACACTTGCTCACCACACACACACACACACACACACATACACACACACACACACACACACACACACACACATACACACACACACACACACACACACACACACACACACACACACACACACACACACACACACACACTTAAACACACACTTTGACAAATGGTATCCTATCAATTGACAGATCAGTCACTTATCACTTGCCCACAGGTTCTGTTATTTTTGGTCAAGTTTATGTTGCATTTAGCATATTCTGAGAGTTGAAAAGCATAAACATAGTCTTGTTTAAAATAGCACAGTTTCCATTAAGCTTCTATGTAATTTATCCAGAAGGCATCACTGTGCTTGGACTTATCCATAATATACTTCACACTTGCTGGTTGCAGGGCCTCAAGTGTGTCTACTTTAAAGGGGGGGAGGGGGGGGGGGGGGAAGAGGAACCATAAGGGAAAACAAGTTGGTCACTGCTGTTGGATGAGACTCAACAGATCTCTACTTGCCTGACCTCTTTTACTGAACACCCCACCCTCACCCCCACCCCATATCCTCTCCCAGTCCCCACCCCTACCCTCCACCCTCTGCAGTTGCACACATATATGTATGTATACACAAACAGATGTGTCATTTTCTCGTCTTAAACCTTTACTGTGCAGGCATAACATTCACAGGTTTCAAGGCTCCTCTAAAGAATTATTATTAAGGTTTTGAATTGTTTCAAGTACAATTTAGCCTTGAACCAAGTTAGCCATTTTGTGTTTGTACCTCTGGCTTAACACTTCTTCTTCTTCTTCTCTCTGTAAGGGCCGGGTTCATTTCTGAACGTAAGTGGCCCTGCGGTGACGTATCGTTGATTCCGGCCGCGGAGCTAGGTTTGGGGGGGGGGGGGGGGGGGGGGGGGGGGGAATTAAAACTATGTACAGGGCAGTAGGTTTGGTGGGGGGGGGGGGGGGGAATTAAAACTATGTACAGGGCAGTAGGGAGGGTCATGGGGTGCTCACAAGTGGCTGCAGAGCCCTGCTGCCACCGAGTCGTGAGCGGAACATCTCCAGTGACGTTGCTGATGTCGTAGAGGTGGGGAGGCTGTTCCAGTCTGAGGTTGTCCTCGGGAAGAAGGTGTTGTTTATTGCCTTGTGGAAATCCTGTTGTTGGTATAGCCTTGCTCCTCTTGTTCTTGGGTCAGAGTCCCTGATGTAGTTTGCAGGTGAGATTCCAACAAGATTGTGCTTGACCTTGTACAGCATCATTAGTCTATTCTTTGTTCTTCTTTCTTCCAATGACTCCCATCCTAAGGTGTTGAGTATATTGGTGATAATGCCGGGTGTTCTTTCAAAGTAGTTGTTGTGGGTGTATCTGGCTGCTCTTTCTTTGGACAGCTTCGAGTGATTTCTTGTCCTTCTCTTCGTGTGGGTCCCACACCGTTGACGCGTATTCTAATGTGGGGCGCACCATGGTGGTATAGGTTGCTGCTTTAACTTTTGTTGTACATTCTTTAAAGTTGCGCCTCAAGAAGCCCACTGTTTTGTTTCCTTTTGCGGTGATGTTTTTTGATGTGGCTGGTCCATGTTAGGTCATCTGATATGGTAACTCCCAGGTATTTGCTTTCTTTGGTCATCTCTAGAGCCTGTCCATGGAGGTGGTAGTCGGACACTAGCGGTGGTTTATTCTTGTCTGCTAGGATGCGGATGATGTTGCATTTACTGGGGTTAAAGTTCATTTGCCACATTTCTTCCCAGCCTTCAAGTGCGTCCAGGTCTTTTTGGAGTAGTCTCTGGTCTTGGATTCCTTTAATTTGCTTGTAAAGAAGGCTGTCGTCTGCGAAAAGTTTTACTTTTGCGTGTTTCACGACATCAGGAAGGTCGTTGATGTACAATAGGAAAAGTAGCGGTCCAAGAACAGTGCCTTGGGGTACTCCTGATGTTACTGGGGTGGTAGCTGAATATACACCCTCAAGTGCTACTTTTTGTGTTCTCCCTGTCAAAAAACGATTTGATCCACTTATGTGTGTTTCCTCTGACTCCGTAGGCCTCAAGTTTGTGCATGAGTCGCTGATGTGGCACCTTGTCGAAGGCCTTGCTGAAGTCCAACAAGATTGCGTCTGTTTGGCCTTTAGCAGCAAGGTTTTTTGCGATGTCGTGGACGGTCTCTATAAGTTGGGTTTCGCATGACCTGTATTTCCTGAATCCATGCTGTACGTCTGTGAGGATGTTGAAGCTGTCAAGGTGTTGCATGACGCTGCTATGTATGATGTGCTCGAGGAGCTTGCACATTATCGACGTGAGGGACACAGGCCTGTAGTTTGCTGGCTGGTGGCGATCTCCCTTTTTGAAGATCGGCACTACTAGGGCGTCCTTCCAGTCCTGTGGTACTTTTCCTTCGTCGAGTGACATTTGGAATAGTTCTGTCAGCACTGGTGCAAGCTCTTCTGCACCATTCTTCAGGATAAAGGCTGGGATGTTGTCTGGTCCTGTAGCTTTGTCTATCTTTAAGTTTTTCAGGAGCTTCTGGACACCTGCTCTGGACACCGTGATGGTTTCTGCGGTTGGGTATTTGCTCGCGTCTATGTGTGGTGTGTTGGTAGTGTCTTCTATGGTGAATACTGACTGAAATTGTTTGTTCAATATTTCTGCTTTATTGACACTGTCACTCTTTAGGAATCCGTTCTGATCTTTCAGAGGTGCCACCCCTACTGATTCCTGGCCTTTTGATTTGATGTTGGCTCATGCATTTCATTTTTGGCTTTGCATTAGACAGTTTTTAACCACTGACTGGGAAAGTTGAGTGATTTACTCATGCAGAAAACTGTGATCTGCTGTAGTTTATGCATGCTGAAGAATTTGAAAAGGTCCTGAGACGACTGCTATTTTTTTATTTGAAAGGATGACTGACACTTGAAGCCTATTTTTGAAAAGGGGTTTTTGTGCATCATGTAAAATGCACATCAGCAGGATCCCTTTATCTATAGATAATCTGTATCACTGCATTCTCAATGTGTGTGTAAGTGTGACCTGTGTGTATAGCATGGATTGGAATTGGATAAATACTCAAGTATGTGTTTAACTTTTGTGCTGATTACACTCAAGCCATTCCTTTTTATCCCTGCTTGAACCTTTAGGTGAAGAAGTTTAGTGGTGCATTCCATGGGGTGTACCACTTACTGTAAAACATCTTTTTACAGAATGCTGGCACTTTGCAGCAGACTCCTTGAAAATCTTGTTTAGAGATGTTCAGTGTGGTGTGATTTAAAAAACATTTTTTGGTGTAGTTCCTGAATTTTTTTTTTCCCCATCGAAGATTTTATGGTAGATGGATTTTTTAGGCAATTTTTGCTAGTTTGACTGAGACAATCTGCCTCAAAGAAGATTTTTTTTTTCTTCAAATTTTTGTGTTTGTTTTTGTATGTTGTTTCTATGGAATTGATTTTGACAAGATGGCAGCCCTGATATGTTCACTCATGGTTTGCTGGGCTATTAAAAAAAAAAAAAGAGTATGTGTGGCTAGATATTTCTGCAGAACGCAAGCTGCGTTTGCCGCATGTGTTCATTGCAATTTATTGGATTTACACTGATAGTGATAAGCACCTACCAAGCTTTGTGTCCTCTAAAGCTTTGTTTGTGTGTGTGTATGTGTGTATGCGTGTGCGCACACGCGCATGTGTGTGTGTATGTGCATGTGTATTAATATGCTGTTGTGCATATTCTGTGCATGTTTTGTACGAATAATTTTTGGTTGCTCTTTTGAGTAGTGCAATATCAATTTCTAATGTGCAATATGGTGTATTGTAAATTTATTCCATGACCTTGAAAATGTCATAGAAATTCAGTGGTACAGGGGTATTTAAAGGGAGGAAGTCTGACTGGCACAAAATCTTAAATTGGTCAGAATGTATGATGTGACAGTTTTGTCAGTGCGTTGAAGAATGGTCACAGTTTCATTCAGACCACTCCTCAGAACAGTCAAATATCATTTTTCCACATATAACAGAAGAAAGCTTTGCTGAGCTTGTGAGATCACATTGAGCATGAAAATGAAAGTGGCCGAGGTGACTGATGAGAGTCAGAGAGGTTTCAAGAAAGGGAAAAATTGGGTTGTTGGTGGCATTTTCTTTTTCAACAATGTTGTTGCAAAATGGCAAAATTCATTCTGGACTGTGTGTAGGTGAGGTCATCATACATTTGAATAGGGAGAGATCATTCAACAAGGATTGATAATCACTTATAGTGTTAGAGTTAGGGAAAAAATTGATTTGTCTCAGCATGTTTAATCTTTGTGAAGAGGGAGGTGTGTAGAGGGGCTGTTGGATGAGTTTCTACTACCTTTCAGAACTGAAAAGAAAATAGAACTTAAGAACACAAAACTCGTAAGAAATGGAAGAAACTGATGAAAACAGATACAATCATTTTTTTGGAGTTTTTTAATAAACACCAGTGCACATATATGCAGTGCATGCAGATGTGCATGTGTGCACGCGCGATCACACACACACACACACACACACACACACACACACACACACACACACACACACACACACACACATACATATATATATATATATACACGCACACATTCCATGGTAGGACAGTAGGGGCTGCCAAACTGCCTGGAACAAGCGGTCACTTGTGTCGGGCATGTGGTGAACACTACGACATGCCCGCCGGGCAAGAGATATATTTTATTAACATCTACTGCTGTGAAGTGAAAATCAGCTTTCTTTTTGGATAATCATTGGGGGAGTGAGAGATTGTACTTTGGGAAACTCTTGTTTTAATTAAGTTACTGTTTATGACATTGACTTTATGTATCATGCGAAGTGATTGACTGAATCAGTTAGCATTGATCAATTGGAATGGACCCCACAGGTGGGCTAATTTTGGCCATTTGCAGACAAAGTGGCAGAATGCAATAAATCACGTTTTGAGGTTTCTTCTTTATTTATTAGTTTATCAATTTAGAATTATGCAGATTGATGGGCAGGTGGTTTTGCCGGAGGGCAGGTGAAAACTTTCTGTACCTGACCCTTGGGCAGGAAAGAAAAAAACTGTCCTAACTTGCGTGCACTTATGCGCACACATACGCACATGCACACACACACATGCACACACACACACACACACACACACACACACACACACACACACACACACACACACACACCACGTTCTCTCTCTCACACACGCAGAGACATAGACACTCTGTCTCTCTCTGTCTCTCACTTTACACACACACGCACACACACACAACACAAATGTGTGTGAGTACAGAAACACAAACATTATGAATACAAACATGCTGTCCTAGAAGTGGGAACAGGGAATATGAATAGCAACAGGTGAATGTGAGTGTCCTTCAGCAAACAGCAAAATTATATTTTTACTTTATATTCATGTTGTAATGTCACAGAACTGGTTTGTTAACTTATGGGTGTAAACAAAAATGAAAACAACGCGCACACATTACACATACACAAAAAAAACCCCCAATCTGTTAGGAGGGAAATGCAGAAATATAAACTAGTGTAATTTTTGTTGTTGTTCTCTTTGCACCGCTCAAGCTAAAAATCTAGATCACACGTGTTAGTATCTGCATGCTCCTAAGTACAGGAGAAAGCAGATGTACACATATTGACACACAGACAGACCGTATTATACATACACAATACACATGTTTGTGTGCGTGCACACACCCACACATACACTCACACACACTCATACACACACACACACACACACACACACACACACACACACACACACACACACACACACACACACACATGACATGCATGGAAACCATTCATGTAACTTCAACCTTTCTGAGTTTCACCCTAGACCTTTTCTCCTCCCAGTCTTTCATTCAGTTTTTGACACTCCTTTGCCAAAATCATTGAGTGAAAACAACAACAACAACAACAACAAAAAACCCAGTGATCACACCAAAGAGGTGTTGGTTATTCCCCTCCCCCCCCCCCCCCCCCCCTTTCCTCCGCCATCCTCTTCCCTACTGCCTCTTTCCTCTCCCCCCACTCCTCTCCTCCCCCTAAATCCCCACCCCCCTTCCCCCCTCCTCTCCCCCCCCCCCCCCCCCATCATTTTAGAGTGATTTCCCAGGCCCCATCATGACTGATAGGGTAGCCCATATCGATTTCCCGCTGCCCTGGCTGAGCTAATGGGGCCACTCCTGGCTCCTGTTTGCTGGACACAGTGTGGGCAGGGGCGGCCTGTCCAGGCCAGGGCTGAATTATGGATACAAATATTTGCTGCCTTATGCAATAACAATATGGCTCAGGTCAAGTCTGGCGCAGTCTTTTGGTTTTGTTTTCGATACATCAGTGAAGTGGTGTGGGAGTGTGTTTAAAGCCGTTATTACCAGTGCAGAGAAAGGAATGGAACTTTTATTGTAAGGTACATGAAATTCTGCTTCTTCTTCTTATTCTGCGTACGCAGGCTGATACTCCTGCGGACACTCCCTGTATAGACAGGCAAGGATTAATCCCATCTACCCAGCAAAATGAGTGGAGTTTTGCATGTATGACTGTTTTCTATCCTGCCATTAAGGCAGCCATACTCCTACTTTGGGGAAGATGCATGCTATGTGTATTGTGTCATCTATACCAACGGCCAAACTGGCCTTCTCTTCCGAAAGTTGGTGACGGAATTTTAGGTGTGTGCAAGATGTTATGCGTGCGTTCACACACGGAACCTCGGTTTATAGTCTCATTTGAAGGACTATATGGGAAACGGAGTCCGAACCAATGTTAACTCCGAGGGGAAAATCCCCCTGTAACGAAACGGCCCAGAGGAGATTTGAACCCGCAACCCCAGGATCACCAAGATTTCGAGTCCAGCGATCTACCACTGAGCTATTCCGGCACCCAGGTACATGAAATGATGTTGGATTTTGAAACGAGCATGGATGGCAGCAGAGTAATCCACTGTAATGGATATCACGTATGCATACATTAATCATGATTATTACGACACACACACATCAGATAGGCTGATTCCACTTAGATTAATCTCCCCTCCGAGCATAGGCATTCTGATCAAAGCTAAGATAATGGGTTCCGACACATCTGTTTCCATTCCTGCTACTGCATCACAGCTTTATACCGTGCACTCACTTGCCTGACTTCCCTCTTCCTGCCCCCCCCCCCCCCCCCCCCCCCCCCAACCCCCCCCCCTCCCCCCCCCCCCCCCCCCCCCCCCCCAAATATATCCATGGTTTTATTGTTTGATTGCCAACAAACAAAAGCATGACAGTTCCTCTGCAATTTCCTGTGATAATGCTTATCACCTGTCACTTAGTATCAGCTCTTCATTGGAGTTTGTCGTTATAATTTTCACTAGCATCTGGCTTCATCACAGAGACTACTATCAGCTTCATCTCATTCTCAAACTCTTTTGTCAGAATCTTTCTCACCGGCTGTCAGTTCCTTATCAAAGTCTGCCGTGCATAGATTTTCACTGGCTCTATTCTGCTTTCAGGGAGCCTGTTGTCATTTTGTAATTCTCACAAGGTTTTAACATCAGGTACAAACTTCAAGAGACTAGGAAGACTGTGAGCTTGGAAGTGCTTTTTTTGACAAGATGTTTTAAGTTTGGATTTGAAATGTGCAACAGAAGGGAACTCTTTTTCCGGCATTTCATTGACTGACTTTGAACCTGTGACAGTTGCTGTTGTCAAAGAAGTCATCGACAAGACTGTTATCAAAACATGTGTACTGGATCCTCTTCCATGTACTTTATTATCTGCATGCATGGATGTTTTGTTGCCATATATCACTAGTGTGGTAAATGAATCTCTCACTTCTGGTTGTTTCCCACCTGCACTGAAAGCTGCTGTTGTCCGACCTCTTTTGAAGAAACCCTCTCTTGACCCTGAAAACCTAAAAAATTATCGACCTGTCTCCAACTTGTCTTTTCTTTCAAAGATAATTGAAAAGATAGCACTTCTCCAACTCCAAAACCACCTTGACCAAAACAACTTGCTCTATTCGTTGCAGTCCGCCTATCGCACTGGACACAGTACAGAAACTGCTCTGCTGAAAATAATAAACGATCTTCTCTCTGCTCTGGATAATGGTCAGGTTTCACTGCTTTCTCTTCTTGACTTGTCCGCTGCCTTTGATACCATTGATCACTCCACCCTCCTCACTAGACTTCAACATACTTTTGGCATCTCTTCTCACGCTTTGGCATGGTTTTATTCTTACCTTTCTGGTCGAACCCAAATTGTCTCTGTCAATGGTTTTTCTTCAAGCTCTGCTGACTTGAATTATGGTGTTCCCCAAGGCTCTGTCCTTGGTCCCATTCTGTTTGTTCTATATACCCAACCCATCTCTGACATTGTAGCCTATCATGACATTTCACACCACTGCTTCTCTGATGACAATCAAATCTACATTTCTGGTAACATCTCTCTCCTCTCCTCCATCATTGATCGCTCACAGCTCTGCATCTCTGACATAAAGGCATGGATGACTTGCAACAAACTTCAGTTAAACAATGACAAAACTGAACTGATCTTCATTCTCCCAAAACGGCTCATGTCTACAATCTCTGTTCCTTCTTCTGTCCAACTTGGTACCTCTCTCATTCAGACCTCTACCACTGTGCGAAATCTAGGCGTTGTACTTGATCAGACACTCTCTTTTCAAAATCAGATTTCTTCTATCTGCCGTGCTTGCTACTTGGAGCTTCGGCGAATCAGTTCTGTGCGCCACCTTCTGTCTGAAGAAGCCACCAAGACTCTGGTTTCTGCTTTCATTCTTTCAAGACTTGACTACTGTAATTCTCTTCTTGCTGGCTGTCCACAGAATCTTCTTGCAAAATTGCAGAAAGTCCAAAATAATGCTGCTCGCCTTGTCTCGAAATCTCCGAAAACCTCTCATGTTTCTCCCTTGCTTAAATCTTTGCACTGGCTTCCTGTTGAAAAACGCATCAAGTACAAACTTTCTTTGCTCTGTTACAAGGCATTGGATGGCCTCGCTCCATCTTACCTCTCTAAACTTCTGTCGACCTATACTCCTTCCAGACAGCTTCGCTCTTCCTCTGACACTCGCATTATGCAGATCCCTCGTTTTCGGGCCAGAACACTTGGTGAACGTTCTTTTACTTTTCAGGCTCCTTCCTGCTGGAACAATCTCCCTTCTGCACTCCGAAACTCAAACAGTCTTTCTTCTTTCAAGTCCTCCCTGAAAACAACTCTCTTCAAAACATAATTTTTCTGCTCCTTCGCTGGTGTGTGGGTGTGTGTGTGTGTGTTTGTGTGTGTGTGTGTGTGTGTGTGTGTGTGTGTGTGTGTGTGTGTTAGGGCTTATTGCTGTAAGCGCTTAGGGCTTTTGTTTAAGATTAAGCGCACTAAATGTTCCTTATTATTATTATTATTAAGGGAAATGTGTGATATTGAACGGAAGGGATTTCCAGAAATGTGGACCATATAGACGCAAAAGGAACAGAAACCATCTATGAATCTTTTCAAGCCTCTAATATGAAGGAATGGACAGGAAAGGAAAAGCATATTTTACTGTATAAGAATGTACTAAACTGAAATGACATTATCGGGGGGGGGGGGGGTCTCTGTTTATTGAAAGCTGACAGGTTTCTTCCTACATTCTTTGCAAGGGAGACATGCAGAGTGTGATGTATACTTATGTAAGAAACGGCCATTTCATCATAGGATGACATTTCAGTCTTCCTGGGCCTGGCTGCCAGCTGCACAGTGTAAGCTGGACCAGGCAAGGAGTTTTCTCTTACTCTGGAGGGATTTTTGTCCCAAGTGAATCAGAGAAATCCCTCCTTACAATGTGCTTCATTTGCCAGTGAGGACCAAACAAAAATGAAATGGTAAAAGTGAATATAGATATGAAAAAACAAACCAAACAAACAACAAAAAACAACTTGATATGAATTTGCTTGAAGTAGAGTGGTTAGATTATCAAATCAAGATAAGTAAACAGTTTTTGGAAAGAAAAAGAAAGAAAAAGCTGGTACCGCACCCATTGGTAGGCCACACATTCATAAATAGGTCGACTTACTCAGATCTGATAGCAGACAGGCAGTCAGAAAGAAAAGATGTGGTGGTTGGGAAAGGAACAAATGGGAAAGGAACAAAACTGAGTGAGTCACATTTTCACAACTGGCGTTGCTGGTGGACCAGAGGACAAGATCAGCAACAAAGGGAGGGAAACAACAGATTCTAGTTACAGAGGGAAATGAGACCGGTTACCATTAATTAGGACAAAACATCTGTCACGGGGGATGGAACAGAGAGGGAATGCAGGCTCCCCTCCTCTTTCCCCCTCCCCTCCACCCCAGAGAGGCAGAGACAGTGGGGCGTGGGTGATGGTGTATAATCAATCAGTGACAGACAGCTAGAGAAGAAAGCCAGGGCTTTGAGAGAGAGCCAGCAAGTCTCAGATCACTGAGCTGGCAAGGTGGATTTTTTTGGCTTGAACGGAGAATATGTGGAAGGGGAAGGCAGATGGGTGGTGGTGGTGGTGTTTGTGTGGGAATAATTTTGCAACAGACAACAGAGTAGATTGGAGGATTTTTGTCTCATGAGCTAATATGTTGTAGGTGTCGTTGTAGCAGATTTTGTTTGTTTTTTACGGTGATTTTTTTTCACAGTGTAGCTGATGAGATTGCAGTTTAGTGTCAGATTGTGGTGTGCCCGCGCCATCAAGGCAGTTTATAGTGAAATGACGTGGTACTTTGATGACGTGCGTCCACTGGGCACACTGTGATCAGCCAATCATGTCAGGCCATTGTGACAAATCGCTGTCAGCATTTAGTACAGTCAGAGCAGAACAAAGTATGAACTGTTTGGAGTGGAGCCAATCTTTCAGTAAACATTGTGGGTGGGACAAACATAAAGCTGTGTCCTGTCTTTGATGCAAGTGAATGACGCTCTTGCACTTGTGCGATGCGTGTGATTGGTTGTGAAAGAAATCCTAAAAAACACAAGTTGTGTTCACGTAAATTGTGCATGCAGTTCGTGCAGTGCTTGAAAAGAAAAAGTACGATTGTTTGTCCCAGTATCACAGTCACAATCAGTTCCCGACATTGTCTGTCAGTCAAGAATTCTGACCATTTCATCTGCCAATCAAAACATGTTACAGTGTTATTATATGGGGGAAAAAACAAACAAGGCTGAACATACCTAGACAGATCGTACCTTGACAGTCAGCCTTGAAAGATAACACTGTATTCTTTGTTTTGAAGATTATGTGGTTTTCTTTTCTTTTCTTTTGGAAAGAAGCTGAATTAGAGACCAGATTGTTTAAACTATTAGAGTTTGTTTTTCATCTCTTTCACATAATCTTATGTCAGGCAGGCTACCTGATTTGCTCTGTTCTGAACTCAACTTGGCAGGAGTAGCACATGACTGTTTGTGCGATTCACCTTTAGCTGTGGCATGGCATCATTTGTTTTAACTGGTTGTTAGAAGTTGGTTAGCATTGGTGTTACTCGTTAACTGTGACGCAGATTCTTTCAAAATTGCTCCAAACAAAAAGAGCAAAGTTGATTTCGAACTTTTTTTCTTTCTTCACAACTACAATTACTCCTGGAATAATTCAAACTTGGCCCATAATTTTGAAAAAGGATCCCTCTGTTTTAACCAGCTATAGGTCATTTAACCTCTGATAATTAATGCAAAACAGTCTGAGGTTCTGATGGGTGTTCTGACCTTGGCCATAACAAAATGATGTTGATCTATCTCTCTCTCTCTCTCTCTCTCTCTCTCTCCTCTCTCTCTCTCTCTCTCTCTCTCTCTCTCCTCTCTCTCTCTCTCTCTCTCTATCTATCTATCTATATCTGTGTGTGTGTGTGTGTGTGTGTGTGTGTGTGTGTTCGCACAGATAACTGCTCTTAACACTGTTCTGCATTAGAATATGAAATCCTTCTAAGTATGCCCTAGAAAGGAATAGGTTGTGGGTGGTTGTAAAATGCCCATACCATCTTTTATTGAGGTTCTCTTTTGATTCGCGGGAATGATTTGCCCATTGAAGGGCATGAGAGCCATTGAATTTGAAAGGGGGAGGGGGGCAGGGGAGCAGGGGAGAACCTGTTTGCTCTCAGCCAAGGATTATGTGGATCATCTGTGACAAAAAGAGTAGTTCTCATTTTACAATTACTGGCCCAGATCTGTATCCCATGCAGTTAGATGCATGGTTTATGGTCTATATGGAGTGCTGAACTCATATTTAGTATTAGTAACCCACTATTCCCCACTCCTTTCTTCCTGTGCAGTCCTGACCTTCTGTTCTTTGTTTCTGTTGTCTTTTCGTTTCATAGACAAACTTTCACAGATGAACACCAACATGCACACTTGTATACTATGCAACTACTCACCTACCAGTTCTAAAATATAGGCACGCATATGTGCACACACATACATGCATGCAGACACAGACACACACACACAGACACACAGACACACAGACACACACACACACACACACACACACACATAGACACACGCACACACGCACACACACACACACACACACACACACAGAGACTCATTTGCACATACCTGCTGTTTCAAGCACACACACATCCTGCACTGCTTAGAATGCTAATTACAAGCACACATGCAAACATGTTTTCAAATTCATTATTACATATTATCTAACTGCTTTGTAAGTGTTATCCAAGAGAGTTATGTGGCATCACTGAATGAAAAAGCAAAGAAAGAAACTACATAAACATTGTGATGTAGTGGTTGGTTAAAATTTACATCTACCTCAAAAGGAAAATACGAAAGGAGGGCAAGTGTTTGTGCAAATGCTAAACTTCACAAAATTACACTCATTACACACACACGCACACACACACACACACACTTCTCTCTCTCTCTCTCTTTTCTAACAGACAAACAGGCGCACACATGCACGCATGCTTGCTTACTCTCTCACTCACATGCAGACACGTGCGCATGCACACACACACACACACACACACACACACACACACACACACACACACCACACACACACACACACACCACACACACACTCTGACTGTCTCTCTCTCACTCTATCTGTGTGTGTGTGTCTTTCTTTCTTTCTCACTAAACTCACAACAGCTAACAAATATTGAGATATGGACAGAAGGATGTTTTGATGTTACTTTTTGTGTTTTTTGATTTTGTTTCTAATAAGTTACATTTGAGATAAAACCATTGAAGATAAATTTTTATGATCTTTTAAAAAATATTATTTATTTTTGTGTGTGGCTGTGGGTTTCAGAGCTATGAGAGAGAAGGGGGATAAGGCTGGGGGTGGGTTGAGCAGGAGGACCATTGGTTAGGAGGGTGGAGGGTAGGGTGAGGGGCCATGAACAAAGCATTTCACATGAAAAAAAAAAATGAAGCCTTAGTTTATCACGTAGCAGCTTCCTTGGCGAAATTCCACAAACAATACACACGCTTGGAAGGTGGGTGTGTTCTTGTACAAACGGTGAGAAGTTGGCAGCTGATCGCCAAGGTGTGACTGGGTGGAGGCTTCAGGCACTCCTGAGGAAAGAATGCAGCCTGGTTGAGGTCCAGAGGGAGGGAGGGAACTCGGGGAGAGTTCAATTTGTGGCATGTGGCCTGTTATTTTGTGTTAGGAACGATGGGGAGGGGGGGGGGGGGGGGGGGGGGGGGGGGGGGGTGGAGGGGGGAGTTTAAGGCATTGAGTCATTGAGCAGTGTAATTTGGGACTGGATGGGTCAGGGTCCTTTCCTGCCCTGGAGAGTCCCCATCCCTGAGTCATCGTGGCGATTGTGAAGTGAATGTATGGTTACGCTTGCATAGTAGGGCGGAAGGGATTATTTTGAATTGTTTTGATGTATTAGTGGTGTTTTGTCAGTCAGTTTCTCTCTCTCTCTCTTCTCTCTCTCCTCTCTCTCTCTCTCTCTCTCTCTCTCTTTATTAAATTATCTTGATGTATGAGACCAGTTGTAAAAAAAAAAAAAAAGAATTTGTTAAATGTGTGGTGTTTGTCAGTTTTCTCTCTAGTTGTTTGGTGTGTGAGTGTGTGGTGTGGTGTGTGTGAACGAGTTCTATATAATGTGTGTTGAGCCATTTTTGTGTGTATGTATGTGAGCGAGATTGTGTGTGTGTGTGTGTGTGTGTGTGTGTGTGTGTGTAAATGTGAGTGCACGAGGTGGTTGTGTGTGTGTGTGTTGTGCGCGTGCGTGCGTGCGCGTGTATGTGTGTGTGTGTATGTGTACATGTGTACATTGGTGTGGGATGGCGGTGATTTTTTTTCCTTGTTCAACATCTTTTCACAGTGAAAAATTAGACCCATGCGTCTGTAAACTTCTCAGAAGTTCTGATATCTGTTCCAAGTTTTTTGTGTGCAAACTTTCAGAATGATTCTGTCATTACTGTACACAGGAATGCTTTTAACAGGGTTGCCATGACCCCAGCCTGCTGTTTTGTTTATGGGATCAGTTGGGTGCAGAGTGGCATAAATCTTCATGTCTAAGGATAAAGGTGTCCCGGCCTTTTCCCTCAGCGTGGAGTATCCATGAGTCACAAAGGTGATCGTGATTCAGTGCATGTACCTTGTTTAGTGCCTGTGGATTAACTTCATGCAAGTTAGCAAAGTCAGCCTTTAAAATCATTTGAGTGTTTGACCATTCGTCTGTCAGCATCTTCTCTCCCTCTCTCTCTCTCCCCCTCTCTTTCTGTCTCTCCCTCTTTCTCTCTCTCTACCTCTCTCTCCCTCTCCCTCTCTCTCTCTCTCTCCCCCCTCTCTCTCTCCCCTCTCTCTCCCTGTCTCTCTCTCCCCCCTCTCTCTCCCTCTCCTCTCCTCTCTCACTCTCTCTCTCTCCTCTCTCACTCTCTTGCTCCCTTTTCTCTCTCTCTCCCTCCTCTACTTCTCTCTCTCCCTCTCTCTCTCCATCTTATCTCCCTCTCTCTCCCTCTCTCTCTCTCTCTTTCTGTAGCTCTAATTCGTTGTCTTTCTATCAAAAGCATTCACCCCACCCCTCCACTTTCTCCCACCCACCCAACCACCACTCATAACCCCCCCCCCCCCCCCCCCCCCCCCCCCCCCACACACACACCCACCACCACTTCGCATAGCTCAACACACGCTGCACCTGATAAGTGGTATTCCCCTATCGTTTTCATGACAACGTCAAGTTGCCACCAGAAAAATGAAAGAAGGGGAAGGGTAGGTAAGCCAGGTGGGTACTGTGATTGATGATGATGGTGGAGGAGGACGGGTGCTGCAGCAGATGCTGCTGTGTTGTGGAGTCGGTGTGGTTTGCAGTCTTCATCATTCTTGATGTATGATCAATCATGTCTCATCGTTGTCGTTATCGTTGGGTCTGCAGCTGGTCTGTTAATTAACTAAGTTCAGCATTGTCTGAAATATGATGTATCCTCCATTTTATTCATTCTGTTTAATATTCACTGTGAAAGCTGCTTGTGTAGTACCGTGAATGTGTAATCTTCTTTTATTGAAGAAAAATGTTTTTGTCTCAGACTTTGTACTACAGTGAAGGTCCTCTGAATATTTAGTCTCCTTTATTGTGAAGAAGAATGTTTTTTACTCTTAAATATTTATTTTGTATTACAGTGAAGGTACTCAGAGTGTTTAGTCTCCTTCATTGTGAAGAAGAATATTTCATTCTCGGACGCATTAATACTTGAATTACACATGCAGTGCATGGAATGCGTAGACTAATGTGTGCACACATACAATAGCTATTAGCATGCACATGCTCACACATGCACACTCATACAGTGCACACATGCCAGCATGTGCACATGGTCTTTTGTAGACATCACAATGTACACACACAAAGTACACACACAAAGGTAACACACACACACACACCAACACACACACACACACACACACACACACACACACTCACACACACACACACACATTTATTCAGTGATGCAGTACTCTCAGCCATACTCAGCGCATCAAATATCATCTCTGGCTTTTTTAAAATCTTAGAATTGTTGGCATTGGTCAAGATTTGCTCATGCATGCAGAACATATCCTGAATGACGGCTTTGAGAAAGCAAGTAAAGCATGAATGCTCAAAGTTGAAGGTGGAAGTGTTTACATTTTGTTCCTGAAAGGGGTTAAGACTGAGGGTGTGCTCTGTGCCAGTGAAGGCAAGTGTCTGGAAAGGACTTTCCTCCTGTGTCATGTTCATGTCCTTAGTGGAGTCTGGCAAATGCCCTTTGCTGGATGGAGGGATGAGTGGGTGGAAGATGGAAGGGGTCCATTCAGTTGAAGGGAACTGTGATTATTATCACCACCAAGTTTCCAACTGTGTGACCACATCATATTTGTCAATGTGCAACTTTTCTCACTGGGCAGAACGCATTGCCATGCGTATGCAGATATTACTTTTTGTATTTTTTTTTTAATTTTTTTTTTTTACTTCTTTTTCAGTTTTTGTCGCTTGTGATGGATGTGTTCATCTGTCAGAATGGAGTTTTGTGAAGAAGTTGCTAGGGGTAATCCTCACGTTGCTTCTCTCGGTTTCGTTTCTGTCACCTTGTTGGCTTGTCCTTGTGACCTCAAGTTATCAAGGATGACATATGATGATATGAGCTCTACAAGTGTTGCTCGTGGAATTCTGTTTTACTGCCTCTTTGAAAAGCCTGAAACCCAGACGTCTGCTCCAGTCCCAGGGAAGGGAGTGTAAGGGAGCAGAGAGGATGGGGGATTTCTGTGCGACTCAGACCACATGGATCGTCCCATTTCCTGGAAAGGGAGGGCATCATCAGGTGCCTTATCTGGGAGTGTGTCACTCCAGCAGTTTTATGTCTTTCACTCCCCAATGGGGATTGTCTTCAGTCGTGACAAGCTCCTAGCATAACATTATCAGTCTCCAAATCCCCCGAAGTCGGAGTGTGGCTGCCCATGTGGCGGGGTAATCAAAAACGGTCACACACGTAATGTTCTCATCCCCAGCTGATGCATTTGTGCCATAGTGTTCAAATACTTCGGCTGTTCGGATGATCCCTGGAGTCTTTTAGCCAGGGTACGACAACAACAACAACACTCCCCAACAGCTATGCAGACGTTTGGACAGAATGGCTTATGTCTTTTACTCCGCAACATCAATGCAGAGGTTTGGACAGAATGGAAGAGACCACATGTCAGTTCCATTGTTTGCGTGGTTGTTGGTTTGGCCAGGAAGGATGATAGGATGACAGTCGGCAGCTTTCCATCAGATCGGTGGGGTTGTCTGTCACAACAAAGGGCTGATGAGCTGCCAGTGCTGCCCTGTGTTTTCAGTGCATGCATAGAGCAGGATGACAGGACTTGGCTGCATGCCCCCCCCCTCCCCTCCCCCTCCCTTGTTGGAGAGGATGGGTAGGGGATGGTTTGGTGTACAGTGGGGACTCTAGTCAGGATGAAGGGGTGCATGGCATTCAGGAAAGCCTTTTGTTATTTCCTCTTTATGTCCACTCTTTTTGACAGTGCCTAGTGGGTTTTTTTTTTTTTTTTTTTTTCAGTCAAGTGTTTTTACTTTTTCGGTTACTTGTCTATTTTCACTAGTCTCTGTTCTTGAAAATCGGACACATTTTACTGCTGTAGAATTTGTAAAATGTCAGCTTTTTGTGTGTGTTTGTTTCTTCTTGTTGTTGTCATCCGGACTTGGAGATGAAACTGTTCGTATTGTCCCACAGTGAACACTAGTTGTGTATTCTGACCTGTAAGGTCTTTTTTTTTTCTTTTTCTGTGTTTGCATTTGAATGAGTTACTGTCTTTTTGTTGTTGTTGTTGTTGTTGTAAAGTGAGGTTGAAAAATTAAGGGAATGCCAGGCGCCCACACCATGACTTTGTTATATCCACCCTTAGGATAGATGACTAGAT